>CAWUFW010001650.1:1497500-2097500 GCA_963921515.1 Calotriton arnoldi
AAACAACAATCAAAATATTACAGCATAAGAAATAACATTAAACTTACCTAATAAACAGCCAAGAATGTTTTAAAAAATTGATAAATCCTATTACAGACCATTTCATTTGGTGCAGACAACACAAATAAACGGGCCTTATGGGCGGAATGAATGTTGAATTTGATGTATGAAGGTGTTAAAAAAATATGCCTAGCCTTTTGCAACTCCAGACACACAAATAACACATGATTAAAATCTTGAACTTCTAAACAACACATTTCGCAAATTCTCTCCTCTTTTGGAATTTTATCCCAAATGCCAGTAATTTCTATCAGGGGCAACAAATTGAGTCTCAATAAGAGCATCAACCTTCTAATACCGTGAGATAGGTTCCAAGTTAAATAGGGCTGTAGTTTGTTCCCCAGTGAGCTCCCACAAACCACCTCATTGCATGACTTGGGCTGACTTAAAGCAATATCTCTGGCAAGGCTAATGGAGGTCACAGACTTCTTTATATACAGCTTCAATACAGACTTTGGCATGGGGGAGTCAGTGTTCCAGCTAAGCCCAAATGAATTGTTTGCTCGCTCAAAGGACCTAAAGAATGTTGATTGTTCTTTCAGCTTAGCAAAGATTTCCACTCTCAAGGCAGCCCTAAGTGTACCCTCTTCCCCCCAGAGGAGGGAATTACCCCATCTCAAAACCGCTGCCAGGGATAAAATATATAAGGAGAGTAAGCCAAATTCAAGTCGTAAAGCAAGGGGGTCGGCCAGAGAGTTTAGGTTACAGATTTGGAGCAGGATTCGACCTTGGGCCTTCTAGAAGGAAAGCCAATGGCTCATATCCAGCACCTCAGCAGCATATATCAGGGAAGGGGGAATTTTAACCCTGACAAAACATGGCCAAAGGGACATCTCCCACAGGTTCTGTAGAATCTGTTCAGTGCGCTAGCCTTGGAAACAGCCCTGCTTACACAGAGTTTAATATACTCTATATTTCGCCCTGTGTTTTTAAAAGACCTTTCTGAGATATAAATAGGAATCAACCAATTCCAGTTTTTCAGACCCCAACATACACTGGTAACACCTCTTTATTCTGAGCCCTTTTTCACAGAAAACCAAGATCTTACTTTTGGCGATGTTAATTTTCAAGGAATGGGCTTCTGCATATTTAGTCAAGGCGTCCAGGCGATGTTGCAAGCCAATAGGCGTTAAATCAAAGATGGCCACATCATCCGCATATAATAGAGAACGAATGGACATTGTACCAATTTTAGGTGCATCCCCCCTCACTAAATTTAAGGCACAAGGAAGATCAGATATATATAAAGAAAACAAAAGAGGGGCCAGTAGGCAACCATGCTTGAGCCCATTATGTGTTCTAATTTTACGAGATAATCCCAGCGATCCTCCCATCAAAACCTGCCAGCAGGTGTAATTCCATGATGAGACCCAGAAGATGATGTGGGATACCCAGTCAAAGGAGCTTTCTCTACAGTGTTTGGTGGTCCACTTTATCAAACGCTTTGGGGAAATCAATGAATGCAGTATAGACTGGCATGCCCCGTAAAAAAACATATTTCTCTATGATGGTCTGGAGGACCGCAATGTTATCCAGGGTACTATGTTTCTTTCTGAAACCGGCTTGTTCTGGAGGTATGATATTCTGGTCATGGGCCCATTGTTGCAGATGACATAGGATGCTTTTAGCAAATAATTTGCCGGAAGCATCCAGCAAAGTAATCTGTCTGAAGCTGGATGGCGAAGTTTTTGGACCCTTTTTGTACAAAGGGACTACAACACTCCCCTTCCAAGAAAGGGGAATCTTCCCAGTTCTAAAGCAATAATTACACAGCGGGGCAAGAAAAGCTCCCGAGGCAACTGTCTCCTTTTTAATTAACACAATCGGAATTCCGTCCGGACCTTGCGCGCCAGATGTTCTGACGTTCTTTATAAACCCCACTAATTCATCCCCTGAAGGAGGACCAAATTCCGAAAAAGAGGACTTATCCATTCCAGTCGTCACAGGAACGACTGGACTAAAAATGTCAAGATAACTAATATTCCTACTGGCGAGAGATAGGAATTTTATCTAGTGGCAGTTTTTGCTCATCATAATGCAGCGTGGAGGGCTAATGTGCCTGCTGCAAGGAACGTCTACTGTGCAGATCACAGAACTGAGTGTGAGTGAACTATGAGCAGCACTATAAAAAAATGAAATTTATGTCAGAAAGAGGCTATGGAGAGATGAGGTGCACTGTTGGAGAGTGGTAGTGAAGCAGTTCATGGAGAAGGAGGTTATGGAGGGGGAGCCAAAAAAAGACTGTCTTATCCAGTGCCACCATCGTTAAAGCCGGCCCTGCTTGCAATTATAGACCACATGCCGCCAGCAAGGCTGAGAACAATACCCCACTTGACTTCAATCAGCTAACTGCGACGTTCTGGACCTTCCACATCTTATAGGACAAACGATCAGCTGCAAGGCACCTTCTGGAAGCCACAGCTAGAATGAGCTTAAATTGAGCTGTAAACCCATGGGGAACCATAGTGTTTATTGAGCAGCCGCTCAAGGGAGACCCACATGAAGTGCTGACATTCTGTAAAACAAAGTGATAGACCTTTCAAGTTGGGATAGCTTGTAGTACTGACCAAAAAACGTGAAAAGGCTTCTCCTTTTCAACATTGGCTCTCTTACAGTCGTTTGGGATAGGGACTGTAGAACACCCACTAATTGCTGCTGTCATGCTGCTTCACTTCAGCCACCATCTTGCATTCAAGTACCCATATTGCACAGGTCACTAAATGAACCTTTGCCACCTGTGCTTGTGTTCTGGTACTTGAGACCTCCATCCAGGCATTTGCAAACTCCACTTGCGCTCCCTCACATGCGTTGCACTCATCTCCTTGAGGTAGTGATCGGCCCTACTTTCTGAAGCTAGGCTTGCCCTGTGTAATGTAACTGATGGTACTAATGTAAAGCGCTCCAATACCTTCGGGTCAAGGTCCCACTATATAAAACTGCAAAAATAGAGAACAAAAAAACTCTCTCAGAAACTATCCCCTTCAAACAGTTCTCTCCATACTCTTCCACACCCCACTACATGTTTCTGTCTGGTCTCATTGCCAGTGGCATGAAATTCTATTTTTCCTCCAGTGCAAACTCTCTCAGATTAGAACCACTGAATGCACTGTTCACTGACTCGCCTTGTCTCCCTCAACATACACCTTTTATCAAAACCTTACTTGAGGAAGGCTCCTTGCTGAAATTCAGATTGGGTATTACATCTAGGTTTCAGCAGTGCCAGTTGAGGATGTGGGTGGAGCCAATAGAGTAAGTGGGTGGAGCCTGTGAGAAAGTGAGTGGAGCCGGGGAGGTGGGTGTGGCCTCCTAAAACTGGTTCAGGTATACCACTGATGCTTTGGTTTCTGATGGTCTTTTTATGTGCTCACTCCTCTGTAGTAAAATGTTAGGATTTGTTCGATCTACAGTTCACATTCAGATTGATCAGTAGTTTTTAGACTGGTGTTAGAAATCTAGTGGGATGCACTGGACCTTTCATTATTTGGTTTGATTGGTATTCTCACTTTGTTGGGTGTAACTGAAGAACTACCAGTCAGGCATTTTACCCGTGACAGGCTTAAGAGTGACTTATTAAATTTGCTTCTGTTGTTTGATTGTCCTGATTTGCAGAACATGGCTGCATTGAGGTTCTTAAAGATGCACTCAAAGACTTTGAAGTTTTTGTCTTTGGCTTCTATAATAATTGTATCATTGTGTCAAAATGTAGATGGTCAGCTTTTATTGGCTGGTATGTTTCATGCTATGTCAAGTCTTAGGGCTTCATTTATATCTTGGCGGTCAGCCTGTCTTTTGCCAGAGTAACTGATTAAATTACTCCATCGCTCTGACGGAGGTGCCAATGTTCAAATTTAGAAATGTCCACCAGCCCAGAAGGCATCTCCAGGATTGGCAGGAACTGCTGTAATGGCTGTTCCTGTCAATGCATTGTAATTTTGCCATGTGGCTCCGTCAACATGACAGAGCTGTATGGCAAACTCACCATTTTTTTTTATTTTCAAAAAGAAAATCCCAAAGTGGGATTCTCTTTCTGAAAAAAATAAAAAATAAAACAATGCCCCCTCGCCATGGGAGTTTCCCAGGGGGCGCCTTCCCGTTTGTGACTGGCAGCAAAAACGTTTTTCAAGAGGAGGCAGTGGTCCCACAGACCACTGCCTACTCTTATAAAATGAAACAGAAACGTTTAATTTTTTTTTTTTTTAAATGCATCCCATTTTCCTTTAAGGAAAACGGGCTGCATTTTTTTAAAAACTGCTTTATTTAAAAAGCAGTCATAGACATGATGATCTTCAAAACCCCAGCAGGCCACCATCTCTGTGAGTGCTGGCCATTCCCAATGGGTTGCAAATTGCGACCTGCCTCATGAATAATAATGAGGCACCTCCCTTGCGACCCATTTGGGAATGACAAACAGTGTCTGAGACACTGTTGTACATTTCATTTTGCGACTCGCAAATTGCGAGTCACTAAACATCGCAATTTGCGAGTTGCAAAATTAAATGGTCGTATATGTGGCCCCGAGATTTAAGCATAATAAATGCACTAGGTGGGATCCCAGTTGTTCCAGGAATAGTCTATCATATGCTTTTTCACATCAAACCACTCAATTAGGAAATCAAAAGGCTATGCTGGTGCAGAGATTGCTGACCAAGGCCTCGGTCAAATTCACACGGCAAGGGCCTGATGGCATGTGACAGCTGATGAAAGAGGATTTGAGGGAGATGAACAGTGGCTGGAACGACGGTGCAGAGAAGGGAATGTCAGCACATAACTGAGCTGAGCAAAGGATTAAAGGTGGGTGACAACTTGCGAGTGAAGGCGAGCATGTGTGAGCCAGAATCAGAAAGCGCTACTCAAGGGATGTTTAGTAGATCAGTGAGTAAGTAGCTGAGAAATAAGTGCATACCAGAGGGTAAATGGGATGGAAATAATGAAGTAGCACTCTCAACAGGACAGAATGAGCAGCGAATATAAATGTAAAGTGTATTGTGAGTATATCCATAAACACGAAGTGAGATGCAAAAACACCCCAACGCTGACAATAACGCGTCCAGGAGTCCCTCTTCACCCTCTGCAAAAACAGGAAGTTGATGCGCAAATAAGAAAAAGATGAGCGGAAAATAGGCTAGCATGGATCCGTTTTGTTTCTAGATATCTTGTCCCCTTTTATGAGAAGAGAACCATTATTTCAGCCATCCAGCTGCAACTCCTCCTGCACTCTAATTCTGTTCTTAAAATTAGATTTCTAGGCTTCGCATACGAAATACTGTTACTAAATAAATACGTTCTTCTTCAGTATCACAATGGGAAGAGCACAACAAAAGTATGACTGCCTATGTGGGTCAAGAAAGAAAACGCTGCCTGCTGCACTTGGGATAAAATCAGACACATAATATACTTAACACAGTATTCTGTGGTTTTCCTGTGCTTATGTCCCATGTTTTCCTTCCTCAACAAATGAGTCTTTTCAGGCACAGCTAAACATACAGTACTAGATGTAGGCAGAGAATGTATACCTGTTGGCGGTCTCCTGGCACTACTGATAGATAATTAATTATCTTGCTCATGGCGGGGCCTTACTATCTACTTATGAACCTCTAGTAACAAAGAAGGAACTGCTGGTTTGCGACTGTGCGACGGTCCTACTAACATGTCTGTGGCCTTTTGGCTTGCCTGATCACTGTAATTTTGTATAATCTACTTAAAAGAATAGAGGTTTGGGAACGATTTGACCACCGGATCAAGGTTGCTCAAGGGACTGGAGCTCTTTTTAAGAGCTGTCTGTATAGTCACCAGTCTCTTGAACACACTTGATTGATTGGGCAAATCCCTCCAAAGGGTTTGCTCCTTTAAGAAGAGCATACAATATCATACTCTTCCGGCAAGCCTTTAGAATACAGACATATCGACAGGACAACCACACATCCGGGAAAAAGCTACTTATTAATGATGATGTAATTTCCCTAAAGCACACTACTGGCTCCTTCACACTTCCCACCGGCTCAAGGAGACTCCACCAACAAGAACTCTCTTCAGGCAACAAAAAAAGGCCATTTAAAACATGAACTTTGTTTACACTGGTCTCCATCTTGAATCGATGTCATAATACACCACGCAATGCCTACTACGGTTGTTTCTTGTTCTGAATAAAGAATTGCAAGCTTTACACCAATAAACTGAGAGCGTTGCCAGAGATTTCGCCCACTGCCTTATCTAACCAAGGACATCCCAATTGTCAAAGCTACCTTCGTACTATGTATCAACTAGCATGCTTGAATAAAATGTGAGAGTGACTACATCAAATGTAATACTACTATGAGATAATCCTCAAATGCATTCTATAGTGAAGTGTTTCTTCTCGCTTTTTCCTCATTGGTGCATATCCTGAGAACCACGCATTTGTATAGAAATGTTTGAAAGCCATTGTCTAAAGACCTATAAAAGGACATACTTTTCTCTGTACCCTACAACCCCTCTTTCCTAACTTTAAAAGTCCTATCTATGCCGGATTTCATATAGAGCTTTATTAAATTCTTTGTACTTATGAATTATAAGCTTTACCGCCGAAGTTATTGACAGCAGATTTTATGCAGTTTGTCATTCTTATTGAGACTGTTTCAGTCCTGAATACTGAACTTATTCTAAATGTATTGGTGACTGGTCCAATCGGGGTGCATCAAAGTCCATATCGGGAATACACCGCTCCCAGTTCAAGCCGCTAGCATCCTATTGACATGATCATTTAAGACTGGGCTGCACGCTGACAGAGACTTGTTGTTGAGAGTGATATACAATGTATATGTAACCTTTCCTTCTTTGAAATTTAAAAACGTAATTATTTCAAATTGTTTGGTGTGCATGTTACTTTTATTGTTGTTAGCTTAGAGGCAATGTGTAAAATATTTATGCAGCACTCAAACAGTAACAAAGTGAAAACACAACACAAGAAAAATCCCACACAATTAGTAAAATAGAGTAATTTTTCATAAATAACTAAAGACCAAAATGGCAAAAATTCAATCAATAGAACCAAAGATATTCTAAGGATTTAGGTGAAAATAGCACCAAAAAGCAAAAAGCACCACCCAAAGCTATTTGGTCGTACAAGATTGGATGATGCCAGGCCGACCGCGATAGAGCATGGGTCAGATACAGGGACCAGGTTAGTCCAGCTGAAAAGTACCTTCTCAGTCTAGTGCAAAGAGTCCTATTTGGAGTGGAGGGGGCCGCAAGAAGCAGTGAAGCGTCATGGACGGTCATCGGTGTATCGTGAAGAGTAGGCCTGGCATCACAGAGGGTCATTACTCTAGCATGAAGATCATATTGTAGTCACAGGTGGTCAGGCTGGAGCTTTGCGCTTGTGCTCTCCGCGAAGGGGCTATGCTGTAGCGCAAAGGGTTGGGCTGACTGAACTTTGCATTGGTTGCCAGTGCGAGTGGCAAGGTTTTGGTGCCAATGGGCCCGTTCGCAATCACGAAGAGCCCATAAACTTCAATGTAGCTCTACTGAGGCCACACCAAGTGTCCAGGACTTGGGGGGCACCACTTAGTAGACAGGGTTTTCTCCAGCTGGATCTGGGTGCTGATTTAGATGGTTAGGAGCCTGCTATGTCCCTATGGCTCTGAACAGAAAAGTAGCCCTTGGAGTCACTCTTGGAGTCCTGGGTTCAGGTGCAGGTACAATCACTCTGACTCAGGCAGGAGGGTAGCAAGGCAGTAGAGCAGCAGGGCAGTAATCCAGCAAGGCAGCAGTCCTGCAAGGTAGCAGGCCAGCAGTCCAGCAGAGTCTCCACAGGTCCAGAAGTGTACTGAAGAGTTGGTGTCTGAGGTCCAATATTTATACCAGGTGCCTCCTTTGAACGGGGAGAAGCATCTAGATGTTTCCCTTTAAAGGGTGGTGCACAGGTTTCCTGCCTCTCATGCTTGGGCTCCACACTAACGGCAGGGGGTATGTATCCCTTTGTGTGGAGACAGGATACAACCTATTGAAGTGTCAGTAGGGCTGTGCCCAGATCCACCCTCCCATCCTGCCAGAGATGGTCCATCCAGGCACACCTAAGCTCTCTTTTGTGTGTGATTGCTTAGGAACAATACACAAAGCCCAACTGTCAGCTACACCCAGTCATATGACCCAGAGACAGGCTGCAGTCACAAAATGGTTAAGGCAGATAATGCCAACTTTCTAAAAGCGCCATTTTCAAAAATGTCATCAGACTTTACCATAAGAGATGATTTTTCATTACAATTCAAAAGACACAAAACATGAACTGGTTACTTGTTCCCATTGGGAAGTTACAACTTATTAAATGTAATAAGGTTACTCCAAAGTTATTTTCTGGGAGAGGTAGGCCTTGCAATAGTAAACAACTAATTTAATAATTTTTCACTACCAGGACATATAAAACTTGAAAATACATGTGCAACCTTTTAAATACACTGCACCCGGCCCTCTGATCTGTCCACGGGCTACCCTATGAGTAAGCTATATGTATTTACAAGCATTAGAAATGCAATAGGTCTTGCATTTTTTTGAGTTAGAGCTATTGGCGTTGTAAATGGCAATGTCTTTTACCCTTGTGTTATGGAGTGGATGTTTGTGGTTTGAGTGGAATTATGTGTGTTGGATTGGAATTGTTAGTTGTGTAATTGTGTGGCGTGGAATTGTGTAATGTGGAGTGAATTTGTGTAGTGCACATAAGGGGCACAAAAGGCACCATAGACACAGACCTTTTGATCCTATTTTCATGGATCTTGGACCCTTTATATTACCAATTTCCAGAGAACAAGGGTCTGGGTCCTCTTTGTAAAGCCTATGTTCATAGACATGGATTTCTAACAGAAAGGAGCAGTATAAAACCTGCATGTAGTTTTGGGAAGAAATAACTAGAGTGTACTTGAAATAACAGTTTGCTTATGTACATGTCTGGTCACAGAAACAATATGTTGTAGGAGACAGAGCTTGGCTGCACACAAAATTGTCAGACTCTTACTAGCACTCTGTGGCAGTGCCAGTGAAACGCATCCTAATTTAAACGCATGCAGGTATGAACATCGAGCACTGTAATCAGGATGCGATCCCCAGGGCCAGCTTTAGGGCAGTGCGGCCGGTGCGGTCGCAGTGGGTGTTGACCTGGAAGGTGGCACTGACCTGAGGGGGGTGCTGTGTTTAACATAACTTAAGATTTAAAAGCACCTGCTGCAGAGTTCCTTGGGGGTCCAGCTTTCAGGCAGCAATAAAAGTGTCAAGATAACTCTTGTGATTAATGTTCCTGCTAGAGATAGAGAGTTTGAAGTTTTGCCTAGTGGCAGTTTTGACTCGCCATAAAGTAGTGCAGAGGGTAATATGCCTGCTGTAAAGACCAGCCTTTACCAGTGCTCGAAAACAAATGAAACGTATGTGACAGATGGACTATGGAGAGAGGAGGGGCACTTTTGCCAGGTGGTAGTGAGGGAATGCACCGGGGGCCACCAGTGCTAAAGCCGGTCCTGGCGACCCCTATGTGTTATTGAACCCAGGATATGGCATCAGAGAGTGACAAGACAACCCCACTGGTTGCGAATGCAGCAAATGCCCTTCTGCTGCTGTGAGACGCATACATGCAGTCTCAAGGAAGTCCGGCCCACTGAGAACCGCAGACTCCATCAGGCACTATCACCATTCCTGTCACCATCCCAAGAGGTAGGGCAGGCAACAGGCAGATGATTTGTGGCAACAGGAAGCAGTGTCATCTAAAGAATTTTTCGGGGCCCCGGCAACATATATTTTGGGGGCCCCTTTTCGGAACAACTTTAATATTATTGGAACAATTTCAATATTATTACCCATTTTCATTGAAGCCCAAGTGATACCTTCTTAATGAACTTTCAGAAACAAGGCCACAAAATACAGTTGAAATATGTCTATTTGGGGCCCCCAAATCCCTAAATTTGACACGTGGCAAAGAGATACAGAGTCAGAGGAAGAGGTAGGCAGAGAGAACGAAATAGGCTGAGATATAAAAATAGAGGGTAAATATAAACTTCCCTTCCCAAGGTGCCCCTTGAAAGGCCCCTTGCAATTGCCCACTTTGCCTATGCCTTAAAACGCCTCTGCCGGGAAACAGGTGAAACGGCAGGGAACGCAGGCTACAGGTGCGTGCGACATTACCAAAACGCAGACTACCAGAGAATGCAGGCGAGATATCAGTCCCTTCCGTATGGAGGAGACAAGTGGTGACCCACTTAGTGGGAGCATGCTGGTGATAGCCAATGCCGGTGACTTCTTACAGCAAGACCATGGCATTGTGGGTCCAGAACTCACTGTGTCCCAGCCTGTACACTACATGCAAATTGAACCACGTCCTACTGCAAACCTGGCATGTGCACAAAGACTCCTCAATACTATACTGACCATGGTTTCTGTAACGCATGATTCTTGGAAGCCTGGGTGAAGTTTTTAGGGCGTGGAATGCGACCTCCTTGTTTCTCATGCTTCAGATTCGATTACACAATAGGTCAGTGTTGCAACAGGAGGGGCCCTCCACATCAGACATCGGGCATCATATGCTGATTGTCTATCAGTGTCACCATTGTGCTGGACCACATCCAGATAGTCAGGATCAGGGTCTTGTTATCCATCTACACTAGACGGAGGCGTAATCCTGAGCAACTTGCTTCCTTGATTTCAGGGTGAGAGAGTTTGGGAGCTCCCCCCTATGCCCATTGCAGAGACTGTCTTCTCAAGTTGCAGCAGCTGGTCCTCTTAACCACCTTTTCCTCAGGGAAGGTCTCCCGACAACTCCTGTTCACAGAGGTGATAGGGGGAGGCTTAACTTAAACACTACTCTGACTTCTTGTGGAAGACATAACAAAATCACAAGAGAGACCTTACTGAAGAAGATTGCAATGGTGGGAGCAAATCTGAAATCAGTGGATTCAAAGATAATGGATGTAGCCACAGAAATGTGTCCGTCCAAACAGACATGGAAGCATTAAATGGTAGGGTGCAAAGAGTGAAAATGTGATTAAACAGACTAGAGCAACAACTGAGCAATACTGAAAACTGGGGCCCGAAGATCTCGAATTTAAGGCAAAAACTGACCGGCATAGAAGACCTTATGTACAGAGGCAGATTGCACTTTTACGTCATAAAGCAAACAAGTTGTCACATTGTAATAGCCATCATTCTGCAAATGTTGACAATGTTTTGCAGTGTAAAGAAAAGTACACCAGAAAACATTACTTCTGGAAGTTGTAAAACTATGAGCATTATAGAGTACGAATCCCTATGGCCGCCTCTCCATCACTCCTCTGGGAATGCAGTGAGCCGGACGTTGTCAATCTGTCAACCGGGTGGGTGAATTCACAATAAATCATACAAGAAGGAGGGGAACGATGACATGTAATGCTGGCCTTGCCAACACAGTAGGTTGTTTCAGAGGCAGGGACAGCGCAAGCAAGAGCAAGCATGAGAAAGACAGAAGGATTTATTTATTTATTTATTTATTTGCTTATATAGCGCTAGAATCGACCCCCGAATGGGTATCTCTGCGCTTAGAGCAGACAGTGAGGGCGTAGAGCATCTCCAGCATGAGATCAGCAAGTGTAAAAAAGATTGGTCTTGAGCAACTTCCTGAATTGCAAGTGATCCAGGCACTGCCTTAAGGGCAAGGGGAGCTCATTCCAATAACGAGGACCAAGATGGGATAGAGCTTTTCCTCCTGATCTTGCCTTATTAACTCGAGGCACCACCAGAAGGTGTTTAGCACTCGAGCGGAGGGATCTTGATGGTATATAGGGTGTAAATTTCTCGGTAAGGTAGGAAGGGCCCAAGTTAAGCAAAGACTTATGGATGGTGCAGCAGATTTTAAATTTAATCCGTTGGCGGATGGGGAGCCAATGCAACTTCAGGAGAAGAGGGCGAGAAGGAGTCCTGGAAGGGACATTGAGGACCAACCGCGCCGCCGTGTTCTGAACTACCTGCAGTCTATTGAGTGAAGCATCATTAGCAGAGACCAGCAGGCCATTACAATAGTCCAGACGACTCAATACCAGCGCCTGGACCAGGGTTCTCCGGGTAGAGTCAGGCAGCAAAGGGAAGACTCGGCGGAGCAGGCCAATTACATGAAAACAGAAACCAGCTGTCTGAGCGGCATGCTCCTTCAGACTGAGGGCTTGATCTAAACGAACACCTAGATTTTTGACAGTGGAGCTGGGGACAGGATGGGGACCCAAGTCGGTCGGCCACCAATCTGGGGTCCATAGGAGGGGGGCTTCTCCAAAGAGCATTATCTCCGTTTTTCCCACGTTACACTGGAGGAAATTATTCTTCATCCAGTGCGATATGGCTCTCATCCCATTAGAGAAGGTCAGTTGGACCGCTGAGGTGAATTTATCAAAAGGAAAGAGTAGCTGGGTATCGTCGGCATAAGATATGGGGATGAACCCATGTGTTCTCAAGAGGTTGGCCAAGGGAGCAATATAGATGTTAAATAATGTAGGGCTCAAACAAGAGCCCTGAGGTACTCCCTTGGTCAGATCTATAGGAGCCGAACGATACGGGCCTAGGTTGACAATCTGGGAGCGATCAGACAGAAAGCTCCTCATCCATTGTAAGGCTGTTTTTCTTAGCCCAACCTCTTCCAACCTTTTGATCAGAATACTATGGGAAACTGTGTCGAACGCTGCGGATAGGTCCAACAGCACCAGAATCATAGAGTGGCCTTTATCTAGGGTCATCCTGATGTTGTCAGTGACCACTAGTAATGCTGATTCGGTGCTGTATTTGGGCCTAAAGCCAGACTGAGAGGGGTCTAGACATTCTGTCAGTTCGACATAGTTGGAGAGATGGATATTGACGTGTTTTTCCATTAATTTGCTCAGGAACGGGAGCAGTGAAATAGGACGAAGGTTAGAAAGATCCGTCCAAGATGTTTTAGTATTCTTACGAATAGGTCTAACCTGAGCCACCTTCCACTCCAGCGGTACATATCCCTCCATTAGAGAGAGATTAATAAGAGATTGTATTGAGGGAGACAGGTGTTTAGCCAAAGACGGAATGACTTTAGCTGGAATCTGGTCAGAAGGGGACCCAGACTTTATCTTATGGATCAGTGATTCAACCTCTACCAATGTAATTTCAGGAAAATTCTCTAGCAGCTGTGGATTTGTTAGATTCAAGTGGTCCAAGCCCATAGGAATCTGCTGCAAATCTCCCATTGCGGTGATTTTACCATATATGAGCTCTATCTTTTGTACAAAATAGAGAGCAATATCATTACACAGCAATTGGGTGGGGGTTTCTGAGCTTTCACAAGCCTTAGGGTTAATGAAAGACTGAAGAATCTGATGTAGGGTTTTAGAAGAATTGCCAGCCTCAGCTAATTGAGCTGTTATATGAGTTTTCCGTGCTATCTTTATATTTTTATGATAACTAGATAGAACGGAATAAAACCGACCTCTGTCCGTCTCATTATGGGAAGCACGCCAGATTCTCTCCAGCTTCCTACAGAGTTGTTTTTGATCTCGCAGCTGAGTCGAGAACCAGGCTGCCCGTGGGCGGTTGGAGTGGCTCAAGGAAGATTTCAGAGGTGCAATATAGTCGATGGCTGTTAGAACAGCCGAATTATATTTGGACAATGCTTCCTCAATGCTGTCTAATGTAGAATTATGAGGCTTCAAAAAAACTGTTTGAAAATTTTCTGCAGAGACTTTCTGCCACTGCCTACGAGAATAAAATGTAGCTGGTTTCGATCTTTTAATTTTTATAGCGTCCTGAATAAAAAATTCAATGACTGAATGATCGGACCAAGGAAGTTGTTGGATTGCAGAAGAGATACAGCTTTGCTTTACACAGCACGCGTTGAGGACAGCGCGCTGCAGAGAAGACTTTGCTACGAGCATGCACAGAGGTTATGGAATACACGTCTTCCTCAAAGTCTGTCTTGAAACCAGACATTTACAAAGACATGTTGCTCACTAAAGCATGCGCAGGGCCTCCAGGAGAGACACTAAAGACAAACCCGTGTGCACAGACGATCTGTGCAGTGAGGAGGGAAGAGGGCAGAGGGGCCATCACACGCTCTAACAGAAGCCTTCGAATGCATGGATGGCCAACAAACATTTTCTCTGAGTGAAATCGCCTGGGCGTCAACCATGCACCCAGGGGAGGAACTTTGGAAAGCAGTCCACCAATAGGAGGCCAGCATTTCCGATCGGCACAGCAGAGAGTGAGTGATGGTCTATATGCTTGGTTAAAGCCCATATTGCAGATACATAAAGTCTTGCAGAGCAGCGCATGCGCGCTGACTCTAGGCTCGGTCTAAAAAAAGGAAGATTTAGGTCTACCAAAAGATTTCCTTTGCCAGGACAAACTGGCAGTTTAAAAACTGCACATGCAGGCTGCAATGGCAGACCTGAGGCATGTTTAAAGGGCTACTTGAGTGGGTAGCACAATCAGTGCTGCAGACACATTCCTAACATTTAATTTACAGGCCCTGGGAACAGGCAGTGCCACTTTACTAGGGACTTACATGCAATTTAAATATGCCAATTGAGTATGAGCCAATTCTACTAGATTTTAAGGAGAAAGAGCACACGCACTTTAGCACTGGTTAGCAGTGGTAAAGTGCTCAGAGTCCTAAGGCCAGCAAAAATGAAGTCAGCAAAACAGGAGGTTTGAAGGCAAAATGTTAGAGGGAAAACCACTTCAAGGATGACAGGTCTAACAGCAATACAGCCACATACCCCGAATGAGCAACCTACTATCAAGGGATCTAGCTCAAGGGGCACTAATATGATTTGGAAGTGAGTAGACCGTATCACTTTCCAGAAGTCATAAACCCTTGAGCCTCAAACATCTGGTGCATGCACGGTCACATCTAGGCATAAATTGGTGTAGAAAAGTAGGGGTGTATTCTATACGTGCCAAGACGTTGAACTGCACGAGCATTGCTTACATTGAGGTGAAAAGTATGAAAAGTTTGGATTTCCATCTCTGAGTTGTGGATATACATATTACAGTGGTGAGGGGTGTGAACTCTGAGGTTTCATTGGGAAATGTGATATATAGGGCTTGCAAAGTGTGCTTCAGCCTGAAGAAGACAAATTACATTAGTGGTGTAGTGTCATCACCCTCACTAAATTGTTCTGGAATACGGGGTGTGACATTTAGGAAGAGATGTCCACTTGTGTGCAGTCATTGAGATATCTGTGTGCAGTCTATCTCAATCACACTCTTTATGACCAATCTTTCCCACGTCATATGGAGAATGGGGTTGTCCAGGGTGGAATGATGGCAAATAGAATCCATAAAAACCTGGCTTTTATGCCCATCTCATACCAAGCCCATATTGTGTATTGATCAATCCGAATTAGGTTGGGGAGTTGGGACATTTGATTTGGCATTGCTGCTTGGGTGGTGCATAACTATAGTTGATCCTATTCAATGTGGAGATGCTGTACGGGAGATAGGAATACGCTGCAATTGTGCCTGTGCAACAAAATAGTATGCTACAAGGCCTGAGACAGACAAGCTTCACCTCTCGTACGGAAGTGTGGAGATGAACCAGCTCACACAAGGCTGGCCGCCTGCCCAGATCAAAGGGTGAAGTTCTGATAACAAGGTTCTGCTGAGGAGCATGGCATTGGGATGTTGCTAAAAAGGCAAAGAAATGTATACAGTGCCACAATTTTACCAATGGTTATTCTCCTCCATTGACAGCTGCAGCTTAATCTGGCCAGCAGTGGATTCTAATATAGGGCTACGGTTGTCTACTAAACATTGTGTTTCTGTACTGATGCATGTAGATGCCTAGGTATTGCACTGATTCAGTTCAGCAGTGGATCAGGTAGTCCAGCTGGGGTTACATTGCATCAAGTGTACATCTCTGCTCTGATTTGTTGCAATTGATTCTAATGCCTGTTTTGAAACCAGGATTCTTTACACAGAGCACAATGTTGTCCGTGTACAGGGAAATCATAAGCTTCTTAGCAGTAAAGGTAATACCTCTAGGTGAATGACATTCCCTCAGTCAACGTGCCTTTGCTATTCTGAAAGCTGCCCAAAGGTCAGCTTTTAATTCAAATCCTGCCCGCTTGAGGTTAGTATAGTAGTTTAATAAGGAAGAACAGATAGGTGCCTGCTCCTATTCTCTGGAGAAGGTAGAATAAGAATGGCCCTTCCAGAAAGTAACTGCCTTGTCTGTGTCCAGGTGGACTGAGCTAGCATTGACTTTCAGCTTTATTTGATGTAATACCACAAATAAGGCACAGAGATGGTGTACTGTGTGTCTGACAGTACAAAGCCTGACTGGCTCAGGGGCAATCAGTTTCCATGAGGAGCAAAGTCTATTGGTAACTTTTTTTGGTGACGATTTTGTTCTCTGTGTTTAACAGGGACAGGGGCTGGAACGATGGGCAAGGCTGTTGGTTCTTTATGGAGCTTAAGTTATAATGTTATGACAGTTTCTCTATTTGATAGAGTCAGGGTTCCTTTCTTAAGTGCCTCTTCATTGATGGCCAGCTGATTGTTGGGCCAGGATGCTTGTATAATTCTATGTAAGGCCATCAAAGCACGGGGCTTTACAACTAGCCATGCTACCAGTCGCAATGACTATTTCCTCCTTGTTCAGAGGTTCAATTGAATGGGCTCTATAATCCTCATCTATTCAAGCTAATGCTATCTGTTCTAAGGAGACCGGTGTGTGAAGTCACTGGTGTGTTATGGGGAGTGGAGGCTACCAAGGAATGTGCTCAATATGTTGGTCCTGGAAGTAGTTTGTCTCTCGTCTGGATTTACAGTCACGGATACACTTATGTGTTTAGTGTTTTGCTTCAGGACCCAGGTCAATGTCCTACTGGGTCTCTCCTGGTCCTCATACTTCTGTGCTTAAGTTTGTTTCCCAGACATTTAACCTCACGGTCCACCGACTACTGAGAGAGGAGCAGTTGTTTATTAATATCCCTCAGTATTGACTCTAATTTCTCCGCAGGATACCGGTCCTCAAGGCCCTTGCTTATGAGTTCAAGCTGATGCGATTATGTCTGAATGGACTTCAAAACCAGCCTGTTTAGAGATGGAGTTAACATTAATATAATTCTTGAATGTCTCCCATACAGTTAAGTACTAAGCCACTGTGCCCATATATATGTCAAAGTACTTATTGATGGTCATCCCTATGTTGGTAAGGAACACTACATCCACCAGCATCTCGCCAGGAAGCTGACAGGTTTGTGGGATGTCTGTCTTTAGCACAATCTTAAATATAGCTGGTGAATGATCCGAAAGTGTGCTTGGCATGTATGCTATGTACGCCATCAATGATGAGAGGCTATTGGTCAATAGCCAGTAGTTAATTCTCAAGTGTGAGTTGTGAAACATAAAACAGCATAAGAAGGTGATATGATTTCTCTTATGCCCAAGCAATATGTCTTACAAGTCATCTATCATCTCATCTAACATCTGGAGCAATGACATCCTGGGAGCGCGTTCTCAAATGTTATGTTGCCTAGGTCAATCTAGTGTTGGGTGGAGCATTCAATTGAAATTGCCTCCACAAATGATGGCAGTGGGCTCAAACCGTCTAACAGTCAGTCACCTCGTCAAAAAAGGCTGGGGTGTCAACATTTGGAGTATTGGAATGTGCAAGGGACGTCAAATTGGGGATAACTGACCACAAGTAGCCTACCACTACAGTCAGAGTGTGCTTTATGTAGTGCCTCAATGACAATTGTCCAGGGAGCGGCAATGATGGCTCCAGCAGTGCCAGGAGATGGTCTAGGTGTCAGAGTTAGGTGATTTGAAAATTGCTCCCTGACAAAAAGGTTGCATAACAAGATCACCGCAAATTATTCAGATTTCCATTTCCAGAATCGTAATATTTTTGCATCTGGATTAGTGTTCCAGAACTTTATTCTTAGCTTTAATCAGTGTGATGACTTTTTCAATGAGCAGAGGGTCCCCCCCACCATGCACAGTTTTCTCATCAATAATTTCACTGCAAATTTTGCAGTAATATTATCAATGATGTTATAGAAGATGTGATAAATGATGTAATATGTGGGGTAATTAGCAGTGCATTGCAATGGCGTGAGTTATAGTTAACCAAGGGCATGAGTTTTTGTTACTTGGCATAACTATAACCATAACTGCTGAATTTTTATGGTTTTGTGTGTGTAAAATCTGAACCTAACTCTAACGTCCCTGTAACCTTTGTTCTTTTCTGTGAATTTCAAAGATTTTTTAATTCAATTTCCTAACTATAACGTCCCTGTAGGCTTTGTTTTGTTCAGTGAATTTCTACTTTTTTTAATGCTATTTCCTAACTATAACGCCCTTGTAACCTTTGTTTTTTAAGTTAATTTCTATGGTTGTTTTAATATAAATTGCACTGTGATTTGACCCATAAGTTTGATTTACTAATATACATTTTCACAAGTTTATTAATACATTTTATTCACACATTCATTCTTATTATATATTTTAAAGCTAAAAATGCAAAAAATTAAGTTAAGGGAGCTTATGTAGCCTTTCTGTAAATGCAATGCACCAAGTCTTTCTTTAAAAAAAATGTGTTTTATGGATCCGCTGAACCATTGTGAATCCTCAGACAAATTACAGGTTATATGGCAAACATTCAATACTAAAATAACACATTTAATACAAACATATGCTATTGCAATTTCTATAAGTGCATCACTGCCTCTGTGTGGGTGTTTGAGTGGCTGAATGAGTGACTGTGTGAGTGGCTATATGAGTGTGTGAGTGGCTGTATGGGTGTACAAGTTGGTTCTGGAGTGGCTGTGTGGGTCTGTGAGTGAGTGTGTGAGTGGGTGGGTGTGTAAGTGGGTGTGTGAGTGTGTGAATGGGTGTGTGAGTGGGTATGTGAGTGGCTGTGCAGGTTTGTGACTGGGTGTGTGAGTGGTTTTGTGGGTCTGTGAGTGGATGTGTGAGTGGCTGTATGGGTGTGTGAGTGGTTGTGTGAGTGTGTAGGTAGTTGTCTGAGTGGCTGGGTGGGTCAGTGAGATGGTGTGTGAGTGGTTTTGTGGGTGTGAGTGGTTGTATGGGTGTGTGAGTGGGTGTGTGAGTGGTTGTGTGGGTGTGTGTGATTGAGTGTGTGTGTAGGTGTGTGGGTCTGTGAGTGGTTGTAAATGTTTTTTAAATTGGGGTCTGGATCCACGGATTGCCCCAAATCCACCCAAATCTGTGAGTATGCGTGCAAATCTGCGGATCCCCGCACGCTAAAAAAACATTTTGGTTAATTTCATGCCCATGAGGGGTCCCTCACAGACCCCCTCCATCAGTCCCATGGGGTCAAGGTACCTTTACCTGTACCCCTTCTATCACTTTGACTTTTTTATTTTCCCCCCTGGGAACCATGTCCCGCTGCGGCCAGCCAATCAGAGCACTGCTATTGGCGCGTGGATCTGAGAATTCGCCCTGATCCGTGGCTGATCCGCAGTCCCTATATATGCATAAATCTTTTTACTTTGATAACTCCAAAACCACTTAACATATTTACACCAAATTACAAAAAGCACTCTTTCTGGACCAAGATCTAGTTTTCTGCCAAATTTGGTGTAATTCCGTTCAGCGGTTCGGGCAGTAGTTGTGTCTAAAATACCTATGGGAAATTGCATGGGGAAAACTCGTTTTAAGATACCCCCTTTTTCTCTGCCCTCACTTAACGGATCACCCCGAAACTTTCCAGACAGCAGCTGAAGTGACTGGAAAACAAGTTTTGAAGATTTGTGAAGATTTGTCAAACGGCGCCAGAGCTATTAGCAAAATAAAAACGCTATTCCATTGGAAACTAGGGGGCCTATTACGATGGTGGTCGGATGATCGCCGCCCGGCCTGCGGTGGCAACCGCCGGACCTGCGACGGACATCCGCCCGCGATCGCAAGCCAGAAAACCGCCGGTCAGATTAGGATGGCGGTGGTGACCGCGGCGGTGGGAAATTCTGACCGCCGCTTTTCCGCCGGTTGCCAACCGCACTCCTGCCCTGCGGACGGAGAAGGACCGGGATAATGGTGGCGGTGCCGATCTGGCTCCGCCGGCACAATTATGATGCCGCCGGTAGCCAGCCTTTCCTCAGCGGTCACACCGCCATGTAAAGGCGGCAGAGAATGTCTTCCGGGGGCCCGTTGTGGGCCCCCAAAGTGTTGGGGTGGGGGGGTGCACTGGGGGGGTACCCATGGTCCCCCCCTACATTTTCCTGTACCAGGTGGCAGGCACTGTGCAGTGCCTGCCACGCAGTGCAGGGAAATGCAGGACATGCTCCTTTTGACATCGCGGCGGTGCTGCGTGCATCAGCAACCGAAAATGTTAAAGCCCGTGATCCGACCGCAGCAGTCGGATTTCGAGCAAGGAACATCCTAATCAGACCCTCCAGGATTTCGCGATTTCGCGATTTGCAAAAAAATCGCGAAATCGGCAGTTTTGTAAAAATGCCGCGATTTTTACAAAACTGCCCGCGAAATTTCGAAAATGTTGAAAAAAAAAAAAATTTTGACGAAGGGCTGTGAAAACACATATTTTCACCTCTCAATTCCCAACTTTTGGGAAACGGAGGACCTCTTGTGGCCATCTCGTTGAAGCGCTCACTTTGTAGAATGAGACACCTCTTGCCGGTGGGGGTGCGGTGCAGCAACAGGAAGTTGGCGGGATGTACTTGGTGCTCAGTCTTGTCTGATAGTACAGTTAATCCCTCAGACACCAGTGGTAAACAGCTATGATGCACACAAACTGAGCCTAGTAACCCTTAATTGCCCTGGGACTACTCCAAAAAGTGATGACAGAGAAATGCACTAGTTTAAACATAGTGGAAAAGATGAAACACTAAGAACGCTGAGAGCATGTCTGGTTTCAGCACACAAAGTTCCACTGTCTCTGAGAGAGCAGCAAATAAGACCTCGGGTTGTAGATTCCCATCTGACTGGAAGTGGACTCTTGGAATGGGATTATCCCCGCACATGCCATTTAGAGATTCTCAAAGTTAAGTAACAGGGCCTCTTGGCAGGGACAGAATTAGAAGGGCAAAGAGGCTTACTCCTGTTTATATAGGATTTCGCAGGAGAGGCTAGTTTCGAGGGCGGTTATCACAGCCGAACTCAGCTTGGTAGTTTGTCAATTAACAACGTCCTTAGCTTTGCTTGCTGTCTCTAGAGTTCCTTTGATGCCTCATACCGTCCAGCGGTTCAAAGGAGTGTGAACTTGCTCCCAGTGTGCACATCTTTCACTAGAACTGGAGTGCCTAGGTTAGCATCAGAGGCATAAGCACAACAACTGGTGATCGTGTGGACATTGTTGCTGCAACAGTCTGACAGAGAAGCCTCGATCAGGTGATGTGGTTTGATTTCATCCACCGCACTTCTGTTGCTGAGGTGTCCAGTGTTCTAGTGGGGAGCGTTTTGGTACTACCTCATTAAAGAATACAGTGCCCATTCAGATATGGGTCCAGCGGTATACGCAAGGTGAAGGACACAGTATGCACAAATATTTTACTTTGCCATGGGCTAGGGGCCATCGAGAAGTGATCCTGATATGTCATATTTCCATTGATCTGAGGTAATTTGCGACCTCTTGACTCTGGAACGGGGGCCCACTGTTGTAGTGCTTTCAAGAATCTGAGCTGCACGTATCTTTTCCAGTCTGGGGTGACTTCTTCTCTTGACATGGTTGATACCGTTTCCACTTCGGGTTATTTGGAGTGGTCATCAACAATAACTAGGAAATATCTCTCATCTGGAAGACAGACAACACTTGCACTCTCCTGGACCACGGATGGTATGATATATCTTCTCTGAGGAGAAGGGCAAGTGGGTCTGGCGGCCCAGCAACTTGGCAAACCACACATTCTCTCACCATGGCTTTGATCTTGCCATCCACTAGTGGAAAACAAGCACTGTTTGTCAATATTGTTTTGGTGTTCACCACTCCCTGCATGAGCTGTTTGGAGGACTTGTTGGTTAGGGCCATAGGAATAACGAGACAGTCATCCCTCAGGTGAATTCCATCATAAGCCACTGCAGTTTCAGTGCAGATATGGTGTACTGGTGCTTAGTTTGTAAAATAATAAGTGCCGGGCCCCTGACAAGGAGGAAGAGGTGTCCTGCCTCACGGATCCAGGAGGCAGCGGTGACCCGGCAGGGGTGCATACATGGGCGCTAGAACATCCCAGGGGAAATACAGCTCCCTCCTATGAGGTTAGGACTGGAGCTGTGCTTCTGTAGAGCTACAGACACTTTAAACATGCCTAATTCAAAGTGGAATACTTTGCTAAAACAGTTTCCATTGATTTCAGGTTGAAAATGAATGATTATGAGTAACATAAAGTGCCGCAAAATTGCTGCTAAATTTCCATATTTGTGCCGCTAAATTTCCATATTTGTGCCGCTAAATTTGCTAATCCATGCCGCAATATCCTGGGGGGTCTGCCTAATCCGACCGGCAGTTATGTCGCGGGCCTTGCGGGCGGTCTTATCCCGTTACCATGGCGGTCGGGGAGGTTTTCCGACCGCCATCGTAATAGGCCCCTAGGTCCTATCTATAACTACCAACTGTCGACTGCCAGCAGGTGATATATATATATATATATATATATACACACACACACACACACACACACAGATACTGTAAAAAAAAACAAAGGCTGCCGTGACGTTATAGTTAGGTGAAAATTTCATCAGTCAGTGAGAACGTAATTCTTTAAACAAAAAAAAAAATGAAATTCACCAGTTAAAGTTATTTCTAGTATCTATAACTCATGCCCTAAGGTACCTATAACTCGTGCCCACGCCATACACAGTCTCCTCATCAATGATGTAATTTCAAATGTTGCACTGATGTTATCAGTAATGTTATTGAACATGTCAAGAGTTATGTAATATGTGTGGTAATTAGCTGTACATGGCTAGGGCACTATGGTATTAGGTAGGGAACAACAATAAAACGTACTGATTACCTATATTTAAGTCCCTAACCCAGGCCTCGGATGAAAATTACATGGTTGCCTTTTACATTTTGTAAAGACAGCCGTTAGCCAATCATATACTGCCTTGTCATCGGCATGTACCGCGGTATACTGCTGCATAATAAATAAGTATTTACAAACTTATAACATTAACACTATTTAAACTATTAAAACCTATTACCAAAAAATACCATTTACACTCCATAATCTATATTCCTACCACATTACATCTACATCAGTTCACCCACTTTCACACTATGGGGCCGATTACGATGCCGTAGGAAACGCATCGTAATCTCATGTTTGGATTAATTTCCGACCAACCCATTTTGATGGAGTCGGCCGGAAATGAATCCAAACAGGATTTCTGAATGGCTTACGACTGGCTCGGAGAGCCCGTCTGGCATTCGGAAAGCCTCCCGTAATCCCAAGGGCAGCTCTTTCTGCCTGAGGGATTACAATGTCAGATTCCGACAGCCTTTCTGTGCCGGCCTTTCCGACACAGAAAGGCTGTGGGAAGTCAACTTTGGGGGGCCCCAGCAGTACCCCCATGAGTGCAAGGCCTCTGGATGGCAGCCGAGGGGGTCCCTATGGTGCCCCCCTGTTGATCCTCCCTGTTGATCCCTGCACCCGGTGGCAGGCACCTTGAGGTGCCTGCCACGGGGTGCAGGGATGAACTGCACCTCAGGTCTTTACAATGAGAGCATTCATTCTGGTCGGAATGCATGCTCCCATTGTAAAGTATAGTAGTGTGACCGAACAGTGTTCGGTCGCATCCTAATTGCTGGTTTGGGACCGCCGACAGGAGGTCGGTCGGTCCCAGTTCCAGATCAATGTCGGACGGAATCAGATCTGTCCGACATCGAAATTGGCCCCAATGTCTGTTTAAAGTACCACACTCCACTCTATGCCACTCCACTGTACGCCACTTCACTGAATGCTATTACACTCTATGCCACTTAACTCTGCATCATTCCACTATACACCACTTCACTGTAAGCTAATCCACTGTACACCACTACACTCTACCCCACTCCATTCTACGCAACTCCACTGTATGCTATTACACTCTACGCCACTCCATTCTACTCCATTCTACAACACTCCAGTCTACATCACTTCACTGTATGCCATTCTGCTCTAGGGTATTCCACTGTATGCAACTCCACTCTGAACCACTTATACCTTAAATTTATAATTTACGCACCAACTTCAAATTTTTATAACTAAGGCTCCCTGTTTTCCGTTTTTACGGATTTTTAAAGATAAATACAGACAGAAATCAATGTGTTTTCTGTCTGCATTTATTTTTTAAAGTGGATAAATACAGAAAATTGTGCTTCTTTTAAGTGACTCTTCGTGTCTCTTACATGAATTATAGGCCAGTAGCTGGGCAGATGGACAGCATGGGAAATTAAAAAACAGGATGACATTTCTTTAAATAACAGCATATGTCAACATACATTTATGGTATAATGCTAGTATTTACTAGTGGATGTATTGTTATGTAATATTTGACAGCTTAAATAGCTAAAACACGACATACATCAAAGTGTGAGTGCCCGTCTATCAGTTAAATAAATATGGAAATGTACAGGTTTACAACTTTATTTATACGCAAAACACAAAATAAATATGGATAAATACAGATAAAATGGGCAAAAAATAAATATGGATAAATACATACGGAAATGTTGAAAAAATAAATACCATAAAACCAGGAGCCCTAATTATAACTCATGCTCCCCCATACACAGTGTATTAAACTCGGCAGTTACACCACATTAACTATAACTATGACTAATGCCTTTTTCATGCACCGGTCATATTACATCACTTATAACATCCGAAATAATGGCATTCAGTCAGTCAGTCAATAATCTTTAATTCGGCCGCTAGGGCCATAAAAGCACATAAGATAAAAAACATTATATACAAAGTATAGCAGCATTGTGTAAAATATGAGTCTTGAATGGGACTTTTTGCATACAATTACATCTAAAATCTTGTATTAATAAGTCCATCTCTTCTGAGCGCCCTCAGAACGAGGGAGGTACACTGTCCGTACAAAGCTTGTCCATTACATTAACCACACGAAGAAGGGAGAAAGAGTGTATGTAAAAAGAGGACAATTTCATTCAAGTATTCACAAGGGCGCATAAATAATACATTTTAAAACATTTTAAAATAGCCATCCAGATATTAGATAAAAAAGACTGATTCTTTTCAAATGTGGTGGCTACGGCAGAATAAAAATGACGGGATAAAAATTCATTGTGTTCTAAAACACCTTTACCAATAGATAGGTTAAGAGAACAGATACATCAGCGAGGATATAGTTGCATTCAATCAATTTAGGAGAGGGATTCCTGTACCAGAGCGCCTAGTGGTTATTATTAGTCTGTGGTTGACCTATGGTGTCTTCTTTAGGATGGCTCTACGTGTGCACCACATGGAGTACAGATAACGCGAAATGGAAAATACGATGGGCGTATCAGTGTCATACTTAAAAAGCCTAAAGGCCTCAGAGCAGTGTCTAAACCCCATATTCCTGCACAACTGTAGCAACCAGCAAGACCTTGACCTCCTATATGCGGGACAGAAAAAGAGCACATGCATTTCCGTTTCCTCTACGTGCTCACACGCTGGGCAATCCAGACTACGGGAGCCCGACCACTTGTTGGTAAAGGATCCGAGCGGGAGCACCCCGTGTCTGAATTGCAGGAAAAGCTTCTTCGCTAGGAGCGGCTGAATATAGTCTAGCACCGGTTCTAATCTGTATTGGATTTTTACTTGCATAAATCTAGAGGTTAGGCACCCAGGCTTGGACCCCCTCCACAACTGGGCCAGTTTATATTCTCTATGGGTCTCAAGGAGTACCTTTCTGGGGATCGTGGGACAAATTTCTCCAGGAGAGGTCCACATGTTTGACCTTCCCAGGGCCTGGCAGATGTTCCTAATATAGGCTAGCCAAGGGAGTTTCCCCACTCCTTGTAAACTCATAACTTCTCTCAGTTCATCTCTATATGATACTAGTTCGGGAGTGCACCAAAGGCGTCGCCAATATAAGAGAGGTCTAGAGGAGACTACATCTGCAATCGAACCAATCCCCAAGTCCATTCTGAGGGGAGTTAAGGGAGAGCTAGAGGGAAGGCCCAAAAGCTGCCTTTCAAACGAGTTCTCTATAAGCGACAGATGAGTGGTTGAGCAGTGACCCCCATAGTTCTGCTCCATAAAGAGCTGCGCCCCTCTCCTGTACCTTATAGAGTTCAGCCACAGGGCCTATCAGTTTATGCGTACATCTCTTATACACCTTAGCAATGCCCCCCGTGGACTGGGCCAACTTTAGGCTAGCTTTCTTTATTTGAGCACCCCAGTCCATTTTTTCAGTTAATGTGATCCCCAGGTATTCGAAGATGGACACCCTCTCTAGGGCCCTTCCATCTAAGCAGGGGTTTGGGCGACTGGTGGTATTTGTATTGAAGACCATATACTTGGTTTTTTGAAGATTGATCTCCAAGCCCCTACTCCTGCAGAAGACACTAAATGCGTTGAGAACCCTTTGCATGCCCATTGGGGATTTCGAGAGTAAGAGGGTGTCATCCGCGAACATTAGGGCTGGTATTCTGCGGTTTGCTAGCCTGGGGGCATCTATATCCTTTCCAGCAAGCAGGGACTCTATCAGGCCATTGGTGAAGAGGGAAAAAAGGGTCGGACCCAAGACGCAGCCTTGGCGTACCCCTTTTTCCACAGGGAAAGGGCCCGAAAGTTCTCCATTTTTCCCATATCTGATTTGAGCAAAGTTGTCTTGGTGTAAGCGTTTCAGCTGGTAGCAAAGATACTCCGAAACTCCCATGTCCATTAATATAGCCCACAGTTTATCCCTTGGAACTAAATCAAATGCAGATTTGAGATCCACGAATGTGAGATAGAGGCTGCCACCCTCTAATATCACAGTTTTTCAATGGAGAAGTTGTAGTCTGAGAATTTGGTCGATAGTGGAGGTCTTCGCCCTAAACCCAGCTTGGAGGGGCGTGAGTACATTACTCTCATCTATCCATGCCTGAAGACGCCCCAGAAGTACACGTGCGAATATTTTTTGACTGACATCTAAAAGACTGATGGGGCGATAATAGCATTCTCAAGAACACTTGCAAATCACATAATTTGTGAGAGCACAGTGCGTGGTACCGCCACTCTGTAATATATACCCACATCACAAACACATGCACGTACACTCTCTCACACACACACACACACACACACACACACACATACACACACACACACACACATGCACACAATGTTCATTCTTTTGGTAGAATCAATAGCATTAGAGACCTTACACAAATGTTTATTGAAGATTTTGACTCCTTCCTTATTAACAAGTAATTACATTCTAATTGGTTAGAAGGCCACTGCTTCTGGAGGGACAAGCACTCAGGCTAGCTGTATTAACTGCAGAGATCAAAGAAGTGGGCTGCTGTTGTTAAAAGATGCATTCATTAAAAGGCAGGTGTAACTCAAAGCATTAACCAGCATTCTCTAACATAGTATAAAATTTAGAAACTAAGGGCCCTAATTACAAAGGCCCTCTGAACTCACGTTGAGAAATTGCAGTGCCGATGTCCTGCCACGAGTGCGGGCCCCTGCCACGATTGCGGGGCCTCCGCCATGAGTGTGGAGGCCCTTTGTTAATCAGTCCCTGAATTTGTGCAGCGCAAATATTAGTAGTCTACTGAGCTGAGGCTCTCACGCTACTGCCCCAAAGCCGCTCCTGTCTCCACAACTTAGTTTATATCGCTGCACCTCTCAAGGGTCCATAATTCTTGAAATATCTTTACTGGTGCTATGATCTCTCTCTTAGAGAGAAGCTGCTCACACACTTGCGCCCACTGCACTGGTGACTCAAGTAACCAGCAACATCATTGCCAACGTAACAAATCCCACAGAGTTCTCGAGTAGAAACAGAATCTGATCGCCTTTCAAGTGCCCCTCGCATGAAAGCAGGCTGGCATTCCATTTAACTGAGCCTTAGTGACCCCAAAGATACACTGCATCACTCTCCTCCTCCCCACTGCCAAGCCCCAGAGTTCCGTGCTGTGTGACACCCTACTGATGCCAGCAGCTATGGTTTTATGAAGCAGCTTGAACAACGACCATCTTTCCCTGTTATGGGTTCAGGGTGCAGCATAACAGAGTTTACAGTATTACGTTACGCCTCATCTGAGACATATACTTTCTCCACGCTAAGGTGAATGAGGAGAGAAGGGTACAGTGACAGAGTAGGATGTGTGATAACGTTGGAGCCATTACATGAGTACAAAACATATGACCAGCAGTGGCGGCTGGTGACATTTGAAAGTGGTGTGCCGTAACATTATTGTCGTAGTGCACTGCGGCGAGCGAGCGTAGCGAACGAGCCCGAACAACCTACGGGGGGTTTGGGGGGGTTCCGAGTGGACAAACAGTGCATTTTCAAACAAATTTGAGGAAGCAGGAAGGAGATATTTAACTGATTTTTAATTGTTTTAATTCACTATATGTATCTTTTTAATGGATAGGGATGTCTGTGAATTTTCTTTTCTTTTGTGGTAACCCCTTCTGTCGTCACATAGTCATTTGTCGTGTTAGATGTCTGCGAATTCATTGTGTTTCTGTAATATGTATAATATACTCTGTTTCTATATTTATATGTGATTTTATGTATTTTCTTGCAGCTCTGATGAAGTTCACGTGTAGTGAACGAAACTTATTGGCTGTCTTTTGCTATCAATGAAAAATAACGACGTTCTGGATTACATACATTTTGGAATTGGAATTGTATATGAATGAATTCTAACTTTGCTGTGCACTACCATCTGTGTGTTTTGGATTACTATGAAACTCTTTTGGTTTTCTCAGATCGAGTTTTCGTCTTTTTTCTGAGTAACAACAAAATGTGTAAATATGGAGCAGTGTATTTTTGGCGGTGGTGCTGCTACTGGTCGTGCTGGTGTTGTGCGTGTATGACATCTCTGGTTACGCTTCTGAGCATGTTGTTCACCAAAGCATCGAACCACCTACTACGCACAACGTTGGGAATTATTCAGAAAACCTAACACACGTCCCACTCCTTCCACAGAAGTGCATGCTCAATTGATAAGTCTTTTCAAATAGCTCTTTATCATAGGATTTGTGATAAAAAAAACTGTCAATCTCAGATTTCTGCAAACACCCGTGTGACATTATTAGACAAAACATGATAACACTACTGCAGAAAGACAATACCAGCAAATTCTTTCAGAGATCATATGACCTACGCTGCATACACCAACACTTAAAGACTGTTATGTCCGTGTTGTGTGCTATATTGATTACTGGACGGCTCTCCTTGAACATCGCTCTATAGGCAAGCTTTAACTTGAACAGCACACAGTCCACTTCACGAAAACGGTTGCTAGCATTGCACAAACTCACAAAATGGAATCTTATATCTACAAAGCACACATCATTCCCCATGAGAACTCACATGCACAGAAGCAGCGCACGGCGGCATAAATTGTTTCATCAATGCACACAAATACACAAAGGGATCTCTTGACAGCACCACAGACTGCACATCGCAAGATACATTTTATCTGCACAGACACAATACACCACACAGCAGACCTCTTAAGTGCACTGCTCAAAACACACCAGGAACGCCACAGCTTGAATTCTCACACGAAAAGTATTACAAGGACTGCACACAGCACATCCACAAATAACTGAGTTATTACATGCAGGCCGGACCTTTACATTACTGCTGCCCCCACATTTATTGCTCCTTCATTGCGTCTGTCAGCATTTCCTGACAGCGTATTATGGAGCACATGGTGCATAGTCTGTATCAATCAGCCTGCGCGGAGCAGATAAAAGCAGCAGACTATTGATAACAGGCCTGAAATCGGCGCACTGCAAGTACTGCATTTTCAACAGGCGACGGCAACCCTGTGGGCTGCCATGACCGGGCGCTTCTTTCAAACTGCACACCCAGGAGTGCGCAGAGCAACGCCTGCTTCTTCGGCAGAAGGTGCTCTTTCAAAAATTACGGTTCCTTGTATATTCATTCCCTGTAAGCAAGCGCAGGCCCACGGAAACGCTTGCCATTGCACGCCTGCATTTAATATATAAATGAAGAAATATTTACTATCCTTGTCCCGCCTTGCCAGTCCCTGGCACTCCCTCGGACGCTCGCTGGCACCCCACTCCGATATTCCACAAACCCCAACGCTGACAGTGGCTGGAGCTTTTACTCTTCCATAGGACACGACACACAAATCTCCGGAGAGGACATAAAACATGTTAAATAGTGCACTGCCACAATTTCACAAATCATGGGGACACTGAATACGATTTCCTTCTAATGAATTCAGGGAGTTGACTTGGCCAACATATTTACAAGTACTCTGCCTCACACGAGTCCAGTGGCGTCCGCCAGTAACAAACGGTGGAGGGAGCATGGGGGGAGAGTGAGCGCGGGGGAGGGGATTAATAATAATTTTAAAACGTACCTCGCGGCTCGCAATACTCGCGGGGGAGTCGCGCGGGGATGGGGGCCGGGGGGTTTAACAAATAAAGTTTAAAAAAACCAAAACTTAAACTTACCTGACTGGGCGGGTTTGCGCCGCCTCTGCTGTCTGCTCCTGGGCCGGGGTCCGGTGCTTTGGCGCCTTCAACGTCTTCTGGGTGAATGGCTGGCAACCCCTCTCAGCCAATCCAGACGCTGCTCCAGCAGCGCCAGGATTGGCTGAGGGCAGGGATACTCCCTGCCCATTAGGAGACCGGGGGCTGCGCATGAAGCAACCCTCGGTCTCTTAAGGGGAAGGCTAGTGCGCATGTTCGGGCTGATCATAAAAATAATCAGCCCAAAAACGAACATGCGCACTATTGCGCGCCGCTGTCACTCAACCCTGAGAGTGCTGCCGCAGCCCCACCCCTTCAGCGTCCTTGGCGTGTTCTACTTCTGCCGCTAATTCCAATCAGGAGTCCTGATTGCTGCAATTAGCGTCAGAAGTACAACAATTAAATTCTAAATGGGGCCGTGGCATTAGTGGGGCAACGCCCCAACGCCCCCAATGGACGCACCGCCACTGAGTAATTCTCGTAGTGTGTCACAGACAACACGTCACCAAATAAAATAGAGGACACACTGCTACATTTTGATTCAGGATCACAGAAAGGTATTCTGAAGAGGCCCTTGGTTGTAACATACCCTGAAAGATTCGATCACAAATAAACATACAAAACGAAAAGTTTAGAAGTTTAACTATGCAAAGAAATTTTACACACAATGCTTTTAAGTTCAGCAGGATATTGGAAATCTCTATTTTTGTGTTGCAATGTACTTGTTTGGAAAGTTTTCTGACACAAATAGATCCTGAGGGTCATATCTATCAAGGTTTTGCTGTGCCCTTGCACCACGCAAGGTAACAAGCACAACGCGAAACCTAGATGAAATTTAGCAGGCCTTGCGTGACCCTGCAGTGCTTGGTAAATCTGGAGTAACACATGGCAGAGCAAGCTGCTGCCTTGCGTTACTCTGCCCCAGGGAGGCATTCCATGGGTGGATCGTGGGTGTTACCATACATCCATTATGGATTTTGGTACATTCCCAGATTTACCATGAGTGGCGGAACTGGGAATGTGTCAAAATGCTGCTCCTTCCCAGGGGAGGCGTAACGAGGAGAAATATCTTTATTTCTCCTCGCTTTTTTCCTCTTTCTATATGTCTTGAATTTTGCAGCACTCCTAGAAAGAGAAAAATCCTGCCTGCAACGGTGCCTGAGTTGGTGCTAGGCAGCCAAAAGTGCGTCAGCGCAGGGAGAGAGCAGGAATGCACCCATATCGTCATAGATATGGCGCATTCCTGCCCTCTCCCTTTCACGCAGTGCTGCGAAGCAAGGTGTCTTGCCGGATTGCGTGAAAATAAGATAAATATGGCCCTTCAAGTTTTGCAAAATCACTGTGCATTTTATACACATTATAGATATTCAAAGTATATTGACAAACGTTTTGTATTGCATATAAATAGAACAGTGCTAAACAGACGATCTCAAAGGACTTCTGATCAGGTTAATGCGTGCACACAATGACCAAGTTCTTTTCGCCTCGGGATCTCCATGCCACACATACCATGGTGTTCAGCCCAAAGCTAGTGAAAAGTCACAGATGTCCATGTTGGTGGGTGCTGTTATTTCTCTGAATAATTCAGAATCATCAGTCCAATGTCCCACAGCATGTCGTGCTTGGGCTTAAATGCATATCTTTGGCTCTCTGCCTGGTCATACTGTACATAGTAATTATATTTACATTTTGTTATATATTGCCTTACAACAGAGAACTCAAGAACCAAAAAGAGCACCCATACTCCAAAGCACCGTGGAACCAGAGAAATGACAGAAGCACTCTGTACAAATATTGATAAAAACATAGCATCCTCAATTTCAATATATATGATTCAAAACATTATATTTTACATAAAGTACATTGGGAAAAAGCCTTAGTACTTCCAAAAACCGTCATAAAGGGGAGAACCTCAAGATGTAGAAAGGGGTCCCGTAGTCGGTTAAAAAAATGTCCAAGTACTTCTGATTTGAAGTCTTATTTTGCGGTCGTGCAAATGCACAAAAAAAATTCTATACATAGTATTTAATGCTAATTCTACACCTGGGTAAGAATTATTATGTAAAAGTCAACCTATGCAAGGCTCATCCTACCTTACAAAACTCCTACTGCCTTTGCCAATCAACCAGACACTTGAGGTCGGCTACATAAAATCGGCCTGCCATTCACAGGTAAAGTACAAGGGCTTGGGTGCCAGATCATTTTATTCACAATACTCTTCCCTTTGAAACTTACAACCTTTATTCCTTAGGATAAAGGCTCAGAAGACAACTTTCTCTGGTTGACAAAATCATTTAAGTCACCGTTTTTTAACAGACCTTTAGCCACTCCTCTCCAAATACTTAAACTTTGTCTTCCCTTTATGACTTTACTTTCTCACATTTACCATTTCATAATCTTTCTGTGACACCACCCAATATAGTGGTCTGGAACAAATGCTAAGCTGCCACAGAGATACAGAAAATAATAAAATAAAATATCATAAAGAATTGCAAATTGTCCTAGCTACCAGCGGAGTAGAGTTCTGCTTAATCGACCTTCTGAGAAAATCCTCACGGTCCCACCACGAAGGTCGAAACGTGTCGGCACACTCTGCATTGAGGCTAAGAGCAACTTCTTTTCAAACATTGTGTCGAAGGCCAGAAAGTCTAAGCTCGATTAAGCAGGCGTAGACACGGACTAATATACTTGTACTCTGACCTCACTTGGACCCCACATTAAGACAGTATCGAGGAGACACAGGAAAAAGGTCCTGATACATTAAAATATAGTAGGACAGATCAGATTCATATTAGTTCATAAAATTCACGTATGTTGTGCATGATGGACTAGTGACATGTATGTATTGTTTTTTTTTTTATTGGTATTTCAGAAAAAAGACATATTACAACACAACATGCCAGCAGTGTATCAACACAGTACAGGATTTAAATTAGTCACGAGCTATATAGTACATATCAAATCTGCAGAAGCGCCACCCCACTTGTCCTCACTCAATTATAAAAGAGAAATAATTATACATCGTATATTCACGAATCTGCAAACATCAGCAAAAACAGCCGACCGAATCAAGTCCACATGCTACAACACCACATAGAGGGTACAGTACTGCATCGACTCAGTCCATTAATTCCGCGGTTCCATGGGGTCTGTAGAGAAGGAACAGACTCAAAAGAGGAATACAATCAAGATCCCATCACTGCAGTGTCTCAGTGTGAGTTACATCCGTATGTGCCCCTTCAGTAGCTCCTTGTTTTTCCCGCGCCAAGGTCAGGAATGGTTCCCAGATATTTCGGGATCTAGAAGTAGAGGGTATAAGCTCCCAGAATGTGTTTAGCTGCGTGTGGCCATATGTAACATCTGCAAGCCACCCCTTGATGGAAGGGACCCTCCTCCTGCCCCAGTGGATCGCGTCTTGTCGTTTGGCAAACAGTAAAAGGACTGCATGTAGTTTACGTAGCTTAGGCGGGGTTGCCTGAACATAGCCTAACAGGCCTAGTGTGGGGGACGGGGCGTTCTCCGTGCCTAGAATTTGATTCACTGAGGCGAAGACATGGGACCAGAATTCAGCAACTTTTGGACAATCCCAGGCTACATGCAAAAAGGAAGCAGGGGTGTGCCTGCAGCGCCAGCAGCATTCATCAGCTCTAAGGCCCATACGATAAAGACTCACAGGCGTTCTGTAAAACCTATGTAAATATTTAAAATGAATTAATCTAAGCTTGTAGTTCGGGAGAGTTCTGTAAGCTGCACACAGCAGAATGCCCACTGGGCCTCAGTCAATGCAACAGGAAGTTCGCTGTTCCAGTTCTGCAGGGACTTAGGTGTCACCAACGGGGCAGTGTGCTGCATGTTTGTGTACAATCGGGTAATGAGTTTTCGGGGAGATGGGGATCTCAATAGGTTCTCCAATGCGGGCAGCACCGGGGGGGCTAACGGGAACTCGGCCCAGAGGGCGCGACAGGCCGCTCTTAGTTTATGATATAGGAAAAGCTCATCAAATGGCACCGATTGCCCTTCGATCGCCTCTGGGGGGGTCGGAACGTATCTCCCGGGTATAGATCGGCGAATGTATGGAGTGACATCTTGCGTTTCAATGGTTCCCTGACCCCATCCTGGATACAAGGCAACATCGGATTTTGCGCTAGGGGAATGGAAGGGGCATACAGTACCGGAATGTCCGCTCTCTTACGCAGCTCATCCCAAGCCCAACGCAGTGTTCCAGATGTGTCTATATCTCCACGGGGGCGACGCAAGGGTTGGTATACTGCTACCCTAAGCGGAATGGGAGCCATTCCATCGGTTTCAACTGCTACGTGTGGCTGGTAGGGCGTCGGGTGGACCCAGTAGTGTAAGAATTGAGCCTGGGCGCACATAGCATAAAGCTGCATGTCTGGGGCTCCCAGGCCTCCCTGCCTCAGCGGAAGTGTCAACAAATCCCAGGATATTCGAGCCTGTCCCCCCGCCCACACCAGGGAAATCAGTTGCGACTTCAGGTTCCTAAAGAATTGCTGCGGGAGCGGCAAGTTAATGAATAAATATAAAAACTTTGGTAACACGACCATTTTGACCAGTGCTATCTTCCCGGCCAGAGACAGCGGTAACCCAGACCACACCTTAACCTTCTCTTCCAACCATGTGACTGCCCTCCCGTAATTTAGGTTCCACACCTCCTGCATATCTCTGCTTATCCATACCCCCAAGTATTTAACCGCGTCCGCCTCCCATCTCAGAGGGAACTCGGATGTCATCCGGGGCGTGCCATCTGTCAGTGGAAATATCACCGACTTGGCCCAGTTTATAACGATACCAGCCAAACCTCCGAATCGGATAAACTCCCTCAAAATGGGGTCTAAATTCTCCTCTGGGTTGACCAGATAGAGAGTCACATCATCTGCATAGAGGGAAATGAGCTCCGGGAACTGAACCCTATGCCTCGGGCAGTGTGGTGCTGCCTGATCCGGGCAGCCAAAGGCTCCATCGCAAGCGCGAAGAGCAGAGGAGAAAGAGGGCACCCCTGCCTAGTGCCCCGTGTTATAAGAAAGGGTTCAGAGAGTAAACCATTCACCCTGATTCGAGCACTGGGTAGGGTGTATAAGAGCCTAATACAATTAATGAAGAGCGGGCTAAACCCCATACGGCCTAAAATTGCGAATAAAAACGGCCATTCGAGCGAGTCGAACGCCTTTGTGGCATCTAAGAATACGGCCGCGGGTCGTACGTCTGGGTGTAGATAATGCAGCACCGAAAATATAGTCCGTAAATTATGAGAAGTTGACCTCCCGGGGATGAAGCCCGACTGGTCAGGGAGCGCAGCAATAGGGAGGAGAGGCTGCAATCTGTTTGCGATCAGGTTAGCAAGGATTTTAACGTCCACATTTATCATCGATAGTGGCCGATAAGAGTCTAATTCTAATTTAGACTTCCCAGGTTTTAAAAGGGTAATGATAATCGCTTCTCTCATAGTCTGAGGTAGCACACCGTTCTCCAGGGCCTCCTCATACATCACCAGCAGTCGAGGGGCCAGCTCCTCCACATATGTTTTATAAAAGGACGTGGTTAGGCCATCCGGCCCAGGGGCCTTGTCCAACGGTAAACTCCTTATAACCTGGGCTACATCTTCCACAGTAAACGGAAGATCCATATACTCTCTGTGATGTTGGTTAAACCAGACCAGTGCCAATGAGTCTAGGAAAGTTTGCAGTCCCTCGGGAGTTGCTGCTTGGGTAGTAGTGTATAATTGAGAATAGAACGAGGAGTCTACGCCTAGAATTTCTGCCTGACCTCGGACAACGGTCCCTTGCGGGGTTTGTATTTCATGGATAAAGGCCGTGGACCGAGAGGGTCGGACCATGCCAGCTAGCGTGCGACCCGGCCTATCCCCTTCTCTGTATCGCCGCGCCTCAGCATATTTCCCCAAGAATTTGACTTCGCAGTGGGCCTCTTCCGTGAAGTCCAACAATTTGGATTTTAGGAGAGCCATGGTGTGGGAGTCGTTAGTGGAATAAAATCTCTCCTCCAGTTTCCGTATCTGAGTTTCCAGTGAAGCAATCGTGCCGCGAATAGCCTTTAACACACCCGCCTGTCTGGCAATACACTGTCCTCTAATAACTACTTTGAATGCCTCCCAAAGTGAGGCCTCAGTATCAACCGAGCCCACATTTTGAATGAAATAAGCATGGATATCCGTTCGGATTTCCTCTTTAAAGGCTTCATCAAGCAGTGCATGCGGCGGGAGTCGCCAGGAAAAAGCGCTGGGGAGCGATCCCGGGAGGGAAAGCTTCAATAGGCATGGGGAGTGGTCCGACAGGGTTCGCGGTAAATGCACTATGTCAGTGGTCCAGGCAGCTATGTCTCGGGAGACCAACCAAAAGTCCAATCGGGACCAAGCGCTGTGGTGATCTGAAATGCATGTGCCTTCTCTAGCTAATGGGTGCCTCCTACGCCACATGTCCACCAAGTCCCCATCGGAGACTATGGCATTTAATGTGTCACTTGCGGCTGGGTGTAGGGGCCGAGCCGCACCTTTTCTGTCCATATCGTCATCTAGAATGGCATTAAAATCTCCTCCCCACAGTATCGTCCCGCAACCAGTCGCTCTGATCTTTGTCCAAACATCCTGAAAGAATTGGGGGGAGTCTACATTCGGGCCATATATTGCCACAATGACCAGTGAAACCCCTCCCAACACCCCGTGCAGAAGGACATATCTCCCCTCTGGATCCCCATGGACCTCACCTTCCCACCAGTCCACTCCCCTCCTGACCAGCACAGCCACCCCACGGGCGTAGTTTGAATAAATAGAGGAGTACACGTTTCCCCACCGGGCATGTCTTAACCTGTGCGATGGTGTTACATTTAAGTGTGTCTCCTGCAACAAACACACATCTATATTGTGTCTAGAAAGATAAGCATGGACGAGTCTAGATTTCCTGCCGTCATTTAACCCTCTAATGTTCCACGTAAGCATATTCAATGGTGTAGCGTGAGTACGTGTGTATCATCTGGAATGGAGCGACGTGAACAGTGGGGGTGCGACATCCTACCGTAACAGACAATACATTCTGACCAATAAGCTCCAATCATACTGGCAATGAACAATACAACAAACCCAACCCCCCCCCACCTCCCACTCCAACCCCCCAATCAGGTTGTAGAGTACCCACCCACGACAAACTCAGTCTCAAAAGACCACAAAGTAGTACGGGGAATCTTCCCATGGGGCGTAGCGGCACCGGCAAACTTCCCCGTTCGCACAGGGTGGCCGGAAGTACTGCAGAGAGCGTTGTATGCCTATATCAAACCAAATGGGCTCATGCGGAACACCGGCATAGTACGAGAGCCCGCAGTCCGCGGCAACCAAAAATTCAACATCACCCCAATATGGCATCAGAACATTTCAACCACCCCGGCTTATGAACAATACGATACCCATATCAGTCATTGTCACTGAGGTGGCCATTGTCCGACATCCCAGCTCCCCGGAGTTCTTTACTTTTCTTTCCTCTGACATGTTTGGCAAATTTCAGGGCAGATTTCGCATCGGTGAAGAAGTGGGCAGTGCCATCATACGAAACCTTTAATTTAGCTGGGTATAACAGGGAATAAGGGATCTGTGCCTGTAGGAGGATACGCTTGGCTGGGAGGAATTCTCGACGTGCCGCCTGTACAGCAGGGGTGAAGTCCGGGTAGAAAGAGATATTGTTGCCTTTGTGGGATATCTGACCCTTCTCTCTAGGCAGGCGCAGAATTAGATCCCTGTCTTGATAATTCAAGAGCTTCGCCATGATGGGTCTAGGCGTCGCCCCGACTGGAGGTTTCGGCCCTAGGGATCGGTGTGCTCTCTCCACCACGAACACCGAGGATAGGTGTGGATCGAAAAGTTTGTGCAGCAGATCCGCCACGAAGGACTCCATTTTTGATATGGCAGTCGTTTCCGGGACACCAGTAATGCGTAGATTGTTTCTACGCGACCTTGCCTCCAAATCTTCGTTCTTAGCCCTGATAATGCCAAGTACCTTATCCATATGTAGAAGCTGTTCTTTAGTTTCCACCTGGAATTCGTGGAATTCAGTGTGTCGGTTCTCCAGAGCGTCAAGGCGGGTCTCATGTACAGACACCTGAGTCTTAACCGAGTCCAGCTGCACAGTGAGGGTATCCAGCTTCGAATCGATATTGCGCAGACTAGACCGCATTTCCAACATGAGGGTACGTATATCTTCGCCTTGATCTTCCGTGTGAGTGTCTTGTTGGCCTTCTGCTGGCGTATCAGGTTCGGATTCAGCGTGACGTGTGGCACGTTTGTGTTCAAAAGTGAGTTTTGGCTGCTTAGCGTCTTGTTTACCCATGGTGAAAGGGAACAGGGAGGTGGATATTACGGGAGTGGTCAGCACGTCCCAGACACAGGCCGACAGCAGCAGATACAAACCAGAGCGCCTCCAGCTGTGCCCGTGACTTTCTCCCCCTGAAGTGTCTCCCAGGGTCCCCCACGGCACGTGCCACGCACTATCTCGTTGTGGCCCACTGGTAACTGCGTGGATAATCCTTATCGCCACTACGAGCAGCTTTAGGATCCTGCCACAAAAGCTGCTTGCGTCCCAGGGGTCACTCCGCCACAATGGACACCACCAAGCCAGTACGACACATCCGGCTCTGCGAAAGTCAGACGGGCCACAGCCACCACGGGCCACCAGAGGCACAGATGGGATGCGGAGCGCCGGCACCCGCAGTCCGCTATATGGGCAATCGGGCCACCATTCACCGCTGGCAGCAGCTCAAGGTTTTTCAATGCACCCCTCGGCAAGCAATCGCGCAGGTCTGCTCATTTACAAGGCCTCCCCACCGACCGCCACCATCTCGCACATCTCAGTTTCCTCAGACTGTCGAGACCTCCCTATGGGTGATTCTCTCCAAGTGCAGCCGGTCCGGCCCGCGAAGGACAAGCACCCCGATCGGAGCCCTGCTTTCTTCAAAGCGCTCCCCTCCGCAAGCCAAGCAGCCACGTTAATGCCTCTCTCCCTCTCCGTAGGGACTCGGTGGAATTAGCAATCCGGGGCCAACTTGCATGCACCAGTCTCCGACCCCCTCCTCTGCTATCGAACACGGCCGCAGTGCTGCGTAGTTCTAAAATGGCGGCATAGGGTTCCAGAGAGGTCGGCCTACTGGTCCTCCCACGCCGTAGCGGTTAATTGCAGCCGCCGTGAAATATTTCGAAGGCTTTGCAAGCACCTCAGCTTGCGCTCATACCTTGAAGCCCCGGGTTACCTCCGGCAGGGGAATTTTCACTTCAGATCCAGTCTGCAGCCCTCAGTAGACCAGCCGCCCCGGGCTCGATTTTCAGGTTGGCCGCCCCCTGCTTCACCGAGTGGCGCGATTATCACGGGCGGCCGACGGCCTCTCGGATCCCCGCGTAACTCTGCCTCAGTATATCCTCGAGGCACCGGGGGAGCAGCATCAGGGTCCACAAGTGTTCCGCCAGCCGTGGGTTGCGTTAGTACCAGCAACAGCTCTCCATATGTGCGGATATTGAAGGATTAGGTTCCGGCCGACGGAGCTCACTCAAAGAGCGGCCATTTCGCTGCGCGGCAGACCAAGCCCCCCGACATGTATATATTGTTCATAATGTTTTATGTTTAGAATGTGTCAACCAGTTCTGTTTCGCACCAGTCTGTGGAAGCATTGTCGAATTTATTGCTTGGACCACATCCGTATCAATGCATTAGTTGTTTTGTCGTCTATGTAAATTTGTTGCTGTGCTATTATCAATGTTTGTTTTAAGGACAAAAAAATTTGTTACAGCCAATTCACACATGATATAAGTAAAATTTGATACAATCAAAATTTGATACAATCTTTATTTGGTGTACACTGTAATTCAGAAATGGAAAAACTTTAGTATGATGTTATAAGAACTACAGAAGTAATTCCAGTTCATTAATTGAACAGATTCGTAGGTACTAGTAGGAGAGCTCCGATTACAAAAACGTAATAATCCATGGCATCTGCTAGATGTATTGTATATTTGATTCCAGCCTCTCCAGCCCAAAACAGAATCACTCCCCTTTTTGAAACAAAATGTTTAAAAGAGTGGCTGTAATCCCAAAGCTGGGGGAGCTTTCCTGTTAACGACTCCCACCAAGGCCTTTGATAGTTCAAACAGACAGGTGGAAATGCTGGTTAGGCCATTCCTGGTAGAGACATGAGCAAGTTTATCTCCAGGAACGCAAAACAGGAGATAAGAGACCGTGCTTTTCATAAGATGACCAGCGATGAGCCTTGATAGAAAAAGATAAATATAGTTCAGTCCTGGTTTTCTTGGGGGACAGACTTATATGGTACTGATCCTGTTTAGTTAGGCTCTACACTAGAATGCCACTTGAGATGCTGCATATAAACAGACCCACCTGGGGCAGAATTTGGGAAGCCTCTGGCCAGGAAAGCACATTTCTGCCATCTTGGAAAGGCCCAAGAACGTGACCACTTGACAGAGTTTTAACATAAGTGAAGGAAATTGATGAAAACCTAGGGGATTGAGGGTGGGAACAGGCTGCGAAATCACCCAACCATCATGGTTATGGTGTCATTATACCTAGAGACTCGTTGTTGTGTGCTTACTCCTGCTGGTTTGTTGGTTCTATTTAGAACCTTCCTATGCTGTGATGGTAGGGCCAACTGTTCCCATAGACTGTTTTATGTTTTGCTAATAGCTTTGGCGTAATTTGACGAATCTTCACAAAATTTTCCAAAAACGTGGCCTACTTTGCCTAGTTCTGCATGGAAAGTTTTGTGGTGAATCGTCACGGGGGGTTGGGGCGAGAAAAAGGGTGGGGCCCAAAATGATTTTTCCCCATGCAATGTCTATGGGGATTTTGTAACTTTAGACATGGCTGCAGGCTGAACCTCTGAAAAGATATACACCAAATTTGGCAGAAAGGGTGACTATCAGAGAACAGTTGGAGTCCATTACTCTTGATGGATGTTCTGTGCTGTCCTCTTATTCTACGTTGCGCTTACTTTAAATAAAGCAGTCTTCTTTCCTTTTGATGAGTGCTGCTACATCATTTCACGAGTGACGATTGTGAGGATTCAGGACCTTCAGACCTTCTGTTGTTGTCTGGCCGTGGCAGTTTGGAGTTCAGTGATTTGTCTGTTAAAGAGAGCAAAGTTTTATAAAGGGTTTTTGCTGTCTGCAGGTTTGGGATAGCTGTTGGGCAGCAAAGCACTGCTGAGATTCTTTTTGCTGTGTTTGGAGACCAGAGTTTTCTGGCTGCAGCCCACATGCGCAAATAAGTTGGCTTGATGAGATTAACAGCTGTCATTTTAAGTAAGGAAAAGCATTGTGTTATACTGCCACGTCATTGCAGCTAGGTGTGGCCATATTAATTTGGGCTGCGTTTTTTTTAACACACTAGATGCAGTGTTTTGCATTTGTTTCTATCTTCAGCAGCCATAATGGATTGTGCAAAATTGCATGAGCTGGAATAATTTTCATGTGTTATATTAGCTATAAGCAAGTGCAGCAATATTGAATTGGGCTATTCCACATTAGGAGGATCTGTCTTCATGTTTCATCAGCTCTACTAACTAGTTTGGCCATTTTGGACTGGGAAATAATACTCAGAGAAAATTAGACATTGTGTCATTCTGTGTATTTGAAAGCGTGGCCATTTTTGGATTGGTTTCTCATCTATTTTTTTAGTTTTGTATCAGATCTACTATCTACAATTTTTCAAGAGGAAATTTTTATTATTTGATTGCTTCAAACATGCCAGCCATAATACAACCTCCTCTCTATTCACAACTACCAGAGAACTACCTGTAAGATGGAGAGATGGTTCAGAGCATTTAATGCCTATCTTTGGGCTATTGATGGGTTTAAGTTTAGACACAAAAGGAAACAATGGATTTTGAAGCATTATTTGGGCATGGAGGGACAAGACTTTTTTGAACATTTACCTAAATTGTACAAGAAGTTGAAGAAGAAGAATGTGATAAATATGAGAAGGCAGTGAAAAGGCTGGAAGATTATTTTAATAAACCACCAAATATTTTTTTTATAAACTTTATTTATTTGCATTTTCAAAATAAAACGTTTACAAAAAAGAAAACAGTTGGTCAAAGTTATAGCATAAACATTCTACGGTTAGCAAACGAGTCAAATGGCTTATAATAGGTATATCTCTGTTATCTAATATACAGGTAGCATGGGTCATGACATACATCCACACATACAGTGTTTGCTTTGAGGTCACAGCAATTGTCGCGACCATTTAGCTGCTACATCTACAGTTAGCATTACTTGTGCCACATATGAAGGATTGAGGTACTGCACAGGTTATGCCCCTAGGCCCTAAGGTGTCTGTGGTGTCTGCATAGGGGTAGCATTTAGCTCTTGCAAACGTTGTAGGTACGACAATAAGGGTTGCCAAATATCTACCGGTCTAGAGGCGGGCGGCTGTAGTTGGGCATACATATCACTGGTGGTGTTGCAATATGTCATGCTGTGCAACCATGTATGGAGTGTAGGGCCAGTTTTACATGCCCACTTAAGGGCCACTTCGCGTTTAGCAAGCAGGAGAGCCATCACTACAAAACGACGCCGGGATCTAGAGAGGTCATGGACATACCCCAGTAGAGCAAGGAGGGGTGATGGCGTTATTTCCACCTCAACCATCTTAGATATCTCTCGGAAAATTGATTTCCAATAGTCCTCTATTTTAAGGCACGTCCACGTCATGTGCGCAAAGTCCGCATTCGGGGCACTGCATCTCGGGCAGGCGTCCGAACGCGCGGGGTCAATGCGATGTAACTTGTTAGGGGTGATATATACACGCCGCAGGAACTTAAACTGGGACAGTTTATGGCGGTGATTCGGCGACACTTTCTGCGTTTGTGCGCAGCAGCGATACCATTGGAGGTCAGTTAAGGGGTGTCCAAGATCGCCCTCCCATGCAGCCCTCACCGCTGCATCTCTACTCGGGAGCCGCGCTATAGCCCCCTTGTACAGTTTGGCAACCAAGTGGTTCCCATCCCCGCCACTAATGACCCTGGTCAGGAGAGGAAATTCAGTGGGCGCCAAGGGATAGCTCTCCATGCATGCACGGAGCGCCTTTTGTACGCGCAGAAGCACAAAGTGGTCCAGAGTCGCAGCCTCCCGGAGGTGAGGATCTTCAGTGCGCGAGAATATGTGCCCCCCAGGGAACAGGTCTCCAAAGGTAATCAGCTGGAATTTGGACAGTGTTTGTTTGACTAGCGTCTCCTGCAGGATGGGTATCCAACTGTTACCGGCCAGGGGCAGAGCGTGGGAGTACAGTGCACTCATACCAGTCACCCTCGCCAGCTTAAGCCAGGCCCAACTCGTGGTGGACAGTGTTTGGATGTCCCGCGGGTCTCTAGGGAAGCCACGCGGCAGCAGTGTGTTGAGTGGGGCCAGAAATGCCAAGTCCGCCTCAGGCCGATAGTATGGGATCCGAATATCCGTGTTATACCAGTGTCGAGCAAAACTCGCCTGGGCAACCAGGTAATAAATTTGCAGGTTCGGAACGCCAAATCCACCTCTCTCGTAGGGCAATACCAAGGTGTCCCATCCAACCCGGGGCTGCCTGCCACCCCACACTAGCTTCCCAAGCAAGGTGCGCAATCTGGAAAAAAAGCTATTATAGAGGGGTATTGGAATGTTCGTGAAAAAATACAAAAATTGCGGCAACACCACCATTTTTATTATGGCTATTCGGCCTGCCATTGATAAAGGGAGTCGCAGCCATCGTTCTATGTTATTTTCGAGCCTCTCGACCGCCGGGCCATAGTTCAGTTGCAGGACACGGTCCCGGTCCCTGTGAATATGGATACCCAGGTATTTGACCGAGTCGTCGCACCAAGTTAATGGGTAGTCCCCTGCTCTAGCACAAACCGCCTCAGTCAACGGGAACACTTCTGATTTGTCCCAGTTTATGTTTAAACCTGACAGGGTGCCATATCTAGTAACCTCACTAAGCAGCGGTGGTAAGTTGTCATCAGGACGCCGCACGTAAAGTATTATGTCATCGGCGTAGAGTGTGAGCAACAATGGTCCAGTCTTGAATTGCAGGCCGCGGTGGCTGTGCTTACTCTGTAAGTGGCGCACCAACGGGTCTAGCGCCAGTATGAAAAGGAGGGGGGACAGGGGGCATCCCTGCCGCGTGCCACGAGTGAGAGGGAACGCCTTAGTCTGCGTGCCATTGAGGCGGATACAGGCCGTTGGTTGAGTGTACAGCAGTCTGATCACAGCCATGAACCGTTCAGGCATCCCCAGATTGCGCATGGTGGTATAGAGAAATGGCCATTCCAGGGAATCGAACGCCTTTTCGGCGTCCAGTAGTACCGCTGCAGCCGGTAGAGTCGGTTCAATCCTGTTCAGTGTAGTGAATAATGTGCGTGTGTTCAATGCCGTGGATTTATGTGGAATAAAGCCCGATTGCGCTGGGGATATGTGCCGCTCGATAATCAATGTGAGCCTAATGGCTATCGCTTTAGCAAAGATTTTATTGTCAAAGTTCAACAATGACAAGGGCCTGTATGAGGAACATTTCAGATGGTCCTTACCGGGTTTAGGTATTAGGATTATAACTGCTTCTCTTAGAGTGGGCAGGAGTATCCCCTTATCCACTGCCTCCTGAAATACGTCAATAAGATGTGGGACTAGGAGATCTTTGTGCTTTTTATAGAAGCAGCCTGTAAAGCCGTCTAGACCAGGCGCTTTAGAGCCATCGAGCGCATTGATGGCGTCCGATATTTCCCCTCAGTGAAGGGTTCGGCCAGGAACTCCTGGTGGACCTTGTCCATCCAGGAGAGGAAATCTCGTCAAGGTACTCCTGACAATCCTCCAGGGATGAATCAGTCTTAGAGGTGTATAGTTCTATATAGTATTTAAGTACCTCTCGTAGTATTCCTACATTTCCTGTTATCCGCCCCCCCGAATCCCCAGTAAGTTCAGCTATGTATGTTGGTTTGTGTGATTGTTGCATCAATCTTGCCAGCGTCCTGCCGGGTCTCTCTCCCTCCCCGTACCGTCGAGCTATGGCATATTTGCCCAGAAATTTGGCTTCTCTGTCTGCGGCCTCGCTGAACTCAGCTAGCAGGGCAGCGCGCTTAAGCATGTCAGGAGGGTCCGCATCCTGTGCACTACTGTCAAGGTCCCTAAGTTTTGTCTCTACCTGCGCAATCGTGTGGCAAAGTGACCGGAGCACTCCAGCATGTTTGGAAATGCATATACCCCTTGCGTATGCCTTAAACGCCTCCCAAAGGGTGGCCTTGGAATCTACGGAGCCGACGTTCAACTGGAAGTAGTCCACGATAGCTTCACCTAGTTCAGTTGCGAAAGCCGAGTCTCGTAGGGCCATATCTGGAAACCAGCAAGTGCGCTCCACCCCTCGGAATCTGTAAGTGTGCCAATACCGGGGAGTGGTCAGATAACGTTCGCGGCAAATGCGTGACGTCTTTAAGCCAAAGTATTGCAGCCGCCGAAAGGCACCAGAGGTCAAGGCGTGTCCAGGTGTTGTGGGGTGCAGAGTAGTGTGTGTATCCTAAATCGCGGACATAGTGGTGTCGCCATGCATCTACCAAATCTAACTGTTCCATGGCATCACGCAGGGCGCGCCTCGCGCGTGGTTTGGTGGCTGCTGTACGTGAAGTGCTATCTAGCTCCGGGTTAAGTGTCAGATTAAAATCACCTCCCAGATATATATGGTCTGCCCCCATGCGGATAATGTGTGAATAAATGTCGTTAAAAAACTCAGGGTCGTCTACGTTCGGGGCGTAGATATTGACAAAGAGTACAGAGTGTTCCAACATATAGCCTTTAACCAACACATATCTCCCGCCTGTATACCTCCTCCTCATGGAAGGGCAGTCTCCTGTGAATGAGCACTGCCACTCCTCGGGCATAGGAGCTGTAACCAGCAAAATATCTATGTGCCCCCCAGGCAGCCGCCACTGGTGAGTTAGCATTCATGGTCAGATGAGTTTCCTGCAGGAAGGCAACATCCACCTGGTGGCGCTGTAAGTAATTTGTCACTTGTTTACACTTGCGGGCATTATTAAGACCCCGAACATTCCAAGATATAAGGGCCACATTGGCCTCTGCCAGAACCTTGCTAGCCATATTCCACAACAATTGGACCAATTGACATTCGTATTCTGAAAACAGGCTTGCTAAACCGCAAAGGAAATACGACTAAACATACAAATCGTAATTTTGACCAACTGTCCCAAAACCCCCCCTCCCACCACCCATCCGCCCCAACTGTGGGGGGAAAGACCCCATCCCTCATTACAATGCCAAAATGTAAGGTCAAACTAAAAATCACAACAATATAACCCCAAAGGAACAAATGGGTGTGCATCCGCACTTGGGAGGTGACAACACCCCGCCATATCCCCCATATTATGTCATACCATAACAATATATTCACACATCTGTGGCGGCACATTAAGGTGCCAGCAGTGCATTGCTGTGAGGAGCAGCGACAAAAACTGTAGCATAGTGTTCAACGGCAACAACTTCTGAATAAAAGCACAGTACTAAGAGCTAACCAGTACCAAACAGTTCCGCACTCGTTCCTGAGTCCGGAATGTCCTGAGAGTGCGATGGAGATGTGACAGTGTTCTTCTTCGCGGCATTGGAGTATTGATGGCAGAACTCCTGGGCTTCATGGAGAGTATCAAAGATCCGAGACCGTCGGTCCACATCAACCTTGAGGCGCGCAGGGTACAGCATTCCATAGCGCAGGCCCAGCTTTCGCAGAGCCGCCTTGACCCCTGCATATTTCCGGCGTGCCTCCTGCACCATTGCTGTAAAATCAGGGAATAGGGAGATGTTGGAGCCCTGCCAGTTCAGTTGACCCTTCTCCCGGGCCAAACGCAGAGCAGTGTCCCTATCCCTGAAATTCAAGAGGCGTGCTATAATCGGGCGAGGAGGGCACCCCGGATTCGGGCGCGGCCCCTGGATATGATGTGCTCATTCTACTACAAAGGCGTCGGTGAACGATTCCCTGCCAAAGAGTTCCGTGAGGAGTTTTTCGACAAAGAGGTCCAACCTGCCCGTGTTTGTGGTCTCGGCCACTCCCGTAATGCGGATGTTATTCCTGCGCCCCCGGGCCTCCAAATCCTCATTCTTCATCGCTACAGATTTGAGAAGCCTCTCCATTCTCTCGTACTTTTTAGCATTTTGGGCCGCGCCATCCTCCAGATCTGAGATTCTGCTCTCTGCCACTGTCAAACGCCCCTCATGTTTGTCCAACCGGGCCCCCATTGTGTCTAGACGCTGATCGAGGGCATCAAATCTGGTGTCCAGGGCTTTGAAGCCTGCCCGTAGCTCCGCCAAGAGACCCTCTGAACCCGTTGTCGTCATTGTGGGAACCTCGCCGCCCTCCGCCATGGTGGACTGTTGTGCCGCCGTGCCAGGCCCCGAGGCTTTGAAAGGTAGCGTGCCTTGTCGGGGGTCCTTGCGCCCCATACCCCCCTATGGTGCTGCGCAACGTGGCCAGCTATGGCTATGAACAGATCCCTTGGCCAAGCACAGCGAATCAGCCGCGACAGGTGCCACCCAGCCACAGCAGCAGGAACAATACCAACCCCCTCGCAGCCTCAACCAAAGCGCAGTCCAAGGGCAGAACAAAACTGCGGCACTAGGGGCAGTTAGAGCAGGGCCAGGCACCCCAATAGGATCCGTGATGGCAACTGGTGGGCGAGGGTGGGCAACCGACACGTGTGGCACCAACAGGCAGGCAACAAATAGTAGGCAGAGGGCCCCAGCAATCCCAGTCACTTCACAGGTTAGCAGTGCTTACAAGGCATCCTCGCAGGCCGGTTAAACGGCGCAGCGCCGCCGATATCAGCTCAGGTCAAACAATGGGAGAGGGCATCAGTGGAGGGCCCCGCATGGGGCAGGATGGGCACAGGCCGCCGATGGAACGCGGGGAGGTGGGGGGCACAGCCGTGGGGGCAGAGCTCCTGCCGGGTGCACGCCACGACCGACCTGCAAACACGTCCGCGGCCCCTGTCGCCGCGGGGCTTCTGAGGAAGCCAGCACCCAGCCATGGTGTAGGGGGAGCCTCAAACCCCACCGCAGCCGCTTACCTCCCCAGCCGCCAGCGTCCGATCCAGTCCTCCAACGCGGCCAAGGCACGCGCCGAGCTACGGCTCACTGCTGCACGCGAGGCCCCGGCTTCAGGCCCAGCCTCAGGCCTCACCACGCCACAAAACCCTCCTCGGCGCCGATCTGCACCGCGAACACCAGCCGGTCCGTAGTTGCGTCCGCCGCTACCCCCCAGCTTTACACGCCGCCAGGAGTCATTCTCGAGGCAATATCGACATCTGCGCCGCCACAGTGGTTACTTGGAAGGAGGCTTACGGCGGAGCTACCAGCCTACACGGCCATCTCGGTCGGCGGCTAGGCCACGCCCCCAATCAACCACCAAATATGATTGTCAGAAGACACAAATTGTTCTCTAGAGAAGAAAAGTCTTCAGAATCCATTGACATGTACGAAGCATCTCTACATTTGTTAGCAGCAAAATGGGAATTTGAAAATTTCAAAGATCATTTAGGGATTAATTGGTGTTTAAATGCTAAGGCAAAAAGATCCAAGAAAGACGCCTTACATGTAAGAATCCTTCATTGGATGAAACCATTAATATAGCCAATAGTATCCAAATTTCCAAAGAAAATCTGAAGGAGCTTATCAAGACTTCTTAGGACATTGTTTCTATTGTGAAATCTAACAAACAAACCAAGTACTACAACATAAGAAAGAGAACCTGAAGGAGCTTAAGAAGACTTCTGAGGACATTGTTTCCATTGTGAAATCTAACAAACCAAGTACTTCAACATAAGTTAAAGCTAGTTAACAGCAGAAAGAGAACAGATCGTCAGAATACTCATGCTTTAGATGTGGATCTAAATTTCATGTTGCCTCTTCAAAACAATAATATGCCTTAGGTAAAGAGTGTTTTAAATGTGGAGTACTTGGGAACTTTGCTAGTGTTTGCAGGGCTACTAGGTAAACTAGAGTTAATTCTGTGTTAAATGAGGATCAGGACTGCCTTGCTAATGATTTGGGGAATATGGTATTGTGCATTTAAGTACATGAGGAAGATGTGCCTATGCACAAGGATCCTATTAACATTTCATGATTGTTGGAGCACCTATTCCTCTTTTAACTGCTTTTGGTTCTAAAATCACTATTATTTCTACAGATACGTATTCGGAGCATTGGTATTCTTATGATATTTTGCCTTCTTATATAAATCTGGGAGGATACGATGGAGCCACAATAGATTTGGTAGGGTATTTTGAAACCACTATACAATGTAGGGAATAGACTGTTGAGAGTAATGCTATATATCAGTCAAGGGCCCTGATATTTTATGGTGGCATCATCAGGGTTCTCTGGGGTTATAATTCTGAGACCAGGATCTGACCCTCAGGTCCTCAGTGTTAGAGACATGGTCATCTGTAGTATCAATCGCACAATCACTTGACAGACTGATGTAGCATACATTTTAAAGACACACAAGGATGTTTTCAAGAAAGAGCTTGGTATGATTACCGGGTTTGAGCATACCATTAAGCTTAAGGAAGCAATTTTATAGACAAAACATAAGTTATGTTGTGCTCCTCTAAGTATCAGGGTGGAGTTTATCCCCCTTAGGGACTTATGTAAAGATTACCTACTGAGTCTACCTTATGGTAATCTCCTATCGTAGTAGTAAGAAAACAATGAGTTAAGGATGTGTATAGACCTCAGGAGTATTAATAAAGCAATCTGGGTGGATGGTGATCCACTTCCTGAAATTGATGAACTAACTACCTCTTTTGATAGAGAAGCTGTATTTCCAAAACTTGATATGCGTTCTGCATATCATCAAGTAGTTTTGTTTTACCTTTATTTATGGATATTTTTGGTAAAAAACAAAGCACCACATTCAACAACTATCATCTGTGAACAGATGACTATAGCGGTTTTGAGTAAAGATTCAAGGCATCTTACTGCTTTTGCTACTCCTAATGGTGTTTTCCAATTTTGCAGTTCCATTTAGATTGTCATCTGCAGCTGCCATTTTTCAAATGGCGATAGAGGACATTTTACAGGGCCTTCCAGGAGTGTCTGTGTTTCAGAACTATTTTTTGATTCATGGTAAGGATGAGGTGGAACATAATAACAGATTGGACTCAGTTTTAAAAGCCATGTCAGAGAGGGGTATGAGTCTGAGATAAAAGTGTATTTGGGGTGAAAGAAGTGGAGTATTTAGGACATTATTGTTATTTCTAACAAAGGAATATTACCCAGACCTGGTCGGTTAAAAGCTATCATATAGTTAGCTAATCCAGATGACTGACATAAGCTGCGTGCATTCATGGAGATGTGTGAATTTTTTGCACAATTCATACAAGATTTTGCTACCAATGCTTATCTGTTGTCTTGACTCGACATGATTACTAGTCCGTATGGCCGATGGATGTCTAGAATCTGATGCCTGATGGGTACTTCGTCTTAAAAATGATTGTAAAAATTGAAAGGAGAATGAACTGGAGTGGATAAAAGGATAAGTGAGCTTGATATAGATAATGAGGTAGTTATGCCATATGGATTTGAATGGACTTTCACAACTGGGATTGATCAATACCTCAAAATCTTTAGAATAATCTGAAGAAGGGACACAATATAGCTACATCTGGAGCGGATATCAGAACACAGAAAGAATTATGCCCCAAGACGAGCCCTGGAGAAGCAGCTGTTGATGTTTGAGGCTTAACCCGGACATGAGTCGCTCAATGAGGATATTATAGATATGATGCACGTATCTTTATTTTGAACCCAGAATATAATGGACTATAATAGTTCTTGATCTTTTGGTTATACATTAGTGGTTGCCATAGTTTTAATAAATGAGCATGTGCTTTTAGTCCATCCTCAGCGACGTCAACACCACGGACCTCCTGGATAGCATGAGCAACATTGGCCTAAAACAACTTGTCAACTACCCTACCCACATCTCAGGACACATGTACGACCCCATATTTACCTCCAGTGACAGGGTTAAGTACGGCCATGTCACACAATTCACCTGCTCCGACCACTGCAGTGTCCATTTCACCATCTCAGGACCCACTAATGGCAGCACTGTCCCCACAGATCCACACGTAGGGACTGGAAAAAAATGTCAGAAGACCAATGGGACAACACTGTCTGCTCCTATCTCTCAGACTTCACACCCAACCCAGAACAAGCAGCTAAAAACTTCTCCCAGTGGATCACAGAATGCGCCAACACAATCACTCCAGCCAAAACAGCCATTTCCAGAGAACCAACCAAAAGAGTCAGGTGGTTCACTGAGGAACTGCAGTCTACCCTGTGCAACTACCGGCAAATGGAAAGGAAGTGGAGCATCAGCAAAAAGACAGAAGACCGCACAACCTTCAGGACAGCCCTCAACCAGTACCACCGCCTCCTGAAAAAAAATAAGAGGAACGTCCTAGCAGACTGCATCAAAGCCAGCACAAACCACAGTAACGAACTTTTCACCAATGTGAAAGAGTTTTCCAACCCTGCTGGCATCGAGACCAACATTACACCCTCCCAGGAACTGTGTAACAACCTTGCTGACTTCTTCCACAACAAGATCTCAGCCAACTAAGAAAACTTCAAACGACAACCTGCCACCGCCAACAGCATTAACAAGCTCTCACCCACGATCACAAACCCCGAACACCAGCTCACCCACTGGGACCTCCTCAACACACAAGACACCATATCCATCATGAACTTCGTGCACTCAGGAGCACACACAGCCCCCTGCCCCCACTATGTCTTCACCCTTGGAAGGAAGACTATTGGCGACGAGCTCAGGAAAGTCATGAACACCTCCATCACCTCGGACCTCCTTCACGGGTGACTGAAAACATGCTCAAGTGAGACCCCTCCTGAAAAAACCTTCAGCCGACCCAGTCGAACTGAAGAACTACAGGCTCATCTCCTTGATCGCCTAAAGTCCTCAAGAAAGTGATCAACCAGCAACTCACCCAATACCTGGAAGACCACAACCTCTTGGACCCCTCCCAATCCGGATTTTGAGCCAACCATAGCACCAAGACAGCCCTGAACGCAGCCACCGAAGACATCAGAGCCCTCCTGTACCACGAAGAAATGGCAGCCCTCATTCTCCTGGACCTGTCAGCTGCGTTTGACACCATCTCCCATCTTTTCCTGATCAACAGACTCCACTACTCCGGGATCCTGGGAGATGCCCTCAAATGGATTGCCTCATACCTCATTGACAGAACCCAGAAGATCCGACCCCATCTGTTCACCTAGGAGAACAAGAAGATCATCTGCAGGGTCCCCCAAGGATAATTCGTCAGCCCCACTCTCTTCAACACCTACATGACCCCCCCCCGGCTGACACCGTCAGATCACACCGACTCAACATCATCTCCTACGACGAAGACCCAGCTCATCCTCTCTCTGTCCAAAAACCCCTCTGCCACCAGAGCCAACTTCCACAGATGCATGGTGAACATCACTGTCTGGATGAATAACAACTGTCTCAAACTCAACACTGACAAGACGGAAGCCCTCATCTTTAGAAATACTCTTAATGCGGCCACTGGTATAAGTTGTCAGGCTGATTTATCACTGTATTTCAGCTTTATTGAACAATGTCCTAATACTGCTCTTGAAACACATCTATGGACAGATATCGGTCCCGTCCTACCACCCTAGAGACAGGTTGTGGTGTTTGAGACTGTGTAACATGAATTCAAATCCTAATTTCTTCACGTGATTAATTTGTGTTTGCAATATGTGGAGGCATCCTAAAGTAATTCAGTACAGAGTGTGTACTGTACAAAAACAAACTGTTTTCACATATGCTTTCATTTATTATGTGTTATTTAAATTATAATATTTTTGTCCATTCATAAAGTGCATACCAAAAAGGTGTTTGTACCTTGGTTTACTCGTGGCAATACCTTCTGGGTATTATGTCTTACATTTTTCCAAATAAATGTTTAGAAATTGATGATTTTAATAAATGTCACTCAATACAGTGATGTACTGTAATCTAGTAAAATGAAATAATGACCATAAAAATAATTTTATGCTAATGCACAGCAAATAATTCATTCAGCAGGGGTATAGCATTTTAGAACGCTGTCAAGTTTTGACTGGCTGGGCTTTGTTTTTAATCCTAAAACAAAGCTTTATGCTTGGTTTATAAGCATAACTTTATGCATGCCTTAAAAAGTATCTTTTTCGAAGCTTTTAACATCTCCACTTGCTCCGAGAATGCGGTTAAAGAGATTTGCCTTATGAAATCCGAGTGTTTTATTGCTACAGGGATGGCTGGGCGCCAGCAAGAGAAAGAAAGAAGCTGTCAGCAACAGTAAGGAAACAGTAAGGAAACAGCAAAGATAGCAGTTGAAATGTAATACGAGTATTTGAACCAAAAATATGTGTAGAAGTGTTATCAACAGGGACGTTGTCATGCTTCACCTTACCTTACTCTTTCTTATTTTAGACTTGTGAATACAGTGGGGCTCTTAAAATGTTCAGCTCGTCATTTGTCTGCAGCATTAACATTGATCGGGAAAGGAATGCAACAAGCTATTTCAGACGAGCATCTTTAAAACGCGGACCCTCCTGCTGAAAACGCCGCACCTGTTGCTCTTCTGACCTCCAACCTTCAAGATGCTGAAAACGTCTGGACAGAAGGCAGCCCATCTTTCTCACCTTTCGCTTTTCCTCCTGTCCACAGACCCACGTTTCATTTCCTACTTCCTAGAAATGCTTCTAACGATTCTATTGATGTTGCCCAATTTTCTACCTCTTCCTCCAGTTCTCCTAAACCAACTTGAAAGTGACAATGTCAAAGGACACACGAGATGTATATTACTTGCACGTTTACTGTGATTTCGCAATTTTTAAAAGCTCTTGCTTACAAATTAGGAAGAAGCACACCTTGGCTCTTTTGCCCACATCATGGAATAATAGATGAGAAAAATGCATAACAATAATTTGCCTTAAACATATACTATTTAATTTCCTGTTACCAATACTGGAACAGTTGGTCCTCACTGTTTCATGGTCAGAGGTTGAATCAGCCCCGCTGGGACTGGAACCTGCGCCCCTCAGGTTACAGACAGATCTCTACAAAGGAGTCACTAACACTCCCACAATAGCTTCTAATTGCTAAAATGGAGAACATGAGGATAAAATGGACTTAATGAGGATACAATTTGGAATGTAGAGTGAGGAATGTGCAAACATGTTAATCATACCTGCTTATGGAAGGTGCACACCTTTACGAGACATGAAAGAAGCTGATTTTTTAAATCTCATCCAGGAAGGAAGAATGATGAAAGCAATGGTAATGTAATGGCTTTCTGGATGTGGCAGCGAACTGCTGATGTCCGAATAGCTATCCATATGTGCAAGGGAGTATGAGTGGGTGATATTTTCCAGACTGTAGGAGTAGAAAGCTTGTCTCTGAAGGGAGAAGACCTGTGCTCGCATGGATAATATCCTGTGTTAGAGGGACTTGTAAGACCACATCCTTCACAAAAGAAAGAAATTGAACCAAAGTGCCCCAAGAGCTGGTCAGCATGGATCTAGGTCTCATCAAGCTGCTAGCAACCTGATTACCGGAGGATCTCCATATCATGCAGCCATCCTTCAAGCTGTGCAGTGAACCATAGAGGAGTTACCAGACCCGCCAAATTCTTGCGCAAGCAGTAAGTGAGTGATACATAGTGAAATACCCCTAAGGCCGACCAAAGTAGTGGGGAAGCTTCAGGGTACCAGGTAGGTTTCAGGGTGCCATAAAGGAAATGGATCTTCCTACAGCATCAGCTTTCAGTCATTATCAAACTACATATCTTCCAACGAAGGAGTTAAAGGGTAGCCTGTCACATATTTGAACCAGAGAGAATCATGGGGACTGACCTCAACCTACCACACATGACAGAGGTACAATGTTATCGCTAATTGAGTAGAGTAGGTGTAAGCCACTTCTGAGTACTATAATATCTGGAAGGGAACAGTTGATACTGCCTACGTTGGACAAGGGGGGAAAGGTTGCTCCCTCACTAGATCCATTAGGAATTGCGGTACAGTATGGGTATGTATGTGTGCCACAGACAGGTTAGTGTACTTCACTTCTTGGAGTACCTGGCTGTCCTGCATACATTTACTCCTCTGTGTCATGGCCTTGATAATAAACTTTCAGAATATGGTACTCAGCCAGCTTCCAGCATCTGAGTCTTATTGAGAGGATGCATGTTGGAGGGTTTTCTGGGCAGGTAGCTGGGATGTAGACACACAATTTGCATTAATATAAAAAGAGGTGTATCCCTACGGTGCAATTTACAAGCATAGTATGAAGTGGTAGCATCACTGCGTAGGTTACCACCAAACCATTACCACAAAAGGATTACCAGCTGAGGACATGCATAGTGTACTAGCGTGGAAACCAGGACTACACGTGGTTATAAAGTATGAAATGCAAGGCTGGAGTCATTTCTTCAAGATCACAAAATGCAGTTGAGTAACTACTGGCACATACCTATATAAAGTAATTTCCAAAATTAAAATATATGTTAATGTAGAAACCTGAAAAATTATTCAATTTTAATCTGCCTCAAATACACTGCATTCACGCCTCTCACCATGTCTATCACTTTTCACCTTGATGACCTAAGCGAGAAAGATGAACTTCATGAGTAAACACAATTTTACATCATTTTTTAGGGCATCTTCAAAGCCTTTCGGATAATCTATGGATAGGGAATTACACACTGCAGGTTCAGCAAAAGCTCAGTCATCTGCACCACGAAATACAGCACACAAATGTATTACCAACTTCTAGGGGAAAACAAACGTTTCACTTCATTCACCACAAAAGTGGTTGCAAGGCAAGATAATTTTGTGATGCACAGCTTACTGTGTTTGCCTAAATCCTCTCTTTACAAATTATAAAACTGAATTACTGAACTTCAAAATACACGACAGTCAATTGGCTGTCTCTGTGGAAATAAACCCCATAGACCTAAAGGCTTTACACCTCCTTTAACAACGTGCAGCAAGCACATTAGATGCCTTAATAAAACTTTCATCTAATTTAAGAACCAAGCTGCCCAACCATTTCAGAGGAGCGGGTAGCAGCTCAGCCTTTTACTTGAGGTCAGACTGGGGCTCCATGCATGCAACTGTCAGGGGGCCACCAAGTTCTCATACTCCTAAGGGTCAATGTAGACAACACGTCAATGTGAACAACCCATCATTAACAGAAAATACTGAACCCCACTCTGGTGCTTTTTAAACACAGTGTTTCAAGCAATAGCCCTTGTAAAGCAAGCAGAAATATGATCGTCATACACGCATCATTGAAGTAAATTATTTCTTAGTTCAGTCCACATCCTATTCAATACTGGTTGGGTGCACTTATGAGACGTCCTCACAAAAGAAACAGTCTACCCAGTCAGAAAGTCTCCATCTCAGGCTGGACAAACACAATTCACAGCCAAGTTACAGCAATGCTCAAAATCCAACAGAGGTCGCATCATATATCCATATGGTCGCTTTTTCAGGAAACACAATAAACTTCTAAGACTCTAGAATGGGCTCTCCCTTGCGCTTAGCTTGCCCAATCTCCAATTGTTCTCAAAGGCACCTGGCTGCTTTATTCAGACGATTCAACCTACTTATTGCTGATCTCTGGAACAATCTATCGAGCAAGACTAAGAAGCTAAACGTGAAAGCCTACATTGTTGAGTATCTTCTGTAGTCCACGTTTCCTAGGGCTTTAGCCACCCTTCAGCCTACAACAGCAGCGCCCCAGGCCAAAATAAAGTTTTGCCATTACATCCTCCAACAAAAACAAATATGATCAGCCTTCCCCACTTATGTAAACAACTCTACTGTCACATCTATTCCATACTCTTGTAATACGTTGATTTTTAATCTCTGTAAAGAATTCCAACTTAAGTCTGCACCACATTAATCACCTAAAGCAAAATGAATGAAGAACAGTTGGAATGAAAAAAAACACTGAATTATCTGGTCCATTATATTAAGCTTCCCTGCCAATGACAGGGTGTGATGCCTTTGAATAAAGATTTCTTAGTCTTAAAATTGGCTGTGTATTTGTCCCCCAAGGAAGAGCACTGCATGCTTTTTCAAGCTAAATCTGCTTTGGCTTCCATTGATGCCGCTCAGCCACCTATCAAACAGGCTTTCACCAGAAAGGTAGTGATTAAATCTCACTACTACTACCCAACACATTCTTAATACGACCTCTACTCTTGGAATTCTGTTTCTGAGTCACATGCTTTAATTTGGAACATGTACAGAGCAGACGTCTCAGTAAGATTCCACGATCCCTTACTTTCTTCAGAATGTGCCTGTCACGAATGTTAAATTGCATCACAGGATTGTTTTGCACTGACACTGTACAGAAGAAATCCAATAGGTAATTTAGCTCTTGTTCACAATAAGGCACTATACTACACATAAAGACTCAATGAATGGGTGTGGAGGTTTTCATTAAATATTTAGCCATATTCTTCTCTAAGCAGTACAACACCACCATCTTGTGAGGTGCAGCACTCTGAAATCGTGGGAAATGCACCAACGCGACATCCGTGTGCCGTTATCACTACTACTAATCCCTGTTCTTATCATCTACTGCTCCAAATACTGGTCTTGTCAGTATTTGAATATACTATTTTTAAACTTGTTTTTCACATAGTTTTATCTTTAGATGTAATCGTATATGCATTTAATACCTCTATAAAATGAGATGTTAACCTTTTTTTTTTTCTGTCTGGAGGGCCAGCCCTAGATAGATTTATTGCTTTCGGTGTCGCTGCTGTTTTCTGTTGAAAATGATTCTTAATCTATAGGACAAACTAATAACGTACATGCTGTCCCGTTTCTACAAAGGATATTGTACCAACTAATTATTTTGGGGTTACTATTTTACACACGTAATTGCCATGATTTTGGACATCTCGAAGAACCTTAAATTAAATCTAAATTCTTGCCTACTTTTCATGGATTAACACATATGAAAAAAAGTTGCATCTTCCTCTGACGGGTCTTCCCAATACCTCTTAAGTGTATATTGCACATATCCGAAGACTGACTGTTACACCTTTACTAAGGCTGTAACTGAGTAAACCAGTTTCTGTAACGCATCCTGTGTCGCTCTTCAATCAGCTCAAATACTGCAGTGTCCAGCAGATTTTTGCAGGACTGGAATGCAAAAAATATTGATTGCATCTTGAGATGTTACATTGATTGAACATTTCAAAGACTTTAATATGTTCTAGTAAAAAGTTATTGTATTTCACCATTGCAAGATGTACACAAGAGGCTTGGTACATCAGCATTTAAACCTAACATGTCCCTTCGGTGTAAGCAGATATAACTGAGATAACATGTTAAATATTTCCACCACTAGATCGTTTAACAAATCACTTAGCACGTCAAATTTCGAAATCAGGATATCAGAAGTGTCAAAAAGGCAGCTAATTGAATATGATGCACTTGAGAGGATAATAGAAAGACCACATAGGACGCAAGAGGCATCAGAATGCAATGATTTCAAACTATTCTCAAACATGAGCAGACAGCTACAACCTCCCGCAGGGAACAACTGCGGTATTTTCAAGTAGCCGACGGGCAAACAGTGCAGGTCAAATTTAGCATCATTTACGAGTTTATTTAAGCTTGCCTTGCCTCTTCAGTTACAGCTACATGAATCTAAGAAGAACCTCATGACAGCTTGCATACTATGTGACGCCTTTACAAACCTTAAAGGCTACCTAAAATGCACATAGCTTCTTAGATCTGCAAAAAAACAGCCTTTTTGTTACTCACTCTGCATTTCTTTGTGATACCCTCTTGCTTGTTTACTCAAGATTTCTCTTTGATGAGGCGTTGAATGTCTTGTTGTGGACTTTGCTGCCTCTCTGGTGGTGCTGTGTATTCATAAAAATATTATCTCTCTCTCTATCATGCAGATTATTTGTTGAGTGCTCTGTTTTTCTGTTGAAGCTCCTTCCTTTCTGGGGAGCAGTTTGAGTCACATTTTTAGAGGCTTATTGTTTCACGTTGCTACCCTCTACTTCTTTAACATGACTACCTGTGTGTGTGTGGGGGGGTGCACTTCCTACCTGGGGCTATCTAGCTGAGCTCCCCTGTCTTGCAGATAGTCGCCTATCTATTTGAGTGTTTCTTTTGAGTTTCTAGTGGTGCACTGTGTTTGACCTACTGGTGATTTACTCTCTGTGTAGCTCTCCTCCTTCTGAGCTATGACCTACCCAACTAGACCAAGCCCCAATGTTAATTTCTCCTTTTCACTATTCATTTTCTCTTTTCGGATCTCCCACCTATGCAGGAAGTTTTGTTGATCTGGGAACTTGTCTCTCCAGCGCCCCTCTTATCTGCAGTGGGTCCTATGTTATACGGTCGTCCTCTGTAAGGAGAAACAGAGGGGTCGTTTGTCTTTCTATTTCATCTATTTGTAAGCAATCGTTCGTGATAATGGGTTTATTCCTGAACTTTTTTCTCTCTTAGTAACGCAACTAAAGAACATATGAAAACGTCCCGTCTTTCTACGGCAGTATCTCCCCTGGGCCATTCCAAAATTGTAGCGTGTCTGCCTGCTATCATTTCGAGGTCCCAGACTCCCAGTCGAGTGCTGTGAGATTCATATTGGCTGCTTGTGGGGTCCACTTCGCATACGTTATTCTCAGAGATAATGATATACGTACGGGAGGTAGGTCCTGTATTTGGAGGATGTGTCATTTTGGGGATGCCCACTTTCTGCGAGGAAGGTCCCACACACGTGGGCGGTCACTCACCCGTTGATGTCTATGGTGAGACGGCTCCCCAGGACGCACACCGCCTGCACTCGCTCCCCGCGCTCCAGCCGAAGGGTTCTTGTCCGGGCCGCCATCCTGGTTTGCTGCTTCTCTTTAAAGCTGGATGGCGCTTCACACCTTCACGCGCCTTGACCACTGTCTCTCTCAATAAACCTTTCACAGCCCCGCTTCCCTCGCGAAGACCCTTTCTTGCGCCTCGCTGACTAACGGTGTGACCTCGCGCACCTGCGCCCTGCAGACTGTCTGTCCTGCGCGCGCTCCTCCCCACCCTTGTCCTCATGCACGCCAGTCGCTCCTGTTCTGTGCTCGCGCCACTCGGTGTCCCGCAGTTGTCGGTGTTTGCTCTGTCCTAGCTCTTCTGTCTCCCTAGCGTTCTGTCCTACGCGCCGCTTGTCACTTGGTGTCCCTCTATCCTTCCCGCTGCTCCCAGACACTTCGCCTGCTCCTTCTCTAGCTGCAGGGGACACTGCAGACTCGGTCGACACGCGCTCTCAAAAGTGTCCTTCCGTCAGCTTCTGGATCCGCCCACCTACTACATCAATGGGTGAACCCTCTGTCCAGTTTGATTACCCGCCCCCTCGCCTAAAAATACCCATGGTCAAGTGTTGGTGCCAACAAGTTCACAAATGGATGATAGGTAAGTAGGGGAAGGAAATGTGAACACAAAAGCCTGTGTGACAGGTAGATGAAATGGGGAAGACAGGATACCTCAAAGTAGATACTGGTACCTGACTTGCAGTGAAATACAGTGTCCCTTCTGGTCATACTTCCCACCAACAGTGAGTACTCCACGGTCTAGGAAACCAAATGTCCAGAAAGTAACCATTACCTCAAAGAGACACCCCTTACTCCATAGAACAAGGATTCCTGTTCCACCATAATCAGAGAGGGAGTGTTGAGGAAGGGGGAAGTGAGCACCCCAGAGACAACATATGCATACCTCTTGTAGTGATGTCTTAACTCTTTGTTCACTTTCCCACTGGAACCAAGCTAATCCTGGCTGATGAGCCCTAAAAAAGGGTGAAACTGGTTCTGCCTTGCTTGTGTTGCAGTTCAGGGAGGACCTGGCCTGGCAGTGCGGGCTGGACTGTTTTCACTGGAGCAGGGTCAAGACCGATTTACATATGGCTGGGTCCAAACTGAGATGGCATGGTGAAAAAAATGATGGATTGGGTTGCTGATGGCTAGATTATTTCAAGCATTCCACCCATCACTTTGTTTTTGGTGTCCTAACTCTTTCTGACAGAATGCACTGACTCTCTGCTCTTGAGCGTTCCATGACCCAGAAATGCTCATGAGAGGACAGTTTGTGCGGGCAGTCTGAGGCAGCATTACCTAGTTGGCTGTGACCTGTCGCCTCACTGGTACCTTTGTTCATTTATTAATTAATAAATCCTCCAGTTGCATTAGCCAGTGTCCTGTGATCTTTACATTGTGGATGGGTTCTTGGGCTGGAGCTTACCAGCGAGGAAGACCCTCTGACAAGCCAACCAAATTTATGTTCACATTGATGAAAAGAGAGCACATATTGGAGTGGACTCTGGTTTGATGTATAAGATCATGTCTTATCTCAGGAAAAGGGGCCAGATTAAGATTAAAACATTAGAAATCATCAAGGATGGGTAAAATGGTTGATCAAAAGACCTTGTTGATTATTGGGCAGTGCACTGGGTTTTCCAAAATCGAGCCTGCAAGGGTCCAGTGTATGGGATATAAAAGAGACCTGACATATCGGATGGAGAGAATAACAAGTTATAAACAGTAAAACCAGAATATGAGGAACATGTTTAAGTAATGGACAGGAAGGTAAAAGGTTTGTCACAGAAATACCATGATGTCTCTAGTGGCAAAGTAGGTGACCTGAAAGGGAACAAATACAAGATTAAAATAAAAAAAAGATATAGTTCCTGCGAGGCATAGAACAAGGGCTGTACCAGTAGCAACCAAAGGAGAAGTAAAGAAAAGGTTGAGAGATATGGAGGAGGCAGATATAATCAAACAGGTGGAAAACAAAGAATAACTTTTACCAGTCGTAATATGTAAACGCAGTAATGGTACCCGTCCCTTTTGCAAAGACCTTTGCAGTGTCACTAAATATATACAACTAGATAGCTACCCGCTTCAGAACACAAACCAAATGTTAACTTTAAAAAGGGCAAAGGTTTTCAGTAAACTAGATTTGCAGTCTGCGTGCAATCAGGTCAGTTTACATTCAGAATCAAGAACTTCACACTTTTTGTGATAACCAAAGGAACTTTCCGATCCAGAAGGTTACCATTCTGGTTAACAACAGCTGCATCCGTTTCCCTCTGAATGATGAATATTCTTTCTAGGGGTTTAACCAATATATGGTGTTTCCAAGATGATGTACTCATTTATGGTGAGAATGAAGACAGTACAAGACTTTAGAAGCCCTATTGACAGACTATCTGAAGCAAGGCTAAGCAAACCCTAAAGAGAGAAAAGTGGTATTTCAAAGTTCGTGATATTGAATACTTAAGTTATATCATACCCTGTGAGTGTGGGAAATATACGAGAGCTATTGCAAGCAATAAACGAAGCACCAGTCAACTAGGACAAGCAAAGAACATTAATGGGCCCCACAGAATATTATGAAGCTTTCAGCATGATCTCAGAACCATTCCACAAACTGTTCAAAAACAGGAGCCACATCTGAGTGGGGTATGAACAAATCAGTGCTTTAAATATGGCAAATCAGCAAATTATTGATGCTCTTGTGTTATAACCATTCAGTGTGAATAAACCCACTATCTTAACAGTAGATGGGAGTGACTACATGATTGGTGCAGTGTTGCACAAAAGGGTAATGCTGGATTGGCTGATTTATCCTTTTCTAAAGCGCTCTCCTACCATCAACTATCCTCCAATTCCCGCAAGGGTGTCCAGACACTGGGAAATAGTCCATTGAGTTACAAAAGGGATCCAGAGAAGAGACTAGTTATTGAAAAAATATGTCTTATATCTGTTTATGAAAAATAGTGTGAGATTGAGCAGAGCATAGCAGTCCAGAGAGAGCCTTCCAGACTTTAGAGTTAGATAACTGTAAAACCTACCACATACCTTGGGGCATCTGATGTGAGGAATGTAGACAGGATTAGCAGATGCAGAATGCTATTGATGAGGGGGTGGTATTGTAGGAAACTCTTCTGAATATAGGTAGAGCCAGTGTGATGAAGGGCATGATGACATAGGCATAGGGCCTTAAAAAAGAGCGTTTGGCTACAGGTAGCCGATGAAGATCACAGTACTTTTCATAGGAAGAATGAGCATGAGTCCTGGATTGCTTGCCAGCATTTTAAGAGGTATTTAGGGAGTCTGAGAAAGATGAAATTGCATTAGTCAAGTTGGGCTAGAATTGTAGCTTGAATAACTGATTTATGGTAATGAAGAGGAAGAAAAGGTGGGACGTTTGTCAGGATTTTATTGACAAAGAAACTAGCAGAAACAAGTTTGGACATATGTGCATGAAAAGTAAGACTGGAGTCTAATATAACTCTCAGATCACAGTCAGAAGAAACAGCCAGAGGTGCTGAACCAGGTTTAAGTGGCTGCCAGTTGGAATCCCTAATGGATAGAGGTCCAACAGTTGGTATCTCTACTTTGCCTGAGTTAAAATGAAGTGAGGTTCTATTCATCCAAAGTGATAGAGGTCATGTAGATCTTGAATTCAGACTAGAGGGACGGGGTGTCTCCCTTAAGTCTCAAGATCATTTATATGTCATCTGCATACGCAAAAAGATTAGACCAAAAGAAGAAATCAGTGACACAAGAGCGACGACATTTAAGTTAAAAAGAGCGGAGCTAAGTGTGGAGCTAAGAGGGACACTTTAGTAAATATGTATTAATTCAGAATGAAAAGGAGAAAGTAAAACAGATTGCATGAGATAAGAGGAAATGGCCACTCCACCCCAGCTTGAGCTAAGCCTGCTTTTTGGATGGGTTGGGAGACTGTGTCAAAGGCTGCAGAAAGGTACAAGAGGATTAGAGCCACTGCATTGCCAGCATCAAGGTGCATATGAATTTAATTTACGGCTGTGATCAATATGATTTCAGCACTATGTGATGGGTGGAAGCCCGACTGGTGACATCAAAGCATTGATTGGATTCTCAGTGTAAGGTAAGTTGGGAACTAACAATATATTCAACGATTTTCGAGGCAGCAGGGAGAAGAGAGAATAGATCGGTAGTTGACAAGAAATGAATCTAATGAGAATTTATTTAGTAAGGGCACTACAACTGCACGTTTACATGCCTTAGGCAGTGGCATAACACAGGCCCCCGCAGCCCCTGCAGGCAGAGGGGACCCCAAGCTCCAGGGGGCCCTCTCAGCACTATACTCTGGCTGGAGAGCTCCTGATTGAGTCTCCATGTACCTTGCAGGGGGGCCCCCTCAAGTTTCGTTATGCCAGTGGCCTCAGGGACACAACATTGTGACAGAGAATGATTGAAGAGAACTGTAAGCAAACGTGTGATTTGAGGGGACCAGAGCTACACGTACTTGACAGAACAGAGGTCAAGCAGCAAGCCAAAAGAAAAAGTTATAAGGTTAGCTCCAACTGCATTGAGCAAAAAAGGTAAAGGTATCCTTATTTAGACTAGAGACAATGATGAGAAAAATAGATGAAACAGGTGAGTAGTTATAGCCATTAATTGGCTTAAATGTTTGAAGTAATTCTAAGGTTTTAGCTTGGAAAAAGTCTGGATGAGTGGATCAGAGTTTACAGTGGAGTGCAGGTGGGTTTGCAGAAGTCTAGAGTAGAAAGACTGTTGAAGATATTAAATACTTCCTTTACTTTGAGGATTGTTTAAGGGTGTGAGATTAATACTCTCTTCTGATATTATGTATCAGATTTTTGTAGGAATGGATCACTCCTTAGAAGGATGCATTTATCATTTGGAAGATAATGAGCTCCCCACTTCCATTCTAGTTGCTTACATCAACAGGTTTCCTCATTAATTAAGGGATGGAGTAAACCAAGGAGCCAAGGGGAAAGCTCTTCGCTTCTTAATTAGTTTATAGGGGATGGAATAATCCAAGGAAGTATTGATCCACTCATTATAGATGGAGACACACAAGTCTAGGTCTGCCGATAAAGTAGAGAGGTCATGAGTGAAGCCGCGATCCCCTCCAATTATACGAGGACAGATTCTGCTGCAATGGTGAATCACTGTGTAAGTAGATTTGGAAAGAGACGTAAGGCAAGAAAGGGAAAAAAGAAACAGCCAAATGATAAGGCTACAATAGAATTTTTGCTGCTACATGGAATAAGAGGTTGGGAGAAGCAAAAATTAAATCCAATATGTGGCATTTTTCATGAGTTTGTACATGTACATATTGAGTTAGACCTAGATTTTGACAATCATCGATCATAGAATGAGTATTGTTATTGGCCGGGTCATCAACATGAATGCTGAAGCTGCCTAACAATAGGAACTGATTAGCTTCTAGGCTGAAATAATACATCCAAAACTTACCTGGACAAAATTTCTATTATGTATGTGGAAAGTGATAGACTAGTAAGGTGTTCATGTTAGATTGACAAGAAATAATAATGGATAGGGTAGGAAATGACCAACGTTTGCGGTGTGTACCTCCAGTTTTTTGCCCTATCCGTTTTTGCTGGCTGTAGAACTCTGTACACTTTACCCTTGCAACCAGTAGTGAAGGGACTGTGCTCCCCCTTAATACCATTGCTGAACTGGCATAACCGTAATTGTCATATTTACCTTACCTATAATCCCTAGCATATGGTACAAAGTGTACCCAGGGCCTATAAGTTAAATGTCACTATTGGACTGCCACACCCATTGTGCAATCACTACAGTGGCAGTGTAAACATGACTTCAGGCCAACCATTTTTAAGCCTGACTAAAGCAGTTTTTAAGCTGCAATTCGACCTGTTAAAATAAACCCAGGTGTAACCCTTCCTTTTAAATGTCAATAATGCACCCCTAGTAGACCTTAAAACCCTTAAGGCAGGGTGCATGGTATTTATTATTCACTTCTGATTTATTGGTTTAATCACATAAAGAAAAATATACAGCCATGTCACCTACAACCCAGAGGGTGCCTGGTATTTAAAAGTAGGACATGTAGAAATGTAATGTTAAACATGTTGATGGAGCATGATTTTTGCGAATAATCATGCTTTATCAAGTCTGCTTGGAGAATGATCACCTCATGAACTTAACCAATAGAATCGAGTAAAATTGTGAAAATGAAACATTTGGGGGTTGGAATTGTGAACATCTTGGGGTATAATTATTTCTGTGGGAAAAGAACTTGACAGTAGCTGTTTCTATGAGAAAAGAGCCTTTGGCTGCTGCACTCTCTATGCTACTCAGGCTGACTATTATCTTGTAATTCTGGGCGTGACATGCTGTCAGTCCGAACTCTGAAGTTCCCTTTAAACTAAACAATCCTGTTTGATTTGCACTTCATAGGCTGGTGATGTTGCTCAAGCTATACCTTTTCGGCTGAAGGGTTAGCTACTTCTGACTATTGCACGCTGTGCACTAGTTCATTGATCTTAAGTTTGTATGAATCCTGAATTACATATTAATATTGCAATGAATTATTTATTTTTCTCGCTCTCTCTCCTCTTACACTTGTTATTGATTTATGATATATTTGCCATGAACTGTATTTTCTTATTGTGATTTCGCCTGTAACATTTAATTAATATAGAATTGACAATTTATAATGTATTTGGTGTATTCATATTTTGAATATTAGATAAAAGTGACTTAATAAGTATACAGAGTTTGTCTTTATTTGGCACTGATGCATCCTGTGACTAATATGGTTGGTTAGGCTTTTTCTTCATTATAGGTCCTCGTGAAGGAAATAGGAACCGTATCTCATTATCTGAGTCCCTATTAGCTCTCCCAAAGATCTATCGGAGGACCAGATGTTTATAAGTGTGAGTTTCCATGGGCCCAAACTCTTGATTATAATAAGGTTTCTGTTCATTGTTATATTGGTGCTATAGTAAATGTGTATACAAAATTACACCGCTTCCGCTGGATCAATGTCCTTGCAGTGATTAGCACCTAAAGTCTATTTTCACTGTAGCAAGGCTACATAGAGAAACACTGGTATGCAATATTAAATTTAATAATGCTATTTTCGGCTATGAAACTACTAGAAGTTTCATTCTTGAACTCTTTGTAATATTTATTAAAAGCTCAATTCACTAGTGAAATCAGATTTTTAACAAATACTAAAGAAAGGCACTTTTATAAAGTTACCTTTCCTCGCCTAAAACCTCTGAAGGAAAATTTGTTTAGCCTCCAGCTGCATCCCTCGAAGTGCTCAAGTCCTGAATGGGGTGTGAAAACCACTCCCAGAGCAGATACAAAGGCCTTGGTGTCATGAGTTGTTTATAATGCTGTAACAGGATAACCATTTTGACAGTGCCCAAGAATGTAATTAACTTCAAAGGGGCCTCCCCTGCCACAGGTAGATGTCAGATGACACCTGCACAGACCCCCTTCTTTGTTCCCTCAGTGAGCTAGGATCCGATCACAGTGCGAAGGAACTTTCCCTAGAATTAGTTTGAAGGGACCACACAGGTGGGGTTTCTCATTTCCCTGGCCATATCTCTGGAGTGGGCACACATGCTCTGCACAATGGGAGAAGGGTTTCACCATCTTGGATTTAGGCGGCGAGGGTCACTGTTGAATTGTTTGCAGTGGGGTGCACATGAAAAGCTTCAAACGTGTGTAGGGTAACCCCTGGCAACTTTCCTCCCATTGATTAGGGAGGAGCCAAGAGTCACCCCCACCCACAATCTAGAACCAGGCATCACCAGTACCCTCTCAGAACACTACTGGACCAGAGTAGGAGCAGAAGATGACTGAACCTGCTGTCAGAGATGGGTGGAGTGAGTCTTGACCCCCAACTGCTGTTCCTGAGGTCCTGGGATCCTTGGCTGTGTCAAAGAGTACTTCTACTAACACCCTAAGAAACCTTGTACTTAGAAATGTGTTGTCTCCTAAGACCTCTAGAGGACAGAGACAAACCTGCCAAGCCGATTTCAACCAAGGTCCATTGCAACTGGGGTGATGATTCAGGTTTTTCTCGCTCTGACCTTTTCTGCAGCAGCAAATCAGATTCAGTGGGACCTCACAGAGACGGTATCCAGCCTTGTGGAGCCTTTTTTGGTTACAGCATGCAGCCTTGCCCAGCTAAAGGAATCCATGCTCCAAAGAGGTGACTAAGTGTGAACTATGTGTGAACAATAAAATCTGGACCAGGCGAAGGTGCTAAAAGCATCCAGCCAGCGAGGGGCCATTCTTGGGCACAAATTTGAATTTATCCCGCTCAGAGCTCTCCTGACAAATACCGGCAACTTGACAGAGACTTCGTCTGTTAGTTGTTTGACCTTGTGGAGCCCTCCTCAGCTTCAACCATCTGCCTTGCCCAGTGAAGGTTTTGGACTTTCATTTTTGAGACTAAGGGCCTGATCACATCTTTGGTGGTGCTGTGCCAGCTTTGCACCGGCACAACACTGCCATAACCGTGCATGGCCCGCCTGCCAGATTACGAGTTCAACTCGTGCCTGGCAGGCTTTTCTTTTGCCGTCCCCACAGCGGTGCCCTGAAAAGAGGTTCAGCAATGGGAATGCAAAAGAAGCTCCAGCATGGCTTGGACTGTAAAGTCCATGCCATGCTGGGACTTGGGGTGGATGCAAACAGAGGGGCATGTGTTGTGCCCCCCTGAATGCATCCAAAATGACGACCGGGGCATGGGAGCCCTGTAGGGCCCCCTTTTTTTCCCACCGCCAGCCTTTTCATGGTGGGCTAACCACCATGAAAATGCTGCAGGTGGGGAAACTCATAATAAGCTTGGCGTACCGCGACGGTCCCGCCTTGCATATTGTATACCCCTGCCCGCTGCACCACCACCAGGGAACAACAGTTCCTTGGTGCAGCTGGCGCAGCGTAAACTAGCCCTAAGTCCTAAGGTAAAACCCCTGACCGGGTTGAATCTGGTACTGTATCTGACCCACACTTCATAGAGGTCGACCGAAAATCACACCGTTCCCAGTGTACCATAAACAGCTGACCGCTGTTGGCACAATGCTTTTTCGTGCTATTTTTATTCAGAACTTCAAAAATATATATCTCTGATTACGCTTATTAGATGTTTGTCATTTTGGTGTAATTTTATTGATTAAAATTGACTATATTGTTTAAAAAATTGGTTTTGGATTTTACTGCGCTGTGTTTTCACTTGATTACTGTTTTGATGCTTCATAAATACTTTACACATTGGCCCTATTTCCAATGTCAGTGGGCCCATTTCCGGCACGCCGTCGGTGACGGGTCCACCGACATCCACTGAAGTGTCCAACTGCCGGATTTTGATCCAGCGGTCGGAAGCATTGGGTGGGGGGACTGACCGCTGCTTTTCCGACAGGCTCAAGGAGCCTGTCAGGGTAGCGGTGGGACCATAATTCATACAATAGGGGCGGTGCCTGCTCAGGCACCGCCGTAGTGATTACGATGCCCGTTTCCCTCTGCCTTTTCATGGTGGTCCAACCGCCATAAAAAGGCCGGCGTGGAAGGGAGTTTAGGGTCCACAAGCAGGGCCCCCGTCCCCCCTTGGCCTTCGCTATGGGCCTTGGGGGGGCCATGCACTGTGTGCCAGGCAATACGTGGTGCCTGGTACACGGTGCATGAATGTTTAAAAATATGCCTTTTCAATTGCAGCATGTGCTGAGGCCCTTTTCAGGGCTGTAGCACAAGCTGCAATTGGAAAAGACATATTTTCGACCGCCATGCTGGTGGTAGCATTGGAATACGGGGGTGGGGTGGAACCACCAACTACTAGTCGGGCGGTTCCACTCCCACTGCGATGTCGGTCAGATGCTCGTCCAACCGGCATCATAATGTGCCCTGTTATCTCTAAGTTACGCCTCTGTGGTCTGTCCCATAGCTTCTAGGGGATTTGAGCTCAGGGTAATATAGTGACTTTAGTGTTTCACCCTGACAAGGATTGTGTTTATTACTTAAGGAGGGTCATCACGCCGCCTAATTAATAGGCCACTTTTTCACAGGTGCATACAGCAAAGTCGGGAATAGGGAGTTCTTTGATTTTAAGTACCATTTTAAAAATGACTGCAAGTGGGAAGAAACTATAGTGTTCTCCTCCAGAAAACTCACAGTGATGGAATGGGAATAAATGTTAATAGAGAAACACCTAGGGGCTCATTATGATGTCGGGTGGAAAGCCTCCTCCCGACAGTTGTAATCTCCTCAACCTCGTTGGAGCCCTTCCAACCAACTTGGTCGGTTTACATTCCAAACGCCCAATTATGATGTTCGCGGTCAGAATGTAAAGCGTGCGGTCATTCCAAATCGGTTCCAACTGACTCGCGAAGTATTCGTGTTGGTCGGGAATTGCATTGTGCACCCCTATGGACAGCGTTTCCACCCTCGGGATTACGATGTTGATTTCCAACAGCCTTTCTGCGTTGGCCTGTCCGACAGTGAAAGGCTATCAGAAAGTGACTTTCGGGGCCCCTGGCTGGGCCCCATATCCCCCGCGGCCTACAGTTAGTGGTCGAGGGGGTACCTAAGGGACCCTCCGGTAAAACCCTGCACTGTGTGGCAGGCACCGTGGGGTGCCTGCGACAGGGTGCAGGGTTTTCCACACACACCCCATTTCCCCATAGGAACCTGTGTTACAGCCGGTTGTCTGGCAGAACACGAGCTCCCATAGGAAACAATGGAAATCCGACCGAACAGTGTTCAGTCGCATCGTAATCTGGCGGTCGGAAACGCCGACCGCAAGTTGGTCGGTCCCGATTCCGAGACGTGTCGGGCGGAGGCTTTCCACCCGACCTCGTAATGAGCCCCTTAGTTGAACTTGGGCAACACTTTATCTTAGAATCTATATGTGGGGTAGAACTTTTACAATACATACCCACCATAAGTTATTGGATTGGGTGGCTGGAGCCACGAGGAGCAGCTTAGGTAACCCTCAGACTGGAATGATTGTGGGCGCAATTACAGGAATTTCAGTACACCATAGTATACCTATCAAGCTGAAGAAACCCATTGGTAGACTGTTTATCATGCTTACTGGAAGTGCAACCAAAGAAACGGAAATGGTAATGGACTACAAAATGGTGATAGCATACTTAGAAAGCAAAGAGAATAGGTTGGCAAGCATAGCAATTGAATAATAGGAGAGCATGCTTGCGAAGAAAAGCAAAAAAGATAAGACTGAAAAAGACAAAACCCAAAAAGGTGGAATAAAGAAAGAACATCAGGTCGCATCAAGACCTTATTGGAAAATGAAAGAGTAGTTCGCAATGCAAAATGATACACTGCTAAGGAGAGATAAATTAGTGACCACAACATCAATACCAAAGCAAATATTAGCAAAAGCACACAAAGGACACCGGGTAAAACACTGACAATAAGAAGATTAAAGACAGCATGTTAGTGGCCTGGTTAGACTCCAATGTAAACACCTGGACTGACAACTGTATTGAATGCAAACAAAGTAGTAAAAGACTTACCACTAGTATAGATATCTTGACACTGGTAAAAACAGAGCAAGACTTATGGGACAAAGTGGAACTGGTCTTCATTTGTCCAATCTATTCATTGGCGGAAACAAGAGCTAAGCAGCGGTGTTGGTCAACTACAAAAGCAAGTGGTGCAAGTTCAAATTCATTACTGAAATTAATACAAAAACAACAGTTAGCTTTTTGAAAGAAATGTTCATGACAGAAGGTGTGCCTTAAGAACTCTTGATGGATAATAGAGTACAATTTACTAAGTAGGCTACAGCAATTTCTCAAAGACACCAGGAATAAGGCATCATAGATCACCCACAATTTACCAAAAGGGAAATAAATGGGCTGACAGAGAGAATGAATAGGTTGGCAAAAGGCACAATTCAAATGGTGATTAATAGAGAATGGACAATCTATACAGGAAGTAACAATAGCACATTATACCACCATAAATAACACCACATGTTATCCACCATATGAATTCATGAAGGGAAGCAAACCACATCACAAATTAGCACCAAGGTGGCTATTAATAAAGAATGGAAACCACCTTATCAGTGTTTGGACAAAATACTGAATAAAAATATTGTGTCAAGAATATCGGCATTAAGCCACTGAGCTCCTCGCAGACGGCATCGGACCATCCTAGGACCCCCAGCCACCGGCACCGCAGCGATTTCATGCAAATAAGGATACATCCCCGCTAATGGTTATTCGCCTCACGGTCTGGCAATGACCAATCTCCCCTGACGGCTAAGAACCATTCCTGGACCCCCCGTCACTGGCTCCACCATACCACGATCCAATTAGTCCTAAATGTTGTTCAGGCATTGATCCTTTCTCTGTCCTGATGATGATCCCAGTATCCTTGTAAATGGGATCGAAACGTCGTCGACCTTTTTAAACACCGTGCACACAAACTATCTGTATACCATGTGTCACGGATGTGTCAACTATTACGCTTGTTCCACTTTCCACAGCTATTAACAAGCTCCTCTTTTTGCCTGAATGTTTTGTTTTGGTTCTTTTATGTTTATATGTCATTATTTTTCACAAACTGCCCCACTTTTATGTCTCTGGATACAGGATTGTATTCCACTGTATATTGTTTTGTGTTTTGATATTTGAGAATAAGTCTGATTAAAATCCCACTATCCGGCTGGATAGTAACTATATAGAATTGATTCTGTTCTATATTTATTTCCCCTGTTCTATTTACTCTTGACAAGGACCACTGTCCTAGAAAAAAAGAATATCGGGATGTCAAACATATTATCAACATGAATATCTAAGGAAAGAATATTTTTTAAGTGTTGTTTTTAAAATTGTAAAGATATAGATTTAGAAAAAAAGTTGTATATAATATCATTTGTAAGTGTTCTTTTGTATGTATTTTATTGTACTGTGTTTGATTTTATATGTTCAATATTTTTAATAATCTGTGTGTTTTGTAAGATAATTTATTCAATATGAAATGTTTGAAATTTGTATTTATTTTTAGTAGCAGGATGTTGGGTTTTTAGGGGATAAGGGTAGGAAGATTTTTAAAAAGTGAAATCTAATGTAAATGTAATGCTCATTATTTTAATGGTATGCAAATTAATATTGTGAAATGTATAAATGTATTTTGTTACATTAATAATCTTCCTAAATAATAGTTTTTGAATGTGTGTATATATATATATATATATATATATATATATATATATATATATATATATATATATCCAACAAAGTTCGTCCCACCAGGGGAATAAACGCACTCTCAGGACAAATCCACACGGCACTGGAATGATGCTCAGGTAAGTTTAGTTATAGTAAATAATGTTTGTTATTGTAAATAATGAAATAAAGATTGAAATTATAGAAAAATTGGTAAAATGTAAAATATATCAAAATTCAATTTAATAATGTAAAATGTAAAATACATTTTTATGAAAAATGGTATATTCAATATGTATTTACATTCAATATTTTTATATTTTGAAATATTTTTAGGGATTTTTTTAAATGTTGAACATTATAATGCCATTGTAAGTAAAATATTGGAAAAAAAGAATTTTTATATGTACAATTGCTTTAAAAATGCTTGAAATGTTGTTTAATAATATTCTGAAAATATAATAAATATGTATTATTTATGATGTATAAATTAATATTTGTCTGTAGTTTCATATGTTTTTTTTCCTTTAGGTTTTTCCTTTTTGGAGTATGAATTTGTTTATGTTATGTTTCAAAGTTTAGGAATATTAGTAAATGTTGATAAAAATATAGTAATTATTAATAGTGATAAACATATTTTTTTATGTTAATATATAATTACAAATGTATAGGTTTTTAGTTCGGGGTATTGTGTGTTTTAAGTAATTCGTATTTTATTTCATTGATTAAAAATTATGTGTGAGTATGAAGTATTATGCATACAACATTTTTAGTGTCCAACTCCATCAATAAATTGGTTTATATTAGAGTGGGAATAGTAAACATCAGTCCGTTAGTGTCCAACATCTTCCCCAAATTGGTTTAGATTAGAGTGGGAATAGTAAACGTCACCCCATTAGTGTCCAACACTTTCCCTAAATTCGTTTAGATTGGAGTGGAAATAGTAAATGTCACCACTTTAGTGTCTAAAACCTTACCCAAATTATTTTAGATTAGAGTGGGAATAGTAATTGTCTCCCCTTTAGCGTCCAACACCTTATCTAAATTGGTTTAGATTGAAGAGGAAATAGTAAATGTCACCCATTTAGCGTCCAACACCTTCCCCAAATTGGTGTAGATTGGAGAGGGAAATATAAACGCCACCACTTTAGTGTTCAATACCTTCCCCAAATTGGTTTAGATTGGAGTGGGAATACTAAGTGCCTGATTACGATGTCGGACAGAAACTTTCCGCCCAACACTCTTGGATTCGGGAACCGACCAACTCGCGGTCAGCGGTTCTGCCTGACCGATTACGATGTGACCGAACACTGTTCGGTCGGAGTCCCGTTGAATTCCATGGGAGTCTGTGCTCTGTCTGACAACATAGGCTCCAAATTGGTTAAGATTGGAATGGGAATAATAAATGTTACCCCTTTAGTGTCCAACACCTTCTCCAAATTTGTTTAGATTTGAGAGGGAAAAGGAAATGTCACTTCTTTAGTATCCAATACCTTCCCCAAAATGGTTTGGATTGGAGTGGGGAGGTTAAATGTCACCCCTTTAGTATCCAATACCTTCCCTAAATTGATTTAAAAGGCAATGGGAATATGTAAATGTCACCCCTTTAGTGCCCAACACCTTCCCCAGTTTGGTTTAGATTGGAGTGGGAATGGTAAATGCCACCTCATTACTGTCCAACACCTTCCCCAAATTGGTTTAGATTGGAGTGGGAATAGTAAATGTCACCCCTTTAGTGTCCAACACATTTCCCAAATTGGTTTTAGATTGGAGTGGGAATAGTAAGTGTCACCCCATTTATTGCCTAACACTTTCCCAAAATTGGTTTCGGTTAGACAGGGTATAGTAAATGTCACCCCTTTAGTGTCCAACACCTTCCCAAAAATGCTTTATATTGGAGTGGGAAAGCAAATGTCACTCTTTAGTGTCCAACACTTCCTTCAAAATGGTTTATGTTGGCGTGTGATTATTTAATGTAACTATTTTAGTGTGAAATACGTTTTTTAAATTGTATTTCTATGTAGGAGGAGTAGTTTATGTAATTTAATGAGCATTGTTGGTGTTTAGAAACATAATTTAAAAAGTAATTAGTTGTATATTTGTAATAAATAACATTATCATTTACATATTTTTATAGAATAAAGACACGTAACATTTTTCAATTTTTAGTTATTTTTTTCAAAGTTTATTTAATGTACATTTTTACATTTCTAAACATACATATTTCTAGTATAAAACATTTATATATTGATAAATAAAACAATTTTTAACACATTTATTACTAAATTAGCATTGAAAATCATATTTAAATAGTATTGTATGTTGTCCATTTTCCAGGTTTTTTCTATTATTTAACCTTGTCTAAGATCTCTTAAATTGTTTCATGTACATATTTTTGACATAATTTTAACATAGGTTTTTTCAGTATGTATCGAATAATTGTATATTTTTTATACTATTATTTAATTTATACCTTACATTTTTTACATTTGTAAACATGCTTCACATATTTAATAATTTTTTTATATTTTTGAATACATTTAATCTACATTTTTACTCATTTTCCCACTAATTTCTATGAGATAGTTTTTTTAGTTTCATTTAGCAGCCATTTTTATTACCGCTACCTTCTATTTTGTAGTCTGTGTCAGTTATAGTATTGTTTCTGGTATTCAGGTTGCTGTAAGGTGCTGCTGCTCGTCAGAATAGGTAAGTCCTTTTTAAAGTTTTGTTTTTTAGGGTTTTGAGGGTAGGGGGGTGGAGGGCCAGGGTGTCCAGAGGATAATTATAGTGTTATTTGTGGGTTTTTATACATTTAGTTGTAATAATTTGTTTCAGGTTTACAGGAGCGGTTCTATTTTTTAACACTTTATTAGGTTTTTTATGGTTCCTAGATACTTTGGATTGCTTCGAGTGATATCTATTGGATTGATTTTTGCATTTTTTATTAGCCTTTTTGGAAAATGTTTTTCTCGTTTTTGGTGGTTTACACTTTTAACTGCATGAATACAGAGGATGATCTGCAGCTATAAAACAGTAAGTCATATTTAATGTATTTGTTTTGGGTGGGAAATGTTTCATTTTATTAATTGGGTAAGTATTATGTGATTGTTATTATTTGCAAATGTTTATTTTATGTGTTATAATTATTTTACATAATGGATTGAGTTTGTTCTTTGAGCTCTTTGGTTTTTAATATAAATAATGTATACATTATTTTAATATATCAGTCTTATTTAAGGCTGGAGTTGTAGTTGATGTTTTGACTGATGTAATAGGATATTATACTTATTATTTATATTAAAAATTATTTGTCATGTTGGTTAACATTATGTTATAGTTTTTGGGAGTTCTGTAGATTGGTATTTATTTTATCATACGCAAGTAATCTACTCTTTTGTTGTTTATGAAGAGTTTAACTTTAAATTGTAGCATGTTAAATATTCTTTTGGTTTGCTTATTATTATTTTTTTGTTTTGTTTACTAAGTTTAGGTGCAATGTGGGTTACAGGTTGCTCCATTCGTAGTTGTTGGTAGCTTTGTTCTTTGTAATGCTTCTATTATTAATTTGAGTGTAGGTTGGGTTTTGCCAAGTGTGGATTGGAAGACATTGTGCCATCCATCCACTGCTTTGTTTGTTTTGGCTTCCTGTGACAAGGTGCTATCATAGACATTCCACATGGTATTTGGAATCTGGGTTAGCTTTTGTGTCCAGAGCAATGTAGTCTGCCAACCCAAGTATCTTGAAAAGAATACACTAGGGGGCTCAGTTTCTATTCATTTTGTTGGTAGAAAGGGCTTTCTATAAGAAAATTGTAGTTGTTAGCTTTCTCAGTAATAGGGACATAGGCTAGTTCTATAATTTTTATTTTTTTTATTTTGAAGGCAAATTGAGTGTTTGTAGCATATTCTACACGTAGGGAGACATTACGATGTCGGGCGGAATCACTTCCACCTGACACTGACTCAGTCTGACTCGGTCATGGGACACCCGCCCGCCCCATTTGGATGCGACCGAACACTGTTCGGTCGCATTCCTATATTTCACTATAGGAAAACGTAAACCGCCTGTAAAGCAAGCTCCCATAGTGAAATGAGAGGTGCAGTTCATCCCTGCACCCCGTAGCAGGTACCGCAATGTGTCCAACCGGAGGCTGTGCACCCAAGGGGGCCCTGCTGTGGGCCCCCAAACACGCTTTCCGGCATGGTTTCCATGTGGGACAAACCGGCTTGGAAACCATGTCGGGAACCGTCATCGTAGTCTCAAGGGCAGAAAGGCCCGCCCTTGAGATTACTACCCGGCTTCCGACTGGCAGACGGGCTCTCTGAGCCCGTCGGAAGCCAGCCAGAATGACCGGTCGGTTTCCTTTCCGATTACCTCCATCATAATGAGGCGGTCAGGAAGGAAACCGAGCGGCCCATTACGATGCGGCCGTAAAGGCTTCGACCATAGGTTGGAGTCTTTACGAGCCGCATCATAATCGGCCCCTTAGAGCAGATTGTTGGAGGTGTCTCCATATGCTTTGATTGAAATGGTAGTAGTAGGGGGATACATTTTTAAAATTGTTTAAATCATAGCTTGTTCTATGTCTATGATTATTTTTTGCGGGTAGTAGTTATTTGTTTTATGTTTAATGTGCTTTAAGAGCTTGTAGTAAGTGCTACTCTGTTAATTTGGTAGTAGGGCATAAATGAAAGGGATATTTGTGCTTTGATATTCACCATATATGGTGTATATCTAGGTGAATGGTTTAGGACACATTTTGAAGGTCCTATTCATCATCCAGCTTTAACAATGGCTTAGGTTTAGTACGTTATCTGCTGTAGAAAATATTAGGAGTTCTCTATCATTGTTTAAGTTGTCATATAACAGGAAAGGCGCCTCATTTAGGACTTTATTTACAAGGAATGACTCATTGCAACGGTAACACATCGATGCTTCAAAATTACTTGCACCTGCTACAAAAATCCTTAGGATGCCATGGATACACTGTATTTACAATGTGAGGCTCCATGGCGCAAGGACCCACGGATGTGTCAGAAATACTGACGCATATGTGGGAAGGATGCAGCAAGGCATGAGGCCCAAAAGTGGTGCATTGCTGTAGTTGGTCATAAGACTGATGCAACTACAGCATTGCGTCAAAACACAGAGGCGATGCGTCAGTATTGACTGACGCAAGTAGCCTAATGTATGGGGACCTATGTAATAGAGTGTGAAAAGGTGAAAAACTCACCTTAGGCTCTATTAAATTGGTCCTGTATGTCTCTCATACAAGTGGGCAAAGTGTACTTCTGTGTACCACTATACCTACGTATGTGTGACACATTGTGTGAGACTACTATGGGCTCAATTAAGAGTCTGGCGGTCCACGGACCAGCAGACTCACAGGGGCATGCAATGGTGGTCTTCCAACCACCCTATTACAATTAAGGCGGTCGGACCACCATTGCCCCGCCGCAGCCGCCAGGGAACCGGTGGTGCGGCGGTGTAAAGGCCGCAATATTGCCAAACATATTACAAGTTTCCTCTCCGCCACGGTCTTAATAGCGGTTCCTCCTTCATGAAAACCGTGGCAGGGAGGAAACAAAGGGAGCCCTACAGGGCGTCCTTGTGCATCTGCGCCATGGGGTGCATGCAGGGGGACACAACATGTGCCCCCCTGTGTGCATGCACCCCAGTTCCTGCACGGCATGACCTTTTCAATCCATGCCGTGCAGGAAATGTTTTTGGTGTTCCCATTGTTGTTCCCGTTTTCAGGGCACCACTGTGGGAACGTAAAAAAGAAGCCCACCAGACAAGAGAAACAATCATAATCTGGCGGGCGGCCTGACCATGGGTTTGGCGGTGCGACGGTGGGGCCGACCCGTCGCATCACCGCCAAACTCGTAATCAGGCCCTAAGTTTGTGGATACAAGTGATTAATGTTGTGTCATGTGACATTTACTGTGTTACATACCTTATGTGTGCACTTACCTGTTGAGGGCACGTGATTTCCTTACAGATTACATTGTTGGAAGTGACTTCAGCTGGTCAGATTCCTAAACTGCAGCCAATGCGCCATTCCTACGCCTGGGTCTGACAGGTGTAGGAATTTTGACACATTGCAAGCGCAGCGGGCCGCTTCCCGATGATGCGTCACTTTTCCATAAAGTCATAAATACCACTGCATCAGTTTTACGGGGGATTTTACATGGAAACGCCTACCTTGCAAATATTAATTCTAATGTGGCACAGCTGATTCTGATGAAGGTAAGAACCGACGCAGGCCGATGAAAAGTGACGCATCTGCCTAGATGTGTCACCTTATAAATATGGAGCAAAGAAAGCGCCACCTGTGCGTCAAAACGTTTTTTGCTCCTTCTACATGGAACAAGCTTACACCAATGCATTGCTTTGGGGGGAGGGCAGGTAAGCAGCCTAGGTGTGACTCTAGAATATTTTTAGATTTTGGTTTGGATGGACAATGAGCCTTTGCGTTGGACGGCTCTGTGAATGATGCAGTTGTGTCTTGAAGGGGAAGTGCCTGTCTATAAGGAGCTAGAGAAGTGTTCGGGCAAAGATTAGGAACTCTTGTGCTGCTGTATTTTGGGCCCTTAACAGTTTTCTAAATAGAAAGAGTGGGTCCTCTAGGTAAAGATGATTTGGTCATAGTTGTCATATTTGATTTTTGAATAAATTTTCAAATTCTGTGCAATACAAGTCTCAGAATCGCTTAAAATCTACATATAAAAATACAACTTTTGTCCTTTTAAAATTACCAAAATAGAATAAATAAATAAAAGTAAGATTATTCATATAGTCTACTAGAGACATCACAAGGGTGATCTGTAGTTTCTGCAGATGCTCTAGATGAGGGAACAGGCATCAAATAGTTTTTATGGTGTAGAAAGCAGCGGCGGTTCCTCCTTCAGGGCGGAGGAGCGTCACCGCCCCGTGCTGCAAGGCTCCTCCGCCCTAAAAGAGGAACGAATACATTAACATTATTAAAACGGTCTCAAACGTACTCATCTTGCTAGGGCGAGTGCAGGGGGCGGGGGTGGTTACTGCTGATTGACAGCAGCAGGGATGACACAACAAGTGTGGAGTGTACATGTCGGATTGGCCGGCTGTCTTCTGCTGGCCAAATCGACATGCGCACTTCTGCCCGCACCCATAGCAGCTGTGTTAAACAGCCAGGAGATTGCACAGGCAGGTTCCCAGTCTCAAATGGAGTGCTGGGTTAGCCTACTTCGTCCAATCCTGCAGCTTCTCTCATGCTGAACAGCTTGAAAGAGGCTACAGGATTGGTTAGGTTCGAGGTGGAGGAAACAGAAGTTTCATCCGACTTCGGCCAGAGTCTGCAGCCTCAGAGCGAGGTAGAACCGCCGCTGAACAAAAGGATCATTTAACACACAATTTGGTGAGTTTAACTTGCTTTATATACAGTCAAGAAGATAATCTTATTTCCCTTAAAAGAAGGAAGAAATCTGACCAGATTTAAGACATTTGCACTAGAATCTCAAGTGAGTGCACAGCAAATCAGGATAGGAGACATTAGGTTTTGTTGTAGAAGAAATGGAAGCTCCTAGAGGCGATTCCGTTAGCACTGTGCGCTATACCAGAAAATGAAAAAGTATTAGAGCTCAAAAATCGAGAGTAGCTTTCTGGTCTGCATTAAGCTTAACCGAAGCTGTTTACCTCCAGCTTATCGGCTTGCCCCGTATCCAGCAGGGAGAAAAGCAGCTTTTGCTCCCCGCCTGCGCAGGAATCCTTCCTTGGATCTAACAGGGATCTCACCTTGTGTTTCCTAAGCCTGGGTTATTATCCCTTGCACTCACGGTGTTAGCACAGGGTGTAAAAACCACCAGCTGTGAAACAGGATCTATCATTAAACGATTCATTCATTTACTCCAGCCCTGTTGGCTATTACAACATATGACTCATTTGTTGATGCATATAATGTCAACAGAATACTCAGTCCGGGTCCGAAGCTGAAGGTCACCCAGGCTCCAAAAGTGCTTGGGTTCATTCTGACAGTAATCACTGCGCTATACAATGAACACCACTAACCAAGTGATGGTGGAGTGCCCCTCACCTTGACATGAGATGTTTCCAGCAGAATATGAAGAGCAAGGCCCAGGGCTAAAGGCACCACCCATTTAATCCTTGCAAAAAGCAACTCGCATCTACCCTCAAACTCAAATTCGACAGCAAATGAATACACCTCACTCAGGGCCAGGTGGCATCTCCCTCCTCCACAACAAAAAAGGCAAATTCTCACCTTTTTTCTCTTATGGAAAGAAATATTTTTTTGCAAAAAGATGCTTATACAGATGTGATTTTTTATTTAGGTCTGGACTAGAGGTGGTGTACGCTGTCTGGCCAGCCCCGTGTAATTAAATTAATTAATGAATTAAAAAATTCTTGTATGTATGCATATCCCCCATTTTCATCCACTGACCTGTTCAACTGTGATTGCATTTTGCATCCACCCATGCAGCACGGGGCAACAGGTCAACACACTTAAGCAATCGTTCTTTTCAGTGTCGAGGGCCATGCTCCTCTTCCGGAAGCCATGAGAGTGGCACAAGCAGACGAGCTGAGCTTTAAAGAGGGACTATACGGACGAGGTATGTCATGTTTATAAAAAGCATATGGCAGGCCTAAAGTTTGATCCATTCCGGTATAGTGACCTCTTGACCCACCATAGCCTGACTCCCATTCTAATATTTCTTTCAATGGCAGACTTTTTTGTGGATATCTTATCGCAGATATAAGGCATGAACAGGGCAGTAACTTAGCTACACAGCCAAGGCGCGTTCTTGGAAGGGGGCCAGAATGGTACAGGCCCCCACCAGGTCTCTGCCATGTCACAAAGGCCGCTCTTCGCTGATATCAGTGTCTATGACCTCTTTGTCTGGATTCACTACTATGAGTCACGGGACACATGGGTGCCGGAAAAAGAGCGAGGAGGAGACTGTGGTGTGGAGAAACATCAACTTCGCCCACGAAGCGCCCGCCTTCTTGCCGTGGCACTGGGTCAACCTGCTTCTTTGGGAAGGCAAACCACAGAAGGTGTCTGGAGATGAGAACTTTACCATCCCATACTGGGACTAGAGGGAAGCCCAGGGTTGCGATGTCTGCACCGTCCAGCTGATGGGGGACCAGCACCCCACAGTACCCCGCCCCACAGTACCCTGCCTGCTAAGCCCGGCTTCCTTCTTCCCCACCTGGTAGGTAAGAACTGGAGTCAAACGTGTCCTTTCATGACCAAATTGCTAATAATTCCTGCTATGTAGCGATTTCATATAGGGGTGGGCAGAGCTCATGGAGTTTCACTCTGCGGAATTCCGTGGAGTTGCCCAAAAACTCCTCAACATTCCGTGGAGTACTGTGAGAGTACGTAGTATTAGGTTCAATCTCGACTTTGGTTCAATTTTTTCTCTTATTGTCAGCAAACCGCTATTCTCCTCTTTTCTAAAAATCAGATGAAAGAGCAGCAGCCTGGCCCTTCCTGATAGCAGTATACGATTGATACCTGTGCATTGTGGGAGTTTGGAAGGTTTGTTCAAAGAACTCTAAGATTTTCAATGGCTCAACAATCAACAGCCCTGACCTCAGTAGGCACCAGGTACTGTGGAATGGCGGGCTGGGCCACATTTCCTTGTTTCCAGTCCACCTCCGGCTCTGCGCGCCTGGGTGTCGGTGGGTGAAACTGCAGGGTGTTGGTGGCTGCAGGGTTAGTTTACCTGTGCTTTCATCACAGGAGGGAGTTTGCTGAGTTCTGCTTGGCTGAGTTATGTTTCTCTTATACCTCCCTCAGAACAGGTGGAATAGCTTGTTCATGTGGGTGTGTGGTTGTGGGAGAGCTAGGGGCAAAACGGGGCTGGCCTGTAGGAACATTGGGAGAAATCCCGACAGGCTGGTAAAGCTGAAAGGCGGGTAGGGCTTGTGCAGTCAGTCACATCTAACTAGAACTGGGGCAGGTGATCATGCACTCACAGGGAGGGGAGTGAAGCGAAGGGCACATATGCGCTGGAGTGAGGAGGGGGTCGCGTCCCTTCACAATTTATTTATTAAAGTGCTTTTATCCAATAACAGCAAGAGGTGCAGCACTCACAACTGGAAGTCATGATGGTGGTCGGGTCTCCTTTCTTATTGCTTGAGCACACACCGGACGAAGCAAAGTTGCCAACTCAGACAGACAAACGGCCGGGGAGCATGGAGCATGGCAATGACGCCTTCTGATGATGCCACCTCCCCACCAGCAGCAGCAGAAACCAGCCCAGGGGGAGAAACTGAGAAAGGACGTGTTTGGCTGGCAGAACCTACCACGATTTGCGCAAGTCAACCAACGAGGTGCAGTAGTAGGATCAGGCACTACTATATCAGGATTATTTTTAAATAATAGGTGGGCGCCAGTAAAACTCCGCTACACGACAGAGGTTGACAGAGTTTTTGCCAAACTCATGGTCGAAGCGGAGCACCAAGTTGCAAAATCTCCGCAAACTCCGCCGGCAAAGAGGAGTTTACCACACTCCCCTAATCTTGATGTGTAGTATCTGCAGTTAGACGTGTGATTTTTGCAAACACCTTGCCTGCTATAATTCCGCTTATAACTGTCCAAACCAAACGAAACTACAAGTCCCAACATGCAAAGTGTTGTTTGTGCAAAAGCCATATCTAGTGGCAAGTTACGACGTGGGGCTCTGACAGGTCTCTTGAGTGATTCTTTATAGCCATGCTATGTCTTATTTCACACCACTCTACTGTGCTGTATCCCACACAGCTGCCTTTAGCATGGCCTTCCAATCACCATACTGTGCTGAATCCCTTACTGCTGCATTTTGCATAGCCATCAAATGCTATACTGCACTGTATCCCTCACAGCTGCAACAAGCATAGTCTTCATCACTATACTGTGTCTTATCACATGAAACAACCTTTTTGCATGGTCTTCCATCACATACTATAATGTGCCTTATCATATGAAACTAGCTTGTTGTATGGGTTTCCACCACATTACTGTGCCTTTTCTGTTACAGCTGCCTTTAGCATGGTTTACCTTTACATTACTGTCCATTATCCCTCTCTACTGCCTTTAGCACAGTCTTCCATCACCAGGAGCTTTTAGGGGCAGAGAAGGAGCTACCTGAGGCTTAAGCTCAATGTGCCTCTTATGACGGTCACCTCGCATGCTATGCTCCCTCTCCATAGGGTACTCATCCCAAACTTTTACGCCTCACCACTTTAAAATGTTACCAGCCGCCACTGGTAGGAATCACTTTTTCCACTTCATTTAGAGGGAACATTTTGAGTCTATGGTCACTGTGAGCTTTCTTCTTTCATGTGATGTTGATAGTGGGGCTTAGTTTCTTTGGCCAGATGGATGTATGTTGGTTGTTCCCTCATTCTACAGAGGTTAGGATCTCAATTTTGGAAAAGTTAAGTTCCAGGTGGTTGCTTGAGATCTATTAATCAAAGGCACAGATACAATGGTCTGAATGAGTCTAATTCCTTCTGGTTTTCAAGCTCTAAGCGTGTTGTCAGCTTAGTTGTAGCAACAACAGCTTAAGTTGTTGAAGTACTTGATGAGTATGGCAGAGGTATTAACTAGAGGTTGAAGAGAAGTAGTTGCAGTTGAAAGGAGCTGGACTGATGCCAAGTTTGTGAGTGTCTGGAGGTGGACTGAGCCTAAGGTGGCAGATAAATCCAGCAGTAACAGTGCAGTCACTCCATTTCTGTCCATTCTTATTGTGAGGTGATCACCGCATGATATCGCTGAAAGTTTGGCGCCTAGGCAGAACTCCATTTGGTGGGCAGAGAGCAGGTTGTTCCTCCTCTGTGAAGTGAACAACCTTGTTTAAGGCAGATCTTTCTATCAGTTTTCCTATAAGTTAACCCCTGAAGATTGTGGATAGTTGGCTCGATCTGATGGCATGAGGTAGTTTGTCATGAGCAGTTTGATTTAGCAGCTCTTGATGGTAGAGAGGTAGGTTCTTGAAACTATTGAGTTGATGAATATGTTTCCCTCTGTAAGGTCCCAGCCTGTTATGTTTGTAATAATGCAATATAGCTTTACTGAGTAATGCCTGTAAGATACATATAGCCTGAGGTATAGCTCTGCTGTCCTAGGTCAGCTGAGCCTGTAAGTTTGTAAGCGTGGATTAAACTATGCTGTATAAAAGAAACACCTGTAACGTCAGTATAAATTGAAAAATAGTTCTGCTGTAAAATAATGCCAATTTTCAGAAAGGTCTCTCTTATAGTGTCACTTTGATTTTACATCCGATATTTGTGCTTTGCAGGTTAGCACAGTGTGCTAATTTACTCTAGGAAGGCAATTAACCTCAAAGCATTAGTCTGAGGAGTAAAAACTGGAGGCCAAAAGAGATATACTTCAAATACCTAAATTGCACAATGCATAACCAGGATATCTTTGCTCAAATCCCGGCTTTCTGACGACCAAACACTGTATTCCTCATAAGATATATTTAATTTAGTGCATCACCTTGTACTTGACTATTTAACCATGAAGCAATTTGTTTCAGAATTTCTGATTTTGAAACACTTCATATGGGTTACCAACTATATACCAACATTATTAACCCTATATAAAATGCAAATGACTAACTTGTCTTTTGATTCATGGCATCGTCTCAGAGCACTTTGGGGGTTATTGAATGTTTCTAATTTCAGATCTAGCAACTCTTACTTATACACATGTCTCGCTGAATACTACGATATTATATGCTAAACTGAAAGTCTCACAACTGTAAAATCGTATTTCTTTTAATGCTCAAGGGTGAATATCATATGTTTGAACGATTTGTTTGGATGATTCACGAAGGGATTCTTTTGATTGCTCAGCTCCCTCTTGGCTTAGAGTGAAGGCAAACATGACTCGGCTCTCACTAGGAATTTAGGGGCATATCAGCAAGGGCCGGAGTTAAAATTATCGCCGCTTTAGCGTCCGTTTTCGGACGAAAAGCGGCGATAATTTTAACGCCCTATTAGCAAGGACACGCTAACGCGTGAATCCATGCTTCTTCGCCCTTTCTCTTATCGCCCAGCTTTGCATCTCTAATGAGATGCAAAGTGGGCGTTCCTCCCCAGAATAACGGGAGAAATGTCGCTAAGCGACATTTCTCCTATTATCAAGCCTCACGCAAAGAAGCATAGCGACAAGAAAAGTAGCGATAACCCCTGTTATCGCTACTTTCCTTACGCCTGCTTTGAAACTGGACTTTGATGCTGGATTTCCAGCGATAATCGCACAGTTGGCAGCTTGCGCTCTGAATTTTATCGCTTTGGAGATAAGCGTTGCTGATAGAACGCTATCTCCGCGATAAAATTCAGAGTTGGCCGGCGATAATTATCCTCACGCTAAGAGCGCTGAGCGATAATTATCGCCAGCCCTTGCTGATATGCCCCTTGCCATCTTACACCCCCTCAATCTGTGCCGTCTGCACTCACCTTATGATGGATTGCTGTTTAATGCTATTTCTTGTGGCTTTGAATAACCAGTGTAACAGTTCTGGTTTTGCAGTTTCCTCGTGGCAGGGACCTCTTCAATAAACACTAGATTACAACACAGTAACAGTCTACTTCTACTTTCAGAACCCATCTACCCCTTCAATCACTCGTTAACTGTGTCCCTGTACAGCGGACGACTACCTTTCAGCTAGGTTTCCCATATTAAAAGTGACGCACCGGCGGCGCAGGGTGCTTGTAAATAAGCCCCCATATACATACACACACATAAATTGTATCGACAATCCTATCCGTCACATGCATGAAGGTTTTGGTCTTACTTGTTACAGTTCATTTTTAGTGAAACAGATGCCCAGTTTCTTTTCACCAACAGTAAATCATTAATGTACCCATAAGAAACTTGACTGCTATTCCTTTAACTGAATTTAGGATTTCCTCTCAATTTTTCCTATCTATTATATGGATAATGGAGCATTTTGAACATACTTTGGAATGTCACATGTCAAAAGGTGAACGTTTCAATGCATTTACAGTGCTTCCTTTCTTGCACAAAGTTCAGTCTTGCAACCAAGGAGAAATAGGAGAAATATTGCAGCTATATACTTTAGTTGCAAAGCACAAGATGAATTGAGTGATAACTAATTTATCCCAATTTCAAGACAATTGCTTGAGTGTGTACATGCATTCACAGCGGGCACCAAGAAATTGATTTCAACAAACCCATTCACAGAATTTTAATCGGTTTATTCAGATATTGCAATATTACATGGATGGAGGCCGTCTTTGAATGCATATGTCTTCTTTGTAAAAATCTGTTCAAAGATCGTCACAGTGGAAGCACACAAATCCACTGCGGCTACCGAACAAAAGGTTTCACTGTTAAGACCTTCCAGGTTTGCCAGTACTGTTTTGCTTTCGCTGCCCAATGTTATGTTATTTTTTTTATTTTGTCATGTGCTATTATGCTATTTTATATGACGATGTTATTTTATGTCATGTTACTTGAGGTTACGTTGCATTATACTGTGCTCTGATATGCCACTTTAAATGTAGAAAGCCTAGGAAACAATGTGTTGTTGTTGCATGCAGCAATTTGTAGTGCTGGCCTCCACAGCTCTCTATTACATTGATTGCTTTTAAGTCCTGGACACTGCACTGCTGTGGCGGTTTCTCCTTTAGGGCGTTGGGGCCACCTCCGCCCTAATTTACAGCCATGTAAAACTTCAGCATTGTCAGGCTGCCTCACCTTACCTAAAAGCATCATCACACATCCAGACAATAATGGGATGACAATTTTGCTGCCCTTGATTGTCATGAGAGAGGTGCTGCAGGAGTGACGTCATCATTTCAATTAATTTCAGTCTCACAGGGAAAAGTATGTTGAAGCCCTGCATGAAGCTGTCAGACGTATGTCATTCATTTGGTGATAAATATTCCTATTAGACCTAGCATCCTTGGCGTGGTTTCCCCTGACTTTTTGCCTTCAGACCTCCCGTTTTTGCTGGCTTTAGGACTCTAGACACTTCACCACTGCTAACCAGTGCTAAAGTGCTACTCTTAACATGGTAGCAATGGCTTAGCCACTATTGGCATAGTTAATTTACTTATTAGTCCCTAGTAAAGTGCACTACATGTGCCCAGGACTGATTGTGTCACACACTTCAGTAGCCCTTTCAACATGTTACAGGCCTGCCATTGCAGAGTCTGTGTGTGCAGTTCTAACCTGACATGTCGACCTGGCAGGTTAATCCTCTTGCCAGGCCCAAATCTTCCCCTTTAATACATAGAAGTAATCCCTAAGGTAGGCCCTGGACAGGCCAATGGCAGGGTGCAGTGTATTCAAAAAGTGGGACATGTACTTTTAAGTTTTACATGTCCTAGTAGTGAAAACACACATATTTGTTTTTCATTACTACAAGGCCTATCTCGCCCATAGGTTAACATTGGGATTACCTTATTGCATCTTATAAGTGTAATTTCCAATTGGGAGGAGATTGGACCCCAAAGTTTAGTGTCTATGGAATCACAATTTAAAATCACAGCTTATGGTGAAGTTGGAATATAAATTGTAATTGTGAAAATGCCACTTTTAGAAAGTTAGCATTTTCTTACTTTAGCCATTTGGGGCCTGCTGCCTGTCTCTGAATACACATCTGGGGTGGGTGATATTGGGGCTTTGTGCATTCCCTCTTGACAGCCACACACAAAGGGAGCTTAGGTGTGACTGATGGGCCCTCTACATCCTGATGGGCCATCCTGGGCAGGATGGGAGGGGAGTGCTGACACTTACACCTGAATAGGCTGCATCCTGTCCTCACACTAAGGGCTGCATACCCCTCTGTAGTGAGTCAGGAGCCAGGGCAGGAATGGCAGGGACTCTGTGCACTTTAATGCATTTCTTTGAAGTCTCCCCCACTTCACAGGCACAACTGGGTATAAGTACTAGACGTCTGACCCTACCAATTCAGCACACTTCTGGACCTGTGGACACTCTGCCAGGAAGAAGGACTGCTGTGCTGCTGAAAGTATTGCCACTCTGCTGGACTCTGCTGGATTCCTGCTCTGCTGTGCTGACCTGCTGTCCGCTGCCTCCTTGCCTGGGAGTGAGGACTGGACCTGCTACTCTTCAAATTAGAACCAAAGTTACTCCAAGGGCTTGCTGGCTTGTCTCCTGTTTCAAGTCTCAGGAACATCAAAGACCTCCAACCCATCAGCCTACAACACCAGGACTCTGCCATCTGAGTCTTTCCATGCCAAGTGGGTCCAATCCAGTCCTAGACCCTTGGAAGTGGATATAAAGTGCTGCAACCGCCAAAATCCACGCATCGATGCTGTTGTGCCGATCTGCACAGCGCATCTACATTGACGCTGCTACGAGGATCGAGGAGACCGCATCTCCATCGATGCCGACGCATCACTACTTCTGCAAGGGTCGAGGACATCGCATAGCTGACGGTGCGGCGTATCTTCTCCATTCCCGACACATCTTCAACTTTGCACAGCTCGGAGCTGACGCATCACCTGCATTCGAAAGATTGATGCAGATGCATCGCCTCCTTTTCTCCTCACATCTCGTCCCCGACGTCGGTGCAACATTGAACCAAGGTACTGTTTCAGAGGGCCAAGGCTGGTCCCTGCATTTGTCCCATGATCCATTGTGGTTGGCCTGAACTTTTGGATTTGACCCTGTCTAGCCAGACCAGAAAGCCTCGGTTGGCACTTCATGCTTTTAAGCACTGCATTTCAGTTTATTCTTTAAAAATTCATACCTCTGGTTATTCTTATTGGATTTTTGTCATTTTGGTCTTGTGTTATTTATTTTTCTCACCATGTGTGGTATCTTTTTGTGTGGTATTTCCACAGTTTTACTGTTTGAAGTGTTGCACAAATACTTTATACATTGCATCTTAAGTTAAGCCTGACTGCTCTGTGCGAAGCTACCAGAGATTGAGCACAGGTTAATTTAGGGTGTTTCTGACGAACCCTGACTAGAATTGTATTTATTTATTTATTTATTTAAGAGTTTTATATAGCGCTGGCCAGACCCGAAGGTATCGGAGCGCTTTACAGCATTGGTAGCAGGGAAATCACACAATATAAGAATAGTATACACATTGACTCAAGACGCGTCACATATTATCACCGTAATAAGCACACTGACTCGAGGCGAGACTGGTTGAGGGAGGGGTGGATATAAGGGGGGATATAGGAGGGAGTCGGGAGGAGGGTGAGGTAGAAGTCTTAAAGTCACACGAGTCTATGAGCTGCTCTGAGCAAGCTTCTGCGGTTGGGCTGTAGCTATCCATTCGGGAGAGATCAGTTGAGGAAGAGGTCTTTGAGCTGCCTTTTGAATTTTAAAAAGGAGGAGGTAGTCCTGATATGAACTGGGATGGAGTTCCAGATTTTGGGCGCGTTTCCTGAGAAGGATCGAGATGCAGTTTTTTGTTTGCGAGTTTTCGGAGGGATGAGGAGAAGGGTGTTGGTACTCCTGTGGCTCCTTGTCTGACCGGCCTTCTTGAGTTTGGAGGCCAGGTAGGCGGGTTTCCCTGTGTGCAGAGATTTGTGAGTGAGGCAGGCAGTTCTGAAGTTAGCACGCATTTCGATTGGGAGCCATTTTAGCTCTCTGAGTGCAGGCGAGATGTGTTCATATTTCTTTACTCCGGTGACCATTCTGGCTGCTGCGTTCAGAGTTGATCTGAGGGGAGCTAAGTGAGGTTCCTGCTTGGACATAGTGCATACCTCTGCCAGCCAGAAACCCAATTTCTAACAATCCCTTTTGTAGAAGTCCGTCTTCAGTCTTTTACATTGACACACTGCTTGCTTTGACTGTACTGTATCGCTCTGGCGATCCGAAACCTACACTAAATGCCACTGCATCAGCTAATTTAATTACAGATTAAAAAAGGTCTGTAACTGATGCTTCTTGCTTTTAAGGGAAATTCATTTGGGAGCCTTTTTCCCAGTATGCGGTACAATGAATCAATTTATCAATCAACGATTTGCAGAGCACTGCTTATCACCTGTGAGGGGATACAGGCACTAGTGGGGCTGCTGCTGGGAGTTGTCAGTCGAACATCCAGGTTTTTAGGCCATCTCTGAACTTCTGTAGGGTGGGTGCAGTCCGGATGTGAAGTGGGAGGACATTCTTGGTCTTGGTGGCTAGAAAGGAGAATGTGCGGCCGCTTCTTTTACTTTTGTGGAAGCAGGGCGTTGTGCATTTGTTTTGACGGGAATCAGAAAAGACGATTAGGAAAAAAGATGCAACGTTACAAAACGGGGGAAAAAAGACACAATTGGTAGGAGAGAAGGGCACGAATAGGCAGGAGAAAAAGAAAGTAATGGAGGAAAAAAGGAGGCACAATATTTATTAGGTGGAAGGAAAAAAAGGTTTATGGAGACAAAATGAGGCAAAAGGTTAAGTTTAGGTGGGAAAAAAGACTGTTTATGGAGCCAAAAAGGAGGCAAAATGTTAGGTATAGGTGAGAAGAAAAAAGACTGTTTATGGATGCAAAAAGGGGGCAAAAGGTTAAGTTAAGGCAGGAAAGAAATACTGATTATGGAGGCAAAAAGGTTAAGGTTAGCCAGAAGGAAAACAAGGTTATGGGGAGAGGCTGAGAGCAGTGGCGAGGTTTTTGGCTGACAGTCGTTACAGGCTTGAGCGGGAGCTCAGTGTGCAGCAATGGAGGGAGCTGGCCTAGGGAACTCATCAATTGGGTCGCGCAGCCTCCATTAAGTAGGTTCATGGGATAGGGCGGGCGCTGAGTGGGGTTAGGAGAAGGCAGGAAACAGGAGGGTGTACGATGTTAAGTTTAGGCGGAAATCAGAAAACACGATTAGGAAAGAGACGCAATGTTACACAACAGGGGAAAAAGAGACACAGTTGGTGGGAGAGAAGGTCATGAATAGGCTGGACAAAAAGGAGATTATGGAGAAAAAAGGAGGCAAAAGCTTTATTAGGTGAGAGGAAATCAAGGTTTATGGAGGCAAAAAGGTCACGTTTGGGCTCGAAAAAAGACTGTTTATGGAGGCATAAAGGAGGCAAAAGGTTAAGTTTAGGCAGAAAAAGACTGCTTAGGAAGGCAAAAGGAGGCAAAAGGTTAAGTTTAGGCAAGAAAAAAGACTGTTTATGGGGCAAAAAGGAGGCAAAAGGTTGAGTTTAGGCAGAAAAAAGACTGTTTATGGAGGCAAAAAGGAGGCAAAAGGTTAATGTTTAGGCGAAAAAAAGACTGTTTATGGAGGAAAAAAGGAGGCACGAGGTTGAAATTAGGCGGCAAACCTTTATGGAGGCAAAATGGAGGCAAAAGTTTGAGTTAAGTTGGGAAAAAGGACTGCTTATAGAGGCAAAAAGGAGGTAAAAGGTTAAGTTTAGGCAGGAAAAAAGACTGTGTATGGAGGCAAAATAGGAGGCAAAAAGGTTACGTTTATGTGTGGGAAAAAACTTTTTATGGCAGCAAAAGAAGCAAAAGATTAAGTTTAGGCAGGAAAAAAGACTGTTTATGGAGGCAAAAAGGAGGCAAAAATGTTAAAGTTAGGCAGAAGGAAAACATGGTTATGGTGAGAGGCTGAGAGCAGCGGCGAGATGTCTGGCTGACAGTGGTTACAGGCTTGAGTTGCAGCAGCGGGAGGAGCTGTGCCCAGGGACCTCCTAATGGGATTGCGCTGCGGCCTCCATTAAGTAGGTTCCTGGGAAAGGGCAGGGTGCTGAGCAGGGTTAGGAGAAGGCGGGAAGCGGGAGGGTGAAAGAGGTTAAGTTTAGGCAGAAGTCAGAAAACACAATGACGTTACAAAACAGGGGAAAAAGAGTCACAATTGGTGGGAGAGAAGGTCACGAATAGGTGGGAGAAAAAGAAGGATATTGAGGCAAAAAGGAGGCAAAAGTTTTATTAGGCGGGTGGAAAACAAGGTTTATGGAGGCAAAAAGGAGGCAAAAAGATTAAGGTTAGGTCAGTGGCGTAACAAAACTTGAGGGGGCCTCCTTGCGAGGTACATGGAGTGGCCCCTGCTCTGGGTTTAATCAGGAGCTCTCTGGCCAGAGTACTGTGCTGAGGGGACCCCTGCAGCTCAGGGCCCCCCCCCCGCGGGTGCTGTGGGGGCCTGTGTCATGCCACTGGTTTAGTTGGGAAAAAGCACTGTTTATGGAGACAAAAAAGAGGCAAAAGGTTACGTTTCGGTGGGAAAAAAGACTGTTTATGGGGGCAAAAAGGAGGCAAAAGGTTACGTTTAGGCGGGAAAAAACACTTTTTATGGAGGCAAAAAGGCGGCAAAAGGTTAAGTTAGGCAGCAAAAAATTCCTTTACCATTTTTAGATATCACCAGCTGCCACTGTTATACTGACAAGAGCCAGACATTTGACCTTCTCTCTTCTGCCCATACTTTTCTTTGAAAGCCACAACCAGTGAGGAAATCTCACTATTTCCCTGTAAGGCTAGGTTTGTCTACATTTGGCTATCTCTTTGAATGTCAACCCTTTCACAGTAGTGAATTAGTTGCAGCAAACGTTTGTTTGCTTAGCATGCACCCCACACATTCACCCACTATTGTACATCTATCTAGCCCTTGATGTTTTTTCTCGACAAAAAAATCCATAATATCTTTCAGAACTTGGTCCCACAGCCAGCGGTTTAGGCTGGGGCAGTCGAACTGTAGGCTTGTCCCTAGTCAGGAGTGTAGCTATCAGTGGTGCAGCAGGTGCAGTGATACCGCGGCCCAGAGGCCTGAGGGATCCACTGAACCTTGATAATTTCTATATTTTACTAACCAACCAACAGTAAAGTGGCCCATTTTCCTGGCTTGCACTGCAGCCCCATGGAGACTTACACCTTCACTGTCCAGAGTCAATACGCAGCAGATGTAGCTGACACTGTCTCACTGTAAAGTGGGCCAGTCTGAAAGAGTAAGTGGTCTGCTGGCTGGCAATAGGCACCCTGTCACCATCTTGCCTGGCACACAGAGGGTTGCACTTTTTTAGCGGACGCTGCAGACATTTGTTTTGGCCCCGGTTCCAGGCCTCCATTAGGAGGTGCGTTGATAGAATCACTCAGCACCAGCCTGTGTGGAACACTCAGCAGGCAGGTTTAAAAGGGATTCTATGTGCAAATTGTACTGTCACCACCAACATCCCTCAGGATACAAGTGAAAAGAGCACCATTTGCCACCCTCCGAACACTTGTGATGGGAATACTGCCGCCCACAGTAGCGCTGGAAGTAGGGGTGAGGCTGCAGCACCCACGATCACCCTGATGGGGTTCAGATAGAGAATAAACAATGGAGAGGCCTTTATTTATTATTCCTCATTGCAGGGAACTTCGTTTTACAAAGTGCTGCAAATTATTTAAACATGGAAAGCTGTGTTCACTATCCCTTTCTCTGACTGCAAACAAGTAGCGACACTCTGGTGGGTACAGGTGAAGGGAGAAGGCCACAGTATTCCAGATTTTTCCTTACACATAAATTAAGACATGTGCGTGCTTTACAAAGCAAACTGCAAATGTCTCAATAAATATGTCAGCAGCAGGGAAAGTGCAATCTCGGCACTGAAGTCAGGTGATCTCAATGGCCGGCACATCCACTCTGCGCTGCCCGGACCGATATCGCATCTGTTCACTTCTCTCAGCAGTAGCGCACCCCTATGAACTCTCGGACCAAGAAATCTATCCTGCATGGTCCGCCAGTGCACCAGGTACCCCCCCTCCTCCATGGCAGTGCAGGTATCAGTGTGTATTGTCTTCCTCATGCCCTTCATGGCCCCCTTCTCTCCCGCCTCTACCTTCTTCTTCGAGTCTGTGCACAGTCTCAAAGGTCATGGTCAGGACTCAGCATGGCTGTGAATAATTGTCTTTTTAGTTTTTGGAAATTTGATGACCCATCTAATCCCCACATTTGTGCTTTTATACGAGATTTTCCTTTTTAAATTGAATGTGTCCTCATGTAATGCAACTGGTGCTCGTGTAAAGCGCTCTGATACCTGATTCCTGCGGGTCAAGTTCGCGCTACATAAAACTCCATTAAAAAAAAAAATTGACTTTTGGTTACAATTATGACGTCAACATTGTAATATTTTTTATGTAAACATACAATAAAATTACAATTCACCAAAAATGTTGTCTACTGCTGATATTCCAGGCACTAGACACTTATGCTATTTTATTTGTTATTTACGTGCTGTAGATTATCCCATCAATATAGCCTTGTAGAAAAAACTGTTGTGAATGTCCTATCTGTAGCTTAACAGCATTTTCTTCTTCAGCTGGCACCTGAAAATTCCGGAAAATATGTCTAGGTATTATGTCCCATGTCTCATAAGAATATGTGGCATGACGTGGTTAGTGTAATGTTGATTGCTGGGTTATTATTGAACACCAATATCTGTAGTCATGTGGGCTAGTTCTGAGACATTTTGAAACAGACAAGGGGAGAGGGACATTAGTTATTGCTTATGGGATTCTTAGGTCAGTAATATTCTCTTTGCTTTACCAGATCCTCCATGATTTTGCGGCACCAAAATAGAACTTTTGCAGCACAAATTTGCACATTTTGGGCCCGATTCCGATCTCGTTCGGAAAGCATTGCTACCGAATTGGTTCCGAAAATGCTTTCCATACAACTCGGATCGGGAGAGTCTGATCGAACGAGTACGATGCATTTGTAGGCATCCGGATACGATTCGGTCGGGCTCCCATTGGCTTCAATGGGAGCCTGTGTTCCGAACAGCTCCCATTGACAAAAGGGGTGGTTGGGGATAATCGTGTACCATGTGGTGGGCACCCCCGGTGCCTGCTACACTGTGTATGGTTGGGAAGAGGAGACCCATGGGTACCCCCACAGGCCCGACTCAGAGGGCCCCGGGTGAAGGGAGGCCTGCTACGGGCCCCCAAAGACCGATTCCGGCAGCCTTTTTGATCCGGTCAAATCGAATCGGAAAGGCTGTCTGAATTGTTCATCATACTTGCTCGCTCGGAAACCAAGTCCATAGAGCTGTACGAATCGGCTCAGGAAAGGCTCTATCTCTCCGGATGCCTTTCGGAACCGATTTGGTCAGCGCTAAGGGTTTCCAGGCATCGTACTTGGTCGTTCGGAATTGGGAACGAGTCGGTTGGAAACAAGGGCTCTGGATCGGTTTAGGCAAAGTCGAATGCGATTCGGAGCTCTTCCGACCGAGATCGGAATCGACCACTATGTGTTATTTATTTTACCTATGTTTCTTAGTTTATCATAGTTTAAAGTCCTGGAAACCTCACCTTCTTCTGCGATTAATCTACTCTGCCATCACTACCATACCCTTGACATCACCATCCTCAGCAAGCACCTTCTCTGTCAACACCCTCTTCAGATTTCCCCTTCCTTTGTCATCACTGTTACAACACCAACCACAGCTACCATGACCATTCCTCGCCTTCCTCTACCATCACTCTCTCCCTTAAACAATTAATCTGTCTGCACATTTTATTGCAGCCTATTTATACTGTGTGAAGCATGTCACATAATGAGTGCAATACATTTTTTTAAACTGTGTTAGCCTATTTAATCTGTGAAATACTCCATTTAAACTTCTGACGTACATATTCACAGCGCTTTCTGTCACAGGCTGAGCCCTCATAGCACTTTAAATTCACATTAATATTCCCCAGTGGCTGAGATCAATTCAAGGATTCCATCCATCATTTTTTTTTATACTTAGTGTGTTGCCCTAAGTAGGATGGGTATGCCCAGATGTAGGTCCCATGCAGACTTTGTCATTGGAACCAAGCTGTACCCGGCTGGTGAGCCCATAACTAGGGCGAAACCGGTCCAGGGTTGCTGGTGTTCAAGTTCAGGGAGGACCTGTATTGGCAGTTTGGGTGGGACTGTTCAGATTGGAGCAGGGCCAACACTGAGGTACAAGGGGAACAAAAGTATCTATTGGTTGGGTTAATAAAAACCATAGCAATGTTACAGCAAGTACAAAAACATATAAAATATAGTACATGATTAAAACCCAGAAGTCATAAAAATCACAGTCTCACTGGAGACTAAAGCCTTCCTAAATCATTAATGAGGAATAAATACCAACAGAATATCACAGTTCAAAGTAATTAACAAACTGTGAAATCCACTTTACTTGTCAGTAAGTAGTAGTCAGTAAAGTGCCATTGTGCAAATAGTGCCTAGATCATTAATGAGTAAAAAACATCATGCACATTCCATTTTGCCAGAAAATATTATTGAGTATATTTCAGCCTTTAATCCTAGACCAGCATATGTTCCTGTGCACCACCAGGGGCACAGACGTGGGCACCAGGGTCAAGACTGATCTGCATATAGCTGGGTCAAACTGAGGCGACATGGTGTGCAAAATAAGAATCGAGTGGGATGTGGCTCCGAGTAATTACCAGTGGCTGAGATTAATTCAAGCATTCCATCCATCACTTTTTTGTATACTTTCCTGTTGCAGAGATGGCAGTACTCAGTTGCCACCAGGCGGGCTTATCATCAGCTCCTTAGCCACCTCCCTATTTACATGAGCTCTACTCCCAAATCTGGTTCTTTCTCCTCCGGTGACTCGACCAGGCTGTTGGGAGGGACCTGGGAATGGATTGAGACCCTATTGTTTTCATCTCCAAGTCCCAAAAGGTAGTGCTAAGGCTTCCCTTTGTTCTGCCAAATGTTCCTGTCCACTATCAGATGGCTACTCCCTTCTACGTGGTAAGCATTTAACACTCATTTGCTCTTCCTGAACTCAGAGTCAGGCTATTGTCTTCTGAGCCAAAGTTGTTAACTTTACCAGCCAAGGATATGTATTTCAGACATGGAGTTGTCATGCATGGCACAACCGGTTGAAAGCTAGTTCTGGCCCAGGCAACCTAAAGTACATATTTATAAAGTCACTTCTCCACTTAAGTTTTAAAAAATCTGATTTCACCATAAAATCAGATTTTAGAAGTTAAGTAGAAAACTTTTTTTTAGTATTTCTTCAGGTGGAGAGAGATTATAAAGATTTTAATCCCATTTGGGGAAAAGTATAGCAACGCCTACACAATGAAATGGCATGTGGGTTTTATTTTACTGTGAAAGTACACTAACCCCAATATGGGTTGTAAGACATTACCACGCCTGCCTTCAACATGCATACCTTTGCCACACACGTATTGCAACACATTGACCGTTACTATATATATATATATATATATATATATATATATATATATTCCTCCAAAACGGTTCCCTTACACCGGGAAATGCAGCGCTCATCACGGGTGCGGCTCCCTGTGGCAGAACCACGCCGCTCAATACTTCCACACAATCCTTCAGCCAGAAGGAAAAAGGGACGCACTCCCGTAGTTCAGTGCAACGATAATTTTATTCCTTTAGTTGTTCATTTATCGGGATAGCAAGAACGATCTACGCGTTTCGGTTTTACAAAAACCTTGTTCATATATATATATATATCCATATGAAGAGAACCCAACAGGTGAGGCGCCACACACGGTCGTGTAAAAACCTTCTTTATTGACAGGTTGCAGGGAAAACAGCGTCACTCCCTCAGCAGAAAATTCAGCCAAACATGTTTCGGGCTTCCTAGCCTTTGCTCACTGGCACAGAGAGGTACAGCTGCTGGTTCTTATGCCGCACTTGCAGCGTTGATTTATAGTTACGCCCCTGGGCGTGTACTTGCACAGCATTGTGGTTGTTGTAGTCTTGAGCGCAGCGGAACCCCTCAATATTTTCAAAGTCCTCTAGTGGGATGCTGAAAGTAGTCACGCTGGGTACCTGCAAGTGACCAAGCCAACATCGGTCACGCCGTTCCTTGCACGTTGTGATACTTGGCAACACGCTGGAGCCGCTCTTCCGCGGCGGGGCACCTCGCGACCCTGGGCGGGGCCGCTATACATCCATATGAAGAGAACCCAACAGGTGAGGCGCCACACACGGTCGTGTAAAAACCTTCTTTATATATATATATATATACAGTCCACAAAGCAAGCGTTAAAACACTTGATAACGTGCACACTCCACCACAAAGTCTCCTTGAGCCAGAAAGATTTATTTAACCATAGTCGAAAAACCCAACGCGTTTCGGCATCTGCATGCTTTGGTCACGGGTGGGGAAGACGTGTCCCGGCACATTTAAAAACAAAAGTGAATTAAACAACATAGAAAATGGACATTGACTCGTAAGATCATAGTAAAACTGGTAATTGTGTCAGCTATCTTAGACTATATTCCGAAAGGCAATATTGTAGTTGCAAAATACGTTCCTATCACAATGTTACAACTTATCAGCTGTAACACATTATGCATTTCAAATATAATAGATTGTGTTATAGTCATAATGAATACATTTGTGATACATAAATACTGGTTACACCCAATAGTAACAGAAAACTATGTATAAACATAACACTATAAGTATTGCACAATTGTGCCCCAGTGGGCAATACGACATTCCTTAATGTTATATGGTTTCAAAGAAAAACAAAAGAAACTTTCAAACAAAATCTAAATAATTAAGCCCAAGTGGGCAGCAGTTCTAATGTAAAGCTAATAAACCATAGTCCTACTTGTTTCATATGAATAAAATTAATTTTGAACTATAAACTTAACCTCAACTTTAAATCATATCAAGAAAGATCAATACTCAAATAATACCACATTACTATACGGGAATCAAATGAGTTAACTCAATGTTGGTTCTATACTCTCTGTGTATACAGCTTTTCACATATATTCTCTCTCAGCTGGTCCTATACAAAATAAAAAGATAAAGATTTACCAGTTAAAAACTATTAACACTACTAGCGTTAAAAACTGGAACTGAAAAGCATATCCTAGAGCAAGAAAACGAATTAATGCTGTCCATAACAATTATATTTCTATTTCATGTTACACCTGGTAGCAAATGCACAGAGAATAAAAATAAAACAAAAACTAGAAAACACTAGAAAAAATGTTAGTAGATAGAAAAAAAGGTAAAGAAAAGAATAAACAAGTGGAGAAAAAAGAAGAAAGAAGTGGCAGAGAATATCAAAACAAAAAGCAAAAGAAAGGGAAAAGGAGAAAGCAACAAAGAGAGGAAGAAAGAAAAAAGAAACAAGAAAGAGGAGAAAAGAGAAAAGGAAAGAAAGGAAAGAGAGACATGAGAAAAGAAGTGAAAAAAAGAGAAAAGGGAAAAGAGAAGTAAAGAAAAACAGACAAGAAAATAAAGAAACAGACCAAAGTTCGGGAAACTAATCACCTCCATATATGCATGACATTGCCACATTGATGAAAACATCTCATACTAGTCGACTGAACCTAAGTTGACTTTTGTGATAGTCTTTATGATGATTGCTACTCTCCTAAATGACAGGCCAATTCTTCATCAGAGTTCAAACCCTGTGGTACTCTGGTATCGAGCTCAAGTATGTATCTCGAGTCTAACTGTTGGAGTTTAAGTATTCTGGCCCTTCCTCCGATGGTTTTAGGGATATGTTCAACCACAAAGAAACAAAGGAGATTTCTATTACTCTTATGGACCTCCTCAAAGTGTTGGGCTACCGGATACTGTTTGCCCTTGCTTTGAATTGCCCGCATATGCTCCAAAATCTGCTTTTTTGCGGGAAACATGGTACTCCCCACATAATCTTTTTACAAGGACAGGTAAGCACATACACGCAAAAATCTGATAGGCATGTAAGATATTTTTCAATATTCCTGTAGGTGTTGGTGATGGGGGAAAACTGTTCTTGACATTGGCATTGAATTTACACGCTTTACATGTCGTGCAGGTGAAAAAAACTTGTGTGGTAGCTACTCTTGGTTTCACATTTGTTATTTCATTTTTGCATAATTGGTCACTCAGGAAGTTCCCTTTCCTTTAGTTATATTCGGGCGATTAGTAAGTACATCAGTAAGAGTGGTTTCTGTTTTCAGAATGTCCCAGTGTTTTGTGAGACATTTTCTTCTCTCTTGTGAAATGACATTATAAGTGGTACTGAATCTCAAGGTGGTCTTATCAGGACTATCCTCCATACATTTAGAGGCTAGAGTTACATCTCGACTTATGTTGGTTTTCTCTTTTTAATGCATTATCAATGACCGCCCCTTTGTACCCTCGTTCTCTGAACATAGCTGACATGGTCTTACATTTTTCCATAACACCAGGTTCAGAGCTACAAATCCTACGGGTCCGCAGGAACTCACCATATGGGATACTATTTATCAAGTTCCGAGGGTGGCTACTTTCTGCATGTAGCAGCGTGTTACCTGCAGTTTTCTTGCAATACAATTTTGATGTCAATTTATTATTAACCACCAGTATTTGTGTGTCTAGAAACTCTACCTGGGTTTCACTTATGTTTGCTTCAAATTTAAGATTATACTCATTAACATTTAACATGGAGATAAACCTGGTAGCCTGATCTTGACTGCCTTTCCAGACAATGAATAGGTCATCTATATACCGTGCCCCTAGCACAATATGATCATTGTATTGCTCATAGGTCCTGGACACCTGTTGCTCCCACCATCCCATCTTAAGGTTGGCATAACTTGGAGCAAAACAGTTGCCCATAGCAGTTCCCTGTGTTTGTCAGAAGAACGTCTCATTGAATATAAAAAAGTTGTTGTTCAAACAAAATTCAATCATAGTAGTCAGCATGTCAGTATGTTGTAGATGGGAAATATAACGAGATTTCAAAAATTGTTTACATGCCTGTATACCATCAGAGTGTTTAATGGAGGTGTACAGACTGCACGCATCCAAAGTCATCAAGAGAAAATCATGTTGCCATATTACATTCTGTATTTTGTGCAAGAATTCTTTGCTGTCCTGAATGTAGGAAGGGAGTGTCAGCACATGAGGATGTAGAAAAATTTTAACATTTTTAGATGTATGTTCCAGCAAGGAGCCTATGGATGACACTATAGATCTCCCTGGTGGTTTCAAATGATCCTTATGAAGCTGAGGTAACAAATACAACACAGCTATTTTTGGAAATCTATTAAGCAGGAAAGCATATTTGTCCCACTCAAGAAGTCTTTTCTTATGCCACGTACCAACCACATCATGGCATTGGATTCATCAATTGCTTCTTTTGAGATTCTTTTATAGCATTCAAGTTTTTCCAACTGTCTCATACCCTTCATGAGATAATCTTGTGTGTTCTGCACTACAACATTGCCCCCTTTGTCAGATTGTCGGATCACCACACTTACATTCGATTGTAATGTTTTAAGAGCCAGTCTTTCCTATCTAGAGAAATTGTCACACTTCCAGTTGGTATTTTTGGATAGGCATTTATTTGCAATTACAATATTGCCTTCGGAATATATTCTAAGATGGGCGACACAATTACCAGTTTCACTATGATCTTACGAGGCATTGTCCATTTTCTATTTTGTTTAATTCACGTTTGGTTTTAAATGTGCCTGGAACATGTCTTTCCCACCCATGATTAAGGCGTGCAGATGCCGAAATGCATTGGGTTTTTCGGCTATGGCTAAATACATTTTTCCAGTTTTCACCGACTTTCTGGCTCAAGGAGTCTTTGTGGAGAAGAGTACACGTTGTTAAGCGTTGTTACGCTTGCTTTGTGGACTGTATGTGTACAGGGTTCCTCATACCCTGACGCGCACCAATGCCGCCGAGTACTGGCATATTTATGAGGATTGTGGTGATGTTTTATATATATATATATATATATATATATATATATATATATATATATATATATATATATATACCAAAACGATCCTGGCCCACCGCTCTCCCAATGGGACCTTCCAGGTACAGACCACCAGACGTAGAATGTTGCTATATTGAAGTGCTTTATTTAAAATTCATGCCTCACAGTCTGCTTCAGGCCAGTGCCTGACATGGCGCCTTTCGACCGTAAAAACTCAGTCTTGATCACATGACGCGCTGCCCCATGTTCATCATTTAAATAGTGAACAACACCCTCTAGTGCCTAAAACCGTAATGCAGTGCTCATAGATATAAATGACAGACAATTAGTACATGCTCTTGAACACATCTAATTGTGGTTGCTTTAGTACATGTAAATTCCACTCGCATGTAAAATTAAATTATACATAATATATTTAATTGGATTCAGGAAAATTTTATTTTATAATTCTGATCATATGGTCAATTTTACCCTTGCTCTGACCACTTCTAATGGCGTCTACACGTTGCTTTAATCATTATATGTGAAAGATCACTGGGTAAATCTTGTTATAAAATGCAAGTGCTGGAATATTAATTGTACAAGAAACAGTGTTACTCATGTATACACATCACATAAAACAACTCATCTTATCAATATCATACATTTTTTGTTATAAAGTGCAAGTGCTTTATATATTGCCAACGCTAGAACCACTGTTGATAGCATGTATTCAATATATAAAACGATCTGTAAATTCAATATATATCTTATTTTTTCTTTTGTTAATATTAAAGTGCGAGTGCTCTGAACATTGCCAATAACCCTAAAGTGCTGTAAGTTAAAGTGCTACACAGTTGTCCACCTCAATGGAACTACACATCTGACTGCAAAGCTGCCCAGGAGGTCTAATTGAACATCATCAGTAATAGTAAAGTGCTAGTGCAGTTGCAGTTGCTAGGATGCCAAACAGTGCTCATCATGTTTAACAATCTCTTTATAACAATGACAGAAAAAAGAGCGTACTTGCTATAGTTGGGACAAAAAGATCTCATCGTGTGTCTTCATTTGAGTTGGTGGTGTATTTGATTAACTACACACCTATTCCTATTGACACCAGGTACTTAGGTATTGTTAGTTGCTGTTAGATTGTAAATTTAAACCATAAGGATCAAAAGATAAGTGTTAAAGGAAATTATGTAGGTCCTCACTAGTATTCAACCCATTGGGCATTTTAGTATCCAGTTCTAGAACGAATTGCGATTCTAACTGTCGTAGGCGTTTTTCTCTAATGCCCCCACGTCTAAATGATGGAACTGCCCCTATAACAAAATATTTAAGCTCATTGAGGTTATTGTGGGGTACTAACTTCAAGTGCCGGGCCACTGGGCAATTGGGATCTGAATTTACCACTGCCCTCAAATTTTGTAATATTCTATTGAATACTTGAAGTTTAGTGCTACCTACGTATTTGAGCCCACTTGAGCATTCTAGAATGTAAACTGCATAGTCTGTGGGGCATGTGTAGTGGCCATTTATTTGAATAGGTATCGGACTGAATGCTGTTTTATATCCCTACCGTTGAGTCAAAACTGCTTTCAACCGGGCAAAATATTACAATCGTGATGCATTGCTACAAGGGACAACTCGCAAACCGAATGACCAAATAGTGTGTGTGATTAATCATTCACAACTAAACTGCAAAATAAAAAACATTCTCAATAAAAATTGGAAAATCCTGAACGTCCATGATGACGAGGAAAAAATTCAGCTTCCCAGAGTAGCACATAGGAGAAATCGTAATCTTAAAGATGCACTAGTGCACACCCGGGACAATTCCAACAATAAAAGCACAGAGGAGACAATCACTGGCTTACCACCGATTATGGGCAACCATAAGTGTGGTTCCTGTCATGCATGTAATACACTGTCAAAATATAAAGGAGGTACCCTAATACTTGGAAAAGGGATGGGTATCTGAACGTAAAACACAAAAGTTCCCTTTTCCTCTGTTAATTGTGAGGTTTAGAGCCAACTAGAATTAAATCCAATTGACAGGCACTACTATTCACTCCGTGATGTATAACAAAGCTATCAAAAAGAAAAATTTCCAGGTCGCTAAATCACAAATTCTTATACACACAAAATAAAAACATTTATATTCAAATAACAAATTCTTATAAGGAATGTATATTAAAAACAAATTTATTTTCAATGTATCATACATAAAAATATCATGAATGTCATGTATTTGGCTAATTCACAGAAGAAAAACATTTTATAAATTCATAAACATATTGTTAAAAATTATGTAAAACACAAAACAAAAAGAGAGAACAAACTGTCAGTTTGAATTTGTTATTTGAATATAAATGTTTTTATTTTGTGTGTATAAGAACTTGTGATTTAGCGACCTGGAAATTTTTCTTTTGATAGCTTTGTTATACATCACGGAGTGAATAGTAGTGCCTGTCAATTGGATTTAATTCTAGTTGGATCTAAACCTCACAATTAACAGAGGAAAAGGGAACTTTTGTGTTTTACATGCATGTAATACAGCCATTGTAACTGATAGCTGGGAGTACAAAGGCAAGAAAGGTAAACTTAAAGATATGACTAATTGCAGAAGCCAGAACATTATTTATATTCTGTTGTGCCCATGCAATTTAGCATATATTGGGGAGACCAGTATAGAATTCCGTGTGAGATATAGCAAACACAAATCTGCTATTTGCACGGGTAAAACTACGGCCCCCATTGTTTAACATTGTCTAGACAGGAATCACTCTGACATAGATATGAAATGGTACATCCTGGAGAAAATAAGACCAAAGGCGGGTGTACCCACTGAATTAATCCGCAAACAGAGGGAAACCTTTTGGATTTTCTCGTTGAACACTGTCAAGGATGGGCTTAACGAGGAAATCATCTGGAACATCACCCAGAAATTAAACATTAGGACACATTGCTGGTTGACGGCACTCTTTAGTGATCGCATCAGATTGGCGTCAGATGACATGACTTAGATGTGCTGGTATTATGAAATACGGGCAATTACGATGTTCCGTGTTTCAGATTCTTTCAACCATTTATCAGTATCTTGTAAGCCACAAGTAATATACCCTATATATACGGGCAATGTTAGCCTATTAAGAATACCATACTGGCTCACCAGCCCTTTATTGTTTCATCATGGCCGCCGATTATGACAATATAGGTTACCAACTTTGTAGCGTGGAGATCCTAATGGGGAATTGCCTACTTTAAAATGGCACTTCAGGAACACTGTCCTTATGTCATTATTAATCATATTATCTATTATTCTGCTTTTGGTAAGTCACGGGTTGCACATTATACATATTGTCGTATGTACACAGAAACATATGACTGTGCCCCATTTAACAACGATGTAGTTTTGTCCAGTATATGTGACTGGATAATTCGTGCTTCTGTGACAATGTGCTGAACTTTTGAATTCGGACAATATATACCACACAGACAGTATAACCAATGAATAATGACGTAAAAAAGTAATTGCCGTTCTCAATGCACCAGGGCTAAAACATCTATTCAAACATGGCGCCCGCTGTTACATGGAGATTCTAAGCACGCAATTTGACAATGTATCACTCGGTCCTACATTGCGGTGACGTCAGGACGTAGATTACATTGCGCAAACAGGAAATATAATGGTTCACGCATGGCGAGGCATTCTTGCTACACGGCGTGCCGATAGCACCGGAGGCAGAGCACCTGATGAAAAGCATAGGCAGGTAAGCGAAGCGACAGAGATTAACTGATTGGGGCCTTTTAAATCTTTTAAATCTAGGGTATTGATATAGGGTATTCGGAATATGTGAGATATGGCCCAATAGGAGATTAAAACTAAGCGCGGCACAGCGTTGATAAATCTTTTCACCGTAACATGGGGGCATCATGGCCACTAGCAAACATAAAAAACCTCTTTTTAACTTCCAACAATGTCAGTTTACCATGAATACATACACCAATATCGGTAAACTCTAATTTATGACTAGTAATAATTATGATAATTGAAGTTGACTGTAGGCACTATGTCTTGGGACCAAATATGCTGACTAAACATTTCTTTCTCTTTTGGTACCAGATACTGTTAAATAAATGAAGATTGTGAATACTAGGACAATTGGGCAATCACGTCCTTGTACAGTGGAACTAGGTTAAAGTGGTTAAAGACCACATAGTCTATCGTTTAGAATACAATATACATACAGGTGTGTATGGGCATTTACACCTTGTCTAAATTGCGAGCAATGGTTGGTAACAACTAGTCTAGGGATGAGAGTCCACGTCTCATACACCTTCAGAATGAAAAATGTACTCTTTCCCTTTATAGGCATTGAGGACGCTCCATAATCAGGGAGACGAGCAACAAACTACCTGTTTAACCATATTTATTCGAAGTGAGACGGTGCAGTGAACTCTCACTCTTATCAGGTAGATATCAATAGGTATCAGCAGACAGATAGCAATAAGACACTATGTGTAGACAAATGGCATCTCTAATAAATTTTCCTATCCTTGACAGAGTAATATAGAAGCCTAAAAGCGCCATTTAAAAACGAGGTCTATACACACCACTTATATGACATCTATATCATTGATTCATCGAGTAGTGGTGCATCTAGGAGACTCCCTACATTGCATCCTGTTGTAAGTTAGAGTATTATATATCTAAGCATATCACTTGCTCCCATCAGGGGACAAACATGACACACCTTTATTAACAAATCACTTATGAGCAGGATCTATATATGCGCTAGGTTAAAACATCAGTCTGCCTACTAATTCACTCATTCGGTGAAATGGGAGTTCATGGACATATCTATGTCCTTTCCTTTCTTCCAACCTAAATGAGTCTTGCAGTTTCTTGAGGGCCCTTTTAGGCCCTAACACATCCTTGGTGACTTTGGAATGGGGCCTATACATTCTATCTTTTTGAGCTTGATTCACTTTTTGGAGATTAGTTGGGTTCAACCAATTGAGCATAAAATTATATTTTTATAAATTGGTTCCCTGAGACATGTTATTTTTAATATTACAGATACCCCTACCACTGGCACAAAAAATGGTTATAATTCAGGGGTCCTGAAGAAGGTGGTTAGAACGTGGTTTATACCACCGAAACGTGCGTCGACCTGTTTGCGTATGCACCCAGTCCACAACACTGTCGCGGAGACTTTAACATTCTTGACCCTTGTTTGACCCCTATGTGTATGTGTCCCTGGGCGGGTTGATAGTATGGATGGTATGGAAGAGTATAAATGTGGATATGAGAGGTAGTATGAGTATGTGACGCAAGAACCAGCAGTCTCTCTCTGGGACAGCAGGAGCTAGGGGGAAACGCTGGCATACTACTGCCGTGAGGGCAACGGCTATTGCTTCAGACGCCTGCACCCACCTGCCATGAGGGGAACGGCTTGCTCGAACCAGGACTCCACTTCCCAGAGTCCCTTGACACCTCGCCTGCTCTGACGCGCTGGAGCGCACCTGAGGGCTGATTTAATCACCGCCAGCTCCCCGCAGCGCGGGATGCAAGAACCGGCAGTCTCTCTCTGGGACAGCAGCAGCTAGGGGGGAAACGCTGGCATACTACTGCCGTGAGGGCAACGGCTATTGCTTCAGATGCCTGCACCCACCTGCCGTGAGGGGAACGGCTTGCTCGAACCAGGACTCCACTTCCCAGACTCCCTTGACACCTCGCCTGCTCTGACGCGCTGGAGCGCACCTGAGGGCTGATTTAATCACCGCCAGCTTCCCGCAGCGTGGGACGCGCCCGGGCCAAGCCCGGGCCAAGGGCAGGCCCGTCCGAGCCCGTCAGAGACTGAAAGAGGCTGGGCTGGGCCACCTCTCTAATATCAGATATGGGTAAGAGGAAACAACTATGCAGTCAAGACCAGGGGGGTTTAAAAGCAAAAATTCCGAGAAAGTCCGCGTCCATTATTTCATACCTAACCTTGGCGGTGGGAGCTTTAAACAAGGAGATAGCTAATGCGGAAAAAGAACTGGGCTTGGGTACGAGTCAAGACTCGGGAGAGGGGAATGGTATAATCGAGTCTTTGACTAATTTACCCGTTCCTCTGGAGCCAAGGGTACTGATAAATACATCAATAGCTGGGAGAGAAGCGCCAAACCATGAGGTTGTGCTAATTGGGGTTACGGAGGACGAGGATGGCACAACCAATGATCCATTGCCTGATCTGGAAAGGGTATCTAAAGGGTCGACCCTGGGGCCTCCCGGGAAAAAGAGGGCCACGAGAAAAATTATTAAACGGGACAAAGGCTCAAAAAAGTGTAATGCTAAGCAAGGGAACGCTGTGGATGAGCATGCTCAATTAATACTGCGGACCCCGGTGGAGGATTTATTTACCTCGCGGCTAGAATCCACACTTACTAGTATTGCTAAAGACATTATTGACACTTTGAATACCTGTGTTGCGGGCATCTTGAATAAATGTGAGCGCATTGACTCCTTCTTAAGGGAATTGAAAATTCCACATGATATCCCCAGCTTAACTATGTTACCCAAGGCCCAATCAGAGACCAGACCTAATATTAGAAAGAATTACCAGGGTAGTCAATCTCAATCCCAACCATGGGTTAGGTCATCCCCGAATAGAACTGTGGCAGCCCAGGGCCCCGACGCAGGGGGGGGAAACCCAGCCATGTCGTCCAGAGTCTTTTAAATCTACCAGTTAATGGCACGACTTTGGCTATTAGGGGGACCCCAGCCTTACAAGAGAGGATTATAAAACCAAATCGTTGTAGACTTAATCTCCCCCCAGAAGCCACCCCTTTGGTAGCGGTTCTTGTAGGGGTACCCCCACTTGGTGATCAAGACAATAAATCTACCATGGCTCTGCTACGAAAAACAAAAAATTGGTGTGACCAACAATGTATTGGCAATGCCGAGATTTCTTCTAACATCATAATGGTCAGACGGGTGGGGTGGGTTGGTAACTCTCCGAAACAGGTCGACGGTGATTGTATTATCGTTAACTTTAATAGACGGAATATAGCTGATAGGTTGTTTTGGGATGCTTCTGAGCTGGAGAGGGGGGGCATTAGGGCTTTGCCATTGTTTTTTTTTTATCCCCCATTAAGACGACCAAATGCACCTGCTAGATCTCAGATTGAGGCATACCCTAAGAGGTCTCATCAGACCTTTAATTGCCCCTCTCGAATTACAGAGCCTGAGTCTCGCCCTGAAAGCTCTTGCCGGAGAGATGCACCAGCTCCACAATCATTACCATTGTCATTAGGGCATGAAGAAGTTGGCTTAGCTTTAACAAATAGATTTTTTCCACTGTCCGAGCTGGACGAGAATGATTGACTGGAGACACGCAATGACTGTTTACCTGAACCCAGCCATAATGTCCAGGTCATGGATCCAGATATTGCTCCTAATTGTAAGATCATTAGTTGGAACATTGCGGGCCTTAGATCTAAAAGAGATGACCCAAGTTGGTTCAATTTCATAAAACTTTATGATATAATTGGTCTACAGGAAACGTGGGATAGTGCGAGCAACTATTATCTGGATGGGTTTAAATCACATTGTACACCTGCACGTCCTGCCCCAGCTGGGAGAGCAAAGGGGGCCTAGTGCTCCTTTTTTCACTAAAGCTAAAAGGGTCCACAAAGAGGCTGGAGGCGGGCTCCCATAATTGTCTTATTGTAGAATTAACCACTTCCAATTATCCCAAATTATTATTTGTTAATTTTTATAATTCTGGGGAAAGTGATTTCATGAATCAACACCTATGCTATTTGAAATGCTTTTAGAAGATTATAGGTCGAAGCAATCCACTTTTTATTATACTATACTTATGGGCGATTTTAATATTCATTTGTGTGATTTGAATTGTCATGTTGATGATCATTTAGGGCCTGCCTACTCAGTGACACCACACTTCGAGCACACGCAACAGGGGGAGGCTTTGGAGGACCTTCTGGCTGGGCTGATCTCTTTGAACCCAGCTTTAATGATCACTCTGATCGGTTCCCCACGTTTAAGGCCAAGGAGAGGGACACTGTTATTGATTATATATTTTTGTCGTCGACGATGCTAGCTAAGGTAGTGTTTTATAACGCTTGGTTGTCCCCCTTCAGTGATCACAACCCAGTAATTCTGGAGCTAGACAGAGATTGTGGTCTGCTGGAAATAGCGGGTAAGAAACTGGGAGCAATCTGCGTGGCAACAAGCGATCAGGGGAGGAGGCTCAAATGGTCCAAGATAATACCTGAATCCTTTTATGCGGATATACGTAAGAAGGCCAAAGAAAATATTGCAAAATATGTAGATTATACCACCCCAAGGGCTGAGGTCCCTAGAGCCTTTGAAGATATTTGTGGCCAGATAGCATCTGATCTGACTGTCATAACCAAACCCAGATTAAAAGTGGAAGAAAGGTGGTTTGATAACAATTGCTCACGGGCCCACCAAAACCTAGTACAAGCCCTGAAAAACAAACCTCGGGACAGGGAACAGATTGTCAGCTTAAGGAAGCAGTATAAGTTAGCGGTACATACACGGAAAAATGAGATTAAAGAAGAGGCCTGGAACGCACTTATGTCTGTTGAAGTTTTAAAGGACAGCTCGAGATTTTGGGCTATTTTTAATAAACCCTTTTTTTCTGGCACAGAGAATGAAGCCCTGGAAACTAACATCACAGAGGGGCAGTGGTTTGCCCACTTTGAGGCAATTTATGGATCTAATGTGGCTCAAGTTCCCTCCCCTAGCATAGAAACTCTTAGTGACTTACCCTTGTTGGTTTTTAAAGAGGAGGATATTGAAAGGGCGATAATAGAGATATCCAGCAATAAAGCACCAGGTCCCGACTGTGTCCCTGCAGACCTCTATAAATGTGACCCTAAATTCTGGGCAAAGATTTTAACTAACGTTTTTAATGCGTCAGGTGCTGAGGGTTTCCCTGCATCCTGGTCCCTGTCGACAATTATACCAGTTTTTAAAAAGGGTCAAAGAGGGGATCCACTGTGTTATAGACCCATATCACTGATTGATTCTGCAGTTAAAATACTGGGCAAAGCGATCCTTGCTAAAGTCACGGATTGGGTGAACAACAATGAGGTTTTATCCAATCTACAGTATGGTTTTAGACAAGGCAGAAGCACCATGGATCAGTGCCTTAATTTATATTTATTAATAGGCAAATATACCATAGCCAAAAAAGGTTCTTTGCAGTTAGCTTTTATGGACCTTTCCTCAGCGTTCGATCTGGTTAACAGATCGAAGCTGTGGACTATTTTGCTTGATATGGGCATTGATCCTTGCCAAGTACACCTTTTGGCAGATCTACATCGGGACCTTTCAGCAACAGTCAGGGTTACCCAGGAAGGCAAATGCACAAGGCACTTTAGATCAGGTAGAGGCGTCCGTCAGGGATGTAAATTGGCGCCACTACTTTTTACCCTTTATATTAATGCGTTAGATAAAACCTTAGATCAGGCAAGCTTGGACATCCCGCATGTAGGAGAAAGGACTATTCCGGTTCTTCTATACGCGGATGACGCTGTGTTATTAGCTCGTACTGCCATAGGCCTCCAGAGGCTCCTGGATGCCTTTGGGGCTTATATGAAGTCCTTGGACTTGATAGTGAATATTTCGAAATCACATGTCATGACAATGGGCCAAAAAAACAGAAAAATAAAATCCTTTTTCTGTAATGGAGCAGAGGTGTCCAGGGTGACCTCTTTTACATACTTGGGGGTGCTATTTGATGATAGATGCTCTTGGGTTCCCCAACAGAAAGCTAAAACAAATGCAGTACTTAGGTCAACGACAGTTCTACTAGGATTTTCACAGCGCTTGGGGGCTAGGCCATTTGAAGCTATGCTTAACATTTATAGATCTAAATGCCTGGCTATTGCTATGTATGGCTCAGCCATTTGGGGTTACAAACAGTTGGTAGGGGTACAGACGGCTGAAAATAGATTTTTATGTGCCCTCCTGTCTGTACCCCAATCAACCCCAACCTTTGCTATCCATCAGGAACTGGGGCTGGGATATGTGACTGATTTGCTGAGAACAGCCCCGTTGGTCTGTTGGCTTAAAACCTGGCTTAATCCTGATATAACCCTGAACCATCAGATTTTGCGGGATTGTGTTACTTTGGATAGAGCTAGCAGTATTCCATGGTTGTCCTATGTCAAGCTAATGTTTCTTAAACTGGGGCGCCCCGAACTTTGGAATGCTCCGGAAGGGATTAAAAAAGAGGATGTAAAATGGGTTAAATCTCAATTTTCGAATATAATTGTTGATGGAACGGGAAGAGCTGGAGCTACAAAAAACCCTTGTTAAGGCTCATTATTTGATAAAAACTTCACCAGCAATTGAGCCTTATTTGAGAATTGTGACCAAGCCTTTTCATCGTTGGCTTCTGACTAGGTTCCGTTTTAATTTAATTCATTTCTCGCTGGGTAACCTCCCGGGGTGGTGTAAACCAGAGGATATAGGCCCGTGTCAGTGCGACAATTTTTCACAAGACACATTGCACTTTATGATGTTTTGTGACTATTACAATGAAATTCGCAGGAGGTTTTTAGTCCCTCTATTGAGGGGAAAGGGATTTTCACAGGTCAGACCAGCATTATTTTATCTCCAAATGCTTGATAACACATGGAACATTTTTAATATCGCTAGTTTCCTTGTTGCAGCTGTACGCCTCAGGAAAAGAAGATATCCTTTGCTTAATGATGTATGAACACCCGTATTTTATATTTTAATGAAATTTTATCTTGATTTGATTCTCTTTTTAACTCTGATGAATTATATAATTGATATAGATGTTTTTATTTTTTTTAACTTCGCTCATGTATTTAATTGAAATTAAGATTTTGTCTATTGTATATTGTGTATTGTACTTTTATGATTTTAAATAATCGAATAAAGTGGTTTGACTGACTGACTGAGTATGTGACGAATTGTTAGGGGTTCTGTTGAGAAAATTGTCCCTTTTCTTGTGTATAAAAATTGTCAAGAGATTTACTCATGCAGAAATGAAACACTATGTTAAAATAAGCAAAAAGAGTCAATAAAATGTACGGTTTTAATGATACCATACTATAATGAAATAGTTTTAAAAAACCAATAAAAATGTTTTCATACAGGAATATTGTTGCATGTCTCAGGTAGTACATTAGTAACCCAATAGAGCTGGTTTAGCCATAAAGGGCAAAGAAATAGAGGTCAAGTGGGAGGTTGTTGATATTTTGTCTCAGCTCATTTTTTCCCCCTTTTCTCAAAGACCTTAAAACATTATATTTAGAGGGGGTTCCCCTTTTTCAGAAAACTCACATGGCTTTACGGACAGCTGTTTACACTGATTTTTCCAAACTGAACGTAAAGTGACTTTGTAGTGGTATCCAATAACCTTAAGCGAAATAAAATAAATATCTTTGTTAGACAGAAAAGCAATCAAGTTCAATGAACGCTCTATGAACTGGCTGTAGACAGCTTGAAACTTTGACAAATTAGAGAAATGTAGTGGCAAGACATAATTGTGATTGAATGAACTGAGTGACCAATAGATGGTAACTCTGCAGACCGAATCTGTACTATTTGTTTTTTAGTTTTAAGTGATTTGTTTTAGTTTGCTTGACGAAAGCTGAGTGGCACTATATGTCCCATTAGAAGATGGCCTTAAATCAGCCCAATAATCCCACCCTTGCAGTGATCAATATGGGATGCCTGAAATCCCTGAGAACTGAGGAAATATTGGTAGAATCAGGAATACTGCCATGTACAAGTGAAAGACAAACGATTCTTTCTGTTCTGATGGGACCAGTACCTCCAGTTACTGCCTACATCCGAATAACAGGGGTTCTCGGAATAAGAAGCCATATCTACAAATCATTTTTGCTGTTGGGAACGGTCCGAAGCATAGAACCAGGCTGTTTTTCGACCGCAAAAATGCTTTAGCATATTTACAAATCACAAATTGCAATTTGGAAGGGGAATGTTAAGAGCTTCCTTTCAAAATACAGACTCGCAGTATGGATGTTTTGTGACCGAAATACGGTCGTAAAACATTCATTATTGGCCAACACCTCAAAGGAGGTGACAATCATTCACAAATGGAAAGGGGCCCCAAGGGACCCCTTCCCCTTTGTAAATCTTGAAACAAGTATTTTTTAGGAGCAGGCAGTGGTCCCATGGACCACTGCCTACTCTTAAAAGATGAAACTTAAAAGTTTAATATTCTTTTTTTTTCTTCAAGCAAAATGGGCTGCATTTAAAAAAAAAAAAAAAGATGGCTTCATTAAAAAGCAATCACAGACATGGTGGTCTGCTGACCTCATCAGGCCACCATCTCTATGATGGCCGTGATTCCTAATGGGTTGCAAATTGCGACCTACGTCATTAAAATTCATGAGGTAAATCTATTAGCGAAATCATTAGGGGTTGCTATTTTTAATCCACCTAAGACATTCCGCCCCAATCCCAGTTTAGATGCACCATGTTGGACAGGGTGACGGTATTTGAATACCTAGGGGTCACCCTGACAGAAAACATGGAGTGGGGCCCACAAATTGCTAAAACCAAGCTTAAGCTAGCCCAGACTTCCGGAGGAATTATCAAATTACAAAAAAACTCTTCCTACAAACCTGCTGGGCCTATAGTGGAAATCTATAAGGTGCAAGCCAGGGGTGCGACATTGTATGGCGCTGAATTATGGGGGCACTGTTGCTGTGGAGACGTGAGTAAAGTAGAAAATAGTTTTATGAGACAGATTTTGGGTCTCCCCTCCAGTACCCCCCTCATCCCTCTACGGCTGGATCTAGGGATTAGACCCATTGGGGAGGAGATAGGTCTCAGACCCCTAACCTTTTGGCGCAGACTATGGGTGACACCGGAACTGGTAGTCTACAGAGCGGAATTAAAAGAGATATTGAGCTTTTCAGGAGCGGCAAAAATCCCTTGGTTCATCCACATAAAAAAAGAATGTAGCAGGCTGGGAAAACCTAGCCTGTGGAGTAACCCAGAGGAAGCGTGCTCTGTAATCTCCCGTTCTGAACTAGTAAAAGCCTACCGAATGAGCAAGCTAGCAGAGGTGCAAGGGAACCCGCCCATAGGACACCTGACGGTTAAATTTTTATCCTTGAAGGACGAGTATTTATTTGAGCCCTTTTTAGATGACATCTATCCATCCCTGGCAAGAAAATTATATGTCCAGTTCAGACTTGGCACCCTGCCGCTCCGTGTTTTTTCCTGTAAATGGTCAGGCACGGCCCGGCGAGAGTGTCCAGCCTGTAATTGGGAGGAAGAGTCAGAACTGCATGTCATCTTTTTTTGCCCTGCCTACAAACTAGCGAGGAAGTACTGGCTTGTCCCATTGTGTAGGAATTTAGGGTTTGTACACTGTATAGAGGTATTTAGAGTTTTAAAGCATGACACCTGAAAACCCATCGTATTTGCTGTATCGCGATTCTTGACCTCAATGTGGCATAGGCGCTGGACCCTTGTACATATGCCTGTCCAGTAACAAATAGCATACTGTTCCGGAATTTCTAGGTTTTCTTTTAATGCATTTAAAAAAATTTTTTTATCACTTTTAATTCTAAAAGTAATTAAGTTTTTATTGTCTTAAAATGTGTACATTTTATTTGTTTTTTTTGTTCTTATGTTGGCCACAACGTAATTATAATAAATTGACATTGTATGACTATTTCATGAAATTTTTAATGTTACCTACATCAACTGCATCCCTATTGCCACTATCGATGGGTCTCACCAGGAGTTTGCCTTTTTAAGTTATTGCCTCTTGTTCTGCACTCACCCTGCTTATGTATTCCAACGAACCTACTGGACTTAGTTATGTGTTACTGGAGATCCCTCTCCTTTATCTGAATTATCGAGGTGATGTAACTATATTTTTGCAAAGAGGACTGGTTATAATTTTTTATAATTTTAAACTGCTATGAATTGTAATGCACTGTTTATTGTGAGTACGCTTTTATGGTCGCACAGACCAAAATAAAGTTTTCCTGACTGACTGGCTATTTTGGAAATCTGCATTTTGTCCATTAGGAATTGTGATTTCCTAATTGTGATTCGATAAGAATCGCAATTAGGAAAGCACAATTACTATGTTCATTACATATAGCTGAAGGCCTTAAGGATGAGAAACGGTGGCGTAACAAAACTTTAGGGGGCCCCCCTGCAAGGTACACGGACTCAATCATGAGCTCTCAGGCCAGGGTACTGTGCTAAAGGGGTCCCCTGGAGTTTGGGACCACCCACACCGCGGGGGCCTATGTTACGCCACTGGCTTAGAAACATGGTTGTGAATCCTGAATTTACTGCCTGACCCAATGGAAGTTGACATTGTTCATATGCGGAACCCTAATTCAGCTTCAAAATCAAACTTTCTTCCGAGGGTTCAAACCACTGCTCTGTCATTCACTGCCTGTGGACTGACTTAACTTTTTTTTTTTTTTAATTTTCTTTATTGATCTTTTTGAGATAACAGTTGCAAAGGAGTTCCTAATAATGTACAGATCATAACAGCATGGATATACCATCATGTCAATAAAGAAAAAAACATCCAAAGCACAACAATAAAACAAGGTACAAAAGCAATTCTGAAAGGAAGGTGTAAGGTCTCTCGCAGGCGGGAAATGTTTTCACAGTGCAGTATATTAGGGTACAGTCTTATTTACAATATCCACTAGAGGACAGAAGTCGTTCCATATTAATTATTTCTAGGTTCTGCGTGTTAGCGTACTGCATATCTCAATGTTCCAGTACTTTCACTCCTACCTCTGCACTTACATGTTTGCCTCAGGCCTTATCAAGGGGGTAATCAAGCAAGTAATTCCTCAGTGGTTGCCAAATTTCCCGAGGGCGGGAGGTGGGTGGTAATAGTGTAGCATATAGTTCGCACATAGTATCGCAGTGGATCATGTCTCGGAGCCAGGCTTTCACCGTCGGTGTATGTGCCTTTCCCCAGTGTATAGAGACCTGACGCTTTGCAAGAAGCATAGCTATTGCAGCGAACCTCCGGATGGCCTTTGGTAATGGATGGACGTATCCCAACAATGCGAGCAAGGGAGTGGGCTGCACCACCTGTCCCACCATAAGTGATACATGCTGGAAAATGCCCGCCCAGTATGGTTGTATTTGTGTGCAGTTCCATGCTATATGCGAGAAGTCAGCCTCAGTCGTAGTGCACCTAGCACACACATGTAGTATGCTTGGATCTATCTTAGCCAGCCGCTTCAGGGTTATGTAAATTCTATGTAGATACTTAAAATGTAGTCATTTGTGTCGGTGGTTGTTCGAAATGTATCGTGTTTGTGCACAGCAATAGTGCCAAATGTTATCGGGTATGGGTATGTCTAGGTCTCTCTCCCAGGCTGCTCGTGCTTTGGCGCCGGCCATAGGATGAAGGGATAGTGAAAGGCGGTATAAACGTGAGACCAGGTGAGTGTCGTCCGATGAGATAATAACGAGCGTGAGAGGGAGGAATTCCTCCGGCTCCACGTGCCCACTAGGTATCGCCCCAATCAGCGATCTTTGGACTCTGTGCAATAGGAACCTGTCCATATATGTAACATCCACATGCGTGGTAAGCTCCGACACCGTGCATGGTCGGGAGTCCTTAAACAGATCTCCAACAGTGTGGAGCCCATGCTTGCCTAATGCGCGTTTGGTCAGGACTTCAGTGGTGGGGGGTAGCCACGGGTTGTCTGCCAATGGTAAATGTGGCGAATACAAGGATTCCTTTAATAGATATCGTCGTAGTTTGGTCCACGCCCAGCAAGTCGTAGGAAGAGTTTGAATCTCATCGGGCGACCGCGCCAGCCCTTGTGGTAGTATGGCAGTAAGGGGGTTGGGGTATATTTGGGAACGCTCAGCTTTGAGGTATTGGATCCGGGCATCTGAGTGATACCAATAATAAGTGAAGTGGGTTTGGGCCACAAGGTAGTACAAATAAAAATCTGGGGCGCCAAATCCCCCACGTTCGTATGGCATAATTAGTGTGTCCCAGCTTATTCGTGGCTGTCTGCCTGCCCAGACAAGACGAATGAGCAACGTACGTAATGTGTCGAAGAATTTCGTGGTCAAAGCAATAGGCATATTTAAAAAGAGGTATAAAAAACGCGGCAGCACCACCATTTTTAATATGGCTATTCTACCAGCTAAGGAGAGGGGGAGCTTAATCCATTTGTCAACTTGCGTCGAGAGGCGGTCCACTGCAGGTCCATAATTCAGTCGGATTACTTCTGGGGCACTGCAGTTCAGGTATACACCTAGGTATTTGGGGGGATCCGTACACCATTTCAGGGGGAACTCAAACTCCTCTTGTATGGTTGCCGGCGTTAATGGGAAAATTTCTGATTTATTCCAATTAATCACTAATCCTGAATAAACTCCAAAGCGGACTACCTCTCGCAGGAGCGGAGCCAGGTTGTCTGCCAGCTTCCGTACAAATAGCATTATGTCGTCTGCATAGAACGACGCTGTTAGGGGACCTGTGTGTAATTGCAGCCCACGATGAAGATGTCGTTCCTGTATGTGCCGGGCAAGGGGGTCCATGGCAATAATAAATAGTAAGGGCGAGAGGGGACATCCCTGTCTAGTGCCACGCGATAAAGGAAATTGATGTGTTATTTCACCATTAAGTTTCAATCGGGCGACTGGATTCGCATACAGGAGGCGGACTAGGCTTAAGAAACCCACTGGGATCCCCAATTTCTGCATTACCGCATATAAAAAAGGCCACTCCAAGGAATCAAAGGCCTTTTCGGCGTCGAGAAGAACGACAGCCGCTGGCAGTGTGGGTTCCATTTGATTCATCACGGAGAAGATTGCGTGCAGATTAAGAGTCGTAGAACGGCCGGGAACGAATCCAGCCTGATAGGGGCATAGTGAAGTATTTACCAGTAATGCCAGTCGGGTCGCTAATATTTTGGCTAGTATTTTATAGTCGTGATTGAGTAGCGATAGTGGGCAATACGATGAACATTGGCTTGGCGATTTACCAGGCTTGAGCAACAGTGTCACAATAGCCTCACGCATGGTCGGGGATAGGGACCCATTCTGAAGAGCTTCATCATAGACTTCGATCAATCGCGGCGCCAACTCATTTTGGTAGGCTTTATAAAATTCTTCTGAAGGGCCATAGGACCCAGGGGCACGGCTAATGGCCATCGCTTTTATTGCTTGTTTGATTTCATCCTCGTCGATGGGGGAGGCCAAGAAATCACGTTGGCCCTACTCCAACCAGACCATGGCTATCTCCTGCAAATAGTCCATTAGTGTCTGACCCACTGGCGGTACCCGCGTCCTATATAGATTAACGTAGTATGAGAGGAAGGCTTCAGTAATGTCTGACCCCCTTGTCAGCTCGGTGCCACTGTCAGTATCCAGATGTGTGATGAATACGGATTGGTATTGAGGCCGGAGGAGGCGAGCAAGTGTCCTACCGGGTCTCTCCCCCCTCCGTATGTGCGGGCCATGGCATATTTACCAAGGTATTTGACCTCGCGGGCCGCCGCTTCCATGAACTCAGTCAAGAGAGCTGTGCGGTCGCGCAGAGAATCTGGGATTGAAGCAGTCTGTGCATTGGCATCCATAGTCTTAAGCTTTCTCTCGATATTTTCGAGGTCGGTTCGTATGGACCGGAGTACACCGGCGTGTTTCGAAATACAGACTCCCCGGATAAATGCCTTAAAGGCATCCCAAAAGCACTAGTTGTGAGGAAACCGTACCCTCGTTCAGTAGAAAATATTCTTGGATGGCATCACCCACTTCACTGTGGAATACCTGGTCTAGTAACGCCGACGCAGGAAATCGCCATAATGGGCGCTGCTTAGGCCCTGTGGGAAAATCTATCTGGAGGAGTACTGGGGAGTGGTCCGACAGTGTGCGGGGAAGATAGTCGATCTCCCGCACTTCTAAGAGTAGTTGTGGTGTAAGGTACCAGTGGTCTATACGGGACCATGAGCCATGTGGGGCGGAGTAAAAAGAGTAAGCACGCGTTACCGGGTGTTGCTTGTGCCAGGGATCCGCGAGTAAAGCCGACTGCAATAAGTTGGTTAGACCCTGTGTGGCATGAGGCTTAGTGGTGCGGCCTGTACCCGTGGTGTCAGTCGTGGGGTCCAGCGTGAGATTGAAATCCCCTCCCAGCAGTATATTGTCAGCGCCCAGTCGGTCAATATGTGTTGTGAGGTTAGGAAAGAAGTCAGTAGTGTCTGTATTGGGAGCATACACATTAATAAATATAACGGATTATCCCACCTTATGTAAGCGAGACATGCTTTGTACCAACAAAAAATAAAACCATGAACAACAAACCAAAACACCCAACCCTCTTTCCACCCACATCGGATACGCAAAAAGAAGGCACCCGGTGAATCCCATTTAAACACTTCCAAACATAGGGGAATGGGGGAAAGGGTGGGACGGGAGGGAAGAACAGACAGGAGAACATCCTGCGGGGGTAGGCAACGCTCCAGTGAGCCATCGGGTCATGGAATGCGTATATATCGGGTTCATGCCTGCCAGATATGTGTCTGTTGTACATTAATAAGTGTTAGTTAATCGGGGTTGTAGCCTGGGCCCGGTGTGGCCACTGGTCCCCACACAAATGTCCTCAGCGGTCCCCCATGCTGCTCAGAGACTGTAGGAGAGTAGGATCTGCTTCACATGGGTACCCCCACTTTTTGCTGATGCTTCACTGTTTTTCGACATTAGTCTGGCTGGGGCCCTGCTAATCAGAACCCCAGCCTAGCTGCTTCCTCTCTAAAATGGTTTCCATGTGCCTTAGGCACATCACTGATTGGAATCTGGAGTGCCCTTATAAGTCCCTAGTATATGGTATACTATGTACCAAGGGCATAGGTACCTCAGAGGCCTGCCAGGGGCTGCAGCATGTATTATGCCACCCCTGGAAGGCCATCCAAACTGACACCACAGGTCTGCTACTGCAGCCTGGGTAAGGTGGTGCATGCACCCCTTACTGTGATATAGGTTACCTATATCACTAAATACATACACACATATAAACCTATAAGTCACTCCTAAGGCAGGCCTTATCAATCCTAAAGGCAGAGTGCATGGTTCCTATGTGAGAGGGTGCCCCTGCATGAGCAGGGCCCCTCTGCAGCGTTCGGAGACCCTTCTCTGATGCTGTTTGTAGTGCAGCCTGACCATATACTCTTAAGCGCATTATAACCTCGCGTTAAATGCTAACTTTGGAATGGCTGCACCTAAACATGTCGTGTTTGGTGTCAAACATCTTGGAATACTACCCCCCGCCAATTCTGGCGGCGGGGGTAGCATTCCACCCTTCTAGAGGGAAAGACATGTTAACTCTGGCTAGCCCGGTAACTTCTTTCCAAAGCCCTGGCATCACAAAATGGATGCTGCTGCCACAGACACGAGTCTGGCCTCCTGCTGCTGGACGAAACTCCGGCAGGGGAGGCCTGGACAATAGGTTTCCTGTCCCAGGGAGGTGTGACCACCTCCCCAGACAGGATAATGTGTATTGGGGCTGGGCGGGAGCACTTTCGGGTGCTTTGAAGTCCTGCACTGGGGGCACACTTGGTGTCCCTGTGCATACCCCAGTTCAAACCGGATCAGGGGCTTGCAGCCCCTGCTTTGGCGTGAACTGGACAAAGGGAAAGGGGTGTAGCCACCCCTCTGCCCTGACCCACCCATAGGTGGGGCCACAGAGTAGTCCAACCCCTATCCTTAGTATAAGTATAGGAACCCAGTCCTTAGGACTTTAGATTATCCCTGGATGAAACTCTGAAACTGAATCCTGGACCTTCGACGCTCTACTCACGATTAGAGGACAGAAGAATCTCCCTTGGGGTCAAGGAGTGACTCCCCTGCTTGGCAGGCACCAAAGAAGCATCTGTCCGGTTCGCATTTCTGAAGCTCCCGCCGGACGCCGAAGTCATCGCATCACCAGAGGTGGATTCTCAGACTTCCCCGAGGCTACCCTGAGTCCCCAGCAAAGCTGAGGCCCGTGGCTATCGTGGGTGACTTGAGACCGTGACCCCTGGACACCGAGCACATTTGCAAGTGCATCCTCTTCTGGGTCTCCCCCGAAGTCGTGCTTTGGGCTCCGAGTAGCCCTAGCCTCCAGCACCAACTGCACTGAAGATCACTGGCCTCCACTCCACGAGTGTCCTGTGAGCCAGATCCACGTGCGGCGTCTCAAGGCTCCTTTGCGGTCGCTAGCCCGTTGGCTAGTAGCCCTTAACGAAGGCCAATCTTTTTCTAACTTGGCATCCTGGTTGCTCCAAGCCTGCCCTCACTTACTCTTGCTGGGTGAGTTCCCCAGATCTTGCTGGTCTGCACCATCGACGATCTTCCTCTGCATCGAGACTTGCCGTTGCCAAGGCTTGTTGGGTCCAATCCGGTCGCTGACACCTCAGCACTCGACAGACATCGTGTACCAGCCCGAATCCTGCTCCTGGTTGCCGACAACGCCTCCTGGACCTCGTGGCTGAAGAGTCAAGACAACCGTCAACACACCTGAAGCACTCGACATCGGTGGGCATCTGTCCATCGCCTTCCTGGTCACTGGCTAGTGACCCAGACTCTGTCCCCTCTGCTTTCAGGTTCTTCAGAACTCTGATCCACTCTTGGATCCACCCGGACACTTTTCACTTGGTCGCCAGCAGCACTTTGCAGCAGATCGCCATTCAAATCGACGATGAAACCCGACCCCGAAAGGCACCTTTGCACCCGGCTTCCCTGGGTGAGGTAACACGAGTACTCCGGTGCTCCCGTGGGTAGAGACTCTTCAAAGTCCTAGATCTCAAAGGGTTTGCTCCAAGTCCTCCTTTAAGTGTCCCTTTTCTCTAATTTCCCGATCACGACTTTCTCCATAGAAGTCAACGGCGTATCGCGGTTGTGTATTTACACTGCACGCGTCCCCCGTGGGTCCCCTGTGTCACTACCTTGGGTGGTTCCTTGTGGTCCAAGCACTTCTAGAGGCTCTAGGCCTAGTGTCTAGTTCAGTCGTGGTTCTTATACCACTTTATTGGTATATGGTTTGAGTACGCCCCTAGGGCCCAAACGTGTATTTGTGCTATTACTGTGTTTAAATAACTTCTAACTTATGTACTTGAACTCTAGCCTCATAAAGAGACTAGAGGGGTGTGTTTAGTAATAAATACATATATTTTGAATATATACCTGGTGTGGTGCTCTTTCATTTGGTCACTCAAGAGATTATAGACTGGTAAAACAAGCTGCTTTACATTCCTTCAAGACTTAGCCTGAAGGCTGCTCTCCATAGCTACCACTAGGATAGCTTTCAATAAGGTTGTCTTTAACCTATCTCCAATAAGGGGTTGTTTGGACTGGTGCAAGGTGCCCACTATAATTAGTGGACAGCATATACCAGGCCAACTTCTCACATTGGTGTGCAGCGTGTGGGATTCCAGCTTGCTATTGTTTTACCAGATAATCTCAATTGAATTGATCAACTGAAAACCACTAAAGGTACCTAAGGTACATATAATTTAAGCTTAGAATACAGTAAGTTCTACTGAACTTAGAGTTGTGTGTTAAGGGATAGCACAACCCTTTCTACAACTCAAGAGAGTTTAGTAGGCCACACTAGAGTAGGTAGTGCATACACCACACCACACTAGTAATGTCTTTAAGGGTAGGATCTAAAGAATCCTTGCAGGAAGCCACTGAGCTTCCACCCTCCAAGTATGATACACTCCCATTCTTGGAATTGAGAGCTTTATGCAACTTGAGAAAAATAAGGACAGGCCAAAGCCCCACCACCCAACACCTCAAGGAGTTGTTGGTGGCTTATGACCTTAGTAAGCCCTTGGGGACTGAAGGGGTAGGAGCTGAGGGTGGGGCAGATGATGAGGATGGGACCAGGGGTACCAATACCCCCAGCCCCCCTCTGAAACTGGCCAGGAGGGCGACAATGGCCCTGACCTGGATAATCCAATCCCTCCTGAGGAAGATGAAGAGGATGATCAGAATGATGCCCTCTTTGTCCCCCCAGGAAGGATTATGAGTGTGCCCAGAAGGTCTAGGTCTCCTTCTCAGGAGTCTAACCACTCTGGCACCTCCATAGGGAGCTCTGTCTCATCTCATAGGAGGGAATCCTCTCATGAGAGAAGAAAGAGGCTGGTTCAATATGAGGAAGCTCAGCTTGAAATCAAAAAGAAGCAACTGGCTATAGACAGGGAGTCCCTAGATCTCTTTAGAGAGAGAAGAAAGTTGGGACTAGAGTCCCATGGTGGCAGCCATGTCCCTAGAGATAGGGAAAGGTCCTATGACCATAGGAACCTGAGCAAGATTGTCCCTCCCTATCAGAATGGGGATGACATCCACAAGTGGATAACTGCTCTAGAGAGGGCCTGTAAAGTACAGAAGGTCCCTCAGGAGCAGTGGGCAGCAATCTTGTGGCTCTCCTTTGCAGACAAAGGTAGAGATAAGCTCCTCACTGTTAGAGAGGAGGATGCTGATAATTACAAGGTCTTGAAGAGTGCTCTTATTGATGGGTTTGGCCTAACCACTGAACAGTACAGGTTGAAGTTCAGAGATACCCAAAAAGCACAGACTCAAGACTGGGTAGACTATGTGGATTGTTCTGCCAAGGCTCTGGAAGGCTGGTTGATGGGCAGTAAGGTGTGTGACTTCTCAGGATTGTACAATCTGATAATGAGGGAGCAGATTCTTAATAACTGTCAAAATCAGCTGTTGCATCAATACCTGGTAGACTCTGATCTGACCTCTCCCCAAGAATTGGGAAAGAAGGCAGACAAATGGGTCAGAACCAGGGTGAAGCAGAAGGTACAGAACCAAGGTGGGGAAACCAAGAAGCAAGATGCTAAGAACTCTGAAAAGGGTGGGGAGAAGGGTAAAGATCAAAAGTCTTCATCAGGCCCCCAAAAATCTTCTTCTGGTGGGGATTCACAGTCTACCAAAGGGAAAGGCCAAAGAAAACCATGGTGCAAGGTCTGTAAGCAAAAGACCCACTGGACCAGTGATTGCACCAAGTCCAAAGACTCCAGTCCAGCACCCACCAATGCCCCTAAGGCACCTGTTCCCCCTAGTACAGTTGGTGGGAGTGCTCCAGCCAAGGGTTTAGTAGGGTTCACCCTGGGTACTGAGTTGGGCTCTGACCTAGTCAGAGAACTGACTCAGGCTGTGTTAGTCTGTGATGGAGGCATGGATGTGACCTCCACTGTGAGTCCCAGTAATCTGGGCAAGTACAGACAACAGCCTTTAATCAATGGACGTGAGGCTTTGGCATTTAGGGACACAGGGGCAAGTGTCACAATGGTGACACAAGACCTTGTGAATCCTGGGCAAGTTATACTTGGTGAAATGTACCAAGTGACCAATGCTAGCAATGTCAGAACAGACCATACTCTGGCAGTTGTTAACTTCTCCTGGGGAGGGGTAACTGGCCTTAAGAAGGTTGTGGTAAGTGCAAACCTACCAGTCGAATGCTTGCTTGGCAATGACTTAGAGACTTCTGCTTGGGCAGAAGTGGAGCTCAGGACCCATGCAGAAATGCTGGGGATCCCTGCAGATGTGTTTGCTGTGACCAGGTCACAAGCCAAAATGTCTAGCACTGAACAGGCCTTGGATTCTGGAAGAATGGACCAAGTGCCTTCCAAGAGGAGGAGTAGTAGGGTTAAGGCAGTGCCTTCCCCCTTGGCTCAGGAGGAAGATCAGTCCCTTGAGGGGGATGATCTCAGCCCTGAAGAAGGAACTGTCCCAGAGGAACTTGAACCTGACCAGGTTGAGTTCTTGGGGACAGGGGGACCTTCTAGGGCAGATCTGAGCCAGGAGCAGCAGAGCTGCCCCTCCCTTGAACCCCTCAGACAGCAAGCTGCTGCTGAGGCTGCTGGGAAAGCTAGTGGTCCCCATACAGTGTATTGGGATGATGGACTCCTGTACTCAGAGAGTAGAGACCCCAAGCCTGGTGCTACCAGGAGGTTGGTTATACCTCTGAAGTTCAGGGGCTTCCTATTGACCCTAGCCCATGATATTCCCCTAGCAGGTCACCTGGGCCAGAACAAGACTTGGGACAGAATTGTCCCTCACTTTCACTGGCCCCACATGTCTGAAGACAGCAAGGAGTTTTGTCGCTCCTGTGTAACCTGCCAAGCCAGTGGCAAGGCAGGTGGCACTACAAAGGCCCCCTGATACCACTACCTGTGGTGGGGGTGCCCTTTGAAAGGGTAGGGATTGACATTGTTGGTCCCATGGATCCCCAAACAGCCTCTGGGCACAGGTTTATCCTGGTGGTAGTGGATCATGCCACCAGGTACCCAGAAGCTATTCCCCTCAGGACCACTACAGCACCTGTGGTGGCAAGGGCCCTCCTGGGAATTTTCTCAAGAGTGGGCTTTCCTAAGGAGGTAGTATCAGACAGGGGTGCTAACTTCATGTCTGGGTACTTAAAAGCAATGTGGAAGGAGTGTGGAGTGACTTATAAGTTCACCACACCCTATCACCCACAATGCAATGGTTTAGTTGAGAGATTCAACAAAACCTTGAAGGGCATGATTAAAGGGCTCCCAGAAAAGCTTAGGCGTAGATGGGACATACTCTTGCCCTGCCTTTTATTCGCATATAGGGAGGTGCCTCAGAAGGGGTTGGTTACAGCCCTTTTGAACTTCTGTTTGGCCACCCTGTGAGGGGTCCACTGTGCTTGGTGAAGGAAGGATGGGAGTTACCTCTCAAGCCCCCAAAGCAAGATATAGTGGACTATGTACTTGGTCTCCGCTCCAGGATGGCTGAGTATATGAAAAAGGCAACCAAAAACCTTGAGGCTAGCCAGGAACTTCAAAAGGCCTGGCATGACCAAAAGGCTGTTCTGACTGTTTACCAGCCAGGACAGAAGGTGTGGGTGTTGGAGCCAGTGGCCCCAGCAGCTCTCCAAGACAAATGGAGTGGACCCCACACTATTGTTGAGCAGAAGGGTGAGGTCACCTACTTAGTAGACCTAGGAACACCCAGGAGTCCCCACAGGGTTCTCCATGTCAACAGGTTAAAACCATATGTGGACAGGGCAGACATGGGCTTGCTCATGGCTACTGATGAAGGGCAGGAGGAAGAGAGTGACCCACTCCCTGACCTGCTCTCACAGAACCCTGACGATGGGTCAGTAGATGGTGTAGCCTTGGCAGGCAGCCTCACTACCCAGCAACAAACTGATTGTAGACAAGTTCTCAATCAGTTTAGACATATGTTTTCACTGACACCCAGTCAGACCACCTGGTGCACTCATGAAGTGGACACTGGGGACAGTCTGCCTATTAAAAATAAGATTTATAGGCAACCTGACCATGTCAGGGACTGTATCAGGACTGAAGTCCAGAAAATGTTGGAATTGGGAGTTATTGAACCCTCAGATAGCCCTTGGGCTAGTCCAGTGGTCCTTGTGCCAAAACCTCACACCAGTGGTGGAAAAAGAGAGATGAGGTTTTGTGTGGACTACAGGGGTCTCAATGCAGTCACTAGGACTGATGCCCATCCAATACCAAGGGCAGATGAGCTCATAGATACTTTGGCCTCAGCCAAATATCTCAGCACATTTGACTTGACAGCTGGCTACTGGCAGATCAGACTAGCTGATACTGCAAAGCCCAAAACAGCATTCTCAACCCCTAGTGGGCATTATCAATTTGTGGTAATGCCCTTTGGTCTGAAGAATGCACCTGCCACTTTCCAGAGGTTGGTGAATACAGTTCTCACAGGTCTGGAAGGCTATAGTGCAGCATATCTAGATGATATTGCTGTCTTTAGCTCCACCTGGGAGGATCACCTGGTCCACCTCAGGAATGTTTTACAGGCCCTGCAAAAGGCAGGCCTGACTATCAAGGCCACTAAGTGCCAGATAGGGCAGAGTCAGGTTGTGTACCTGGGCCACCTTGTGGGTGGAGGCCAGGTTCAACCTTTGCAGAGCAAGATCCAGACCATCATGGACTGGACTGCTCCCACTACCCAGACGCAGGTGAGAGCCTTCTTAGGCCTGACTGGGTACTATAGGAGATTTGTCAAGGGGTATGGATCAATAGTGACACCCCTGAATGACTTAACTTCTAAGAAAATGCCCAAAAATGTTCAGTGGACAGTTAGCTGTCAAAAGGCATTTGATGACCTGAAGCAGGCCATGTGCACTGCTCCCATTCTACAGAGTCCTGATTACTCCAAGAAGTTCATTGTTCAAACTGATGCATCTGAATTGGGGGTAGGGGCTGTACTGTCACAATTGAATGAAGAAGGTCAGGATCAGCCAGTAGCTTTCATTAGCAGAAGGCTGACCCCTAGAGAAACGTTGGTCAGCCATAGAGAGGGAGGCCTTTGCTGTGGTCTGGGCTCTGAAGAAGTTGAGGCCATACTTGTTTGGTACACACTTCCTGGTTCAGACAGACCATAAGCCCCTCTTATGGCTAAAACAAATGAAGGGTGAAAACCCCAAACTGCTTAGGTGGTCCATTTCCCTACAGGGGATGGACTTTACAGTGGAACATAGACCTGGGAGTAACCATGCCAATGCAGATGGACTCTCTAGGTACTTCCACTTAGAACATGAAGACTTAACTGGGCAAGGTTAGTTTAATGTCCCTACGTTTGGGGGGGTTGTGTAGGAGAGTAGGATCTGCTTCACATGGGTACCCCCACTTTTTGCTGATGCTTCACTGTTTTTCGACATTAGTCTGGCTGGGGCCCTGCTAATCAGAACCCCAGCCTAGCTGCTTCCTCTCTAAAATGGTTTCCATGTGCCTTAGGCACATCACTGATTGGAATCTGGAGTGCCCTTATAAGTCCCTAGTATATGGTATACTATGTACCAAGGGCATAGGTACCTCAGAGGCCTGCCAGGGGCTGCAGCATGTATTATGCCACCCCTGGAAGGCCATCCAAACTGACACCACAGGTCTGCTACTGCAGCCTGGGTAAGGTGGTGCATGCACCCCTTACTGTGATATAGGTTACCTATATCACTAAATACATACACACATATAAACCTATAAGTCACTCCTAAGGCAGGCCTTATCAATCCTAAAGGCAGAGTGCATGGTTCCTATGTGAGAGGGTGCCCCTGCATGAGCAGGGCACCTCTGCAGCGTTCGGAGACCCTTCTCTGATGCTGTTTGTAGTGCAGCCTGACCATATACTCTTAAGCGCATTATAACCTCGCGTTAAATGCTAACTTTGGAATGGCTGCACCTAAACATGTCGTGTTTGGTGTCAAACATCTTGGAATACTACCCCCCGCCAATTCTGGTGGTGGGGGTAGCATTCCACCCTTCTAGAGGAAAGACATGTTAACTCTGGCTAGCCCGGTAACTTCTTTCCAAAGCCCTGGCATCACAAAATGGATGCTGCTGCCACAGACACGAGTCTGGCCTCCTGCTGCTGGACTAAACTCCGGCAGGGAGGCCTGGACAATAGGTTTCCTGTCCCAGGGAGGTGTGACCACCTCCCCAGACAGGATAATGTGTATTGGGGCTGGGTGGGAGCACTTTCGGGTGCTTTGAAGTCCTGCACTGGGGGCACACTTGGTGTCCCTGTGCATACCCCAGTTCAAACCGGATCAGGGGCTTGCAGCCCCTGCTTTGGCGTGAACTGGACAAAGGGAAAGGGGTGTAGCCACCCCTCTGCCCTGACCCACCCATAGGTGGGGCCACAGAGTAGTCCAACCCCTATCCTTAGTATAAGTATAGGAACCCAGTCCTTAGGACTTTAGATTATCCCTGGACGAAACTCTGAAACTGAATCCTGGACCTTCGACGCTCTACTCACGATTAGAGGACAGAAGAATCTCCCTTGGGGTCAAGGAGTGACTCCCCTGCTTGGCAGGCACCAAAGAAGCATCTGTCCGGTTCGCATTTCTGAAGCTCCCGCCGGACGCCGAAGTCATCGCATCACCAGAGGTGGATTCTCAGACTTCCCCGAGGCTACCCTGAGTCCCCAGCAAAGCTGAGGCCCGTGGCTATCGTGGGTGACTTGAGACCGTGACCCCTGGACACCGAGCACATTTGCAAGTGCATCCTCTTCTGGGTCTCCCCCGAAATCGTGCTTTGGGCTCCGAGTAGCCCTAGCCTCCAGCACCAACTGCACTGAAGATCACTGGCCTCCACTCCACGAGTGTCCTGTGAGCCAGATCCACGTGCGGCGTCTCGAGGCTCCTTCGCGGTCGCTAGCCCATTGGCTAGTAGCCCTTAACGAAGGCCAATCTTTTTCTAACTTGGCATCCTAATTGCTCCAGGCCTGCCCTCACTTACCCTCGCTGGGTGAGTTCCTCAGACCTTGCTGGTCTGCACCATCGACGATCTTCCTCTGCATCGAGACTTGCCGTTGCCAAGGCTTGTTGGGTCCAATCCGGTCGCCGACACATCAGCACTCGACAGACATCGTGTACCAGCCCGAATCCTGCTCCTGGTCACCGACAACGCCTCCTGGACCTCATGGCTGAAGAGTCAAGACGACCGTCAACGCACCTGAAGCACTCGACATCGGTGGGCGTCTGTCCATCGCCTTCCTGTTCACTGGCTAGTGACCCAGACTCTGTCCCCTCTGCTTTCAGGTTCTTCAGAACTCCGATCCACTCTTGGATCCACCCGGACACTTTTCACTTGGTCGCCAGCAGCACTTTGCAGCAGATCGCCATTCAAATCGACGACGAAACCCGACCCCGAAAGGCACCTATGCACCCGGCTTCCCTGGGTGAGGTAACACGAGTACTCCGGTGCTCCCGTGGGTAGAGACTCTTCAAAGTCCTAGATCTCAAAGGGTTTGCTCCAAGTCCTCCTTTAAGTGTCCCTTTTCTCTAATTTCCCGATCACGACTTTCTCCATAGAAGTCAACGGCGTATCGCGGTTGTGTAATTACACTGCACGCGTCCCCGTGGGTCCCCTGTGTCACTACCTTGGGTGGTTCCTTGTGGTCCAAGCACTTCTAGAGGCTCTAGGCCTAGTGTCTAGTTCAGTCGTGGTTCTTATACCACTTTATTGGTATATGGTTTGGTACGCCCCTAGGGCCCCAACGTGTATTTGTGCTATTACTGTGTTTAAATAACTTCTAACTTATGTACTTCGAACTCTAGCCTCATAAAGAGACTAGAGGGGTGTGTTTAGTAATAAATACATATATTTTGAATATATACCTGGTGTGGTGCTCTTTCATTTGGTCACTCAAGAGATTATAGACTGGTAAAACAAGCTGCTTTACATTCCTTCAAGACTTAGCCTGAAGGCTGCTCTCCATAGCTACCACTAGGATAGCTTTCAATAAGGTTGTCTTTAACCTATCTCCAATAAGGGGTTGTTTGGACTGGTGCAAGGTGCCCACTATAATTAGTGGACAGCATATACCAGGCCAACTTCTCACAGAGACTATCAGTAATGTACAGCAAAACCTGAAGAGAGCCCATGCCGGGTGTCAATGCGACAGTCAGCGTGCCAACATTAGGAACCAGGGCCGCGTCCATCAGTCTTTGCGTGTGGCTTGTCCCTCAGCTGCTGCTTCTTCCAGAACTGCATGGCGTCCTCCGAAGAATCAAAAACGTGTGTTTTGCCGCCAACCTGGATGCAGAGTCTGGCAGGGTACAGCATAGCGTACTTAACATTTGCTTTCTGGAGAGATCGCTTTATGTCTGTATATTTGCGGCGTGCCTCCTGCACCATTGGCGTGAAGTCCAGAAAAATAGATATATTTGAGCCTTGGTAGCTGAGGGCTCTCTTGAAAGTCGCAGTGCCACATCTCGGTCGTGAAAGTTTAGTACCCTGGCAATAATCATTCTCGGTGTCGCTCCAGGTATTGGTGCAGGCCCCAGTGTTCGATGCGCACGTTCCACCGCGAATGTGGCAGAGAACGCCTCTCTCCCAAACACCTCTATAAGGAGAGACTCAACAACAAGTTTGTGGATTCGGCTATGCCCGCAATGCGGAGGTTGTTCCGGCGCGACCGTGCCTCCAAATCCTCTGCCTTCATGGCAAGCTGCTTTAGGAGGCCTTCCGTCTTCTCCAGTCGTCTTTACATGGTGGGTTGTGCGTCCTCTAGGTCTGATATGCGCTGTTCGGAATTTCCGATTCGGGAGTCCTGCACCTCTAGCCGGCCGTGGATGTCATCAAGGCGCGTGGAAAGGGTGTCAAGTCTGGCATCAATGGATTGGAACCCAGCGCTCAGGTCAGACAAAATGGGCGCAGCACCCTCCAACTGCTGGGGCTTCGATTCGGCAGGAGGTTCGGTGTCCTCGCGTCGGGGGGTCTTACCAGCGTCGAAGCTTAGCTGACGCTACTTGGGGTCCATCCGCCCCATTACGGCGCTGTTGGAGTGAGGGGGAGCAACTCCGCAAGGTCAGCAACTGGTGTGGCGTAGGTGCGCTGTGTTAGGGGTGCTGTTTCTAGTTACGTTGGTTCCTGGTCCCGCCGCTGACCATCACTGAGCTGTCATGAGGGATGCGGTGTATCTATTAGCCATCAAATTGCCTATGTGCCCCTCTGTCGTGGCGCTATTTAGCAGCAGCTGTCGCAGCCAGTCAGGTAGGGATATCAATCTGCATGCGTGGTAACGAGGGAATGCCCAGCATGTGCATTGCACCCTCAGCCCATCCGTGTAGACAGCAGCTCCCAACGGGTCCAGGATTATGGCGACGCTATTGCGGGAGGTCACATCAAGCACTGTAGTGGAGAGGGCCCAAGGCATTGCAGTGTAGAAGGGCTTGGTTGGGCAGCATGCTACCCCCTACCTCTCGTCGTGTCCAGCATCTGTCGGCTCCACGCAGCACCGGGGGGGGCAGGCCACAGTAGACACCCCGCTGAGGCCCCCGCTCCACACCGTGAATTTATCGATGCGTTAGTGGCTTCCCGGGCCGCCACAGCCCGCCGCCGCGCGCGCCCCCCCATAAACCCTGCCCTCAGGCTCACCCGAGACCCCTCTTGTCTCGGGGCCTCCGAGGGCTGCGTCAGGTCCAGGAACGCAGGTGGCCGGCGCGCGGCTCAGCGGGCACAGACAGGAGTCGGAATCAGCCCCATTTGTTCTCGGGCGCCTCCCGAGTACTCGCCACACATGAGGAGGCAGTGATTGACGCTGGAAATGCCGGCAGGCAGAGAAAGGCGGCCGACGGCTCGGGAGCTTCGCAGCTAAGCGGCCATCTTGGTCGCTTGCACGGCCACGCCCCTTCGACTGACTTAACTTTGATGGAGTGTCTGAGTGGAACTCCTCCGAGTCCCACAAAGTACACCGAGGGGCGCACTTTCCAGCTGGTTCTATTAATGCACCTTCTAGAGCGCCTTTGTTCCTGTGGCAGTATCAGCAGTATGGAGCAGGCAGACGGACATTTTTTACTTATGTGCATGAAACCATGCCTCCATGCAAACGAGAGAATATCCTGTTGACATTGCACAGAAGTGAAATGTGTGCCCCATAGAAGGACCAAAGGTCATTCAGCGTTCAAGGTGTCAGCAAAAATAGGATTCGACTTCATAGTCCCAGCCTTGAAAGGCTTTGTGTTAGATTAAAAGCCGATCCAGCACTGGCATTTATTTTCAACTGATAAAATAACTTGGTATATAGAGAGTCCAAAAATGATTGGGAAGTAAGTGATTGTGGTTAGTTTTAGGCAGACAACGTTCTGGACAGTGAACTACACCGAGGTATGAGTTTTTTATAAAGGCCTGATGTGGCCAAAATTCAGATTATTCCTATACTTCTGGAGTCGCATTTTTAATGTGGAAGCTGTATTGTAATAGGACAGGCCTTTCAGGAACTGTGAAACGGGATGTGTGTTGCCTCCCTATAACCTGTGTTAGCAACGCTCATCAAATTACTTTAAAACTGTTTGGAAAAAAATTAAGAATTATCGCACAGGACATTTGCAAGCAATAACGTACATCATGCACACTTATCGCACACATAACTGCCCAATTATAATTTGAGTGACATGCATAATTTTTGCGAAAATTCTGTGTATTATTTGTGGGGGGAAAAGAGACTAATCCTCCGCCTAGCCTTATTGCCAAGCTAAAAATGAAAGAGGGTGGGCATGATTTGTGATCAGCGACAGATAGTAGCGCCCAGATTCTCTGAGGCTTAGTAAATCTGGGGTGAGCGTGATTTCATGAGCCCAGAGAGAGCAGGGCCAGCTGCTAAACTCAAAAGCCCTCCTCATCCCCCGGCAGCCGTTCATAAATCCACATAAGCAGACTCCTTACTGGCTTTGTTTCCAGAATTGATTGATTGCGCGATTGGAGCTTTCCATTGCTGCGTGGATTTAGATGCCATGAGAGTTTGCACGCAAAGGCCTCCCTCGCTGTGGGGCGGAGGGGGAGTAATGTGTCACCCCTGTGGGCTCTTACTTCACCACCAAGAAATCTAATGTATCAACAAATCAAATTGAAATGAAGTACAAGATGCCTCAGTTTAGCCACTCGCGCACGCACACCCACAGACACAGACACACACACATACAAACACAATCATGGGCACGCCCGAACGCACACGCGCACACACACACACACACATTCTTTCTCTCTTCATAATTACTCTAAGGCAGAGATCTTCAAACTGGGGGCGGGCCCTCCTGGGGGGGGGGGAGGTGGTCGACAGGTTCCAGCCAAGAGAAGCATCATGCTTTGATTTAAGTGATTAAAAATGAGCTGCAGTAAGTCACTTTGTAATGGGCCATCACTAACATGTTTTGTCATTTATATCCTGACTGGGAGTATGTGCATAAGGGGTAACAGAACTTAACTGCAAAGTTTAAATGTGTTTAGACATAGCCATTTTAACAGATTAGTTGTGAAATTGAGGGGGGGGGCAATGTTTTTTTTTTTTACACGGGGGATCGCAGCAGTAAGAAAGATGAAGATCACTGCTCTAAGGCCTCGATTTTGAGTGCCACTTGAGGCTTTGGTGCTATATTATTGCACTGATAAAATTTGATCCTCTGAGGTTCAGAATTCAACAGGTGTGATAAATAGCACCACTTGTGAGTTTATCCTTTAAAATGAGGCATAGGATGAGGGCTTTGGTGTTTGCCACATCAAATATCAAATATTTACATGTTCCCTGTTACATTTTTACAGGTTTGACCTACCAAAATTTAAATGGGAGGTGGTGAATCTGGAGAGTGGCAAGTTTATTGCAGTCCTTGTAAGTGCGAGCTCTGGGCAAACAGGTGTATTTGATTTGATTTAGATTTGTTAGGGGCACAAATCATCCCCGAGGGGAGCTCTTGGTGCTTGAGCAGTCACTGTAGGTCACAAATCCATCAGCTAATTAAGGATCAAACAGCCATGTTTTCAGGGATTTCTTAAAAAAGAGTAAGTCTGAGCAAGAACGTAGAGGTAAGGGTAGCTGATTCCAGTGTTTGGGAGCTAAAAGTAAAAGGAACGGCCGCTGTACGAATATGTTTGGGGCGTAGCAATAGTAGCTCACTGGATCTGAGCAGGGGTGCCGGGATATATGGCTGCAACTTGTTTTTAAGATAACATTGTCCCTTCCCATGCAATGATTTAAAAACCAAACACATAAATTTAAAAGGTGCACTGCAGTGTTCTGCACCACCTGAAGTCTAAAAAAAAGGCCTTCATTAATTGCGACCATAAGGGAATTACCATATTCCAGGCGGCTCACTATCAACACCTGGACTAAGGTTTTCCTAGCATGCAAAGGAACCCGGGGAAAGGCTTTCCTAAGCATGCGCATGAGGCTGGAACATGTCCCAGAGGTAGATTTAACATGCTCATCCATGGAGAGATTATCGTCCAAGATGGCACCCAAATTCTTTACCAGTTTTTGGGGAGTCAGGGACAATCCCAATTCGGATGGCCACCAGTCGGTAGACCAGACTGAGTGAACCTTCCCAAAGAGTAAGAATTCCGTCTTACTAGTGTTGAGCTGAAGAAAATTAGTTGTCATCCAGGAGGCAATTTTTAGCATATATATTTTTTTGATTTTGGTAAATCCCCGATTAGAATCCATAGTGATGACAAGTTGCGTGTCATCAGCGTACGACATTGTATCAAAGCCACATGACCTGATAAGCTTGGCAAGGGGAGCCACGTATATGTTAGAAAGAGTAGGGCTCAGATTTGATACCTGTGGCATCCCTTTATCCAAGACCATAGTTTTAGAGTTGTAAGGATTAATTTGTACTGTATGAGTTCGATCTGATAAAAGGTTTTCCACCCATTTTAGAGCTTTACCACTGACACCAATCTCACCCAATCACTGGATTAGGATTGTGTGGGAAATGGTATTATTCACAGCTGATAGATCAAGCAGAATCAGCATAGCCGAAATTCCCCTGATCTAAGGCAAGTCTGATTGTGTCAGTAGCCTCCCCTAACGCTGACTCCTTGCTATAAGAGGCACGGAAGCCTGACTAGGAGGAATCAAACAGGGAGTTGGATACTAAAAAAGTCACCAATTATTGATTTACCAAAGACTACGTAACTTTTGCAAGAATAGGGAGCAATGTCTGTAGGGTCAGACATCGTTTTTTTAAGAATGGGTTTGACCCGAGCGGCTTTCCATTTAAAGGGAAGGGTTGCCAGATTAAATGAAAGGTTACATAGGTCTGTGATAGGAGCAAGAAGTATTGGAGCCAAAGTGCCAATACTGTAAGGGGTGGGCGGGATCCACAGGGGATTCGGATCTGATCCTATTAAGCAGATCCAATACTTGATATGGGGTCACAGAATTAAAGAACTCCAAGGTGGTAGACTGAGTACTAGCTAAGACTTCCGGAAGGACTAGTTTTGTCAATGTCACATCATTTGAGAGAGATTGGTAGATGTTATTGATCTTTTGTTCAAAGTGCACTGCAAGATCATCACAGAACACCTGGGATGCTGGGATGGTAGAGGTATATATCGTCTGAGTAGTAAATTCTTTTAAAATGTTATAAAACTCTTTTAAGAATTATTTTCAGAGTTTATTCTATCAACCTTGTGCGTCCTTCTTGCAGTATTGGAGTTTTAAAAATATTTTCTGCAGATTTAAAAATGAGTTTATCCTCATCTGATTTGTACTTTCCCCTTTTGCGCTCATATTTCCTACATATGTTTTTTTCTCTCATTAGGGATTCAGTGTACCAAGGAGCAAGAAGGTTTCTAACACCTGCAGAAACAAATCCTCAAAATCCTTTAGAGCAAGATCTATATCTACCATACTCCCTGAAAGGAGGGGGTGAAGACAGGGGGAAAAGGCAGAAGGAATTACTTTCCTTCAAGGTCTCAAAGATTTTAAAATGCTAGAATTGGCAACTCAAGATTTCTGTATGACCAAATGAAGATTTATAGAGAAGTGGTCAGTCCACACCTGAGCAACCGGGGGATCAACCACTAAGTCAGGAGCATTGGTAAATACTACATTCCAGAGTGTGTCCGGCGATATGGGTAGGACCTACTACCTTGTGATGGAGACCAATGGATTCCAAATCTACAAGTAGACGGTTAGAATCAGGATCAGAACTATTGTCCACAAGATAAAAAAATTCTCCTAAAAGCAAAAAATTGTCTGCTGCTACAATCTTTTGGGGCTAGCCGTTCCATGAGCGTAAAACTAAAATCGTTCTTTTCGCCAGGAGGGTGATAGACCAAAGAACTGGTATAAGATAAGCGGGACATAATCTTAGCTAATAAAAGATGCAGCCTTCCTGGCGAATGGCGGCGTCCGGGCAAGGACGGGTGCAGACGGGCTTGCCTTTGGCGCACCTTTGGTGCGCCAGTGCCGCACCCACAGTGTGTGTGCGCATTCCTTTTGGGGCTCTGATCAAATATCTAGAGCGTGGGAAGGAGCATTATGTTGAACACTAGACCGTCAACTGCCCAAGCAGGTGGCAGCCGACGATCTGAGGATTAGGCTGTCTCAGTAATTACTCCCTCCGCTCAAATGGCACAAGCCGGGATGGAACAGAGATTAGCACCCGAAGGGTAATGAGGTAGGTAAAAAGTGCAGTAATCTTCATTAAAATGCCTTTAAAAAGTCACCAGCAACATCAGTGCCAGATAATGTGAAATAAAGACAAATTAAATGTCCCTCCTTCAAACAAACGCAAGAGTCTTATGATAAAAGGATACAGTTCTAAAACACCAGTGTAGCGAGAATACTATCAGTAAAATAAACAATTAAAACCGTGACCTGCCTCAGCTGCGCGTCCTCGTCAGGGCTCTGTTTAAATAACTACTGCATGCCCAATGGGCACAATTTGAGAATGCACTCATAACTGACGCACCATTTTTCGAGTTGCAAATAAACGGAGGCAAACTTGGTTATGCAGCCTTTCAGCAAAGTTAGTCGCCAGGTTGCAGTGTATTCAAAATACAGTCACTTTGGCCTTCAAAAGTCCAATTCACTCTCTGAGGAAATGAGATCACTTCTTTGGCCTGTGTGCGCAATAGAATATATTTCAACGGCTTTGTTCATGCATTGAAATTTTCCATAATTTTTAGGTCTAGACTTTGACAGCACAGCTGTTAAGTGGATTTTTTGCTTACAAAATACATAGAGTGGGCTTTGGACCTGCCCTTTTCAACCATTGGCTTTCTTTGACCAGCCTCTTTAAGCCATTGACTTGACAATTTGTCAATCACCTCTTGGCTCAGCCAAGTGGAGTATTCATAACTCACCTAATGCTACTGGCTTTTTGGGTGCATCCTTCCACTTTCTCTCCAGTGCTTGCTTTGAACTGCATGCATGAAAACTTTACAAGTAAAATTCATTAAAGTCTGCCTTTTATTTCTTTTCTGGCCAGACCTATTGGCTTTTCCAGTGTTTGTTTGCATTTAGGTTCAATAATTCTGTTCAGCATAGGAATCTTCGCTCTAATGACAAAAGGCTTTTCCAATTGCCATTGGTGAGTCTTGTAAGATTAGATGGTTGATGTATTTCCTATAATGGCCCGAAAAAATGGCACTCTTTTCCTGATCATCTGAAGAGAACACACAATGTGTTTGCCTATCGAAAGTGTCAGAAGACCTGGCTGCTGGGTCTTTAACTTCCTTTACAATTTTAACTAGGTTATCTTTCTGTTTTTTCAGCATTCTGGTTCTTTATTTGACTGGCTGATAGTTGCGCTCTCCAAATTTCGAAAGTAGATAAATACAGTCCCAGGTTAGGCGGGGGCCACATAAGTAGCTGAACAGCCATCTAAGCAATGCAGTTATTTGTTCATATTACACGAATAGGTGATAAAGTTAAAAATCTTTACCTAGAATCACTAATTTTGTTCAGTGGGGAAATCAAATTTGAGCTTAGGCCTTCTATTTTTATAGTTGACACTTACGTTTAAGAACACAATAATAATGGCATATTGAAAAAAAGACGTTCTTCCCGCAAGATTTGATGAGTGTCCCATAAAATGTGACTAAGGCTAGCAGCATCACCAATGTACAAGCTCACTGGACAGAGCATGGGACATTGAGGGTTGGTGGGCCCTCTTTACCACAGAGACTATGTGGTCTTATCTTGTGCCCTTGAAAGACGTTTTGCTGATAACTGTACAAATGATAAGAGTAACATTTAATTGTTCTTAGCATTGATGTGTACTCATTGCCAAGTATTAAATGGCATACTACAGAACCAATTTCTAACACCCTTCAAGGTCAGGGTACAATAACATTTGGGGCACAAGACATTGTATGGATTCCAAAAGTCTTTGGGGCATATTATCAAGAACGGCGTTAAAATTATCGCCGGTTTAGCGGCAGAAAACTGCAGCTAAAGCGGCGATAATGGGCTTGATAATATGCCCTGGAGAATTCCAATAGAAGCCCATGTTCACACCAGAACATGGACTTCTATTGGAATTCTCAAGGGCAGATTATCAAGCCCATTATCGCCGCTTTAGCGGCAGTTTTCTGCCGCTAAACCGGCGATAATTTTTAACGCCGTTCTTGATAATATGCCCCTTTCATACCACAGAGTGTAGAGGTGACAACAACCCATGACACTAGCCAATGGACCAGCTCCATGTTCATTACACTTTGTTGTTTGTTGCAGTAGCCGCTCTAGGAGCAATGATATTGCCAGATCTTGGTCCCGTGCGCACTGTGCCACAACACTCAAGATATACCTCACTGATGAGATCTAAGTAGGAAAAAAAGAGTCTGGTGTGCTTGTGCTCTCATCTAGAGGGAACTGGCCTTGCTGGTTATGCTGAACTGTTCATATTGGATCAGACCATGCTGATTTGTATATGGCTGATCTCTGTCTGGAATGGTGAAGTGGTCTAAAATAGCCTGGAAGGCAGTCTGAGCAATGACCAATAGCTTAGATTAATTCAAACATTCCTTCCATCATTTTCTTGTTTGTTTCAGTGAACAGCCTAAGTGAGGTGAGTATTACTAGATGTGGGTCTTGGAGTCACTGTGCCACAGGACTCATGCTATACTTCACTTATGAGGTCTAATTAGGATGAAACCATTTTGGAATTGCTTGTGCTCACATCTAGAATGGACCTGGTCTGACAGTTTTGGATGGACAATTCGTATTGGAGCAGGACCAAGAAGATTTGCTTATGGCTGGTGTATAAAGTGGTGTAGTGGGCAAAAAACAATGGCTAGGAATATGTCCCAAAGTGATCGCCATTGGATGAAAGTAATTCAAGCATTTCTTCCATAGCTTTTTTTCATGTCTGAAAAAGCAGACACTCAGCTAGGATGTCTTAGCCATGAGACATTTTGAATCATGCCATGTCTTTTTTTGTGCTGACAAGCAAGCCCTACAGGTGTTTATGAATTAACTGTTTTCTGTCTAACTGTTTTATTTTTTCGCTCTTCTGCATCCCTCTATCCTGGGCCAAGTCCAGCGCAGTCATATGTCTCACTTTGATCCTCTGCACACCTGTGCTGTATGACATTAAAGGATCCAAAAAGAGTCTTTCTGTAGATGTGTTCACTGTAAGTGGGCATTTTCATCCTCTGGGAATGTGTCTGTAGTGTATATGGAGAGAGGGGACTCTTCCACCCTGTGCCATAGAGTTGGTATAAAAATAACATTATCATTAACTGAATACATAAGATGACAATACCATTACATTGAATACAGTAGAGTCAGTCGTAGTGAATGAGCAACAGTAATTGAGTGCCAGTGAGTGAGTGGACGTTTGAAGGTTTTTGGAAATGCATGACAGGGAGTGAGTGACAATGAGTTATTGAAAGTGAGAGAGCAAGTGAGAGGGGGCTAGAATATGGCAGTGAGAAAGTGTGAGTGGCAGTGAGTTCCAGAGATTTAGCAAGTGACAACAAAAGAGTCAGTAGTAGCAGTAAGTAAGCAAGTATGTGTTGCTGAGTGCCAATGCAAGAGACTTTGAAGTGTGTGTATGAGTGTATGAATCAGTGGCAGTGAGTGAATGACAGACGTGTTGAATATTAAAGACTGATTGAAAGTGAGAGAGCTAGTAAACATAAACATTTATATATTACCTTTGATTGCAGTTCACTTTACTTTCTCATGGCACTTGTCTTAATGATGGATACAGTTACACCTTTTGTGCTTTGTTGTTCACCTCTTAAAAGCCTCAAGTATTTGACAGCAATTGCAAAATATTATATTATTATTATCACAATAAATGCACTGAAGCCAGAGAAGTATGTAGAGCGGACACCATTGAGGTTAATCACAAAGGTAAGCTACACTTGTGAGTAATTCACATCTGTAACATTACTCTGACACTTTTGAGTAACTTTACGACTTTTGACTTTTCACAAATCCAACTATAAAGGTACTCAAAAGTGTAGACTCAAATGTCTCAACCCCTGAAAAAGGGGGTGGTGTCAAATTTACAAGTGTAAATTACTACTTTAAAAAAACAGTAATAAGTCCAGCACCACATATGACCATTCACTAGCACTACAGCACCTTCCCATATAAAAGAATGAAGGCATGGACTTAAATGTAAACACCACAGAAAAAAATGTTAATTTAAATTAAGTATTTTAAAATAGTATAATATAAATACATGTAATTTAACATAAACAAAATATATAAAAATAGTGCATATTTCTAATTTCATTATAAAATATTTTAATAATCTTTTTGCATTTAAAAAATAAAATTAATGTAACAATACATTGTATTTATATAATTAATTATATACATAGCTTTTAATAATTATTAACACATAGGGGCTTATTACGATGTCAGTCGGAGTGTCCTCTGACTGACACTGTGGCGGAAACGGGGCCAATCGACCTCCGGTTGGTGGTCCCGACTGCCTAATTACAATCAATCAATCAATCAGGGGTTTGTTGAAGCGCGACTACTCACCCGTAAGGGTCTCAAGGCGCTAGGGTGGGAGGGTGCAGGTTCCATTCCATCAAGGAGGGGGTCTGTCGAAGAGCCAGGTCTTGAGGTTTCTTGCGAAGATGGGGAGCGATGTTGTCTGTCTGAGGTGGAGCGGAAGGGCATTCCATGCCTTGGCCGCGAGGAAGGAGAAGGAGCGGCCTCCCGATCTGGTCTTTCTGGTGCGGGGGACCACGGCATAGGAGAGCTGGGCTGATCGTAGGGTCCTTTGGGGTGCGTGGAATTTGAGTCGGCTGTTCAGGTATGCTGGTCCGGTGCCGTGGAGGGCCTTGTGTGCGTGGGTGAGTATCTTGAAAGTGATTCTCGCCTCGACGGGGAGCCAGTGGAGTGCGCGCAGGTGCTGGGAGATGTGGCAGTGTTTTGGCAGGTTGAGGACTAGTCTTGCGGCGGCGTTCTGGATGTTCTGTAGCTTGCGGTGAGGTTTTTGTTTATTCCGGCGTGGAGTGCGTTGCCGTAGTCGAGTCTGCTGGTGACCAGGGCGTGAGTGACGGTCTTTCGGTGTTCGAGGAGGATCCATTTGAAGGTCTTACGAAGGAGGCGGTGGGTGTGGAAGCAGGAAGACGAGACGGAGTTGATTTGGCGGTCCATTTTGAGCTCGGAGTCCAGGTTGATTCCCAGGTTGCGTGCGTGATCCGTGGGGGTTGGCGGGTTTCCGAGGGCGGGGGGCCACCAGGTGTCGCTCCAGGCGTCGGGGTTTGGGCCCATGATAAGTACTTCTGTTTTGTTGGTGTTAGTTGTAGGCAGCTGTTTTTCATCCATTTAGCGACGGCTTCCATGCCTTCTCGAAAGTTGTGTCTGGCGGTGTTGGGCTCGTTGGATAGGGAGAGGATGAGTTGGGTGTCGTCTGCGTATGACACGATGTTGAGTCCGTAGGTTCTGACGATGGGGGCGAGTGGAGCCATGTAGACGTTGAAAAGAGTCGGGCTGAGGGAGGAGCCCTGGGGGACTCCGCAGGTGGTAGGTGTAAGGTCCGAGAGGAAAGGGGGGAGTCTGACCCACTGCATCCTGCCGGAGAGGAAGGAGCGGATCCAGTCGAGGGCCTTGTCCTGGATTCCTGCGTCGTAGAGTCTGCGTATTAGGGTGCGGTGGGAGACTGTGTCGAATGCCGCTGAGAGGTCAAGGAGGATGAGGGCTACTGTCTCTCCTTTGTCCAGTAGGGTGCTGATGTTGTCTGTTGCGGCGAGGAGGGCGGTTTCCGTGCTGTGGTTTTTTCTAAAGCCGGACTGGGAGGAGTCAAGGATGTTGTGTTCTTCAATGAATGTGGCGAGTTGGCTGTTGATGGCTTTCTCGATGACTTTCGCTGGGAACGGGAGCAGGGAGATGGGTCTGTAGTTTTTGAGGTCGGTGGGGTCCGCCGAGGGTTTCTTCAGGAGGGGGTTGACCTCGGCGTGTTTCCAGTCGTCGGGGAACGAGGCGGTCGCCAGGGAGCGGTTGATGGTGTGGCGGAGCATGGGTGCGATGGTGTCGGCGGCTCTGTTAAAGATGTGGTGGGGGCAGGGGTCCGTGGGGGCCCATGAGTGGATTGACTTCATTGTCTTCAGTGTGTCTTCGGTGGTGAGGGCTGTCCAGTTGTCAATCGCTGGTTTCCACACATGGTGCGGTCGCCTTCCCAAATTTCCCTATAGGAGCATGTGTTGCGGCCGTAACACAAACTCCCATAGAGAAATGGGAGATTGTGTTAATCCCTGCACCTCATGGCAGACACCTCATGGTGCCTGCCACAAGGTGCAGGGATTAACAGGAGGGCTCCATAGGTGCCCCTTCAGCCCCCAACCAGAGTCCTCAAGAAAAAGGGGGCCCTTCTAGGGGCCCCCAAACACGCTTTCCGACAGGCTTTCCATGTCGGAAAGCCCGACAAGGAAAGCCTGCCGGAAAATGTGCATCGTAATCCAGATGGCGTAAAACGCCGTCCATATGGATTACGACTTTAGCCTGTCGGAAGCCAGCCGGAATGACCGGCTAGTTTAAATTCCGACTGGCTGTATTGTAATCAGCCAGTCAGAAGTGAAACCGACGATCTCGGTCGTAAACTTTACGACCGAGATCGTAATAGGCCCCATAGTAACAAAATTACCTCAGGTGGGAATTTATTTTTCAATTGAAACTTGAGAAAAATAATTTTAAATAATTTCATATATTTTAGATCATTTAATTTTTATTTAAAAATTAGTTACTAGTTCAGACACATTTTTTAGATGTACATTTAAAATAAATATATAACACAATATATATTTTTACAAACCTTTTCCAAGTTTAATAAACTTATACTTTCCCTATACTTTACCATGCAGAGATCTCCACCATCTGGTTGAAGATCTCCCTTTTGTGAAGTGTAGAGAACTTGTTCCTATACTTTACCATACGAAGATCTCCACCTCGACTTCAGAGAACTCCCTCTGGTAAAATATACAGAACGTTTTCTGTACTTTACTGTATTGTGATCTGCATGGTGGAGAAGTGGAGAGGTGTGGTGCAGCAGCCAGGGCAGCTGACTTCGGCGCACAGGGTTCACGGTTCGATCCCCGGCTGCGGCAGCTCAGCTCAGCACTGTGTGACTCTGGGCAATAGCTCACTTAATTTCCACTCCTGCCCCCAGCGCCTTGAGACCCGTAAGGGTGAGTAGCTGCGCTATATAAAAACGGACTTACATTTTTTTTTTTTTTTATGCCGACTGTAGAATCTCCTTATGGTAAAATATAGGAAATAGTAAATAAGTTTATAACACTGTATAAAGATTGTAAAAACATTTTATGATAAATATTCATGCAAATTAATGTTATATATTTATTTTAATTAGAGAACTAAAGAAACAAATCTGTTAACTATATTTTAAAATAAATTTTTAATTAATGCAAATATACTACATTTAATTAAAAAAATCTCATGTTTAAATACAAATACATTTCCACCTAAAGAATAAAACTTACAAATGTTAATATGCATTAATAATTATTTAAAGTGATGTACTTAATTAATTAAATATAATCTATTTATATTTCATAAAATGTATTGCTACATTAATTTTTACATGCAAAAGCATTATTCAAATATTTTATTATTAAATTAAAAATATACAGTATTTATATTTTTTACATTAAATTCAATCAATTTTTAATTTTTTTCTATTTTTAACTATTGAATTTAAATTAATATTGTCTCCTATTGGCTTTATATTTAAGTCCCTACCCCTATTATTTCCTATTGTAAGGGGTTGCAGTACAAGTGCTACTCCATGTGTGTGTTGGACTTACTTCAGCTGTGAGCTGGAGTAATTTACTACAGTTTTGGGTCCCTTTTTGGCTGTAGTAACTTTAGAAGTGCAGTTTGTAAATAGCAATGAGCTTACTCTTTTGTGGGTGAGTAGATGACCCTCACTAAACAACTCCCTGACCCTCCTTTAATCCCTCCTTGTTCCTCCCTAAACCACTCCAGTTTAGTAGTAAGTATTCCCCATTTTCCAGCCTCCCACCCTGTCCCTTTTACATTTACTACTAAAACGTATGCATAATGCTGCACAGACGCTGTCATCTGTGCGGAGATCCCTGCACAGAAAAGTATAGGTGAGAAGGAGGCGTAAACTCTGCATGTAGGTTTGTGAATAGAATTTTGCAGTTTGTTTGTAGTACTATTGAAGTAAAAACATACTACAAAATGCAGTTTGTGATTAGCCCCCCAAGTTTTTGGCCCCACTCTAGATACTTTTTTGTTTTTGTAAAACAAACTCCCAAAGTGGGGTTTTGTTTTAGAAAAACAAAATATCAAAAGCCTTGACACACAGGGAGAGAGTTTACTACCTGTTGATGACTCGAATGGCAGCCAGATGGCATGGATGGTAGAATGGTAGAAGTTCAAAACATGCATGGGGTAGAGAGAGAGAGGGTTTTCAGGGAAAGGATCAAAGGAGCATACTGATTTTATTGTTTGGGCTGTCAGAAACTGAGACCTTTAAGTTTACTAAGGGCCTGATTTTGATCTTGGCGGATGGGATACTCCGTCACAAACGTGATGGATATCCCAGCCGCTGGATTACAAATGCATTATATCCGATGGTACTTGTAGTACAGCAGACGGGATATCTGATCTAAATCAAGCCCTACATTTCTTTAAATGTACTGCAAGGCCTAAATCCCACACTTGACAGACTTATAGAGAGCTCCTGTTCCTTGCCAGTATATCTCAAGACTTCTGTCACTGCGCCTTCTAGCTTCCGGAAAGCTACACTACACGTTGATGAGCACTCTCAATAAGTGCTGCTTCACGCTACCTTCGCCACTTTCTCACACCTATGCTTTCTATCAGTGGATAAGCTCGTAACTTGTCAGCATACACTGACAGACAGAAGAAGAATGTCTTGGTAGGCAGTGCAATAGAAACAAGCATTGGCATAGCCAATAGGTCTCGCCTTTGGGACCTTATAAGTGTTTAGCCATGCAACAGTTGATGTTGTTGCAGGAAGGATATTGTGCTGCATAACTAAATACTTATAAGGCCCCAAAGGCGAGACCTATTGGCTATGCCAATGCTTGTTTGTTTCGCGCCCTGTATTACAATTGACCTCACATATATTTACAAAGGATAACTCCAAAGCCTCAAGGACTTGTGCAGTGAGAGCCCTCATAGGAAAGAGATGCCCCTAGCGCGAGAGCTGCCCACTTTGTCACTGCCGAAGAAGGTTCGAGTCTGGCGGCCGCTCAACATTCTGTGATTTTGGACAATCTACTTAATTTCCCAGTGTCAAAAAACATAACCTTTTGTAAAGTAATCTGGTGCTCACATAAAGCCCTCCAATGCCCGTTGGCCAAGTTCGCGCTGTATAAAAACTGCAAAAAAAGCCGTTACCCTGCTTTTCAGATTAGCACTTCTGTTGTCTTGCTCAAATAGATCATTATATGCAGAGAGCTGCTAAGCGTTTGAAAAAAACACCAATTTGTCACCCTTACGTTTAATTTCACTTGGCATAGATCTTCACTCGTTCTTTCTCAGCGCCCATCTAAGAGTATCATAAGCACAATCGGACTCCCCTTCCCCTCGGTACAGGTGCAGCATTCACCCCAGATGCTATTAACCTAGGGGTGTCCTGCATGGTTCCAGGAAGGCTGGCTCCATGACAGAGTTTAAGTATAACCCCTGACTCTGAGTTACTTTCATTGAGTTTGGTTGTATTCACATCTACTTTGTGTGGATATTCCAAAAGACTGGCATGGATCCTGTCCTCCTGGCCCTCCTGGACACCTCTAGTTAACCAGTCGGGGCAGAGAGTTTATACTCTTAAGCATCATTTGTCATTCCAAGCAGCCCACCACTGTCTGACTGATAAGTGGCCATGCACCCGTCCCGCGGATACGCACTCGCTGCCTCTAGCTCTGAATTCTATTTACAGTCATGGCGGGTTTCAATTGAGGTTGAATTACAGTTTCACAAAGAGGCGGAAGGGAGCACGGGGCACCATGGACGCTAGTTTCAGGTGTCACAGGGCAGTTGATACAATGGACGTCTGTGATGCCTGCCGCGAGGGGAGTTGGGGGGCGCATGGTGCCTGCTGGGTGGAATGCTTTGCATGTTGAGGTCTTGCACGGGGTTCGTCGGATGGCCGAGAGAGCTCGCTCAGAGCTGGGTAGGGTTGCTTGGCATTCTGTCGTCTTTGCTGAAGGAAGATCGCCGCGGGGGCAGTGAGTGGGCTCCGGGCACCATTCTGCTTCCCATTAGCGAGCCGGGATGCCTCCTTCCTTCAATGGCATTCTTGTTTCCTGGAATGGCTTCACGTTGGTTATGCCCCTCAAGGCCCGGCCCGCCATGGCAGGCGGCTTTCATTAGCCCAGTTAGACCATGTGACTTCAATCAGCGCTGGCATGCCCCCCTGCGCTAAGGCCCGGCTGATTGGCTCTTAATGATAATTAAGAAATGCGGGGGTGGGGGCTGGTGAAGATGAAAGGATTGCTGGCGGATCTAGTCAATGGGCCTGGGCTGGACCTGGAACATTTACTGCGGGTATGTAGGTTCTGGCCTCCCCAGGCACGTGGCGTCCACTCGCTGTGGCAGTAGCTGGATTGAGGGGGGAGTGGAGGTGTGGACGGGAGGGGGCTTGAGCAAGAGCATCACCAGTCGAGTTAAAGAGCCTTTTACTTCCGACGATGATAATATTTATATAGCGCACTACTATAAACAATTTCTAGGCGCTGCGAATGCGAAGGGTTTACAATGCGTGCGAAAGAACAAAAAGTAAAGAATAGGGACAGTTTCAGTACGTCGAAGTATATCAAGTTAGGAAGTCTGCTTTCTAAAGTGTTCCCAAAACGTGCATAGACAGATCACAACTTTCAGAGGTCTACCTAAAAAACAAGCATTTGCAATGTAATCGGTCCGATTGCATTGCAAATGCTTAAGTTTAAAACTGAGCGCGGCGCCGCTTCACGGACACCGCGCTGGGGTTCTTTATATATTTCTTAACTTTAACACTGAGCGCGGTGTCCTTGAAGCGGGCGCTGCGCTCAGTGCTAAAGTTAAGAAATATATAAATAATCCGAACGCAATGTCCGTGAAGCGGCGCCGCGCTCAGTTTCAAAGTTAACCAGCTGGAATGACAAAAAAAGTCCTCTCCCTGTAATTAAAGAGGATAGTAACACGCCGCCAGTAAACGATCCAATCCCGGTAGGCGGGGCCAAAAGGAGACAAGGCGGCAACAAGGAGGGACTAAGAAGCCTCCTTTTCAATTGTGAGCCTGCGTTTTGCATGCAGGATGACGCCAGCGAATGAGGAAGATGGGCGGGGCTTCAACTCCGCCTCCGAGAGCTTTGGAATCTGTATTGATTCCAAGAAGCTCTCGTATGATGAGAGCAGCGCATGCGCGCTGCTTTCGCCAGCCGAGACCTAAAAAAGTGGGGCACTCTAGCTCTTGAAGGTAACTTTTGCATCCCGCTTTGATTGGAGTAGGTGCCAAGAAGAAGCTTATTCTGAGTCCTGGATTGTTTTGGTGCAATTATAGAGCGCATGGGAAATACCAATACTGAGTAGTGTGGGATTTATCAGGTTTATTTCGCCAAGTTAGTTCGAGTTTCACCCCTTGGATTGGTTTGTAGAACAATAATACCCCATGTTTTCCTCCATTATTTGCTGTTAAAAATCAGAATGATGCGGTTTTCTCCACACAAGTTCCTACCAGTGGTTTTTCCTACCAGACGTTTTGGTGATATAAGCCTTTGGCTGCAGCAATTACTGCAAAACATAGAATTCCAATTCTGGACTTGTGCTGTAGCCTTAATGAAAGCCAAAGAAGCAGTTCAGGTATGGTGAAGTTTGCTAAACTCTATGGTACCGGCATGATGGCATCCCAGAGATCCTGTGAGCAAACGTTAAAAGCACCATAGTCCATGGTGCTGTGGTGGTGACTGCGACCCTCCAAATGCGGAAGTGCTTTAAGGTTTCTGGAGAAGTATTGTGCAGGTCCAGAGGTAACCTATAACTCCCTCCTGCAGGCAGACTGTGCCATTACATCCCTGAACATGACGTGCATTACAACTGCAATGCAGTACACAGCCAAAAGAAGCACAGCAGAAACTATTAGGCTGGAAAATGTTGCACAAAATGATAAGGAACAATACTGTGTACTAACACAAAGAGTGGGGAAGAAATTCAATGCCTGGCACTCTTCGCCAGATAGAAAAGCGTACAATCAATGGAAAATGATCCAAATGGGGAAAATGATGAACCTTTTGGAAGAACCTTGGAGAAAAAGATGGGCTATATGAAACATCTATCTTGGAAACTAACTTTTAATATTCTTTAAGGATATATCAAGTAGAAGACATATACAAATAAAAATGTGCCTGCTCACCAAAAGTTTCAGTAACACAAGCTGTGGAAGGAATGAACAAGGAGGATGACTGGAGAAGACACAGAAATAGTCTCTGACTCAGTAATAACATCCACAGGACGTAGAAAAACGCCATCGAAGGTGACATTGAGGCCAGAAAAGCTCAAGGAGCAGGTGCCTCCATTTGCCCTGGTCAGTGTCAGATTGGAATGAAAAATTGGTCCGGGCGCCTAAAAAAAATGTGCCCCACATTTGCAGTTCGCAACCATTCATGCCGAAAAAGTTGATTTCTTCTTAAACGTTTCTATTCAGATTTTTTTTTTAAATTGCAAAGTTATTTAAAACTTTTGTGTTTCTTGTTTTTTCCTCTAATTCCATTGGACAGTATTTGAATGAAACTCCTAACCTCAATCCGAGAAAACTGGCAGCAGGCACCTGATGGTTGTCCGTCTGGTTGTTGTGACCTGCTGTGGGAGACAAAAGCCTCATCCACACACCGACGATTTGTTAACTGCACTGCTCAAAATATCCACCTCTCTCAAAGGCTCACTGCCACCTTTTGGGGCCCAGGATGGAAGGAAGTGCACTACGATGCGCGTCCTCCTGACGCCCTATTGTCATTCTGCAGATAATTAATGGGCCTAATATGTGGCCTGCTCAGACTACCTCTCACCTGAAGCTGCAGCTGTATGGGGAAAATCAGCCCAGGTTTATGTAGTTGCTCGATCCACCGACCGAAATCATCAGCCCACAAGCTGGCCGATTGCCCGCCCTGCCAATTCGACCCTGGCGTATTTTTAGCTTACAGGTGTAACTTTTTTCACTATATTGCATTGTAATTTCACAAATGCTCTTATCGTGGTAGAGGGTCTGTAGGAAAGCATGCCGGCCGTGAGGTATAGAACCCCCAAGACAGCACTGAAGGATTCAACAGTCACCAGGTATCCTACTTGAGATATGGAACAGAGCCGCCCATGGAAAATCTCATTGAGGTGTATCATATGGGAATACGATAGCTTTCACCATGTGCACTGCTGTGACCCATTCCCTATGTATGTTTGTACACAAAGGCCTAAAAATGCTAAATGAAAATTGAATATTGAATGGAATGCACATGGTATGAAAGATGTCCAGGCCAATGCTAACTTTCCCGGCGTAACAGGAGTCATAGAACACACATAGCAAATTGTAAAGGAAATTTTCCAATTTTTTTGCTGCATATTAGGGTGCAGGGCTTCATACTGACTTTGTAAAGTTCTGCGCTAACGGAGTTCAAAAGTAACAAAGAGCTAATGCTTCTGCATTCCCTAATGAGGGCATTGTTTTAATTTGGTGCTGTAAACGGGTTCCAAGCGAGAAAGTTCACTCCAGCTCCATAGGCTTGTTAAATAGAAAATTGTATTAAAACCCCTTAAAAATAGGGTGGAGTAGACAGAGACACCAGTTGCTGGAGGAAAAGCTGGTAGTCTGAAAAGTGAATTGAAGGACTTCCGGTCCACCGTTATGCAGGGCATAAAAAATCACATAGCTCTGCAATAGGCCTAATAACAATAGTGCATCAGAGAGGTAGTTTTAGGCTCATTTTGTAGGGATGCATGATGAAAAATGTTTGGGGGTGCATCTTTTGTTTACCCTAATATTTGTTATTGCTGAAATATTCATTACTTTGATAGAAGTTCTAACTTACATAATTTACATAGGAATAGCACATTATAAATCAAAGAAAAACATCAAAGTTTGAATGAGCTCCGATTTTGAGGGTACAGGGCAGGGTCATTTAAGGAGAGCAACATACGTCAGTTTTCCTTTTCTACACAAAGGTTGTAGTTTCCATTGGGGGCCAGGGAAATCTATATAAGTGTGCCCCCTAAAATATTGTGCTTCACACGACAGCTTCTGATATGACAGCTGTGACTTGAACTAATTCCTTAGCCATGCCAGTGGACACATGCATTTTGTCCTCAAGCAGGTCTACAGCGCATTGATTGAGAAGGATTGGTGCTTTGGCAAATCATAATCCAATGCATAAATAAGTAAAGGTATTGCTCTGTGCCTTGTGTGTCCATGGCCTTTTGTTTGGGCAACACTGTAAATTTATGAGCCGCACTTTGAAACACCAAGCCAATGCTGTTGTCCAGGGACTTGAAGGATGACTGCACGATTCATGCGAAGCCAGGACAAGTTTTTTTTAATTGATTGGTTTTGTCTCAAAACCTATGGCAGAGGTCTTCAAACTGTGGGGCCCACCCACCCGGTGGGCATGGAGTCATCTGAACAGGGGCACAAGTCCATGCCCTTTACATTGAATCCCACAACATTGAAAGGTACATTCACTGATGTATCTTTTATCGAATTATTTTCATTGTCGTTTCTTTGGGTTATATTTAAATGGAAATGGGGTTTGTAATGCATTTGGCTGGCTCTTTTAGGCTCATTGCAGATAATAGTTCAATAGAAACTCAAGGGCATATTCACCAGCCCCTATCGCCACCACAACGTCACTTTCAGCGACGTTGTGGGGCGATAGGGGCTTTGCCTTATTTACAAAGCAGTGTTAAGCCACTTAACGTGACTTAACGCTGCCTTGTAAATAAGGCACCCTTTCATGCTGTACTTAGCGAGAAAAGGGGGGACAATGGGTGTTGCGGTGGGTGTTCCACCGCAACACCCATTGATTTTGATGCTGCCCCCTATTTACAAGGGTAGCGTAAATAGGAGGCAGCGCCAAAATTAAGACCAGGGAAAACCTGGTCTTAAACAGGCGAAATGAGGAGAAATGCTTTATTTCTCCTCATTTGTGCTTTTTCCATGTGTGCTGTGTTGTGCAGCACACAGAGAAACAGCAAAAGCCTATTGACTGTTTATGTGCAGGAAGGTGACCCTTCCTGCACATAAACAATCTTTGAAAAGAAATGACATTTTGTAACTTCTATGTGTGCTGCATTAGGCAGCACACATAGAAGTAACAAAACGCCATTTAAAGATTGTTTATGTGCAGGAAGGGACACCTTCCCGCACATAAACAATCTTCCCCTCAACACAGACACCCTTGCATTATGGTACAAGGGTGCCTGCGTTGGCGCTCAGCTGCTAAATTTAGCGCCAGCGCAGGGGGAAACCCAGGGCTGCACCATATTTTTGTAAATATGGTGCAGTCCTGCGTTTCTGAAGTGGCGGAGCGTGGCGTTAAGCCATGGAGGCTAACGCCACGCTCTGCCACTTCGTTGTGAATATGCCCCTCAGTGAGTAAGGGTAAATGGGCAGGGAGGCTGAAGTAGTGTGATCAGAAAGCACGTTCCAATACTTTTGTCGATGTCTGCCTGTCAGTCTGATTTGCAGTAATTACACATACACTGTGGTATTTTGGGGATTTGCTGCTTTGTTAATGTGCCGGGAACTGAAGTCTTTATGGATTAAAAGGGGTGCTGTTGGGGGAATTATTCTTTGGAGTAGTGTGCATGTGGCTTTTTACTGGGAGATCTTGAGTGTTTTTGCAGCCCTCTCAAGTTTGCCAACACTGTGCATGATAACTGGTCAGTGACATAGCAAAGGCGCCAGGGGCCCTTGGGCAAGTGAGAAATATAAACCCCTCACCACTGCTGTGCTTGTAATAAAAACTGCAATAATCAAAATTTCATTGGCCCCTGGGTCCTCTGGGCTCAGGTGTCACTGCACCTGCTGCACCATTGAGAGCTGCACCTCTGTAACTGCTTTGAAGTTTTTTCTTTGCATTCTGGGATTGTAGTCTTGTTTGGTTTAATATCAAATCAGGACTACAAGTCTGAATGCAGATAAAAAAACCTGGACTGGAGCCAACTAGTTTTACATGGACCTGGGAAACTTGGCCTCTATGGCTATGAAAAGGGAACACTCAGTATGGCTTTAAAGATGGGGACTGGATAAGACTTTCAAACAGGAGCTGGATGGGAATTTCAAGAGGGCATATAAATGACGCTTTCAGGACTGGATAGGTATGTTTTAAAGGGCACAAGAATGAAAAGAGGGTGTTAGAAATGAGGGTCTCTAGTTGGCAAGGGTATGCACCTTTGTCCAAGTATGGACCCTTCTTTCTAGTAAGGGTAAGGGGGATACACTTCTAAAATAGCCCCTGCTCATTCCCTGGTAGCTTGGCACGAGCAGTCAGGCTTATCTCAGAGGCAGTGTGTAAAGCATTTGCACATAACCAACAGTAATACAGTGAAAACACTACAAAAGGACACCGGACCAGTTTAGAAAAATATCCAATATTTTTATATATCCAAAACAAGACCAAAACGATAAGAATCCAACATACAGTACTTAAAAATATATACTTTGCAAGATATCCTTAAAATTGCAGAAATATCTCAAAAACACAGTTCTTCCGAGTTGGTAGCTCCGTCAGGGGCTACAGCGATGCTGAAAACAACAGAGTCTAACAGTTCCAGCCGACCGCGTTGGTACGGGCCAGCTAAAGCATGGCAGACTCGTGAACAGTACCTTTCTCGTTGCGGCTGGCACGTTGGTGCGAGCTGGTCGGGGCAACCGTCGGGTTGCAAAATGGAAGTGGTGCAGGGTGCGGTGCCCTCAGGATGTGGTGCAGACAGCGGCTCAGTGACGATTGTCCAGATGGCATCGGTGAGACCAAGGCTTACGGTGGGAGGCGGTGCTCGATGCAGGGCTGGCAGGTTGCTTTGCAGGCGACAGAGAGGGAGCTGGCATAGGTCGGCCCAGACTGCTGTGTGGGACGAGATGGTGCATCGTGAAACTTACGAGCGATGCCCCCAGTCACGATGCGGTCACAGGTGTCGAAGTCAGCAGGCAGCGACGACATAGGTGAGACCAGGGTGGCGAAGTGAAGCGAGGCGGTGTGGAGTGCGGTGCCCACAGGTCACGGTGCAAGCAGCGGCTCGGTGGCATCGTCGTTGGTCATCGTCGTCGGTGAGACCAGGGTTGCAGTGCGAGATGCGGCGGTGCCTTCTGAGGTGCCTTCAGGACACAGAGCCAGCGACGGAGTCAGTGACGGAGTCGGATGCTTTTCCCTTTTCTGTGGCAACTGAAACAGTGGTTCCAGAATCGGTACCCAGAGGTTGATGAAGTCTTTGCAGTCCCTGAGACTTCAGAACAGGAGGCAAGGTCTACTTCAAGCCCTTGGAGATACTCAGCACAAGTAAAGAAAGTTCAGTCCAGTCCTTTCACTGCCCAAGGCAGAAGCAGCAACTGCAGGCCAACCCAACAAAGCAACAACACAGCAAAGGGGCAATACTCCTCCTGGCAGCTCTTCCAGCTCTTCTTCTTGGCAGATTCCTTGATTCCTGCGAGTTCTAAAGGTCTGGGCCCCAATATTTATACCCAACATTGCTTTGTTCTCTCAGGCAGAGAGTGTCTGTGCTGAGTCCAAACCAGTTTGTTCCTCTCTGGCCCAGCTTCCCAGCAGGAGGTGGAGACAGCATTGTCCAAGGCAGACATGGCCTATTCAGGTGCAAGGGAAATCTCCTCCCGCCACTCTAAATGCAGACCAGGCCTATTCAGGTGCTAGTGAAAACTCCTCCCACTACTCTGAATGCAGCCCAGGTCTATTCAGCCCAGCCGTGACTCATTCAGGAAAGGCAGGACACACATCAACCCCCCCCCCAGTGGCTGTCTGAGAGAATGCGCATTACCAGCCCGTGTCACTCCAAAGCCAGACAGTCAATCCACAAACCAGCAGAGGCACACAGGATGGCTAAGCAAGAAAATACCAACCTTCTAAAAGTGGTATTTTCAAACACACAATATAAAAATCGTCTTTACTAAAAGATGCATTTTTATATTCTGAGTTCAGGCATACTAAACTCCATCTTTCTATCTTGTCCCAATGGGAAGTTATATTTATAAGATGTTATAAATAAACTCCCATTCTACCCTATGGGACAGATAGTCTTTCAATAGTGAAAAAGAATATACACTGTAATTCACTGCCAGGACTATCCCTTAGCCCTATTTGAGCTGCTCACTCTTTCCATACCTCTTCTTTTGGTTGTGATCGTCAAAATTGATCCTTTGTTTGCGCCTTAATTTGTTCTATGAGGCACTCCACCTCCTTTGGATCTCTGATATTGTGCATCTTGTTCTGCCACATTATTCTTAGTGATGCTGGAAACCGCATTTGGACTGTTGCTCCTAAAGATTTTAATTCTTGCATGAATTGACCTAGCTGCCACTGCCTGTCCTGTGTTGTCTTAGAAATGTCTGATCTAATTTTGCATGACCAATTACTTTGGGAGTATGAACCTGCCTTCAGGCCTTCGCTTAAAATCCTCTCCTTGAGTGTATATGTTTTAAAATTCATGAGGATTTTCCTCAGATTTTTCCTAGTTTTGTTCCTCCCAAAAGGATCACGATGGATTCTTTGAATGTCCTCTGCGAGATTAGCAGACTTCGTCCAGGGGATTAACTCTTCTAGTAGCTTTATCGTAAAATTTTTGATGTCTTCCCCTTCCAAGCCTTCTGGAACATTAATAATTCTAAGGTTGTTCCTCCTTGCCTGTGATGGAGCAGGGTAAATGTAAAAATTTTAACCTCCTAATATTTTCGTACAATATTAATAAACATGTTCGTTTAAGTAAATAACCAACAATGTATGTTAAGGGTTAATGGTAACACGCTATTCTGTGTGCAAATTAATTGACTTATAATTATTTACGTGTCTAACATAACATAATATTTGCATACTAATTAAATAATAAATGCATGATTTGTGCTTTTAAATAAAACGTGTGGTTGCAAAATAAAGCGATGGTAAGTAAGGGACAGCTTTATATGTTGCTTCTGCTAGGTAATACCTAATTGGGGTACGTAGAAAGACGGGAGGGAAACAAAAGGGTTTATATTTCTTTGTTTTAATAACATTTTGAAAATAGTGCGCTTAGGCCTGCAGAGCAGCAATATAAAATGGCCGCGAGTTACTAGAGTGCGCATGAGCAGGAGACCATGTGATAGAGGAGAGAGGCTGTGGAAAAGGGATGATCACGTGCTGATGCCGAGAGGCTAAGATGAAAGTATGGTCAAGGCTGTTGTGACCCTTCTGAGCAGATGTGTGCCAAGATGATCAGCAAGAAGCGTGAGAAGCCTGACTGAATCAATAGACGGAACTGTATTACACAAAATGTAACAGAAAAAGATACAATTTGGACTGATCGAAACGGATGAGCAAGTGCATGAACTGTGGGAAACGATGCTTGCATGGACATTCCACACGGAACTGGTTAAGACCAGGAAGTTTGATTAAAATGTATATGGACCTGAGTTGTTGACCAATGAGAATGAATCGCGCCATGTAAGAAGAAACATTTTATGCTGTAAGCTAGAATTAGGGTATAAGAAGACCTACTCTTGGTGGGAGGGGTTAGAAATGCTGGAGAATAGAATGCTGTTCGAATGCTGCGGGAGATGCTGCAGAAGTTAGATGCTGCGTGAGTTAGATGCTGTAGATGGGAGAAGTTGCGGTTGCTGATGCTGACGAGCTGATGCTGCTGCTGTTATTTTCCTTTTCCAGTTGAGTATAAAGATGCTGCTTTAGGAGAACTTTTTATTGATAGATTTTTATTAGAATTATTAGGCTTTCCCCAGAGAGATAGATAGATTAATCTCTAGAGTTCTTATTATGATAACCTCATTTTTCCGTCTAATAAAAGTGCCTTGCAATTTCAAACTATTCTTATATTGATGATAAATGCAATGATCTGAATAATAAGCTTAATCTCAATTTCCTGCATTCAAAACTTTATATAAACTTTATTATTCTTTAAACAAATGACTCAGTGATTTTCTTTAGCTCAATGATTAAAATGAAATGTTAAAGAGTTTATTGTGATTGAGCTGGTCTTAATCACCATCAACTGATTCCTACTAGTTGGTCCATCGACCAATGAGCGGAATACCTTAAAAGCAAATGAGAAATATTATGTCATTATAAAAGAGGTATCCCGTCTCCTTCCAGCGAATCGTTTTTCTCCTAGGTTCATGACGGAGGAAATCCAGGGAACAAATGAGTAAGTGAATGTATATGCGGTGTTATGGGCCCCACCAACATATGGATATTGTGTGTGTGTTAGAGAAATAATTGCACCTGGATGACCAAAGCATAATAGGAGAATTATTTTTATTGTTAGCGCTGGATCAGATTTCTTGGTAGCAGAGTTATGGTTACTATAGATTAGTTTGGTGATTATTGATTATAGATTATTGATAAGTTCATGTCTAACACTTTTTGTTGAGTCGCGTTATGTTATATGTAAGTTTTCACGCTTCCGGGAAGTAGGAAGTGGAACACGTGTGGCAAGAGAAGTCACATGGAATTTTACACTGTCTGAGTTCATTTTTGGTAATAACACAGGTTGTGTTATATTAGGGACATTTTGCGTATAAAAGGTGTGTAAGTGAAATAGTGATCGGTTTTCTTGTGAAACTCTGGCCTTAATTCTCAGGAGCAGTATAGTCTCCACATGTATTTTATCCCCAGAGAAACGGGTTTACTGATTGCGTGAAAGAAGGGTAAGGTAGAGGGAAGTGCTACTTTATCGGCGAAACTGAAAATTCTGTGGTAGGGTAGAGGTAAGCGCTGCCTACTGGAAAATACAGAATTCTTGTGTGAATGGTCAAAGCTATCTTTTCGGTTTAGCGAATCAGACAATGGAAATGTGGATAAAATGTTGTAACTAACAAAAATTGTTGAAAAAGAAATTGCCGATAAATTTTGTAAAGGAGGGGTCAAGAGCAAAAGTGACGTAGACAAGAGTCGCGCTGGGATTGGACAGTGCGATAGTCACATGAGAACAGGAGCAGGACTGACGTAGACAAAAGCCGCACTGGGATTGGACAGTGCGCCGTAGACAGAAATCGCTGTGATTGGAGTGTTGGTGTGAGTCGCGCTAGTATTGGTTGAAATAAAACATAGGGACAGTGTTGAATTGCGGATTGTTTAAGGAGAAAAAGGTTGTGAATCATGTCGTACTATGAGTATGGAAAAGAGAAAACATCTTGGATGTCGAAAGTTAAGAACTTCTTTAAGAAGGACAAAAAGGTAGTGACTAGAGAGGGACAAATAATTCCTCCGCCGAAATCACCAGCTTCACATATGATGCTGAAATATGGATATCATACATGCATATGGTTAGAAAATTGGACAAAATACACCAAGAACGATGGAGCATTGGCTTTTCCTGAGAATGGTTCATTTAATGTAGCTGTATTACGGAATTTGAGAGAAAAGATGGTAATGTTAGAACCCAGACCTAGACCGACACAGTTTGAAGCTTTAACGGAATGGGAAGATGAGATGTATGAGCGAGAGAGATCGAGAGGATTAAAGAATCATGAGTTTTTGCCTGGAAGGTTGTGGGGAATAAATCATGAGGACAGAGTAAAGCGTTGGAGATACGCTAACATGACAGGAGGTTTGTTTCCAGCTTTTGCGGTTGAGGAAGAAGCAAAGTGAAAGTGTACCGAGAAAAAGAAACATGTAGTGGTAGAAAAGTATGTGTATGGTGGTAGTGAAACGGATGACGAATTGCTGGAAGATATTTTAAACAGAAACCCACCTCCATACCAACAGACTTCTGCGGTGGTGACACCTAATGCACCGCCAATGGAAACTGGGAGGAATAAAAAACCTGAACGAAGAAATGAAATAAATAGGTCACAAGAAACATTTAAAACTTCACAAAATGAAGAGACAGAAAGTGACAATGCAACTGAATTAGCAAAAACGACAAAAGAATTGACTGAGAAAATAAGAGAATTGACAAAGAATATGGAAGCTGTAACTGTACCAGTAACAATAGGTCCAGTAATGCCAATTTTTGAGAATCAGAAAATTAATGAACATTCCTTAGTGATTCCCATGAATTCACATTTGCAAAGAAAAAGAGAAGGGATGGAACTGAATAATGAAGGTGCACACAATTTGGTTAGTACGTGTAGACCAAGCCCACCTACAAATTTGACGATAAATGAGAATGAGATTAGGAGAATGCTTATGGTGACAGAGTCCGCATCAGGAACACCAGAAAGAAGCAGTGATTGGATAGAATTAAATAGTACGCCTGTAGGTCCGACTCCAGAAGAGTTAAATGAATGGATGAAAGCGCTAAAAGCAAAAGAACCAGAAGAAAAACCATTAGATGTAATTAGGTTGAAAATAGACATGGAAGAGTTGATTTTGGGAACAATTGGAACAGAAAAACTAAAAAATTATCAGGATGATGAGATCATGTTTTTGTGCAAAAGTCTTACTTGGAGAGCTAGAAATTTACATGACAAATTGGAAGAGATTGCAAGTGAACTAGGAGTAGAATTTGTGAAAGTGAGGACGTTGCAGAAACCGTACAGAGTAGATTTTTGTGAGAAAGACATAGAGAATTTGAACACATCAGGAAGACTGCCCAAATAAAAGAGCTGATTGTTTTATTGAGAAAATGGGGTGATGTGGATAGATGGAAAAATAGATGGTCAAAGAGGAATGAGAAAACAACAGATAAAGCATCTTTGGCTTTTGCAGTGACAGATAAAGAACCAGTTGCTAGGGAATACCCGATGAGAGAAACACCAGGTGGTAGTTATGTGCATGTTCCGTGGACCAGACAGGATATACTGTCATTTACAAATGTCTTCCCCAAATTGAGAGAGAAACCAGTAGAATGGTACAGACAAGTGGAAAGATTTGTTAAGGTGTCAAAAGTGCTGTGGATAGATCTAGATGGATTGTTTGATATAGTAGTGCCTGCTGATTTGTGGACAGAATGTAAGATTACCATTGATTGGCCAACTGTAGAATATCCAAGGGATGCTAAAACAGGAGCGCCAGGTCCAGAAGTGATGAGGAAGTATGACCAAGTAGTTACCTTTTTGGAAAATAAGATTCCACCAAAAGAAACAGATTGGGTAAAAATAGACAGAACAACACAGGAAAGTAAAGAGTCAGTGCACGCGTACTATGAGAGATTGTTGTTGGTTTTCAAACAGTATAGTGGTTATGAGACACTGAGTGAGAAGGATATGAGTCATTTTGTATATAGGTTTGTGTGTGGATTAAAACCAGAAATAAGTGAAATGATTAAGCAGCACTTGATTGGTTGGCAGAATAGCACAGTGGACGAAGTTTTGAGATATGCTAAGTATTGCAGTGATGAAATTGAGAGTAAACAGCGTAAATTGAAAGAAAAGGCCATGTGGGCACAGGTGAAAGTTGCAGAGAAGCAAGAAGCTCAATTGAGTAATACTAGTAGCGAAACATGACAGTTTAAATCCCGACCTAATATAGGTAAAGGAAAAGGACAAATGAGCATAGATGAGGCAAAGAAAAAGTGGCCATGCCACAACTGCGGAAAGCTAGGACATTGGAGAAACGAGTGTAAATTTCCTCCAAAACCTAATGTGGAAAATCAATCATTAAATTCACAGGTGCAGAGTGAGGTAGTTACTCAACAAGGTCAGGTGCCACAACCACCACTTCCCAAGAGTGTTAACCAACAGAAATACAGTGCAGAAACAGGATTCTACGGAGGAGAACAGGTAACACAGTTGTCGCGTGCAGCTGCAATTTCTCAATATTTGTTACGACAGGATGAGGATGACACGGATGAAAGTTCCTGACAGTGCCTAAGAGAGAGGGAAGAGTGCGTGCTTGGCGCAACTCTAGAGGTAGATCAGTCTGGTCCATTTGTGGATGGAGAAGTAAATGGTGCAAATGTAACATTCCTTGTTGACACTGGAGCTACCCGTTCTACTGTTAGGTCAGTGGAAATTCCAAACCTTCCTCTCTCAGGTGAACATATCCAAGTGGTTGGAGTTTCCAATCAGCAAATTAAAACGCCTCTTACTAGATTAATAAAGGTAAGAATTGGTCCATTTAGTGAAATGCACCGATTTGTGGTGTGTGATTGTAGTCCCGTGAACCTTTTAGGACGCGATTTATTGTGCAAAATGAACTGCACAATTTATTGTACCCCAGATGGAATTGCATTTCAGACCCCAGATGAGGATGTGCTGTATAAAATGACAATGGTGAATTTAGAACCAGAAGTAAATGGTTTGTTTCCTGTATTTGATGCAGAGAAAATCCCAATTGAGTTGAAAAAGACAGTGAAAGAAGAAGTGTGGGACTTTACAGGAGAAGATGTAGGATTAATGAAAGGAGTAGATCCCGTTAAAATAACAGTGAAAGAAGGAACGAGTTACCCAAATACGCCCCAGTATAAATTGACTCCAGAAATAATTGAAGGAATAACGCCAGTAATAAATAAAATGATTGAAAAAGGGATTCTAAAGGAAATCATGAGCAGTCCATGTAATTCGCCAATAATGGGACTGAAAAAGCCAAACGGAACATATAGAATCATACAGGATTTAAGGAAGGTAAACAAAATTGTTGTGCCTTGTTGCCCAATAGTACCGAACCCTGCTGTGATTCTATACCAGATTCCACGTGAAGCAGAATGGTACACAGTAATTGATTTATGTCATGCATTTTTCTCTATTCCATTGCATCCAGATAGCCAGCAATTATTTGCGTTTAGGTTTGGAGAGCGTATTTTGGCATGGTGCCGAATTCCTCAAGGGTACACAGAAAGTCCCTCAATCTTTAATCAGATCCTAAAGAAATCATTGGAAGATCTAAGAATGCCAGAAAAGTCAGTAATGGTTCAGTATATTGATGACCTACTGGTGGCATCAAAAACGAAAGAAGCATGTGTCAATGATACAATTGCTTTGCTGAATCATTTAGCAAAAAGAGGACATAAAGTGTCCCCTTCAAAATTGCAGTTTTGTCAACAAGAAGTCCAGTATTTAGGGCATAAAATTGAGAAAGGAGTGCGAAAGGTAACGACTGAAAGAATAAAAATGATTCAAGGAATGAGAGCTCCAATGACACAAAGAGAGGTAAGAATGTTTTTGGGAATGGTTGGATATTGTCGACAATGGATAAGTGGTTTTTCACTGATTGCTAAACCATTGCAGAAACTGACAAAGAAGGATGTTAAAGATCCTTTTGAAATGAATGATGAAGAAATGAAAGCATTCAGAGAGTTGAAAAAGAAATTGTGTGAGGCTCCAGCATTGGGAATGCCTGAATATGAGAAAGATTTTGAGCTGTATTGTAGTGAAAGAGATGGATGTGCATTTTCAGTTTTGGTGCAGAGACATGGAACTATGAAAAGACCAATTGCATATTTTTCAGCTGTTTTAGACCCTGTAGCGAAAGCGTTGCCTGGATGTTTGAAAGCAGTTGCTGCTACTTGTGTGAGTCTGGAACAGAGTGAAGGCATAGTGATGGGGTATCCATTGAGAGTGTATGTTCCCCATTCTGTGGAAATTCTTTTGACAAGAACGAAAACCCAATACATGACACATAGTCGGCTGACTAGGTATGAAAAGATAATTTTGAGTGCAGATAATGTGACTATTGACAGATGTATGAATGTGAATCCTTCGACATCATTGCCAGATGAAGAGAATATGATTGAAATGGATGAAGTAGATCACGATTGTCTGAATGTGCTCGAATACTGTACAAAACCAAGGTCTGACATCCGAGATGAGCCTTTGAAAGAATCAGATTATATTCTGTTTGTAGATGGCTCAAGTTTGAGAACGAGTGATGGAGTTCTAAGTGCAGCATATGCAGTTTGCACAGTAGCAACTGTATTGGAAGCATCTTTTCTGAAAGGTATACGGTCTGCCCAAGTTGCAGAATTAGTAGCTCTGATTCAAGCATGTAAGTTGGGAAGAAATGTACGGGTTACGATTGTGACAGATAGCCAGTACGGCTTTGGGGTCGTGCATGATTTTGGTCAGATTTGGTCACAAAGGGGTTTCTTGACGTCTGCAGGGACGCCCATCAGAAATGGAGATTTTGTGAAAAAGCTGCTTGAGGCGATACAGCTGCCTAAACAAATCGCTGTAGTAAAGTGCAATGCACATAAAAATGGGGAAGACTACATTACTGTTGGTAATAAATATGCTGACGAGATGGCACAGTACTGTGCAAAGAATGTGGTTTCTTTGAATAATTGTCGTGAAAGAGAGCATATTTCTTGTCCTTTGCTTTTTACTAACTCTATTGAAACATGGGATGAGGTGAGACAGTTACAAGAAGCTGCAGAGGATGAAGAAAAAGATACCTGGATAAAAGCAGGATGTAGAAAACATGAAGAAACTGATGTTTGGGTTTACAGGGATGAGAGACCAGTAATGCCTGATAGCATGATTTCTGACATGGCACGGATGTACCATGGACAAGCCCATATTGGGAGAGATTCAATGATCAGACTTTTAGACAAACATGGTACAATCCAAAATTCAGAGCCATAGCTGAGAGTCTTTGTCAGAGATGTCTTATTTGTCAACAGTTAAATCCAGGAAGGAAGACAGTAGTGAGTCTAGGAAGAATAGGACGAGAAGGGGGTCCTTTCACTAGAATGCAAATGGATTTTATTGAAATGCCACCTTGCAACAGATTGAGGTATGTCTTAGTGGTCGTCTGTTTGTTTTCCCGTTGGGTGGAGGCATATCCAACAAGAAGGAATGATAGTATTACGGTAGCAAAACTTTTGCTGCGAGAATTCATTCCGAGGTATGGTTTTCCAGTCACGATTGAAACAGATAGAGGAACACATTTTCAAAATGAATTAGTTAAGCTGATTTGTGAAGCACTTAGTATTAAACAGAAACTGCATTGTGCATACAGACCAGAGGCTTCTGGAATAGTAGAGCAAGTGAATGGAACGATCAAGAACAGGTTAGGAAAAATGTGTCAAGCTACAGGACTCAAATGGCCAGATGCTTTGCCATTAGTTCTGATGACAATCAGAAGTATTCCGGAAAGGAAAACTGGACTCAGTCCACATGAAATAATCATGGGACGAGCAATGAGACAAGCACAAGTACCTGTCAACAAGCTACTGACTATAACTGATGATCTAGTGCTGGATTATTGCAAAGGATTGGCTGATGTGGTGCGTTCTGTGTTTCATCAGGTTGGACCGGATGCGACCACTCTTGAAAGAAAACCAGCTCACGACTTGAATCCAGGAGATTGGGTTTGAATAAAAGTCCACCGGAGAAGAAACTGTTTGGTTCCTCGCTGGGACGAACCACGACAAGTGATCCTGGTGACGACCACCGCAGTCAAGTATGCAGGAGTGAAACACTGGGTACATGCCAGCCACACCATCAGAGTTCCAGAACCTAAAGATCGACATGTGAGTCGGCATCTGGAAATATCTGATAACAATTCAGCATCAGAAAGAGAAGAAGAAACAAACAGGGTGCCAGAACCTGAAGATCGACCTGTAAGTCGACATCTGGAAGACCCAACTACAAGTGCAACGATAGAAGAAGAAGAGGAAATAGAAGAAATAGCTGAAGTTCCAGAATTTGAAGATCGACCTGTAAGTCGACATCTGGAAATATCTGACACCAGTTCAGAATCCGATACAGAACATTCAGAGTGTGAAGAAATCCTAAAAAGAAATTGGAATTTTGAAAGCATAAGAGAAGAAACTGAGCCAGAAGATAGTGACAGTGAGCAACCAAGTACAAGTTGTGGTAAAAATCCTTTGAAGATAATATTAATAGATGAAGAAGGGAGAGTTTCAAACCAAAAGCTAGAAAAAACGGAAAAACCCCGAGGAGCAGTAGGGACAGATAGTCAAACACAAGAACAGGGAAGGTTGTGCATTAGAAGAAATAAGACAAGATATGACAATTATTTTGTGGGTTCCAGCAATTGCCATGACAATTACCAAATTTTAGGTGGATGGGGATTCAAAGGGGGAAAAGATCCAATATTTCCTGGGATTTATTATATTTGCGGAAATAGGGCTTATTATAGGTTGCCGGACCATTGGTATAGGTCATGTTACTTAGGCCTGGTCTTTCCAAAGATTTTTCATGTAGATAGAAAAGAAAAAGGAACACACAAAATGATAAATACCTTTACACGTAGAAAAAGGGAAAGTTTTTCAGAAATAGTAGGTGACATTTTTGGTGCATTGATACCAGCAGTGGGAGTATCTTTGAATGCTTTTAGAATTCGGAAATTATCCACAGTGGTAGATCGTTTATCTACAGATACTGTTGGAGGGTTCTTGATGGTAAATACCGAGATGGTTGCCATGAGAGCTATGGTGATGCAAAATCGTCTTGCCCTTGACATTCTTTTGGCAAAAGAGGGCGGAGTCTGTGGAATGCTGAAAGTCCAACATTGTTGCACTTACATTCCAGATAAGAGCGAGAATATACAGAAGTATATAACAAATATTACAAATTTGCACAAAGAACTTGTTCCACTGGAGGTTGAAAGTGCTTGGGGAAAACTTGGTAAAGGGTTTTCTTCTGTAATAAATTGGTTAACAAGAATGAGTGGATTAATAATAGGGAAAGTTATAATAATAGCAACCATGATAATAATAATAATATTAGTACTGAAGCTTGCAATAACATGTATAAAGAGAAGAAGAAGGCAGAATAAGATAGAAAAAGAAAACATGATAAACAAGGAAAGAGAGAGAGAAATGGGTGAAATAGAGTTAGAAGAAATAAAAGAGAACATGTACAAGAAAACGAAGAAACAAGTTGAAAGGGATACAGTTGTGTAAACTAACAAAAGCAAATGGATAAAAGATATATGCTGTCTGAGAAATTTGTATAACTTGGGATTTTGTGGTGATATTAAAAATCACCAAAGGGGGAGTTGATGGAGCAGGGTAAATGTAAAAATTTTAACCTCCTAATATTTTCGTACAATATTAATAAACATGTTTGTTTAAGTAAATAACCAACAATGTATGTTAAGGGTTAATGGTAACACGCTATTCTGTGTGCAAATTAATTGACTTATAATTATTTACGTGTCTAACATAACATAATATTTGCGTACTAATTAAATAATAAATGCATGATTTGTGCTTTTAAATAAAACGTGTGGTTGCAAAATAAAGCGATGGTAAGTAAGGGACTGCTTTATATGTTGCTTCTGCTAGGTAATACCTAATTGGGGTACGTAGAAAGATGGGAGGGAAACAAAAGGGTTTATATTTCTTTGTTTTAATAACATTTTGTTTATCTTTGAAAATAGTGCGCTTAGGCCTGCCGAGCAGCAATATAAAATGGCCGCGAGTTACTAGAGTGCGCATGAGCGGGAGACCATGTGATAGAGGAGAGAGGCTGTGGAAAAGGGATGATCACGTGCTGATGCCGAGAGGCTAAGATGAAAGTATGGTCAAGGCTGTTGTGACCCTTCTGAGCAGATGTGTGCCAAGATGATCAGCAAGAAGCGTGAGAAGCCTGACTGAATCAATAGACGGAACTGTATTACACAAAATGTAACAGAAAAAGATACAATTTGGACTGATCGAAATGGATGAGCAAGTGCATGAACTGTGGGAAACGATGCTTGCATGGACATTCCACACGGAACTGGTTAAGACCAGGAAGTTTGATTAAAATGTATATGGACCTGAGTTTTTGACCAATGAGAATGAATCGCGCCATGTAAGAAGAAACATTTTATGCTGTAAGCTAGAATTAGGGTATAAGAAGACCTACTCTTGGTGGGAGGGGTTAGAATGCTGGAGAATAGAATGCTGTTCGAATGCTGCGGGAGATGCTGCAGAAGTTAGATGCTGCGTGAGTTAGATGCTGTAGATGGGAGAAGTTGCGGTTGCTGATGCTGACGAGCTGATGTTGCTGCTGTTATTTTCCTTTTCCAGTTGAGTATAAAGATGCTGCTTTAGGAGAACTTTTTATTGATAGATTTTTATTAGAATTATTAGGCTTTCCCCAGAGAGATAGATAGATTGATCTCTAGAGTTCTTATTATGATAACCTCATTTTTCCGTCTAATAAAAGTGCCTTGCAATTTCAAACTATTCTTATATTGATGATAAATGCAATGATCTGAATAATAAGCTTAATCTCAATTTCCTGCATTCAAAATTTTATATAAACTTTATTATTCTTTAAACAAATGACTCAGTGATTTTCTTTAGCTCAATGATTAAAATGAAATGTTAAAGAGTTTATTGTGATTGAGCTGGTCTTAATCACCATCAACTGATTCCTACTAGTTGGTCCATCGACCAATGAGCGGAATACCTTAAAAGCAAATGAGAAATATTATGTCATTATAAAAGAGGTATCCCGTCTCCTTCCAGCGAATCGTTTTTCTCCTAGGTTCATGACGGAGGAAATCCAGGGAACAAATGAGTAAGTGAATGTATATGCGGTGTTATGGGCCCCACCGACATATGGATATTGTGTGTGTGTTAGAGAAATAATTGCACCTGGATGACCAAAGCATAATAGGAGAATTATTTTTATTGTTAGCGCTGGATCACCTGATTTTCCATTGTTTCCATTCTGTCGCATATTTGTCTATCTGTTATTTTAAGTAGGTCTATTTCTTTTTTGTTTTCTCCTACTTTTTTCTTGAGCGACCCTATTTCCAACTCCACAGACGTAACTCTCTCCATGAGCGTATTAATTTTCTGGTCCATTACCTCACACGCTTCTTGGATTTTTGTCTGGTTTCTCTCTGATATCGCAAAGGTAGATCTCATTTCCTGCATCATTGTGCACATCATTTTTTCCATGCCTTCTTTATTTTCTTGTAAGGGCAGGCCATCATCGGTCATTTGGGCGCTAGCCACATCTGCCTCTGCAGCGCTTACAACTTGCTCTTGTTGGTCTAATAGTGTTAAAACACTGAACCTATTAACATTGCTTCCTGTTGTAGACATTGCACTTTCTGAGCTTTCTTTGGGGGTCTCCCTGGTCCCTTGACTTGCGTTTTGTTACTAGTCCTTTCCACTTTCTGTGCTTCCTGTACCTTAAAAAAGGACTTTAAGGAAGGTGTTATCTTTTGTTTTGCGGAACCTAGTGCTTTTAGTTTAGCCTGTCTTGCTCTGGACAGAGGAGGTTGTGATTTTCCTGCTGCAGTTTGCTTTTTCTTTTTCTTTGTGCTTCTAGGGACCACGGGAGGAGATATGTCAGAAGTAGATGAGGAGGTTTTAATTTTTGCGTAAATATTTACTGTATCAGCGGAATACTCTGCCCCCTCTTTTAATGGTAAAACCTTGCTTCTTAGACAATAGCTCCCCTTGAGTTGCCCTTGTTTTGCTAGTTTCAGCGGGGTACTAACCAAAGTGGGGACGGGAGTGGGAGTGGGAGTGGGAGCGGGAGAGGGAGAGGGAGAGGGAGGGGATGAAGTTGTTTGATCTACGCTTCCCGTGTTCTCTTCCTTATCTGCCACCCTTACCCCTTCAGCCTCCAGATCTTGAGCTAGTACTTGCAGCTGGGCTGTGCGTTTTTTATGGAGGGAGACGTAGAGTTGCTGCCTTGTTCTAGCTCCCCTTCTCCCCCCTCTCTTCCCTCCCGCTCCACCTCCTAAGAGTTGATGCCCTTCCTGTCCCTCGTCCCTGCCTCGGGTAGCCTGCACTGTCGCTCCGCTTTCAAGCCTACAGACTGTCTCTCGAGGATCGTTCTGATCCTTTAGTAAGCTGTAAGGCCCGGGTGTCTTCCCCCTGTATGTGACCCTTGCTGCAGCCCTCCTATAGGACCGGCACGCTATGGCTGCCTCGGACCACACTGGTATCGCGCCCCAGCATGGCTCCCGCTCCTCCTCCACTTTTCCATTTAACCCCAAAAAAGAGAAGCGAGAAGCGAGACCTAGTCTAGGAATTTACTGCTCCAATACTCGTATCCTCAAGCTCCTAGGCTCATGCCCCCAGACTCCGCTTACTCAGATGCCAATTATCGCACCAATTATCTCACCCAGCGCTCAGCGCGCTCCCTCAATGTTGCAACAGCCTACCTGCCTGCCTTTGCGCTGGAAATTCAGTAGAGCATCGTTCAGAGCCTCAGCTGTATCTCTGCTCCTGCTTGCTTCCTTTTCCTGCGCCCGCGGCCATCGCTCGGTTTTTCGGCACCACTGCCTTCGTTGACCCTGCTGACCCGGATCGGGAAATCCACAACCTCCGGTCGCGTTGTAGCTCACGCTGCACGCTGCAGTCCGCCCCTGCGCTCCGCTCTGACTCACCGGGTACTGTTCTCCTTGTGCTCCCTGTGGCAGGTCAGTTATCTGTTCTTTGTTAAAAGTGGTATAACATGCGTGCCTAGAAATCTGCTTCACATTGTGGTTACCAGGATCGTTGTTGTTAGTTTGTCCAGCAGCGCTACTCCATAGAGTGAGGAGCTCCCGACCGAGCTCTCTAGCCAGCCGCCATCTAGCCCAAATGAAGGAAAGGGAGGCTTCTCCTGGGAGGGAGATGAGGGTTGGGATAGCACATGTAAAAATGTATATACAGAAAAAGATACACAAGGTGGGGAGCAAAATAGGGGGGGAAAAAAAAAAAAGTCCTAGTTTTACAAGGAAAGGGAGAAAGGGCCCGTGCAATTGCTAGAAGAAACAGGAAGGCAGTACCAAATTGGGCAAGCTCAAATGCAGTAAGGCTAAATGGCGGTTAATATAATGACATGGAATGTTAATGGCCTAAGAATAAGGAAAAGAAGAGCAAAAATTCTGGAATATTTAAGAATAGTGAACTCTGAAATACTGATACTACAAGAAACTCACTTATTAAAAAAAGAATGGGAGGAAATTCTGAACACGCAAAAATGGGTAGAAACCTGTGTATGTACAAACCAGGTATGTTGTGTTAAGGGGGTGGCGATACTCTTTAAGAAATCTTTGAGGGCGAGTATTGAAGCTACGGCTGTAGACAAGAAAGGAAGATGGGTGGTGGCGAAAGTAAAAATACACAACAGCTCATTTACAGTGGTCGGTTATTACGAACCTAACCTGGATGACCCGGAACCACTCCAAAAATTGTATTCACAACTATTGTCCGCACATGCGCCTATAATAATGGGGGGAGATTTTAACATTATACTTGATGTAAAGAAAGACAGATTCCCGACCAGGATTGGTCCAAACTTACCGAAAATGAGGCAGTGGGTAAACCTTTGTATTAATGACCTAGGGATTATGGATATATGGAGAAAGAAAGGAGTCAAGACTAATCAGTTTACTTTTCAGAATAAGAGATTGGGTCATGCTTCCAGAATAGATTATTTCCTTATAGACAGGGGTCTACTAAACTCGACACAAGGGGTAGAACATCTACCAGTACACTTGTCGGATCACTCTGCAGTGATCTTACACCTTAGCTTATGTGGTCGCACGCTGCCCCCCAGATGGACGGCAGATAGAGTCATCTTTCTAGATGAGAACTGTATTAAATCCTTATCTAAGGACACTGAGGAGTTCTTTCAAATTAATAAAGATGGCACTACAAAACAGATTGCTTGGGAAGCCCATAAAGCCTTTATCAGGGGTAGAATAACTTGTCTCGCTTCCCATAAAAATAAATCTAAAAGAAACACGATCAGGGAACTTGAAAATGAGATAATAACTTTGGAGGAAGAATTAAATAAAAGTACTACTACCACGCAAGAAATCACTAGTATTGAGGAGGAAAGAAAGCAGAAAAAAAATGATCTGGGAGATATCTTGGAAAAAATAGTGAAAGACAAATGGGAGGCAAGCAAACTATCACACTATGAATACGGAGAAGGCTGTGGAAAATTACTGGCATGGAAACTAAAAATAGAGGCAACACGTAATAGGATAACAAAACTACAAAAGAAGACCAACAGTACACCACAGAAGAGGGTGACATCAGAAAAGAATTCGTGAAATTTTTAAGAAACTATACTCAGAGGAGAAGGTGGCCACGGAAGAACAGATTCAATCAGTTTTGGGAAGAGTAACACTACCAAAAGCCTCACAGGAGCAAAATATAGAGCTCAATCAAGGTATTACCGTGGAAGAAGTTCTGGAATCTCTGAAGAGATTAAAAAAAAGCAAGGCGGCAGGTCCGGATGCCCTCCCAAACGAGTTATATATTCATCTGAGAGAAGTGATAGCTACCCCACTCACAGAACTTTTAAATGAAGTATATATAGGAAAAGGATTTCTTCCAGCCTCCTGGAACGAAGCAACCATCACTGTCATACTTAAACCAGGGAAAGATCCAACTTTGAGTGAATCCTACAGACCAATTTCGCTTTTAAATACGGATTACAAGATTTATACACAAATTTTAGCAAAAAGACTGGGAAAGATTGCGGGTTCAGTAATAAATACAAATCAGAAAGGCTTCATCGGAGGGAGGTATATTCAAGAACTGATACATGAGCTTATTACGGCAATAGACATAGCAATACACAATACAATTCCGCTATCAATTATAACTCTAGATGCTGCCAAAGCATTCGATAGGGTGAGTTGGGACTTTTTAAACGCAACCTTAGCTAAATTCAACCTAGGAGACACTTTTTTGAACGCAATTAAACAAATTTACAAAAGCCCCTCAGCAAAAGTTCTAGTAAACAGTGTGTTAACCGAAGAAATTATGATAAAAAGGGGTACTAGGCAGGGGTGCCCGCTATCCCCCTTACTGTTCGATCTGTACATTGAGCCACTAGCGGAACTGATAAGAGAAGAAAAGGAAATAATACCGTTCAGACACCAAGGGTGGGAAAAGAAGGTTGCTCTCTTTGCGGATGATATGATGGTGTTTACAAGCAACATAACTGCGTCTCTCCCTAGACTTGAAGGAATCCTGGAAAAGTATGGAGCAGTATCAGGGTACCTTGCAAATCACGCAAAAACAGAATTCCTAGAATGGAACAGCAACTCTCAGGACCCAAGGGTAAAAGACAAAATAAAATATCTAGGTATTGACCTCACAGTGGATATAAAAAAGATCCCAAATCTAAACTTTGAGAGAATCCACAAACAAGTAAGAAAACTGCTAAAAGTTTGGGGGGTCTACCGTTGTCTTTTATGGGAAGATCAAACATAATAAAAATGGCCATACTTCCAAAATTCACCTATCTGTTGGTACTATTCCACTAGAATTCAATACTGACAAAATAAAGAAATTACAAGGGGAATTGAGCAGCTTCATCTGGGCCGCTAAAGGTACAAGGATAGCTTGGAAGAAGCTGAGAAGAAATAAGACGCAAGGAGGTATCGCTAGTCCTGATATACTACAATATTGTAGAGCATTTCAATTTAAAAATGTAAGGAAATTATTGGAAAGCTTCGATCAATACCCGGACCACTTGAAGGCGGCAGTTAACAAGAAAGAAAGCCACTATCTTTATAAATTTTGCCATCCCAAGTTCTTCAAGAAAATAAAGCTAAAAACCCTGAGGGCGGCAGCTTCACTCTGGTTCCAGGTGAGGAAGACACTCAAAATTCCATGCTACAGTAAATATGCGCCGATCTGGAATTCCCCGGGAACTCCGGACTGCCTAAAAGATAGGCTAGCAAATCCCCTCAGAGAAAACAACATTACAAAATGGGGTGAGTTAATGATACAGAACTCTCTTATAGAATGGGAGGCCCTTAGAGAACAAACTAGAGGCACAATCTCGAGATTTAAGTATTACCAGCTAACTAGTTGGGTCAAGAATCTAAAGGATATTGAAAACGGCAATGGGGCAGCTGAGGAAATGATACAGAGTAATAAAATTAAAAAAAGAGAAGTCGCATATTGGTACTGGGCATTGATACAAGAAGGGGAAGACGACTACAAAATTCCTGACGAGATCTGGGGAGGTGCACTGCCGGAATTGGATACCCAGCATATATGGCAAGTATCTACAGCTACATGTTGGAAAATTGTGAAATCTGCTCCATTAAGAAGGAACCATTTATTCACTATCCATAGAGCATATTGGACCCCAAAGAGGCTATCGAAAATTAGAGGCCAAAGAAAGAGAAGCTGTCCCAAGTGTGGAGAGGTGGGTGCAGACGATCTTCATATGTTCTGGCAGTGCCCAAGCCTGGAGGAATTTTGGATGGACACGGGTAAGACATTGTCAAAAATACTGGGACGGCAGATTGTGGTGAGTATAGACTTGGTTATCTTTGGGATAAGCCAGTTAGAGGGGGGAGCAAGAAAGTTGAGTAAAGACCAGGAGAAAATCCTCTTCATATTAATACTTCTAGCAAGAAGAGAAATATGTATTAATTGGGTAAAAAGTTCACCTCCAACACTTAGAGATTGGCTAGCCTCTGTACACAGAACACACTCACTAGACACGAGCCGTCATAAGGGAAGGAGAAATAAATTCTGGAATATTTGGGAAAACCAAATTTCATAATTAATCCATGGTTAAATAATTGTCTAGTCCTATGATTAGGCAATGCAATAGAAGCTCTCAAGTGGAACTTAAAGGAGTAGTCAAAGTGACTAGCTCAGCCCAGATCCGAATTGCACGGGGAATGGACAAAAAGGGGCCCAAGCATAGAGGGCAAGTGGACAAGCTCCACGCACTTGACTACCCAGGAGATGCCCTAAAGAGTCGGTTCTAAAAGGGTAATGGGCCCCTGACACCTCCAACCCTTAGAATATTGCTATATGAGGACTAAAAAAAAAAATTAAAAAAAATTCACTGCCAGGACATGTCACACATACCAGTGCATGCCCTACCTTTAAAAAACACGGCACCCTGCCCACAGGGGTACCTTGGGCCTACCTTAGGGATGAAATATGTAAGAAAAGGGAAGATTAGGGCCTGGCATGTGGGTGCACTTGCCAGGTCGACATGGCAGTTACAAACTGCACGCAGACACTGCAGTGGCAGGCCTGAGACCCCTTTTCAGGGCTGCTTGGGTGTGTGGCACAATCAGTGCTGCAGGCCCACTCGCAGCATTTGATTTACAGGCCCTGGCACTCTCAGTGCACTTTACTAGGGACTTACTAGTAAACCAAATATGCCAAACATGGAAACACCAATCCATAATACAATTTACACAGACAGCATATGCACTTTAGAACTGAATAGCAGTGGTAAAGTGCCCAGAGTTCTAAAACCAACAAATACAGGGTCAAAAACAGGAGGCCAAGAAGCAAAAAGTCTGGGGGTAAACCCGCTGAAAAAGCCAAGTACAACACCAGCAAAAACAAAATTCAGCACACAGCAAAAATACAGAAGGCAGAGGCAAAAATACAGGGGAAAACCACGGCAAGGCTGCCAGCTCTAACAGAGGGGAACTGAACTTGTCTTTCAACAATAGAAAATGCACAGGTTTTACTAAATGGGGTTAATAAGGGTTTCCAGAAGCCAGAGTAGATTGATACTTCATTAAGGAGGTACTGGGTGTAAGCTTTTAGGGAAGAGAATGACTAGCAGGACCCGCCTATGGCATGGTCAAGCTGGGACCAGGGTGCCAACCTTCAGCTGTCTGTGATAAGATCCAGCAAACAGCAACACCCCTCTCACTTCACTCCTGTTTAAACTACTTTTAAGCATTTGTTATATGCAGGAGGCAGTTTTAAACACCACTTAAACCATGTTTGTTTCCCTCCCATCGCCCTGCCACCCTCTGCTATCATCCACCAACAAGCTATCCCTCCCAACCCCCACCGACAACTTGGCACCAGCGTGACAGAGCTGAACTGTGGGTGAGTTGAGGGAGTAGCGGAAAGATTGGTGTTTAGATGCCAGTAACTGCTTTAAGGGAATTAGCCTGAGACTAACCTGTGAACTAAAGGGGTTCCCTGCTGCCTTGTTTTATTCACCAGCAACAGCTGACTTTTTATATGGGACCGCTAACAAGAGATCCTGGATAGGGTATTAAAAAATGGTTGCGGATGAGGTATTTAGAGGTGGTCTAAAGGGTGTGATGTTGAGAGGTGCTTGGATGGAGCATTGTAAAGTATGTCTGAATGGTGCTTTGTGTAAGTGGATCTGGCTGGTCTTTGCAGTTGTGGTCTGGGTAGTACATAGCGTAGGAAGTGAGGTAGACTGCAGAGGGTCTGGATGGGACTTTGTACTTTATAATTGAGAGCTCTGCAGTTTGAATTTGGGTGGAAATGTACACTTTTCAGTACATGATTTGTACAGAAGGGTCAGTATAGCACTTTGCAGAGGAATTCTGTATGCCTTTTTGATGAGGGGACCTGGATAGGTCGTGTGGATTTGGGCCCATTATTTTTCTCAGAAATAGGAAAAACATGAGGAACAAATGCTGTATAATGATGGCCAAAATTCTTTAGTCACTGCTGCAGCCCATCTTTCAATGTAACGTAGGGTTTGTGTGAGAAACTTGATCACCACTGCCATTTGATCTGCTTTGCATTACATACAAAAGGAAAGTGGCGCACAAGTGTTGTGTTAAGCTTAATTAAAATTTGGCCTATATGTTCTACCTTTCAGAATTTTCCCAAGGGGATTTTCCGTTACTTGGTTTGGCGTTGAAGATATCTTATTGGTCTCCTGGCCTGTGATGAGGCTATGGGGCTGAGAGTGGCTGTACAGCAAACCATACCGGGTAATGCTTTCTGCATGGAAGGTCACAATGTTCTCAGCTTTCATCTCTGGTAACTCATTCTCTAATATGAACTCTGTGTAAGTGAAAATATAATTCTGTGAGGTATATATCCTCCTCCCGTGAAGATGAAAATCTTTCTTCAAACAGATACTTACGGGAGGTCCCCATTTCATTCCTGTTATTCAGACTGTAACCACACATTTGCAGGGCAGGGTGCCCCAACCCTTCAAGGCCCCCCACATCCTTCAGAGGGGCCCCATTCCACCCAAGCCCATTGAATATCTGTGAGATATGGGAGACTCTGAGTCCCTCTTTACATTCTGCGGGGCTAACCATCATTGGACACTTAACAAATGACACTGCTTACACAGTAACACTCTCTTCCTTTGTCAAGCTAAAGCTAGCTTATATCATAAGAAGGTACGACTGCCTGTGCAAATATGTCCCACTACCCTTCTTCACACTTGGTTCTAACACTTGCACTAACCCACACCTAAAATCTTTAGCAAATACCACTGTACTAAAAATTCAAATTTTACAAAAGATATTTGCACCCTTTCATCAGATTAACTTTTGTATTCCATGTTTTCATTGTATCTTGTTTTGTTAAAAAAACATAAAACATGCTCTAAATGCCTAATTCACCCCCTTTAGCTAATTCATACTTTGCAATGCTTGTTTTACTTGATATAACATTTCAAATCTTCCGTTGTGTATGTTAGGCCTGTCAGCCCTAGGGTGGTCTTCCCCCAAACTTTTTGCCATTTTCATCAATTTTTGCTGGTCTTGTTTTTGTTGGCCTTAGGACTCTGTGCCCCTTATTACTGTTGATCAGTGATAAAGTGTGTGTCCTCACTCCTTAAAACATGGTAACATTGGCTTGCACCCAATTGGCACATTTATGTGCTTGTAAGTACCCAGGGCTGGTAAATTAAATGCCACTGGTGGTACTGTAGCACTCATTGTGACACCCACTTAAATAGCTTTTTCAACATGTCTCAGGCCTGTCATTGCAGCCTGTGTGTGCAGTTTTAAACTGCCATTTTGACCAAGCAAAATAAACTCCTTTGCCAGGCCCAAACCTTCCTTTTTATTATATATAAGTCACCCCTAGGGCAGGCCCCAAACAGTCCATAGGGCAGGGTGCACTGTAGTTAAAAAGTTGGACATGTACTTTGAAACTTTACATGTCCTGGTAGCAAAAAATGTGTTTTTTCACTACTGAAAGGCCCACCTCTCCCGTAGGATAACATTGAGTTGCCTTATTACATTTAATGTGTGATAGCTTTCAATTGGGAGCAAGCAGGGAGTTCAAGTTTGGTGTCTAAAGAATTGCAATTTAAACCCCTCTTTAATGGTAAAGTCTGATTTTTAGTTACAGTTCTGAAAATGCCGCTTTTAGAAAGTTGGCTTTTCTTGTCCCAACAATTTGGTGCCTGCAGCCTGTATCCTGGGTCACATGACTAAGTGTAGCTGGCAGTTGACTTTAGTGTATTCCTCCCAGACAGTGAGACAAAGGGGGGCTAGGTGTTCGCAGTATGTGCCAGTTCTCACTTGATAGAGGAGAGGAGCTGCCCCCTACCACACTTGCACATCACAAAGACTCTGCATCAGCACTGAAAGGGTTTCACACCAGTCTATTGTGCCCCCAGACAAGTTGGGCCAGGGCAGGGATACAAGAAATTCCAAACACCTCTGGGGGCAGAGACCTCCAGAACCTTCTCCAACTTCAAAGCTGGCACCAAGTATAAATATTCAACCATCAGACCCAACCCTTCAGTACACCTCTGGACCTGTGGATGACTCAGAAGGACTGCTTTGCTGCTCTGCAGGAAGGATTGATACTCTGCTGCCTTTCTGCCTGAATGAGAAGGACTGGATTTGCAACTTCAACGCAATACAAACAGAGCGACACCAAGGGTTAGTTGGCTGGCCTCCTGATCATAGCCTCATGGACAGAAAATGCTCCAATCAATTTGAACCCAGCATCTGAACTCTGCCTGCAGTGAGTCTTGCCCCCCCCAAGTGGTGCCACCACAGTCCTGGACTCTTGGAAGTGGGCCTGAAGGTGCTCTGCCAACCAAGCTGTGGTCTCTTGGGCAGATCCGATGCAGCGCAATTGCTCTCCTCGCAGCCCCACATCAGAACCGCTGCTGTGCAACGCATCCCGAAACAGGACCTTGCATCGAGCCCACAGCTTCTCAGAACCACCGCTGTGCGACGCATCTCCAACACAGGACTTCACATCGCAAGACCTCGTAGACGACATCCCCGACAGCGACGCAGGACCTCGCATCAGAAATCCCATCGATGGCTTCATCGCAACCGCTGCTGCAAAACGCATCTCCGACGCAGGACCTTGCATCGAACCCACAGCTTCTCAGAACCACCGCTGTGCAATGCATCTCTAACACAGCACTTTGCATCGCAAGACCTCGTAGCCGGCATCCCCGACAGCGATGCTGCACCTCGCATCGGAAACCCCATCAATGACTTCATTGCAACTGCTGCTGCGCAACGCATCTCTGACACAGGACTTTGCATCGCCACCCGCAGCTCCTCGGAACTACTGCTGCACAACGCATCCTCAATGTGGATCTTGCAATGCTTCACTTCCAGGACTTAAGGTACTTTACTCAACGAGCCTAACTTGGTCCCTGTATCTGGCCGTACTCCATTGCGGTGTGCCTCAACTTATGATTTTGTCCTGGTTCAGTGCTACCAGATAACCATATTTGGCAATTTGTGCTTTTAAGCACAATGTTCACTTACATCTTTCAAATTGCATATCTCTGGTTCTACTGATTAGAGTTTTGTCTTTTTTGGTCTCAAGTAATTTATTAAATTTTACTCTATTTTTCTGAATTGGTATGGGATTTTCCTTGTGTTTTCACTTTATTACTGTTTGCGGTGCTGCATAAATTCCTTACACATTACCTCCAAGTTAAGCCTGCCTGCTTTTGTGCCAAGCTTCCCCAGTGATAAGCACAGGTTAATTTGTGGTGTGATTGAATTTCGCCCTGACAAGATTTGTGGTTGCTTCTCGAGTCCCGTTTCACCCCGGTCAACCAGCGACCCAATTATCTACAATGTATCAAAAAGAACTTTATAAAAGTGCGGTTTATTAATCGTTGCTCGTTAACTAAAGGTAGCCTCTTCTGCATTCAGTCGTTTTCCCTCTGAAACGATGGTTGCTTTCATGCACACTCAGCAGCCCTCTGAGGTGTGAACATGTCGCCCTTCCTCTTTTTCTTTCCCTTTTGCTCTCCTTCATTTTCTGCTACTTCTCAATCTTCTCTTGTCTTTTACCCAGTCTCGACGTCTTCAGGCCTCCTCTATCACTCCTCCATTCTCTACCCTCCTCTCTCTCCCTCCTTTCTTTCATATTGTCCTATCTTCACCTCTCCCTCCCAGTCTCGTCCTCTCTCTCTCTCTCCTGCTAGCTCGATTCCTATTTGTCTCTTTCGCTTTCTAACATCTCCCTTTCTCTGTCCATCTGTTTTCCTGGGTTACTCGGAGTCTCACTTATTCTGTTTTCTTCATCTCTCCTCATTCAACTCTTTCTTTTGAACCCTTTTCTTCCCATTCTCGTTTTCTAAGCCACCTCCTCTTCTCTCCCTCCCTCTCCTTCTCTCTTCTCCTCTCTCTTCCTCTTTCAATCGCTTCCCCTCTGACTTTCTCTCTTTCCAGCTCTACCCATTTCTTTCTCTCTTCCGCCATCTGCCCCGCGTCTTTCTCCATACCTCGCTACTGCTTTTCCCCCTTCCCCCCTTCTCTCCCGTCTTCTCGCCCTCTCTCCCGTCCTCTAAGCATCTCTTCCCTGCGGGGGCCTCTTCGCTAATCTCCTATTCACTCAGCACTCTCCCTTTCCCTCCCTCCTGTCACCCTCTCCTCGCTCCCCTTGCCTATCGCTTCTTTTATCCCCCTCCGTTTCTCTATGGGAACAGAAGGCAGTAAACAGGTGAGCTTTGCCTGCAGCTGACGCCCATCCATTACCGTCAGCTAGCGGGGCCCCTGGTGTTGATGGAAGCTGCCGTTTGGCAGGCCTGCAGGCTTTCTGCTCTCCTGTGCCAGACCATGAGCCGGGCACATTGCAGAAGGGGGCACAAAAGGAGACTGGGTTATCTGGAATTGGCCTGGAATTGGCAATACTTTGCGCCTACCCTACCCCTCTCCCAGGCTTACCGGCCTTCAGAAACGCACTGACATGTGAGAGGCGCCATTCTGCCTGCACTGTCAAATCTGAGGGACTCTTCAATTACGTTCATGTTCCTAATTATATTGTGACCAGTTGCATTACAACTGTTTCAGATATGTTGGTTCCAAGTGCAGGATTTGGTTGCAAAATGATCCTCTTCGTCTGGTCCTGGGTGCAAGGTCATTTCTATTGTCAAGTGTTGTTGACAACTAAATGTTACATTTATACCCTAGTTAAAAGGGAACATTCTGGAAGCGAATACTCTTTTTTTTTTTTTTTTTACAGTTTTTTTTTAGCGCCACCTCCAACAGAAGGTATGCAGCGCTTTACAAGAGCACCAGTTACGTTCCATAACTTTTCACATACATTTTAGACACAAGGAGATTAGGTCAATCTATATTGCCTCAGAATCACAGTATATTGAGCCCCCGCCGGGACTCGAACCTGGGGCCAGATTTATCAAGGGCTTGGGTTTTCCTTGCAAGTGACGCAAGAGCAACGCAAGCCCTTAAATGAGATTTACTATGCCACGTAGAGTGACCTTGCATGGCTCTGCGTGCATAGTAAATGTGGAGTAACGTAAGGCAGCGCAAGTCGCAGTCTTTAGTTACTCTGGCCACGGAAGGCATTACACGGTGGAGCGTGGGTGTTCCCATGCATCTAGCCATGGTTTTTGACGCAGTTCCAGATTTACTAACACTTGTACACCTGGGAAGGCATCAAAATGGTAAGCCTTCCCAGGTGAGGTGCAACAGGGAGAAGTATGTTTATTTCTCCTCGTTTTTCCTTTCTACATGTGCTGTATTTTGCAGCACACATAGAAAGAGGAAAAAGCCTCAGAGGACTGTTTTTTATGCAGGAAGGTGTCCCTTCCTGCACTAAAACAATCCTGGCAGTAATGCAGCACCCTTGCACGGTGCCTGCTTTGGTGTTTGGCAGCCACAAGTGCGCCACCACAGAGGGAGAGCAGTAATGCCCCATATCTTAATATATATGTCACGTTATTGCCCTCTACATTTGACGCAGCACAGCACATTGTCTTGCTGCGTTGAGCCAAATATTAGTAAATCTGTCCCTTGGTTTTCCAGTTCCAAAGTCAGCAACTCTGGCCGTTACGTCACACCCTCTCCCATTAAATAATAATGTATTTCCTCTGCAATCTTTATATTTCACACAGCCCCACGCTTAGCTAGCGTCTAGGGACTATTTTCACACCCTAACATAGTAGCGGAGTAGTACTGGGCACACATCTTGACCTTTGACCCAAATGGGAGAGGTAGGTGTTGTACGAGGTACACAACATGCCTGAAGTGCCTGACCAGTGAATTTTGGCATCCTGTCGTAACGTCTATGTTTTTTTTAGATTTGCATTATAACCATAACATTCCTTGCACAGTTCCTTGTGTGGAAATCGCTCTGCTGCCGAGGGTGTGTTTCCGGTTCCGGTTCAGAGAGAGTCGGAGAGCGTCGGAGCGGGGTTGCGCTGTTGTTGTGTCCATGCCTGCCTGCCTGGCTGCCTGCTTGCCTGCCTGCGTGGCTGCCTAGAGCCAGTGCCAGCGCAAGTGACTCAAAAAAACCTAGTGGGAATAGTATCATAATAGAATAGAATATTTTGTAATGCCATCCAGGTGCTTGCGCTCAAACGCAAATGCACCAGTAGAATTACCTACAGGACTGTCAGGGCCATCTGCAAGCTCAGCAAGTCGCTCCACGGACCATTGCATTCCCATAAACTCCCAAAAACTATACGGCGAAGGAGAAATAGGGAGCACCTCTTACATCTGAAAGCTTATCCATCGGTGATGTCAATGCTCACAAAGGGCGTAAGGTGCTCCAAACGTGGTAAGGTGGCAAAGGAAGAGGAAAAGGAGGCCCAGGAAGTCCAGGAGATGGACACCTATGTAAAATCGGAGAATGAGGAGGGCGTTCAGTCCGCTATCTCAGTGTTTATAGTGGCCCCTTATCCTGCCGTAATTATTCAGCATCAGAACAAAGGCGAAAACATTCAGTTGCCGACATTTACACAGCTATGTGGTGGAATTGCTTTACAAGCAGGAGTGGAGGACAGTAAGATGGAAACGGATCTAGCCGAGGGCAAAGTAGAAGTCTTTCCGAATGTCCAAGAAGTATTATCGAATGTAATTCTGGTCCTTCTCTGATGAATTTATGTGAGCAGGTGTTACAGGTGCCACAGTTTATAGATCGTAGCCCTGCACTGGCGAAAATGGAGGACTATACCCTACCGGACATTGCTATTCCACTGGAAAAAAACAAAGACTTGAAGGCGCATTTGAGAAAAACAAGCACTAAGGATCCGGACCTGGAATCGAGAATGTCTCCGGGTTTATTAGCTGGTCACTCGCATATGCCCGTCCTGTATAGTAGTCCCCCACTAGTTTTTCATATGTTCATTCACTAGAATTGTCCGATATGGGGACATCAGCAGCTCTTCTCGATAAGGGGGCAGATAATATCTTGAACTCAGTCGAGAATATACGGGGGGGTACCTTAGAGATTTTTTATGCATTGGAGAGAATTCTCTCATCAATTTTATCTTTGTTAGAAAAAAGTACGGTAAATTCTGATCATATATTGGAAGTTCTCGCTCCTATTTTAATGGGAATCCAAGATCTTAATCAGGTTAATCAAGTAACAAATAAATTAGCAAAGGTCCCTGATGCAGTTTGCCGCTCATGCCAGACATGTAATGGGGTGTCTAAAAGGGGAAGTAAGATAGAAGAGAAGGAAGTGAAGGAGGACTCTATAGTTGTGCCGCCCAGAGGTAGTCCCCTGGTAAGTTCATCCCCAGTTAAACAACATAGAGAGAGTTCCCAGCCTACTAGTCAAGGGGGAAATCGAAATTTAAATTCAAAAGTAACCCCTATTTTAAATCCAAAAGTATACCCTATTTTTTTAAAAAGTATGTCAAACAACTCACGCATGGCAGGTCCCTCGATTAAATCACAGTTAATTGAAGAGACTGCTAATACTTTAGTCACTGCACCCTTAGGGGAGGTCGCCCCACCGTGAGAAAGTAACACCCGACATAATCGGAGGGGAAAGAAGAAGAACAGGATTCGACGTATACCTAAACGGAAACAGAAAAAACTGCGGTTCCCTTCCGTAATTGAGGAGTCAAATAGAACAAAATCACCATCAAGTAGGAAGGATTCAGGGCCCTTGGGGCAATCTATATTGAATGTTGGTCATAATGCAGGGCTAGATAACGATAATCAGCCGACTTGCTCGAACTCGGTGCTGATTAAGCTGCGGAGCCAAGAGGGACAGGAAGAAAGAGGGACTCCTAAAGTCAACATGGGTGACATTGAGAATCAGAGTTTTTCCCGCAATATTAGTTTAGCTAATTATGAAACAAGTAGAGACCCTACACCAGGAAATGTAGTGACATATTCATACGCCTCTGTATTAGAACAGGGTTTGGTTAGCGGAGGTGCCCCTCTTCCTCCTGGTGGATGGGATACTTTCCCAGTATGGTTAGATCCCGGCCAGTGGAAGGTTGGTGAGGGGGACTTAACCACAGTTTGTAGCAGTAAGAGGGTTAGGTCAGAGAGGGGATTGGTCTTGAGACCGATTGGTAAAAGGCCCATATGGCATACAGGGCCGGGTGTCGGGCAGGTGAACAGGACCTTGCTCTTTGTTTCCCTGTTCGACACTGACTCAATGTTACTGAATAGAAGCGCTTTTACAGTTGTTATCAGAAATAGAAGACTTACGACTGGTAACAAGCAAAGCCCTTGAATTGGTCTATCTAGACTTGAGGAGTGCCCCTCCAAGTACTAGAGTCACATTCACGTCAGGGGTAGTTTCAATGTTAGTATTAGCTAATGTAGATTCCTTTAGGAAGAGAGGAATAGACGTGCTCTCTCGCGGGAACTTTTGTCCAGTTTCGCCTGAAAGCTCAGGAAAGATCCACCAGGTGCCAGGTAGTGGGCTCTCCACTCCCATGGGCGTTATAACCCCTATAAATCCTAAAGATATTGAAATAACAGTAGGGAGAAACCTAGGAAATAGAGAAATTAACATTATAGGTCCGCAAGTGCAAAGGCCTAGTAGTCCCATTGCGGAGGATGAGATGGCCCAGTGGAGCTGGGTGGCCGGTACCCTGAATAGTTCAAAAGAAACTACAAAAATGCCCTTATTGCGGGGGTAGCCAGTTGGGGAGAATCCTATCCTGGAATTTAGCTGGGGTAGGAAAAACTAATGGTAAGCTTAAAACGTTATTAGAATATGACCCTAAAATAATTTGCCTCCAGGAAACCTGGAAGGGTGGGGACTTTCAGTTCGAGATCTTTTATGTATATTGTTGTGCAGCAAAATCTTCTGTAAAAGGCGTGCTAGTGGTGGTTTAGCTATTCTACTTAGCTGTACCATGAGATGGGATCCTGTGATTTACATTCATCCCTCAAAGTGTTGTATGGGAGTGAAGTTGAGGATTGGGGAAGATAAATCAGGGCAAGCTGTTTTTCTTTTCCTGGTAAATGTGTATATTCCCCCAGGGAGAGCATCCAACTCACTGGTTGATTCAATCTGTACTTACGTGCAAAGGATAAGTAGCACTGAAGAATGCTAGCTGATTATGATGGTGGGTGATTTTAATGCCAAATTATCCAACGGTGCAGTCACGTCTCTATCAAACCTTGAATTGGAGGAAGTATGGTCCATTCCAGATTCTTTACTGCCCGATCATTTAAGATCAGATAAACAAGGTCAGTTACTTCTGCATAATTTGAGAATGTTTGACCTAGTAACGTTAAATGGCAGATTTCCAGAGGATTCCCCAGCCTCTTATACTTATCAGGGCCCATATGGTCACTCATTAATTGATTACATGGTGGTATCTTACCAACTTTTTAGTGTATGTACACAATTTATGGTATTTCCAACAAGCATGAGTGATCATAGAATTTTGGCTGTTAATGTTGATATAGAAATCGAGAAGCCTAATCTCTGGAATCATAGGGATGAAAAGGTTTAATATAATTGCAGTAATGGGCGCACTTGTTGGTCAAATAATTTGCTCCCAAGTTTTGAGAGAGTCTTTGAAACTATTGCTTTTATTAGTACCCAAGGAACCCCTATTGACAGGTTTGAGAGAATCTTGGTTGCAATTAGATCTTTTGGAAGAAAAAAGCAAGCTCACAGTTCTGCACCATCAGTGATTATATCATGGGAAATCAAAAAATTGAATCGGGAAATTAATGCTTTAATTAGAGAACAATTTAGGCTGTCTACGATACCAAGGCAAAGGGAAATATATATACTGAAACAGGTACGGAAAAGGAAAATGGTATCGGAACGTAGAAGGGTCGAAGACTCAAATTGGGTTAAACTTCGAGAGGTTGCTCAATCTGGTGACACCAGGAAATATTGGGCGCTGATAGCAACATTTTGTGATGGGAGAGAGAAGTCAAAGCCCATTTTGATTCCAGACGCAGAATGGTCTACGTATATTTCCCAGCTGTATGCTTTAAATTCCGCAGTTGGATGGAATCAAGATGTTGGCTCTGCCCCGTTCGTGGGGAGCAAATATGGAGCACCAACATGCTCCGAAATAGAGGGTTATATTAAAGGGGCAAGATACTCTAGTGCGATGGGCCCAGATGATGTTCCAATAGCCATAATAAAACAGGATGGCGAAGCGTGGGCGAAATTTTTACATCCACTGTTTGTCCATTGTTATCCCCATGGTGACATCGCACAATCCTGGAAGGGAAGTATAATTGTTCCACTATATAAAAAGGGTCCAAAAAATTCCCCTGCCAGTTTTAGACAGATCTCTCTCCTGGATGTGACTGGCAAATTATTTGCGAAGAGCATCCTCACCCATATGCAAGATTTTGCAAAAACAGTGGTACCTTGGATAATATCACCACCTTGCAAACTTTAACTGAAAAATACCCAGTGAGTCGGGCATGCCGTTATATGCGGCTTTTATAGATTTCTCTACGGCATTTGACCGGGTAGATCGGGGGACGTTGTGGAGAAAACTGGTCGCAATGGGGATACCAGGGAATTTATAACGATTAGTTATTGCACTTCACTCCTCTACTTGGACGCAGGTTTTATTAGGGGGAACACAGGGTCTTTCGATGAAAAATAGAAACTAATAATGGTTTGAAGCAAGGGTGTCTTTTGGCCCCTCTTCTTTTCTATTTATATTAATGATTTGCCAAGAAGAGTGGGGCTCAGCAAAGGGATTCCCTAAATTAGGAAATTTAAAGTTGAGCTGTCTGCTATATGCAGATGATGCCATAATAATGGATTTAACCCCAATTGGACTTCAAAGACGCCTTGCTGAGTTGATTAGGTATACAGAAGAATACTATTTAAAAATAATATTTTAAAGAGTAAAGTTATGATTTTTAGTTATCGGGGATGTAAAACTAGAAAAAACTCGCATTGGTTCTTGGGAAATGAGAAATTGGAAGTAGTAAAGTTTTATCCATATTTAGGAAAAATCTTTACAAACAGGTGTTCCGGCAGCAATCATATGGATCATTGTAAAGGCAAGGCAATTTCACAAGCCTTTGCAATCAATCGATTGTACACACACTGCGGGAAAAGACACTTCACACACATCTTATCAGTCTATAAAATAAAGATACCATCAGCATTGAGCTATGCTTGTGAAACAATAGATGCACAAGAGTAGGATAAATTTGAGAAAGTAGAGGGACGGATCTGGGGCCAAATATGTAATCTGAATTGCGCTGCTCCTATTGCAGCGATCAGGCTTGAATTCGCACTACTCTCCACTTATGTGCTAACTATGGCTGCATGCTTAAGATGGGGCAACGCACTAGTAAGCAGCTCCGAGAATATGTTACGGGTAGCTCTATGCGAGGAAATCTTTGTCAGCATGAAAGAAAAGAGTGCTCTTTTTAGGAATCATTCAAAAGCCATAACAATGTTCGGCTTAGATAGGGATAGTGCGGCGGTACTCTGTAAACATGCCTTGAAAATCAAAATTAAAAAAACAATCTATGGGGTTTCTCGCGAAAGAGATATTAAAATGTGCGCAGAGAATAGAAATACTGATTGTATTGTGGGGAGTAGTATTCACAAAAAACCCCAACCATATGTTTTATGGAATCTAAAACATGGAGTACGTAGAGTTATTCTGTTGCTGAGACTGAATTTACTCCCTCTAAGAATCGTAACAGGAGCTTGGGAGGGCATTGCTAGACAGGAAAGACTTTGTCACTTATGTAACTCCTGTATACAAGACTTAAATCATGTCCTATTTGTTTGCCCGACATTACAATCAATACGTCGCAGATACCTAAGGAATTGTTTTTTAAAGTATAATATTACCACAGCAGAAGAGGCCCGCAACTGTCTGCTGGCACCCCCATCTGAACTTGTTTGTTTTAACATTTTTAGCTTTTTTAAACAATTTTTAAACATATATTAGAACAGTATTGATCGATTTACTATGCATGTTTCTGAGCACTTGCACTTTTCCAAATCTTCTTGCTGCTAGCTAACGAGTATTGTATGCTGATTTTCTATGTAGGTATCTGAGCACTGGCACTTTTCCAAACTTTCTTGCTGCTAGCTAACGAGTACTGTATACTGATCTCCTATGTATGTATCTGAGCACTTGCACTTTTCCAACCTTTTTGCTGCTAGCTATCGAGTACCGTAAGCTGAAAAAATTCCTGTGAAGTTTTAAATATTTTTGCAACGTTATTATGCTGCTGGTTATCTTGTACTGTATTGTGAATTGACAAATTCCCGCTTTCCACTACATGGTTATGCTGCTGGTTATCTTGTACTGTATTGCGAATTGACAAATCCCCGCATTTTATTATATGATTTTAATTTCGAAAGTTTTTATGATAGTTTTAGATTATAATCTTCGTAAAAGTCCCCTAAGTACCCATCAATGGTAATCTGATTTATTATGGATCAATCCTCTTGGCACCTGAAAGTTTATTGAATGGTTCCCATATTCATGTTTTTCCTTGTTCTTATATGATATGTTATGATGAATTTAGTACTTTACTTTCTCTCTTTTATGGAGTGCAATGTTGATTTTTAGATGTATCTTTTTCTTTTATGTGGAACACTTCGGAGTCCCAAATCATAATAAATAAACTGAAACTGAACTTACAGTTCCTTGAAAACCCATAATCGACCTGACTGATGCCATGTCCAGGATGTTTTTTCCCCTACAAGTCACAAAAATGATAGAGGTGCAGTAGCAGCTCTGTAGTCAAAACAGCTGCAGTCTCTGAGAAAATATAAAGGAGGTCTCAAAATAATAAGCCCTCCTCAATCACATCTCATTTCCACCTTCCATATGTGAAGGAAGGAGGGGAGCTAAGGTTGTTTTATGCACAGACAGGGCCTACAGGTAATGTGGTACCTTAACTTGAGAATTTCCTGGCTTTTTAGGTTTTGTGCCGAAGCCTGTCTGAGGTTGCTTGTTTTCCCTTCAGGAGGGGACTTGGGACCAGATGTACGACGTAAAATTGCATGCGCAAACGGGTTTGCGACCTAGTGTATTGCGAATCGCTATTAGGAAGGGGCGTTCCTGTGGTGTTCATGTTTTCTTTGCTAGTGCTCCTTTATTATATGTTGTTCATAGGACCTTCCTTTGTACCTGTGCTCATATTACATGTATTACTTTCCATGTATTACCTGCATCAGAATGTTAGGGCTATGGCACAGAACTCTCCAGTGTCAGTTGGAGCGACCATCCTGAGCCCTCAATACACTTGTACTTGTTCCTCTGGCTTATTCAATAAAGCTACAGAAATCATTGAAGACTACCGGCTTATGGTTTCCAGGGATCGTCATTTACCACAGCAAGCCACCCATGAACCCACTTCAAATTTGGCGACAAGTTTGGGACTTCATATTTTTTTTTCCTGCCTGTTATTTTCTGCAGTCAATTTGCGTGCGCTTCACAAGGTACTGTATTTCTTTCCTTATTTACTCTGAGGGCTCAGGGATTTCGTTTATTTACTGCCGGCAACTCCGATATTTGTGGACTCAACTTGGAGGGACTTTGTTTACCTTGTACGCTCCAGCACTACTTACAGACTTTTATCACTATGTCTGAGTGCTCTACCCTGTCTATCCAGCATAGCTGAGCGGCTTTTGGACATAATTTTTGGCATATTGTTACATTTATGGTCTCGGCTGTTCAACGTTTCATCACCCGCTCGAGTGCGTCGAACGTTACAGAGACAACCTGTCCAAACAACCTGTCCTCGAGCTCCATCTCGCATTATTCGAAAGCTCGCGCAGAGGCCCGTGTCCACTTCCATACCGACACGCACCTTCGCTCGCGCTTGAGCCAACGTTCAGCATTCATCTTGTCTGATACCCGGCGCGTATTTCGGCGCGCCAGACTACAAGCGATAAATACAACACAATTTTTATTACCGTGTCACGCCTATGTCCTGACATCCACGCTCTTGCTACATTACCTCTGGTTTATCTGTTGCACTTCGTCTTTGGTTTCCGCTTCACACTCAATGAAGGAATTTGTTTATTTAAAAGAACACTTCCTGCTCCATTCATGCTCTCTTGTTCAACCACAGCGCCCCTCAAGTGTTATCACAGTACTGCAAGTACTTTCACAGTACATTTCTTTGTCTCATCTAGTTTTAACATCAGAGATTAACAGGCTGTTTCCACGTGTTGACGCCTGCTCACAGTACTATATATCCTTACTCAGTGTAAGGAGTGAATTATCTCAAATGTTAAAAAACATGCAAGACAATGGTATCATAGAGAAAGTTGATGCCACACTTTGGCTTTCTCCCATTGTTCTTGCCAAGAAGAAGAATGGCGAGTTACGCTTATGTGTGGATTTACGCTCTATTAACAATGCAATTTGGGTGGAAAACTTTCCTCTGCCTCGTATTGAGGATCTCATCACAGCAGTAGGCCAGTCCAAGTGGTTTTCTAAATTGGATTTACGGGCAGCTTACCATCAGGTGGAACTGGATGAATCATCCAGACATCTTACAGTGTTTGTTACACCTGATGGTACATTCCAGTTCTGCAGAATCAATCAATCAATCAATCACAGAATTTGTAGAGCGCACTACTTACCCGCGAGGGTCTCAAGGCGCTGGGGGGAGGGAGGGGGGGGGATGCTGCTACTGGTCGAACAGCCAGGTCTTGAGTGGCGTCTGCTGCGTCTGTATTTCAAAAAGTGATGTGCAACATGTTTAATCGTATACCCAATGTGGTTGTGTTTCAAGACGACATTTTAGTTCATACCATATCAAAAGAGAAACACAACGAAGTGCTTGAACAAGTCCTTTCTATCTTACAAAACAATCAAGTCACTGTCAGGGAAGACAAATGCATTTTTACAGTTAATGAAATTGAATATTTGGGGCAAGTTCTATCCAAAGATGGCGTTAAACCCAAACCAAGCATTGTTGATGGCATTATCAACGCACCACATCCCACTGACAAAGAGCAACTTCGTTCTTTCATTGGGCTTTGCGAATTTTATTCAAAATTTATCAAGAATTTTGCAAACTTCACTGAATGCTTCAGAAGCTTATTAAAAAAAGGTTCTGACTTTATCTGGACAGCTACTTGCCAAGACCATTTCCAACGCATCAAAGAGAGCATACTTTCTGCTCCTGCTCTTCAAGCATACGTGGAGGGTCGGGAACATATATCAATCTGTTGATGCCAGCTCTTATGGCATGGGTGCCGTTTTATCACAGATGTGTGGCAACAATGAAGTTACCATTGGGTTTGCCTCAAGAAGGATGAAAGATGTAGAACTGAGGTATTCAGTTATTGAAAAAGAAATGCTCGCATGTGTGTGGGGAGTTGAGAAATTCAAACCTTATTTGTGGGGAGAAGATTTTGGCTTAGAACGGATCACAAACCGTTAGTAGATATCCTTTCCGGTAATAAGATTAAGAAAGCCACTGCCAGGTTGGCTAGACTTGCTATCAAGCTGTTAGAATTTAACTTTACTATGCAGTACATAGCTGGTGGCAAGAACATTAAAGCTGATTTCTTATCCAGACTTCCTGTCCAGGAGGACAAACTTAATGTAAGAGAGGAAGAGGACATTGAAGAATGCATTATTGCTTCTATTGATGATACTGTAATTTGCGCAGATATGGAAGAGTGGTGTAAAGCCTTAGAAAATGACTCTGCACTTAAACACTTAAACAAGTCATGGATTTTGTTGTGAAAGGTTGGCTCAAAGAAAGATCCATTGATCCCAATTTACAGCCTTTTTGTAAGATTGCCAACGAATTATCCATTGAGGGCAAACTATTAGTTAGAGAGGGAAAATTAATTCCTCCTTCTTGCTTCAGAAAAAGAATTCTGGAAACTGCACACTCAGGTCACCTAGGTATGACTTCCACCAAACGTAGAATCCGCAATGATTTTTGGTGGCCCTCTGTTGATCATGAGGTGAAAGCTCTAGTGAACGATTGTATCCAATGTTTGTATAGTGATAAACATTTGTCCACTTCTACTCCTTCACCCAAACCTACTGTGTCTCCCAACAAGGTATGGCAAAGGGTTGCTGTAGACTTTCTGGGACCATTTCATGTACTTCCCAATTGTATGAAGTATTTTATTGTTTTAATTGATCATTTATCCAGGTGGGTGGAGGTTAGGGGTGTTTCTGAACCCAATACTAAATCTGTTGTCCGCTTCCTCCAAGATGCATTCAGCAGAGAGGGTGTCCCCGAAGAATTACTAACCGACAATGGGGTTCAGTTCACTTCACAGTCTATGCAAGAATTGTTAACAAAAATGGGTATCAAACATCTTCGCACTCCATTATATTTCCCCAAGCCAACGGCAAAGTTGAAAGATTCAACAGGGTATTGGTTGAATGTATTCAAAGTGCAATAAAAGCAAGAGTAGACTGTGAGACCGCCATTAGAGATGTTGTATGGGCGTACAGAACTACTCCTCATTCGGTTTCAGGTTCTGTACCTTTCGAACTAATGAGAGGAAGAAAACTTGTCTCCACTCTTAATCCATTTTGGAAGATGAAGTGTTTGAACAGTGAATGCAATGTGATGGAAGATTCCTTCAAAGCCAAAACTCTAAGTGATGAGGCTAGTGTACGCAGGTGTTCAAAATTCAAACTTCCTGTACTCAAAAAAGAAGTTAAGTTTGCTATTGGTGATTGGGTTTGTGTTAAAGACCCTTTACTGTTACAAAAAGGTAAATCAAAATTTAGAGATCCTGCGTGTATTGTCAACATTAGAGGTCATGCTGTCAAACTTGATAATGGTCAATGGTGGAATGTGGGTCGCTTAGCTAAGACCAAAAGATATGATGTTCCCTTTGACAAAAGTGTGCAAGTTATTCTGTTGTCAGAAAGAGCTCTAGGGTCAAGAAAATTCCCAGCAGATACATTCATTAAGTATTTTCTTTTCTTTTCTCTCTCTCGTTGTCCTTTATTCTCGTTAAAAGGGGAGATATGTGGTGTTCATGTTTTCTTTGCTAGTGCTCCTTTACTATATGTTGTTCATAGAACCTTCCTTTGTACCTGTGCTCATATTACATGTATTACTTTCCATGTATTACCTGCATCAGAATGTTAGGGCTATGGCATAGAACTCTCCAGTGTCATTTGGAGCGACCATCCTGAGCCCTCAATACACTTGATGGAGCAAGGTTTCATAAATGAAACTTGCTTGTATTCAATCCTCCTCACAGTATTAATTTATTAAAACTTGTATTGTTAATCCTAACCTTATCATTCACGACACGAAAGGGAAGGAAGCTTGCCTATGTGTTTTACTAATGAATAACGCTTGTCTGTAATCTAAAATGGCCGCTATGCGCGGGAAAACTCAATGCGCATGTCGCAACCATATCACATGGTGTGACGTCTTTCTTTGCTTGGTGGGAAATTTCTGCTTCTGCGCAGTGTGTAGTAAAATGGCTGCTTGATGTTTTCACATGCTTCAGCTTGCTCTCATGTCATTACTAAATTGTCATTTCCTAACGCTACTAACGCAGGATAGAATTTATAATTAAATGGGAATAGAGTAGAAAAAGTGGGCATACAGTGAAACATTTTATTTGTGATTTTAATATTTTCTTCTTGCACTTTTATTAGTTCGTAAACTTGGGCCTGGGTTGGTGTTCTGAAACTCGAGAGGCAAATGGTTCTGCGCATGTGTCCTGTGTGCCTGCCAAATGAAGTCAATCTGGACGTCGTCCAAGGCCGCGACCCGATGGCCGAAGATGTTGTACTTTGCCTTTCCTGTTGTACATTGATACATTGTCTATGAAAATTGGTTTACATTTGTCATGAGACGGGTGGGAAATAAAGCGAATGTATTAAATTGAAGGGTGGGAATTTAAAAACAATAGGCTTTACAAGTTAGGCCAAATCGATATGGTGCGACAATCCACCCCCTGTCCCTGTCCAATCAGAAGTAGTGGCCCCATATTTTAGCAACATTAAGGGGAGGTACAAGGGCGTAGAAGGGTATAATAGAATATAGCATTAATTAATTAGTTAGAGCATGCGTTCACGAAGAACAGGCGTCCATGCTGCCAGAGCGCTCTGAGCTCCAGACTGCCAAGCTGATCGGTTGCTGACTGAAATTCCTGTCCAGAAGAGGTCCTGAGGAGGGGGCGGTGGAGTCCATTAGAAGGGAGACACGGGAGAATCGAGGAGAAGCTGAGTATCAGAGAGGGGAACGACGCAGGCGTCGTTGTAGAGAGGTCACCGGTCCTGTCCTGATCCTGGAGGAGGTCTTTGCTCTTCATCCTCCCTGGGTCTTATTCTTTCAACTCCTTGGCTAAGGGGTTTTGGTTCTCGCACTTAGGTAAATATAATGCAACCTTTAGTTGCGCTGCTGTCTCTATCTTCTCCTTTTCTTTAAACACCGTCATTGATTAGCAATAATCATTTCTATGCTTAATCTTGGGTATTGCGATTAAGTATCATGTGGCTCTGTATTTTACTCTGCTAAATCTTTAGATAAACATTTTAAAACTTCCTGACTCAGTGGTTATTTCATGATTATGTACTATAATGAATGTCACTCATTTTAAACTTTCCAATTAGCAAAGGATTCATTGGTAAGTCATTACTCTTCAATCAGAAGGTAATTGGTAGCAGGGATTTTGATAGAGAGTAACAACTGATAAAACCCAGCATAAGTATTAGCGTAGTATGAATGTATGGGCCCAAGTGAGTATCTAGTGTATGAATGCTGTTTGCTAATATCGCGCTGGATCAGTTTTCTGGTAATCAGAGGATGGTTACTCTTTGTTAATTGGGTAATGAGAATTTTTATTTGTATTTTTATGAACTAACATCCGTGTATTCGAAGTTTGTTTTATGTTGTCTAGAATCCCCGGGGTAAAAGGAATAGCGGATGGTAAGTGGAAGCCATACTGCAGTGAGGTTATCTGCCAGGCAGAAATAGTACTGAAAAGTTAAGCAGGACTTTCAGTACTCGTTAGGGACTCTATGCGTGTGAGTAATAGCAAAAAGAGCACGCTGGTAAAAATTTGATGTTATATCACCTAGAAAGGGTAACATTACCTAGAAAGGGTAACATTGGAGAAGTAACAGGTACTTCTGGAGCTTGTGTGAAAAGTAGACGGAAGTGTTTTACTCGTAGTGTATGTTTAGTAAGCGGAAAGGTTTTACTAAGTGTGAGAGAAAACTATCTTTTCTATTTTAGAGAAACTGGCACGATAGCGAATGTTTTATGTTGTTACTGAAATTTAATTAAGATTTATAGAGAAAATAAGTTTGCGTAAATTTTTGTAAAGGGAGGGTCAGTTGCCGGAGAGGGAGCTGACGTCACTAAACGCCGCGCTGAGATTGGTTGAATCAGCGGGTGTGGAAAACCCTTGTAAAGGAGGGGTCAGTAGTCAGGAGTAGTACTGACGTCATAGGTGCCGCGCTGGGATTGGTTAAACCAGCAAGGACAGAAAAGAGCAGATTGTAAAGGAGGGGTTGACAGATAAACGTCACCAAAAGGCCGCGCAAGGATTGGCTCGGAAATAAAAGATAGCAGACATTTGATTGATCAAAATTATAGAAGCGAAATTCTTAGTGGATAAGGATTGCCTTTAAAACGCGATCTGACTTTAACAGGAATTCGTCAGGATAGGAGATATTTAGGCTTTGCAGAATATAATTTTATACATCGGTACTTACCCAAGATGTACGGAGAAAGGAGAAAAATGTCATTTTTACAAAAGATTAAGAATTATTTTAAAAAGGACAAACCAATCAAAACTAGAGAAGGAATTATTATTCCACCAGCTAAAACGCCCGCTTCATTTATGATGATGGAGAGAGGTTATCATACTTGTGTATGGATGGAGAATTGGATAGAATATTCCAAAAATGATGGAATACTAGCATTTCCCGAGAATGGCACGTTCAATGGGCGAATTCTACAAAACTTAAGATTGAGGATGAATGACTTAGAACCCAGACCTAGATTAACTCAGTACGAAGCTCTAGAGGAATGAGAAACCGAGGCATTTGAGCGGGACCGATCTAGAAGTAATAGGAGTTATCCAGGATTTTTCCCCAGATACCTACATGAGTCTAGGAATGGTCAGATGAAACAATGGAGAAGGGCAATGATTACAGAAGGATTATATCCATTGTTCTCAGCAGAGGAGAAATTAGGAAGTAAGTGCACAGAAAAGACAAAACATTTAATGAGAAATGAGGAGTCTGAAGATGAATTTATGGAGGAAATGTTAAGAAACCCCCACCATATCAGGAAGGGACAAGTGGATGCACCCCAAGTGCACCACCGAAAACTCCATTAGTGCCACAGGTAATGCATGAATTCACCACGAGTAGAATACTTCATGACAAAGAAAAAGAAGCCCTAGAAAAGACCAGAGCAGAATTAATACAGAAAATAACTCAGATAAAAGTACACCCTGATTCGTTGACCATACCAGTAACAATTGGTCCAGTAGTTCCATTATATGGTACTCAGGGAAGCTGTCCTCCACCGATACTTGCACCTACTCCTGTGAATAATCCCAAACCTGAAGCTCCAGTTATAATTGAGGATCAATTTAGTGACTGTGAATCCACAATATCACTCATGGACTTGCCTATTCGAGGTTCTGTAAATAGTACTCCCAGGAAAGATGTACCTGGATGTTCAAAAGATGTAAGTTTAATAACTTCATCGGGAGCAAAAAGTGCTACCATAGTAACACCTGAAGATCTAGAAAGATGGGTGCAAGGGTCAGTTAAACAGTGCACACCTCCGAAAATAATGGACATTCATAAATTGAAAGTCGAATTAGAAGAAATAATAGCAGGAAATGTAGGACTAGAACGCTTAAATACCTATGATGAAGAAGAATTATTGTTCCTGTGTAGGAGTATCACCAGAAATGTAAGGATATTCCATTAAAAATTATCCAACTTAGCACTACAGATGGGAATAGAAATAGGGAGATTAAAGGTACTACAGAAACCCTATAGAGCAGAATTTTCAGACAAAGATTTAGAAAATATGAATGCCTCTGGAAGAAGATTACAAATAAGAGAATTAATGTTAGTTTTGCAAAAATGGGGAGACCTAGATAAATGGAAAACTAGGTGGGCCAAGAAAAAGGAAGAAGCACGAACAAGTAGAACAGCATCTGAATATGTGATGAAGGAAAGAGGGAAAACAGACCAAATGTATCCGATGCGAGAAGTTGCGGGAGGAGGATATGTACTTGTCCCATGGAGCAGACAGGATATTTTGTCATTTACGAATGATTTTCCAAAGTTGAGAGAAAAACCAATTGAATGGTACAAGCAGGTTGACAGGTTTGTGAAGGTGTCAAAGGTATTGTTGAAGGATTTGGATGGTTTGTTTGACATAGTGGTACCTGCCGATTTATGGACTGATTGCAAAATCACAGTGGATTGGCCAAGTGACGAGTATCCTAGAGATCCGAAAACAGGTGCCCCGTCAAATGATGTGATGAAAAAGTATCAGCAAGTGATAACATACCTGAAAGGGAAAATACCCCCGAAAGAAACGGATTGGGTAAAAATAGATCGAACTACCCAAGAAGCTAATGAATCAGTACATTCCTACTATGAGCGTCTATTGCAGGTATTTAAACAGTATAGTGGATTTGAGGACATTGGAGACAAGAACATGAGTCAGTTTGTGTATCGATTTGTTTATGGTCTAAAGCCAGAAATTTGTCAGATGATTAAGCAGCACATGTTGTGTTGGCAAGGGAAACCTATCGACAAAATTTTGAAATATGCAAAATATTGTGGAGACGATATTGAGGATAGACATAAGAAATTGCAGGAAAAAGTGATGTGGGCACAGGTGAAAATGGCTGAGAAACAGGGAATTAATTTGGAAAATCCGAGTGAAAATCAAGGAAAAGATTCTGGAACGAATGGTGATACTGGGAATGGTGGAAAATTTAGAGGACGAATGAGTAGAGAAGAAGCTAAAAAGAAATTTCCTTGTCATGGATGCGGAAAATTGGGGCATTGGAAGGATGAATGTAAAAAGATACGGAATAATAATGGCCCAAATCAAAATTTAAATCCACAGACGCAGAATGACTCACAGCAGGGTGTAAATCCTCAGAGTCAGTTGCCACCTGCACCTATTCAGGGTAATGTAAGCAGAGCAAAGCATGGTACAGACATTGGATATCCAGGAGGAAGTGGTAAGAATGATTATATGACATCGCAATTTCTTTTGCAGGACGATTTCTGTCAATTCAGTCCATGACGGTGCCTAGGAGAGGGGAAGAAGGAGTGCATACTTGGCGCATCCTTACAGGTAGATCAGTCAGGTCCATATGTTGAAGGGAATGTGAAAGGTAATAATATTACTTTCCTTTTGGACACTGGTGCTACCCGGTCTACTGTGAGAACAGCAGACATTCCAGACCTTCCTCTCTCTGGTGAAAATATCCAAGTAGTGGGGGTAGCTAATCAGCGGATTAGAACACCTCTTACTGAACCCATGGAAGTTAAAATCGGAAATTTCAGAGAAATGAATCAATTTGTAGTGTGTGATTCTAGTCCAGTAAACTTATTAGGTAGGGATTTGTTGTGCAAGATGAATTGTACAATTTTCTGCACACCGGATGGTGTGGCAGTTCAGACACCAGATGAAGATCATGTATATAAAATTATGATTGCAAAACAAGGTACAGAAGTAGACGAGATGTTTTCGTTAATAACAAAAGATGAGTTGCCAGAAGAATTAAAAGATACAGTAAACCCCATAGTATGGGATTTCACCGGAAAGGAAGTAGGACTTATGGCTAAAATAGATCCAGTTAAAATTACTGTAAAAGAAGGTGCAATTTTCCCAAATACCAGACAGTACAAAATGAGTGCAGAAGTAAAAGCAGGAGTCATTGAAGAAATAAATCGAATGATAGAACAAAATATCTTAAAAGAAGTAATGAGTAGCCCATGTAATTCACCTATAATAGGGTTAAAGAAACCTAGTGGAAAATATAGGATTGTTCAGGACCTGAGAAAAATAAATAAGATTGTGGAACCATGTTGTCCCATAGTGCCAAATCCTGCAGTAATTCTATACCAGATCCCTTGGAATGCAGGATGGTTCACAGTAATTGATTTGTGTTGAGCGTTCTTTTCAATACCATTACATCCAGACAGCCAGTATCTTTTTTCATTTAAATTTGAGAACAAGGTCTATGTGTGGAATCGTGTTCCTCAGGGGGACACAGAAAGTCCTTCTATTTTCAACCAGATACTGAAAAAGTGCCTTGAAAAACTAGTGATGCCAGGAAGCTCAGTCTTAGTCCAATATATCGACGACTTATTGGTGGCATCGAATACCAGAGAGGACTGTGTTGTTGATTCCATAGCATTGTTAAATCTTTTGGCAGAAGAAGGACATAAAGTCTCACCTGAAAAATTGCAATTCTGTACAACAGCTGTTAAATATCTGGGACACCAAATTGAGAGGGGAAAAAGAAGAGTAACAGCTGAAAGGGTAACTTTAATAAAGAAAATGCAAATGCCTGTAACACAAACACAAGTGAGAATGTTCCTAGGAATAGTAGGTTACTGTCGACAATGGATACCAGGATTTTCCATATTGGCTAAGCCCTTAATTAACATGACAAAAAAGAAAGCAAAGGACCCTGTTGAGTGGGAGGATGAAAGTGTAGAAGCCTTTGTAAAATTGAGAAATGCCCTATGTTCAGCACCTGCCTTAGGCATGCCTGATTATAAAAGAGAATTTGCATTGTTCTGTCATGAGAGAGAAAATTGTGCACTTTCTGTCTTAACTCAGAGACATGGATTAGAAAGACGTCCTATAGCATATTTTCCTGCTACATTGGACCCAGTAGCAGCCGCGTTGCCAGTATGCTTAAAAGCAGTGGCAGCTACTTGTTTGAGCATTGAACAAAGTGAGTCAATTGTGATGGGACACCCTGTAAAAGTGTATGTTCCACATGCAGTAGTCATTCTGTTGACAAGAACCCGAACTCAGCATCTTACTCCTAGTTGGCTGACTAAATATGAAAGAATAATAATGGGTGCTGAAAATGTGAATATGGTAAGGTGTACTATAATAAATCCAGCAACCTTACTACCAGACCCATATCATGAGAGAATTAAAGATGATGAAGACGATGAACATGATTGTATACAAATTACAGAATTATGCTCAAAACCACGCCCAGATATAGAGGAACAGCCTCTTAAAAAGCCAGACAGGGAGCTATTTGTTGATGGTTCATGTCAAAGACATGAAGATGGTAAACTAACTGCTGCCTATGCGGTATGTGAATTAACTGGAATAGTTGAAGCATCTTATTTACCAGGAGTCAAATCTGCACAAGTAGCTGAATTGATTGCGTTGATAAAAGCATGCAAAATTGGGAGGAATCAGAGAGTAACCATATTTACAGATAGCCAATATGGTTACGGGGTTGTGCACGATTTTGGCCAACTATGGATGCAGAGGGATTTCATGACTTCTTCAGGATCCCCCATTAAAATTGGACAATTTGTAAGGGAATTGCTAGAAGCAATACAATCACCAAAAGAATTGACTGTGGTGAAATGTGCCGCACACCAGTCAGGAGATGACTGGGTGGTAGTCGGCAACAGATATGCAGATCTGGTGGCTCAACATTGTGCCAAAACCAGAATTTCAGTCAATAAGAGGGTGGAAAGAATGGGAATCAGCTGCCAACTTATGCTGTATATGCCACCTGAAACTTGGAATGACGTCAAGAAATTGCAAGATGAGGTTGATGAAAGTGAGAAGAATTTGTGGATCAAACTGGGTTGTTCCCAAAGAGGAGATGATGAAGTGTGGATCAGTGCTGATGGCAGACCAGTCATGCCAGACTGTTTACTCTCACAAATGGCTAGAATGCATCATGGAGACACACATATAGGAAGAGATGCAATGATTAGGCTGTTCAGACAAAATTGATACAATCCCAAATTCAGGGCTGTTGCAGAGAGTCTTTGCCAGAGATGTCTAACTTGCCAGATGCATAATCCGGGGAGGAAGACAGTAATTGGATTTGGAAAAATTGGAAAGGCAGAGGGTCCATTTATGAGACTTCAGTTTGATTTCATACAGTTACCACCATGTAGAGGGCTGAAATATGTACTAGTCATAGTGTGTCTGTTTTCAAAGTGGGTGGAGGCTTACCCTACTAGGAGAAATGACAGCATTACAGTTGCAAAACTGTTGCTACGAGAGCTCATTCCTATGTTTGGTTTTCCAGTAACTTTGGAATCAGATAGAGGAAAACATTTTAACAGTGAAGTGATTCAAATAATCTGTGAAGCATTTCAAATCAAACAGAAACTGCACTGTGCATATCGTCCAGAAGCTTCTGGAGTGGTTGAACAATTGAATGGCACTATAAAGTCAAGACTGGGGAAAATGTGTGCATCAACATCATTAGAGTGGCCAGATGCATTGCCACTCGTTTTAATGGGACTCAGAAGTATACCTGACAGAACCACAGGATTGAGCCCACATGAAATAATGATGGGAAGAGCAATGAGACAAACACATGTTCCCACAAACAAACTGGTGAATATATCTGATGATATGGTTCTGGACTATTGCAAAGGATTGGCTGACCTAGTGCGTTCTGTCTCTCATCAGGTTGGAGAAGACGCAGAATCACACCAGAGAAACGTGTCTATCACCTAGATGGGGCAGACCGTGTCAAGTCATACTGACAACGAATACAGCAGTGAAGTGTGCCGGATTTCCTAATTGGATTCATGTAAGTCACACCAAGAGAGTACCAGATCCTGAGGAAGAGAATCCTCAGAAAACGCCAATCACTGAAGAAGCTGAAGGTTGCCCAGCTGAAGGATCTCAGGTTCGAGATTCCAGAGAAGCTGAAGAAGAACAACCGAGCACAAGTCAGGATTGGATACCCGTGGTAGAGGTTCCTGAAATATACCACAGAACAAGAAGTCAAGCAAAATTGGAAGAAATTGAAGAAGATCAGATAGGTGAAGAAAAAGCAGTTCAGGAACAAGAAGAAAAGACATTAAGAAATCCTGAACAAGGTCAGATAGGGAAAGGAAACTGGACTCAATACAGTAAAGACCTAATAGACTTTGAACAGGGACATACAGGTCTAGAGGAATCCGGTCAGGCTGCAGAAGTTCACAGTGCAATAAGCCCTGATCAGAACAAGTTAGATCAAGAAGAGTACACAGAAGAAGAAAACCTTGAAAAACATGAACTTGAAGAAATAAATAAAGAACAAGGTCAGTTATTGGAAACTCACAGTGGAGCTGTTATAGAGAAACCAATTAGACCTGAAAAGGAGCAAACAAGAAACACAGTAATTGAAGAACACGAAACAGTGCTAGGCAGTGAAATTAAAAAGATTTCTGAAAACAAAGATAAAGAGACAGTGCCAACAAAGAAAACAAGAAAAGGAGATCATTGGCCGAGTGTCATTAAAAGAGTAAAGTACCACATAACAACCAGAAGTGAAGATCCAGATCAAGTACCTGAAGTATCAAGTCAAACTGATCAAGAGAAAAAGTCAGAGAAAAGAAAAAGTAAAAGACTGAAACTTGTGAATAACAAATTCAAGGGTCCTGACTGGACTTATATCATTCTTGAAGATTTTGAAAGCTCAGAGTCAAGTGACAGTGGTGGCGAAGGAACAAGTGCAGAATTGACGTACGAAGAAGAAACAAGACCACCCTGACTAAGCAAAAGAATAAGCTAAAGAAAAGAAGAAAAGATAAGAAGAGCAATCTTCCTTGTCGAAAAATGCCTGACGATAGAGTTGCTGGGAGACCAAAACAGAAATTTTGTAGAAGATGCTGTGCATTATGCATATGTAGTCTAGTGATGGTGCTTATAGTATGGTTAGTCCTGATTGTAGCAGTTCCTTACCTTATGATAATAGATAAAAAGATTAATAATGAAACTAAGGAGAGGACAGCAAACATGAAGGGCAATAGAGTAGAACTAATGGCAGAAAGTGAACCAGAAATTCATCATGAAGTAGCTGACAACAACACTAGTTTAAACGTTTTCACAAAGTTATTGTTTCAATATGTAGACACAATGGAAGTTAGTAATTGTTATGTCTGTATGAAGTTACCTGAATCAGTAGCAGAAGGATTAACATATCATCCCTTACCACTGACATATGGCATATCATGTAGTGTTTTGTCTAGTTTATTTTATAGAGCAGGGAGACTTCAGTATTATTATTCAAACTTAGATGTGATATTTTCTGAGGTTCCGATTCACAAGAGTATGAACCCAGTGCTTAGTAGTCAAGACGCACAGTTTATGGGAGAATTTTTCTTAACAATGAAATCAATAGACATAACACATGCACATAGACACAATCTAACATGTTCCTTACATGAAGAAGAAAAGATATTTTTGAATTTAGTAGAAGATAGAAGACAAGATTTTCAAAAGAAAGCTTCTGAGCATAAGGCTCATTTACCACCTTGGGCTGAGAAAGAAGGGAGTTACACACCTGGCAAGGCTCAAGCTGCTATGGCTCTGGATTTTGTAAAGACAGGAAAAATTTGTCTTCATAGGTTAAAGACGGATTATAACAATGTTTTCATCGGTACCAGTGAATGCGAACACAATTGTTTAATTCTTGGAGGTTGGGGACTCAAAGGAGGAACAGATTCAGTTTTTCCTGGAATCTATTATGTGTGTGGGATTAAGGCTTACTTTAGGCTTCCTGCACGGTGGTATGGAAGTTGTTATTTTGGAATAGTATTTCCAAAGATATACCACGTAAAAAGAAACACTGAGAGCAATGAAAACAATAGCGAATTAATACGTAGTAAAAGAGCTAGTTTTTCAGAAATTGTAGGTGATATATTTGGTGCATTAATACCTTCAGTGGGAATAATTCTGAACTCAAGGAAAATATGTAAATTGTCTACAGTGGTTGATCGTTTATCAACGGATACTGCTGGAGGTTTTCTAATGATTAATGCGGAAATGGTTGCGATTAGATCTATGGTGATGCAAAATCGACTTGCTCTTGATATTATATTGGCAGAAGAGGGCGGAGTCTGTAAATTATTGAAGACGAAACATTGTTGCACTTATATTCCTGATAAGAGTGCAGAAATTGGAACGTATATACAGAATATAACTAAACTTGAGAAGGAACTTAAACCACTGGAAGTTGATAGTGTATGGGAAAGATTGACAAATAGTATATCGCCAATTGGTACCTGGTTTGCTAATGTAGGAAAAGGACTTATAGGTCAAATATTAGTACCCTTAGCAGGGATAGCAATAATAATATTGGTAGTAACAATATGGTGCAAATGCTGTAAAAAGAATGGAACATATAAGGTGACAGGAAGAGGAAAGAAACGAAAGGTAGATGAAATCGAACTTGAAGAGTGGAGAAGTGAATTATACAAGAAATTAAAAGGAGATTGTAAAAATGGAAAGTGTAAAGATGAGAATGAAGTAATTTGATAGAAGTTGGCATCTGATTGAGGGTAGTGTTTTGATGGCTCAGAAACGCCATCAGAGAGGGGATTGATGGAGCAAGGTTTCATAAATGAAACTTGCTTGTATTCAATCCTCCTCACAGTATTAATTTATTAAAACTTGTATTGTTAATACTAACCTTTGCATTCACGACACGAAAGGGAAGGAAGCTTGCCTATGTGTTTTACTAATGAATAACGCTTGTCTGTAATCTAAAATGGCCGCTATGCGCGGGAAAACTCAATGCGCATGTCGCAACCATATCACGTGGTGTGAAGTCTTTCTTTGCTTGGTGGGAAATTTCTGCTTCTGCGCAGTGTGTAGTAAAATGGCTGCTTGATGTTTTCACATGCTTCAGCTTGCTCTCATGTCATTACTAAATTGTCGTTTCCTAACGCTACTAACGCAGGATAGAATTTATAATTAAATGGGAATAGAGTAGATAAAGTGGGCATACAGTGAAACATTTTATTTTGTGATTTTAATATTTCTTCTTGCACTTTTATTAGTTCGTAAACTTGGGCCTGGGTTGGTGTTCTGAAACTCGAGAGGCAAATGGTTCTGCGCATGTCTCCTGTGTGCCTGCCAAATGAAGTCAATCTGGATGTCGTCCAAGGCCGCGACCCGATGGCCGAAGATGTTGTACTTTGCCTTTCCTGTTGTACATTGATACATTGTCTATGAAAATTGGTTTACATTTGCCATGAGACGGGTGGGAAATAAAGCGAATGTATTAAATTGAAGGGTGGGAATTTAAAAACAATAGGCTTTACAAGTTAGGCCAAATCGATATGGTGCGACAATCCACCCCCTGTCCCTGTCCAATCAGAAGTAGTGGCCCCATATTTTAGCAACATTAAGGGGAGGTACATGGGCGTAGAAGGGTATAATAGAATATAGCATTAGTTAATTAGTTAGAGCATGCGTTCACGAAGAACAGGCGTCCATGCTGCCAGAGCGCTCTTAGCTCCAGACTGCCAAGCTGATCGGTTGCTGACTGAATTCCTGTCCAGAAGAGGTCCTGAGGAGGGGGCGGCGGAGTCCATTAGAAGGGAGACACGGGCGAATCGAGGAGAAGCCGAGTATCAGAGAGGGGAACGACGCAGGCGTCGTTGTAGAGAGGTCACCGGTCCTGTCCTGATCCTGGAGGAGGTCTTTGCTCTTCATCCTTCCTGGGTCTTATTCTTTCAGCTCCTTGGCTAAGGGGTTTTAGTTCTCGCACTTAGGTAAATATAATGCAACCTTTAGTTGCGCTGCTGTCTCTATCTTCTCCTTTTCTTTAAACACCGTCATTGATTAGCAATAATCATTTCTATGCTTAATCTTGGGTATTGCGATTAAGTATCATGTGGCTCTGTATTTTACTCTGCTAAATCTTTAGATAAACATTTTAAAACTTCCTGACTCAGTGGTTATTTCATGATTATGTACTATAATGAATGTCACTCATTTTAAACTTCCCAATTAGCAAAGGATTCATTGGTAAGTCATTACTCTTCAATCAGAAGGTAATTGGTAGCAGGGATTTTGATAGAGAGTAAAAACTGATAAAACCCAGCGTAAGTATTAGCGTAGTATGAATGTATGGGCCCAAGTGAGTATCTAGTGTATGAATGCTGTTTGCTAATATCGCGCTGGATCACACTTGTACTTGTTCCTCTGGCTTATTCAATAAAGCTACAGAAATCATTGAAGACTACCGGCTTATGCTTTCCAGGGATCGTCATTTACCACAGCAAGCCACCCATGAACCCACTTCAGTTCCCTTCCTAATAGTGACAGCAGAGCCATGTATGAATGTTTTGCGACCGCACTCGCAAATTACCGCTCTCTTCAAGAGGGTGGTAATGAAGTCGCAAATGGGAAGGGGTCCCCAGGGGACCCCTTTCCCTTTGTAACTGGCTCCATAAATATTTTTTAAGGGCAGGCAGTGGTCCCTGCCTGCCCTTAAAAAATGAAACGAAAACGTTTTTTGTTTTTTTTAAATGCATCCTGTTTTCCTTTAAGGAAAACGGGCTGCATTTTTGTTTCATTTTCGTTAATTTGCACATCACTTTGTTATTGTTGCAGAGTATGTCCTAAGTACGACAGGTATGCCCAGACATGGTTTGCATGCTTACTGTGCCATAGCATTCAAGCTGCAAATAACTAACAGCCAAGTAGGCTGTTACTGGTCTGGGTTTCATTGGAAGTGCCCTGGCGGCAGGGGCGGCTCCTCCGTAATGTCGGAGGAGCGCCGCCCCCCCTGCTAAAAGAGGAAAAATAAAATGATAATAAAAGCATTTTATTATCATTTTATTTTTGCCTAACAGCTGATTACATGAGTCTTCAGCAGGGCAGGGCCAGGCAATCCTGTTGGAGAGGCATGGCAGATGGAGTGGTGAGCACTTTTATGTGCACATATGTGTTTGTCCGGCTGTCCTAGGCCGGCCAAACACACTTGCACACTTAAGTTTCTCCAATCCGGCTGTGTTGTACAGCCAGGTTGGGAAAACATCCCAGGCTCCAATGCACCGTCTGAGCGGCAAACAAAGCCACTCAGACCAGTCCCAGCGCTTCTCTTGTGTGGGGAATACTATTCCCAGCATGAGAGAAGCGCTGGGATTTAGCATCTAGGAGCCTGCGCAGTAAAAGTCCAGGATCGGCGGAGAGAACAGAAGGCGGCAGTCGTTGGAGCAGCACGTAAGAATGATTTTGATTATTTTTAGTTTGGGTTTAGTTTTTGGTTGTATTTCTCCCCGCCACCCCACCACTAAGCAATAATAGCAGCTGCCACTGCCTGGCGGTTAAGGACAGACTAGTTGTATTTAAGAATGACCAAGAAAGAAATGCATAATCTGGCATTGGGTGCAAATTGATGGACTGGAATGCTGGAATGTGCCCACAAGTGATCTCAATGGGCTGAGATTAAGTCAAGCCCTCCTTCCATCTGCTGCCATGACAAGTAACTGCTCCACTGCAAACTCTATAATAACAGCCGGGTGAACATCGTCCTAAGGTATTCGTAAGATTTCAACACCTCAAGATTCTCCCCCCACACTCGAACGAGGACTTAGGATTTTTTGCCCAAAAGCAGAACCATTGATTTGTCCGTATTTACAGTTGAATGTATATCCATGCAATAATCATTGAGTATTAAGATGTTCAGTTTTAAGTCAAGAAGAGTTACATCTAATAAAGCAAAGTCACCAATTTACAACACAAAGCCAATATTCTGCCCTTCAATATATGGTGAAAATGTGTGTAATGCTCGCAAGACTGCATAGAGATCAGAAACATATGAGCAAAACATTATTTGGGGCAAAATATACCCCTGCTTGAGGTCATTTCTAGTTTCGATCATATCTGCCAGAATCCTTGAGATCTCCACTCGAGCCCAGGTAATTAAATGTAATAATTGGAGTATGCTGAGCCTGGAAGTCATTTAGAGATGGCTTCTGTGACACCTAGCTTGCCTCTTGCAACCCCTGGCGCTGCCTTTGAAACCTCCGGCCTCAGAAATGAGAGATGCAGCGCCAAGTGTGGACTCTAAACACTGTTCTGTTGAGCACTGTTCACTTTCTGCAGCACCCGCTTTGAGTTGGTGGTACAATTCATACTCTTATGATTAATAAAAAAGAAACATTTTTTAAACAACTTGTTGCCATATTTTACGATTGTGACTACATGAAAATTCTATGTTTGAACACAAACTTCCCTATGTGCTTCTCACTAGTGCATTGCAAGTGATCATATATTAAAATGAATTAACAATAAGGAATCATTTAGGCCAATAGCATAGTTCATTTTCAATTTATGGGGGTCAATTCACAAAAAAGTAGCAAAAGTTTAATGCTACTGACAGGGGTAGGGTTACTACCTTTCGGAATACATGAATTATGTCTGGAACTTGCATGGAAAGCTGCACTTGGCACATGTTTCCATGCAGATTCCGTGGCAAAAGACGATTTCCACATTTTTAATCCATTCCCACTGTACAGAGGTCTCCGTGGCAGAGAACTCGGTACAGAGAGAATGGATTTCCCCATATAAATGCATATTTTTAAAATTTGTTTTTTCTCTTCTTGGAAAATACATTTCCCCATGGAGAAACCCCTTCCTCTGCACTCACATCAAATTTGGAAGTGATCCTTTCCTCTTCCGACCCCGAAAGAATGAATGAATGAATTTTGGTCTTATAGAGCGCAAACTTTGCCCAAAGGCGTCAAGACGCTGCGTATAGAACCGGCAGTAGTAGGAAACACAAAAGGAGCCTAGCAGTTAAAGTGTGAAGAGCCATGTTTTTAATGCAAAGGTATTTACACCAACATTTGATTGGAGTAATAATATGACTCTTTTCAGGCTGGAAATGGGAATATTGGGAGTTTATGAATTACAACAAATGTACTAATTTGTAGGCGTTCACAAACTTCCAAGGCAAACTACACCTTGGAACGACAAGGAATGTACTTGATCCAACACCGCCTGGGATTAATGGGTGGGGAGAACTCCGCAATTATGGTGGAGATCCACTGCACTTGTAAAAGGACAAAAGTCTGCCAGGAATACGTTTGTGAATTCCTTGCAGGCAAAAGTAACTTACGATTACTTCTGAAATTACCTTTGTAACTTGGCCAAATGGCCCTTATGAATTAATTATAGGTGAACATAACTACTATGGTTTTTAAACCATTTTTTGCTTCTCCGTATCTTTTATCATTATGTTTCTCATTGAGATATAGACTAGGAACCCATTAAATTATGTCAGTTTGTGGTATTAAAAAAATAGTTTTTTAAGTATTGTGATACTGTTTCCTCCTCTTAAAACAAGCACATAATTTTTCATGTAAGACAAAGAGAAATGAGTAATATTCCATTGGCATACCATATCAGTACCTTAAGTAATATATAGGCAGTATCAAAAATAGAGATTTACATTTGTTGTTAAATCATGCAATTATTATGGAACCATAGCGATAGCAATAATTGTGATGTCATCAGGATTTAGTTAATCATTTCCTGGGAAGATTCAGGATCAAATGCTGCAACATCACTTCCTCTGAAGTCATTGAGATTAAAGGGTGTATGATGTCACTTCCGGTAACCCTGGTATCTTGGTGAATTGATGTCCATGATGCTGAGTAGTGCACGTGGAACACTCCACCTTACAGCTGATCCCATAGTTTCATCTGCTGCATAATGAAGCTCCAAGCTCCCCCAACACTATACAATGATCATCCATGAAACAAATGGGCTGATAGCTCACCTGCTCAAAAGGGGCACAATATGGGAAGAGGCCCAAATATTTAATAGCAGTACATTAACTCACTGAAACGTTTGGCAAGCATGTCTGATAGGAAGATGGATTATCATGGTAGCCCTTTTTGAAAATCTGCCTAATTATTTTCATTAACCATGACTTCAAACTTTTTCTGTTTATCATTGCCCACTAGATAAACAGGCTCAATTGATTTGACCACCAGTCAGGATTACATCCTAGTATGCTGCCTAGGGGGTTGTTGGGTCCTGCCACTGACTGCCCCCATTCAATGAAATAATAATTTTCTTTACATTTGATTTTGGACCGGAATCCAAAAGTGACGTATTTACAACATAGAATCTTTCATGCTGTAGCATGAGAGCATGCATAATAGAAAGGTATTTAACCCATCTGTCCTGCGGAATGTTGTGTTCAATTGAATAATCAGGCTGTTACTACCCTTCTCTACTAGTTGCCAAAATCGACAAGAGTTATGAGAGGCAAGTGTAATACGCTCTCATGCCATTTATGAGCAGTACATCTAATTTTTTTCTCATGTAGTAGATTTTTGCAATTTGATTTTCCGATTTTTAATTGATGCTAGCACTGAAAGATCACTGGTAACATGAGACCAGAGGCATCATTCCTTGGGTGTGGGGTGGGGTTGGAGGAAGGGGTTCACGATTGAGAAAGTTCCATTGACTCTATAAAATGTGCGTGGTCTGAGAGACACAGGCAGCGGCGGCCGCCACAAATAAAGGGTGGTGGGCGGGAGAGGAAGCGCAGGAGGGGTGTTACGGGGGTGGTTAGAAATAATAGATTGTAAACAAAAAAACGTGCCTTCGGCCGCCTCCAGCATCGCGCTGCCTCCCCTGTTCTTCCTGGGTCCCAGCAGCCCCTGGGACAGATGCCCATTCAATCCCCGTGCTGCAGAGCAGCATGGGGATTGGCCTGAGTGGGCTCAAAAGACACCCTGCTCAGACCAGGGAGCCTGTGGGGGTTTCTCCAACCTGACTGCTCAATGCAGCTGAGCTGGAGAAAACTTAAGTGCGCCATTGTTTTTTGGTCAGCCAGAGACGGCCAGCCAAAAACAAATGAGCACTTAGGGAGTGGAGCGCACGTAGCACTCCTCCTCCCCCCTCCCATACTTAGGCCCCACACCTCCCTACAGCGCTGACTAAGAGCCGGCAAATGCAAAATAAAACGATGCAACAACGTCGTTTTATTTTACATTTGCCGACTCTGAGCCAGGCAGTGGTGCGACTCTCCCCCGCCATTGCGGATGAGCCGCCGCTGGACACAGGCTCTGATAAATGTATTCAATCGCATTGTTGTGAAGTGAAATTGAAAGGCAGACATGTTGTCACAGTTTGCAAGTATGCTTTATTGATATTTACAATATGCAGTAATGCCGGGCTGGACGTGTGATGTTCCTTCCAGTATAAAACTATGCTTTGGCCTAGTTTAACACTTTTGCCCCTTTGTAAGTATGCTGTAAAGTGAAGTACACATACAAAGTTTGAAAAGATAATAGAAAAGGAAACTTTTTTCAAACTTTTACATCTGCCTCGTTTTTTAGTAGATAGGGCTTTGCATCAAAAATCGAGGGTGACTGCATTAGACTGCCCGTGCACAGCCAACCGAATGCCTTCTTGTCGCAAAGTAGCGTGTAGCTCCATTTTGAGTTAAGTTAGACAACATTTTAATGCAATTGCAATTCAGAATTTGGGTTAGAAAGTAAATTCCAACACAACACTTTGTCTAGGGTTTGCATCACTTTTGTGATTTAAATCTGAGGAAAAGTGCTAGATAATTTCCCCCTATGTTTTTTTACAGATTTTGTGGCAGCCTATTTTATACTGTGTATGGCCTATAATACATTTTTTGAACTGACCTACATATTCACAATGCTTTCTCTCTCAGATTGGGACTTCATAGGTCTATAATTACACAAGTCATTAGTACCCTCTGCACCAACCAGTTATACACATAGATATCTGAATTAATCATTTTAAACAACTAAGCTTTCCTACCGGAACAATGCGTTTCCCACAGATTAGTTTATCTGGAATTTTTTCGATTAAGGTTTCTGCATTATCTTTAACATGCAATTATCACCCCCGGTCAGGTCCACTGAATTAATGTGGTGGGGAGGCCCAAATTATGTGGCATGGTTGACTAAATTATGCAGCATGAAAGGCAAATTGTATGGCATAATGAGGCACATCTTGTGGTGGTATTACTTAATTATATTTACAAATTTTAACACTGAACAAAGATTTCACCTCATTAGTATCAGTTTTACACCCAAATAATGAAATAAGTAACTGAAAGGTGACCTGTCAACCTTTGCGAATAGTTTTCCACCACACAACAATTTGTGCCACTGCAGTTTCAATAACTTTTGATCCATTTGAGCTAGAATATTTTTTTTGTTAAACTCTGAAGATTATGCCGCTTTTATTGGATTATGTGACAAATGTGGCAAATACTTAAATATGCAGAAAATGCAGCAACTTTAGAAGAGCATTGGTGAATTACTTGACCGGGTATTAGTAAAAGTCACAAGTTGGCCCACGAACACGCGTAGAAAAGAGTCTCATACCACAGTATGATAGCACTTGTCAAGACTAGCTGTGCTCAGCCTGATGTGAAAGACATTCACTATCAGGTGACCCATCATAATTTCCAAAAGCAGTAAATGACATCTTTGAACAGTAAATGTCAGAAAATGGAGAACAGGAAAAACTGGTGAGAGGTAACAAAACGGTAAAGATTAAATAAGAAAGACCTGCAGATCCTACCACCCGACATTCATACTTGTGTTTCAGGGAGTGGATTATTTTACAAAGCAACTCAACTTCACCTTTGGCTGTGTGGTCCTGGCATATGATTAAGTAGCACAGATATCAAGGATCTTGCTTACAAGGCACTCATGGACACTTCTTGAAAGAACTATGCTGAATTTAAGCCAGAAATTAACATGATTAATTCAAGGATTTTTTTATTTTTGCCCACAATCTTAAAATCAGAATATATTTAATAAATATATATATTTTTTTTTTTTTTAACAGAAAGAACACAAACCCTTGACTTTGGGGCAAAATGTCAACAGGGTCTATGGATAAAACTGTATTCATGAGTTATCTGTAAGTGAAAAGTCAGCAAAATGATTAAATAATATTTTGCTATTTTTAGCCACATCTCTACCCCCACCTCCCTCCAATGCAGTCAATATCACAGTTACCATGCTTCTTATGCACTGAAAAACGAGTGTATTTAAACAGGGACTGCATCGCTGTCTCTGATTAAACTTCACACATTGTTAAAGTGCACATGGTTATACTCTAACAGTAATATTTTACCTTGCAGTGGCAGTCTGTAAGCGTCGGGCGGGGTGGCACACTGAATGTGATCTTTTTGAGAGTGAAGCTCAGCTTTGAGGTGGCAAGCGAGTCAAGGGGATGCATAGCTGGTAAGTTTACCAGGTCTGTGCATGTTGAGCTGATTCAAGGTTTTTTCTTTGATTTCTGGGACTAGTAGTCTTGACTTTATAATGGCATAAACAAAACTCCCTGGACTGGAGCAGCTGATAACACATGTGTTAGATCTGGTAGCCATATGGTGATCTTCCCCCAAATCTTTTGCCTTCACCCCTCCTATTTTTGCTGAATTCCTTTTTGTTGGCCTTAGGACTCAGTGCACTTTGCCACTGCTAACCAGAGCTAAAGTGCTCATGCTCACTTTCTAAAACATGGTAAAACTGGCTTACACCTGATTGGCATATTTCATTTTCTTATAAGTCATTAGTAAAGTGGTATACCATATACCCAGGGCTTGTAAATGAAATGCTACCAGTGGGCCTGCAGCACTTATTGTGCCACACACTTAAGTAGTATTTAAAATATGTCTTAGGCCTGCCATTGTATCCTGCTAGCAGTTTTAAACTTCCAATGCACCTTGGCAAAATAATTCCTTTAACAAACCTAAAACTCCCTTTTTAATACATATGTCACCCCTCAGATAGGCCCTAAACAGCCCTTAGGGCAGGGCACATTGTAATTAAAAAAGTTGGACATGCACTTACAGGTTTTACATGTCCTAGCAGTGAAAAACTCCTAAATTCGTTTTCACTACTGTGAGACCCTACCTCTCCTACAAGATAACATTTGGTTACCTTATTACATCTAATAAGGGCTAAACTTTGATTGGGTGCAGGTAGAAAAGTAAGTTTGGGTGTTTAAGAAATTGTAATTTAAAACCTGCTTTAATGGTAAAGTCGTATTTTAAGTCACAACTTTATTTTCCTAACTATGTGGTGCCTGCAGCCTGCTCCTGGATCCCATGACTATATGTGTGTGGCAGTTTGACTTTGTATATTCCTTCCATACAACCACTCAATAGAGGGATTAGGTGTGCCTAGATGGGCCATCTCAGGCAATATGATGGGGCAGAGCTGGGCACAGCTCCACTTCCAAATCAATAGGCTGTGCCCTGCACACTCACAAATGATTTCACACTAGTCTATTGTGACTGTAGCCAGGCTGGAGCCAGGGCAGGAGGCAAGAAACTGCAAGCACTTCTGTATGGGGGAATTCTAGAAACCTTGCCTACTTCAAAGAAGGCACCAGGTATAAAAGGGACCCTCAGACCACCACTCCAGATAACTTCTGGACCTTTGGAAGACTCAGAACAAGGACTGCTGAGTTGCTCTGCTGCAAAAAGGACTGCCCTGCTGCCCTGTTAATCTGCTGCCCTACTGCCCTGTGCCCTACTGCCTGAACAGGAAAAACTGGACCTGCACCTTGAACCCAAGGCCACCAGAGTGACTCCAAGGGATAGTTGGCTGGACTCCTGATCAGAGTCTTGGGGACAGAAAAGGCTAAAACCAACTTGAATCCTGCACCTGGACTGTGCCTGCTGTGAGTCCTAACCCCCTAAGTGGTGCCCCTCCAGTCCCTTCCTTGGAAGTTGAGATGAAGATGCTCTGCCAGCCCAGCTGTGGTCTCCATCAGAATTGACACAGTGCAACGCAAACCCGACGCAGTACACCGTAGCCTCTCCTCGGAACTGATGCAGTGCGATACAGTCTCGACGCAAGCCCGCATCTCAGCCCTCTCAGCTCATCGGAACTGCCACTGTGCAACACATTCTCAACACAACCCACATCTCAGCCCTGGAAGCCCACTGGAGCAACCGCTGTGCGACGCTTCCTCAATGCGAACTTCGCATTGCTCCTCGGAGCCGCCGCTATACAGTGTAATGCTCCACATTCAGGATTTAAGGTACAATTCTCAGTGGGCCTAACTTGGTCCTCATAGCCGGCCCACTCTCCATCACAGTCAGCCTGAACGTGTGAGTTTGTCCCGGTGTGGTGTGACAAGATAACCATAGTTGGCCTATTTTGCTTTTAAGCACTATTTTTACATAAACCTTTAAAATTTCATATCTCCGGTTCTACTAATTGGATTTTTGTCTTTTTGGTCTCAAATAATTTATTTAAATTAACTCTATTTTTCAAAATTGGTGTGAGATTTTTCTTGTGTTTTCACTTTATTACTGTTTGTGTGCTGCATAAAAACTTTCCACATTGTCTCTAAGTTAAGTCTGACTGCTTTTGTGCCCAGCTACCGGAGGGTTAAGCACAGGTTAATTTAGTGGCTTTTTGTGGTTTACCCTGACAGGGATTGTGGCTATTGCTTGAGCAGGGTTTTATCCCCTACAAACCAACGACCTATTTTCTAGCAACATGGACCTGGGAATTTTGACTGGGCTGGGCCTGACGAGGGGCTGGGGCACTAGATGACTCACATCCATTGGGTGGCATATGAAGGTCGTGGATCTCATCCGGGGAGGAGGGGGCCAAGCTGCAGGCAGCAAACAGCAATGTTCTCCTCTTCTTTTATTCTTAGCAGCACAGGACACTTTGAAGCTAAGCACTTGCAGGTGGGAAACATACAAAGAATGGGAAAAGCCTTAGAATTTTAAAATCAGGATAGAGGGCTTAGGGTGGGTTGATCTTCGTAACATGTGCCCCATTGTTTCACCTGCAGATTGGCAAACTGATCACAAGTACTAGGGGCAGGTGAGAAGGTCAAAACCAGGGCCATCTTCGGTAACATGTTAGGGGCCGATTCCGATCTCGGTCGGAGGCGCACCCAATACCATTCGGTCGGGAAAAAAGCCATGCGAAAGCCTGTTTCCCGACCGATCCGTACAGCACACCGAACGAGTAAGTACGATGCGCACAACAGCAAAGAATCCGGCCGAGCCGTACTCACCCAAACCAGGTCCTGTTCTCCGACCGCGGCGAATCCGGAAACGCCGAATCGAGTCGCACGGAAGGAAAAATGCAGCCCCGTCCGGCCGGACAAGTACGATGCGCTTTCCGTACGCGCCGAACCCGTCGCTACGCCCGGCACGTCAAAGCATCCGGGAGAGGCGCACATAAGCTCCGATTCGCGCCACAACACGATCCACGGCTCCGAGACGAACACGGCAGCGACGAGGACGAGGCGAAGCGACGAGGACGAGGCGAAGCGACGAGGACGACGCGAAGCAACGAGAAGGACGAACGACACGAACCAACCATGAATCCCTTCGTCCCGATCATACCAATATTCTACATATACTACCGGAACAGGCACGGACGCGTACGGCGCAGAAGGTAAGCCAGACACCAACCACAAAACACATACAACACGTACACGACACATCACACACACACACAGGGATGCAGAATATACTTACACCAGCAACAGCAGCACCATAGGGGCGGGATGCCCATCACCAATGCCACATATGCACACAGGGGCCTGAATGCGCACCACCACCCCTACCCAGGGGGGCAGGATGCCTACCACCACTACCACCCTTACCCAGGGGGCTGGATGCCTACCACTACTACCACCCTCACCCAGGGTGGGCTGGATGCCTACCACTACTACCACCCTCACCCAGGGGGGCAGGATGCCTACCACTACTACCACCCTCACCCAGGGGGCAGGATGCCTACCACTACTACCACCCTTAGCCAGGGGGGCAGGATGCCTACCACTACTACCACCTTCACCCAGGGGGCAGGATGCCTACCACTACTACCACCCTCACCCAGGGGGGCAGGATGCCTACCACTACTACCACCCTCATCCAGGGGGGCAGGATGCCTACCACTACTACCACCCTCACCCAGGGTGGGCTGGATGCCTACCACTAGTACCACCCTCACCCGGGGGGCAGGATGCCTACCACTACTACCACCCTCACCCAGGGGGCAGGATGCCTACCACTACTACCACCCTTAGCCAGGGGGGCAGGATGCCTACCACTACTACCACCCTCACCCAGGGGGCAGGATGCCTACCACTACTACCACCCTTAGCCAGGGGGCAGGATGCCTACCACTACTACCACCCTCACCCAGGGGGGCAGGATGCCTACCACTACTACCACCCTCACCCAGGGGGGCAGGATGCCTACCACTACTACCACCCTCACCCAGGGTGGGCTGGATGCCTACCACTAGTACCACCCTCACCCAGGGGGGCAGGATGCCTACCACTACTACCACCCTCACCCAGGGGGCAGGATGCCTACCACTACTACCACCCTCAGCCAGGGGGGCAGGATGCCTACCACTACTACCACCCTCACCCAGGGGGGCAGGATGCCTACCACTACTACCACCCTTAGCCAGGGGGGCAGGATGCCTACCACTACTACCACCCTCACCCAGGGGGGCAGGATGCCTACCACTACTACCACCCTCACCCAGGGGGGCAGGATGCCTACCACTACTACCACCCTCACCCAGGGTGGGCTGGATGCCTACCACTACTACCACCCTCACCCAGGGTGGGCTGGATGCCTACCACTAGTACCACCCTCACCCAGGGGGGCAGGATGCCTACCACTACTACCACCCTCACCCAGGGGGGCAGGATGCCTACCACTACTACCACCCTTAGCCAGGGGGCAGGATGCCTACCACTACTACCACCCTCACCCAGGGGGGCAGGATGCCTACCACTACTACCACCCTTAGCCAGGGGGGGCAGGATGCCTACCACTACTACCACCCTCACCCAGGGGGGCAGGATGCCTACCACTACTACCACCCTCACCCAGGGGGGCAGGATGCCTACCACTACCACCACCCTTAGCCAGGGGGGCTGGATGCCTACCACTACTACCACCCTTAGCCAGGGGGCAGGATGCCTACCACTACTACCACCCTCACCCAGGGGGGGCAGAATGCCTACCACTACCACCACCCTCACCCAGGGGGGGCAGGATGCATACCACTACTACCACCCTCACCCAGGGGGGGCTGGATGCCTACCACCACCCTTAGCCAGGGGGGGCTGGATGCCTACCACTACTACCACCCTCACCCAGGGGGGCAGGATGCCTACCACTACCACCACCCTTAGCCAGGGGGGCAGGATGCCTACCACTACTACCACCCTCACCCAGGGGGTCAGGATGCCTACCACTACCACCACCCTTAGCCAGGGGGGGCTGGATGCCTACCACTACTACCACCCTTAGCCAGGGGGCAGGATGCCTACCACTGCTACCACCCTCACCCAGGGGGGGCAGAATGCCTACCACTACCACCACCCTCACCCAGGGGGGGCAGGATGCCTACCACTACTACCACCCTTAGCCAGGGGGGGCAGGATGCCTACCACTACTACCACCCTGAGCCAGGGGGGGCAGGATGCCTACCACTACTACCACCCTCACCCAGGGGGGGCAGAATGCCTACCACTACCACCACCCTCACCCAGGGGGGGCAGGATGCCTACCACTACTACCACCCTCACCCAGGGGGGGCAGGATGCCTACCACTACCACCACCCTCACCCAGGGGGGGCAGAATGCCTACCACTACCACCACCCTCACCCAGGGGGGGGCAGGATGCCTACCACTACTACCACCCTCACCCAGGGGGGCAGGATGCCTACCACTACTACCACCCTCACCCAGGGGGGCAGGATGCCTACCACTACTACCACCCTTAGCCAGGGGGGCAGGATGCCTACCACTACTACCACCCTCACCCAGGGGGGCAGAATGCCTACCACTACCACCACCCTCACCCAGGGGGGCAGGATGCCTACCACTACTAGCACCCTCACACAGGGGGCAGGATGCCTACCACTACCACCACCCTCACCCAGGGGGCAGGATGCCTACCACTACTACCACCCTCACCCAGGGGGGCAGGATGCCTACCACTACCACCACCCTTAGCCAGGGGGGCTGGATGCCTACCACTACTACCACCCTTAGCCAGGGGGCAGGATGCCTACCACTACCACCACCCTTAGCCAGGGGGGCTGGATGCCTACCACTACTACCACCCTTAGCCAGGGGGCAGGATGCCTACCACTACTACCACCCTCACCCAGGGGGGCAGGATGCCTACCACTACCACCACCCTTAGCCAGGGGGGCTGGATGCCTACCACTACTACCACCCTTAGCCAGGGGGGCAGGATGCCTACCACTACTACCACCCTCACCCAGGGGGGGCAGAATGCCTACCACTACCACCACCCTCACCCAGGGGGGGCAGGACCCCTACCACTACTACCACCCTCACCCAGGGGGGCAGGATGCCTACCACCACTACCACCCCCACCCATAGGATGGACAATGCATGACACAACCAGCACACCACAACCTAGGGAATGCAAGAAGAAGACATCCCCCAACACCATGACAAGCGTGTGTAGACTGTGTCAAATGCCTACAACACCGAACATGACTTCGAACATACAATGTGACCCCCTAGCACATGTGCCACACAAATATGTGTGTGGCACACACAACGCAAGCAGGCCATGACCATTGTGGCAATGGGGTCCAAACCCCCATCATCACAGTGACCAAAAGGTAAGTGTGGGGTCCATAGCTGCAGCACATTTTGAACATTGTGGCAATGGGGTCCAAACCCCCATCATCACAGTGACCAAAAGGTAAGTGTGGGGTCCATAGCTGCAGCACATTTTGAACATTGTGGCAATGGGGTCCAAACCCCCATCATCACAGTGACCAAAAGGTAAGTGTGGGGTCCATAGCTGCAGCACATTTTGAACATTGTGGCAATGGGGTCCAAACCCCCATCATCACAGTGACCAAAAGGTAAGTGTGGGGTCCATAGCTGCAGCACATTTTGAACATTGTGGCAATGGGATCCAAACCCCCATCATCACAGTGACCAAAAGGTAAGTGTTGACAAAGTAAGAGGTGCAACTGCCAAACTGCATGGATGATTCCTGGTCACAGAACAACAAACACATCAGTGGCAAAGTAGTGTATGTGTCCCATTGCAACATAAATTGGGGGAGCCAAATCCTGCAGTGCAAATAAGACATAACTTTGGCCATGTGCAGACAAACAACACCCATGGGGGCTGACACCGTCAACAATCATCAATGACACAATGACAGAAGTGACCATCCGAATGCAGACCCACATATGTGCACCAATGGGCACACACATGCAGATACCCTGTGGAGACTGCAGATGTGAGGCGAACAGATACCATACCATGGCAGCAATGGGACACACAATCAACAATTAGCACCAAATGAGGGCTCCCGTCCCATCAGCCTGGTCATGGAAGTGCCAACGGAATCATCTGCACAGATCCAACACACTTGTATAGCAATGTTGCACTGACAACACAGATGAGTCCTTCCCCATTGATGCCCAAACCTGCATGTTCACTGGAGATGGCCACACGGTCAGGGAAGTAGACGAATAGAACAATGGCAGGCACAACAGATGTGCAGGGGTGGAAGCCACAGATGTGAAATTGCCAATCTAAGTAGGAAATCCCATTGCCAAATACTGAACACATGACACCCTCAGATGCTGCTATGGATGACATGGATACACCACAGGATAGGACACATTCCCCCTGGACCACATGGGTTCCTGCACAGTAACACTTCATTATCATGAGACCAAATATCACCATCACTGCAGCAAGGGCATGGTTAGCATCATCAACATCATGTACATCAGAAGCAAAAGCACTAGAGAACAGAAAGTTGCTTTATTCAGCATATGTGGCATTAAAAGTAGAAGTCCGGTAGAACATAAACAAAGGCCAATGGCCAGTCCATCAACAAAGTCACAAGTGGGTGACAGTGGCAGATGCCACCCTACACATGCCTGCACAAAACCAGGGACAATCCACTAGGAGGGGCAACCGGGGGTAGGCCAGGCACCGCAGGGACAGGATCAGGGCTCACCAGGAGGAAGCAGGGAAGCGGTGGTGGGTGCTGAAGAGCCACTGACAACTGCAGTGGAGGTGTCTGACATGGTGTGTGCCTGCACAACTGGGGGGCATGGCTCAGATGTTGTGGGTGCCGGCACGACTGCAGTGGACCCTGCAGATGGAGTGGACAGGTCCGCCACTGCAGTGCCCAAGTCAGACAGGGTGGTAGTGGACTCCACTGCAGTGCCTACCACCAGGGGAGGAGAATGGGGAACAGGCAAGGTGGGCTGGACAGAGGGGGAGGACACCCTCACCACATCAGTGGCACAGACAAGCGCAGCGGGGGGTGTGGTGCCGGGAGAGCAAGTGGCAGGGGAGAAGGCCGGAGCCTCTTGGGGATGGTATATTTGTGGGTGGGGGAACCTGGGGCAGGGTGTGGTGGGGCACCTGTGGAGTGGGGGCCTGAGGGATGGAGGAAGGAGACCTGGTGCTTGAGCTGCAGGGCGGCGGCGGGGTCTTGCTCTTAGCACTCCGGGGGGACTTGCGGGTGGGGGCCTCAGTCTGTCTGCGCCTGGGGGAGGGTGTCCGGGGGCGAGGGGCACTCTGCTCCGTGTGGGGGGGCTTCCTCTTCCCCCTGGATGCTGGGGCAGCTGGATCGGAGGGGAAGAGGCCGAGGTCACTGAGGAAGAGGCGTTGGGTCTTTGGGGTTGCAGGTGAGGCAAGGGAGGCAAGGGAGGGTGCTTTGGAGGGAGAGGCAACTGAGGACTGTGCAGTGCCCGTGGATGCGTGTGTGTGTACCAGGGCCCCATCCCCTGTGAGTCTGGTTTCAGTCCCCTGACTGTGCGTGCGTGTGCGTTTAGTTTGTGGCGTGTGTGTCTGTGTGCTGGATGTGTGTGTGCTGGTGTGTGCCTGTGCCGGTGTGTGTGTGCTTGGGACGGGTAAGGTGCTGGGGAGTGTGGATGGAGCAGAGGCAGGAGGGGTGAGGGACTGTCTGAGGAGGGACACTGCTGCCGTCAGGGAGGAGTCCATGGACCTGTTGCCCCTCTGTAGGTCAGACATGCCCGATGAGATGCCCTCCATGAACGACACCAGCTGAGTCAACAGTGCGGTGTGCGCATGGAGGACACTCAGCATGGCTGTCTGCCCTACATGGAGCTGGCGAAGGAGGTACACTGACTCCTCACTCAGGGCAGCAGGGGACACAGGGGCAGGGGTGCGGTGCCTGGGCCAAAGGAGACACGCTCCCGAACATGGGAGCCTCCACGGACCTGGGGAATGGGAGCCGATGGGAGGGCGGTGGTGGTGCTGGTGGTGGTGGGGACAGCAACACTAGCTGGGGTGTGGTGGCTGCTGACACCCGCCTCCACAAGGGAGTCATCCTCCGAGTTGCTCTGGTGCTCAGCTGAGGTGGATGGTGCTGAGGACTCCTCGGTGTGGCTCCCCTCGCCCTCCGTGCCACTGGGTCCCTCCGACCACTCCTCGGCTGCTGACCCAGTCTGGGTCTCTGGCTCCTCCTGGTCCGTGGAGCTGTCCCCTTCCGTGGCCGTGGATGTATCTGCAAACAATGGGGAAACAGACAGACATCAGTCACCTGCACCAAACGCACACACCACTGTGAGCACAGCACATTACAGAGCAAGCCCTGGCATCATTAGTTGTACATTGCTAAAAGTGCCCTAACTGAACAGGAGAAGCCAATTGTCAGTCTGATGCCAAGCATGGCACTCACATCCCACATGGCCTTGTACCCATCTGTCTGGTGTCTGTTGGATTGCAACACCCCAGTGTGGACACATGCACCAAGTACACAGTAGTTGGACAGTGCAGAGGACACGGTGTGGACACATCACAGCTCTTGCCACTGAGTCAGTACAGGTTTCCAGATGAAAGGGATGCCCAGAGTCAAATAGGAAATGCATGTGATGCATACCAGCGACAGACACCATGATGCACCCATGTCCTGATAGCCAGCGCCACTATGGTGTGCATGTAGCACATGTCACTCCCCTGCAGGACCACCAATAATTTGACACATGCCATGGCAGAGGCATGACTGCTAAGTCATACATCACTGTCTCAGTGATGTATGACTTGGCAGCCAGACAACAACACTATGCACTGTGTCACAATAGTAGGTCATGGGGAATGCAAGTCCTGGAGCTGCACAAGTGCACATGTACATCCCCCACACAACACATCATCTTAACCCTCATCTGTCCAGGTCACACCTATTGGACATATGGGAGACCTGTGACACTACCCTCTGAACCTGAGCCCCTCACAATTTGCTGTGAATGGGGAACAGCTGCCTGAACTTCACATTCGCATACCCCAGTCTGCACGGGCAGCTGATCAAACACCTATGTGACACACAAGTATCGTCTCCTATGGTCACATCTCCAGGGGCATGCTGAGCCCCTACCAAGAAACACCCCAGCAGTCCTGGCAACTAATCCACAGCACACTGACACAGAGGCAGACACCTGAGGGGTCAAATCACTGTGCACAATGTGTCAGCTGATACACGGGAGTGGGAGTACAGAGTGCATTGCATGGCCTGGAGTAGGCATGACTGTCCTGCTCCACATGAATGAGGGATGTGCCCTGGACAGTGGATAGCTGGCTATGTATGTGTGACACACGTAATCTGCACACTCCTGGGGCCCAAACATTGTTCCCACCCGCTGCATGGGCGTGTGCCACATACCCCAGGCACATGTGGTGGCTCAGCTCAGCAAGTGGACCGCATATCAAAGCAACACGCAGATCACATGTCCAAACCCAGGCGTTGTGTGAACAATGGACCCACCCTTGATGCCCACAAAAGAGTTAGGGAAACAGATGCTGTCCCCCACCTTTAGTGAAGCAAACTGCAAGGACACAGTCCCAAGTGACACAATTCCCTGAATGTAAGGGCCACACCTGGGTATCAGATGAGCAGTGGGCAGTGCACAATAGAGGGACATGGCTCCTGGACAACATGACTGCTGCACTGTGGCAGTTGAACCAGGCCAGAGGAGGGCACAAAGCATGTAATACAGAGTTCACAGTGCAGTCTTTGACTCACCCCCTCCTTGCTGCTGTCTGGCCTTCAGCTGCCCATCCAGGTCTGGAAACACCACCGCCAGGATCTGGAGCATGTGGGGGTCAGGGTCCGTGTTCCGCCCCTCCTGCGAGGAGGCGACAGCTTCAGCTGGACCCGTGCAATCCTCCGGGTCCAGCCCCGAAGGTCCTGCCACCTCTTCTGGCAGTTGCGGATTCGGCGCTTGTAGACCCCCACGGACCGGACAGCCCGGACGATGTCCTTCCAGATTTCCTGCTTCCGATGGGCATTAACCTGTCAGGATGACAAAGTGAAAAGGCCATTACCACACATGCAACATATCCGTGCATGACACAGTTGTATATACATGTCTCAATCACAGGGGCACATGATGTACACAGGCAGTGCAAAGCTGACCATGGACAGTTTGCCAGATGTCACTACATGGTATCATTGCATGGGAAGTAAAACCATGTTCAAATGCACTGTCACTGCACCATACCTGTCCAGTGCAAGTCACTACACACTATGGGGGGTGACAACTACTCAGTGAGCCTGCTAGCCAGTGGCGTGCAGACTCTCAGCCTTGCTAGTCACACAAAATGCACATTCAGAAAGGCAGTGCACAGAACACTCACCTGCTCCCCTGGTGTCCCATACAGCTTGCTGTACTGTGGAAGTAGGCTGTCCAACAGGGCCTGGTTCTCTTCAAGGCTGAAGGCTGGGGCTCTCTCCACAGTACGTGCCATTGCAGGGTCCAGAGGGGCAGAGACAGCAGCAGTGCAGTGGCAGATGTCGTCCTGGAGCATGTAGTGCAGGCAAGTGAGCTCTCAGGGGAACAGCCAGCAATATATATGTGCTGGAGAGGCAGATACTGTCCCTTGTGTCCAAAGTGATAGGTCCAAGTCGTTTGCATCTTCTGAATCTGGCCAATCCATGGAATAGCAGCACCAAAACACGCCCACAGCATCCTTCAAATCCTCAACTTCATGACATACATGATTTTGCAACATTGTTGTGGGTGACCAACTGAATTTCCAGCAACCGACTCGTTCGAAATTCGAAAACGCGTCCGTTGCCAGGCAAGCCCATTGTCAATGGGTGCGCACCGATCGGTCCATTGCGGTACAACGCGCACAGGGGTACAACGCGTACCCGCACACATTGAATGCAATGGGCCGGCCGGAGGCACCGATCGGTCCATTGCGGTACAACGCGCACAGGGGTACAACGCGTACCCGCACACATTGAATGCAATGGGCCGGCCGGAGGCACCGATCGGTCCATTGCGGTACAGCGCGCACAGGGGTACAACGCGTACCCGCACACATTGAATGCAATGGGCCGGCCGGAGGCACCGATCGGTCCATTGTGGTACAACGCGCACAGGGGTACAACGCGTACCCGCACACATTGAATGCAATGGGCCGGCCGGAGGCACCGATCGGTCCATTGCGGTACAACGCATCACTGTACATGTGACTGGCATATGTCAGCATGCCTGTCTCAGATGGACATATGCCAGCCACAGATAGGTCCCAGGGAGTGAGGGGCACACCTACATCACGACAGCCTGTCCAAACTTTATCATAAGGCATGTAAGGATGCATTTCCTATTGTGTGTATGTTGGTGTACATGTTGTCCTGTGGGTGTCACCTGTGGGCAGCCACCCCCAGGCTGTGCACGTGTTCATGGGGACAGGATCCTGGGTGTTACGTGTACATGACCACTGTGATGTGCAACTGTTCATATCTGTGCATGTGCCATGGTCACATTTCACAGTGGTGTATGTCATGTCACATACCCCGTGAGTCCCATGTGGGACGGTATGTTTGAGCCAGGGTGTCCCAGTGGCACAATAGTGATGGTCCTCCACAGTCTTTGTGCATGTAGTGTTTACAATGTCTCTGATTTCATGTGCACAATGGGAGACAGTCTCCACATCCACGTTGTGTGTGCATGGACTCTGATGTTGTGCGTGTGTGTCACAGACGTCCATGTCTGTCCTGCCGTGGCAAGTGGGGCCACTACCTGTGGGGGTCATGGTTGTTTTGCTGTGGTGTATACATGATACTCCATGTAATGCCAGTGTCCATGTGGCATTACAGGGTCCCTGGGAATGTACCTGTCGTTGAGCTGTGGTGCCTGGGGCACATCTGTCCTCACATGTCACTGTGGGGGGTTATTGTGACACGGCAGCAGGAGATGGGAACTGTGACACGGCCTCATGATATCCAATGGGCCAACCTGGGACTAATTGATGCCACCTGTTGGACCGTGTTGACAGATGTTGGCCATGTATGTACCATACATGTCCTTCCGGTATTGCACACTTCATGTAGTTGTGCCTCATAATGATGTATGTTGGGATCTTGAGTGTGTTCAATGCCGCATATGTGGGGTGACTGACAATCTTGCTTACTTCTCCTCTGCACTGCAGGGCTCCTGCTGTCCATCGGCCATTCCCAGACCTGGCAACGATGGTGGAACGGGACAGCATCCGACGGTACCGCTTCACCAGGCAGCTGATTGAGGATTTGGCAGTGCAGTTGTCCCCACATTTGCAGCCTGGCCGGCTGTATCCTACAGCGCTGACCCCCAAGGTGAAGGTGATGGCAGCCCTACACTTCTTTGCCACGGGTACCTTCCAACATACTGTGGCGACTGCTGGTGGGATGTCACAGACCATGTTCAGCCGTGTGCTCCGCGATGTTTTGGCGGCAATGTTGCTCTTCCTGAACCGGTACATCTATTTCCCTAGACTGCGACGACTCACTGACGTGAAGAGTGACTTTTATGCCCTGGGGAGGATGCCGCATGTAATTGGCTCCATTGATGGGACACATGTGGCTTTGGTACCACCACAGGCCCAGGAGCAGGCCTACAGGAACCGCAAGCACTACCACTCGGTCAATGCACTGGTGGTGTGCCTTGCAGACATGACCATCACACACGTGTGTGCCCGTTTCCCTGGTTCAGCACACGATGCCTTTGTGATGAGGAGTAGTCGCATCCCCAGGATGATGGCACAGATGCAGAACCAGCGTGCCTGGCTTGTCGGTGTGTACTGACTTTGTGCCATTGTGTGTGATCTGATCTGTAGTATTCCGCCCACTTTTCCAAGTCAGCTAATGTGCACTTGTCTGTCCGTAGGTGACTCGGGATACCCCAACATGCCGTGGTTGCTGACACCCCTCAGGAACCCTGTGACACCAGCCCAGATGCGCTACAATGAGGCACATGGTCGGACCAGGAGAGTGATTGAGCGGACCTTTGGTCTCCTGAAGAGCCGCTTCCGCTGCCTGGACAAGACCGGAGGGTCCCTCCCATATGCCCCTGCGAAAGTGTGCAAGATTATCATCGTCTGCTGCATGCTCCACAACCTGGCAGTGCGGAAGGAGTTGCCTCTCATCCAGGATGACAATGACCAACATCCGCCACCTGTGGAGGATCCTGGCCTGGACCACGATGCCAGTGACGACGATGATGATGATGGTGATGGTGATGTCCGCACACAGCTCATCACCAACTTCTTTAGCTGAATGTGAGTATCCTGAGGTGTCATGTCAATGATGTGAGTTGGCATGATGTGTGGGTGGTGCTCTGGTGCTGTTGGAGTGTGTCCATGGGCTACTTGACTGGATGTGTGTTGCGATGTGTGGTGACAGGTGGGCTGTACTCCCCAACAGTGTTGACATGCTAACTTGGTTCTGGGTGGGTATCTTGTAACATGTATTGTGCATGAGTTTTGCTGTTCTGTCCTGTACTCCATTGCTTTTGACTGTGTGTCATTTCTGTCCTTCACAGGGTACTTTCAGATTCGTTTGGTCAACTGTGTCCACCGACGACGTGATTGCACATCCAGGCTGGTAGCTGTTGTGTCCCTACAGGTGATGTGTGCCACACCCATGGACTTCCTTCCGTCTACAGTTGTTGACTGTGTGCCCGCTGCCAGGTGGGGTTACCTTGCATCTGTAGTGGTTACGGCATGTTGCAACTGTGTAATAAACCTGTGCTTCACTTTGTGATGTGCGTTGTCTGTGGTCACACATTTGACTGCCATTTGCTTACTGCACCTGTGGGCTACTTGACTACAACTGGGAATGGGTGTGGTGTCTGTGCATTGCACCGTCTTCCCTGGCAACATCAGTGTAGGCAATGAGTCAGATGGCCTAGGTGTGTATGTGTTGTATAGCCCTGGTGGTGTGTCTCCCTCATGTGTGTCACGTTGCCTGTACTCACATGCCTGTGTTGTCCTTGCTGTATTAGTTCGCATACACAGTGTAATTTTGCAGTTCATCATCCCCATAACAGCACCCACGTTGGAATCACGACAGAGGCAAGTATGGTGTATTAGTGTGTTTATTGTGAAACATTTGTGTTAATAGTGCATAGGATGGGTTGTGCTGTACATAAATCTTGCAATCCCAAGTTCCTAGGTGAATTGAAAGTCCTGGTAGACAGGATCCCCAGTATCGGGGCCACAGTTGTCTGACACATTGGTCCAACTTGTACTCCCCATGCAATGTGTGGGAGTAGTGTTGCCGTCAACAGGGTGAACAGTCTGTGCACAAAGGCGAACATCCAGAACAGGTTCAGGCTTCCTGGGAGTTGCGCATGGCCATCGGCCTCTCACTTTTCCCTCCTCGGACGACCCATCTTCTTGGGGGGCCCTCAAGTACAGGCTGCTGCGGTGCAGGGGACTCTCCGCCAGAGTCCTCCTCCCTCCCTGTGGCAGTTGCAGTTTGTTCGGCACCAGATGTTGTTGGCACACAGGGAGGTGTGGACTGGTTGCTGTTCATCTGGCGGAGGCATTGTAAAATGTCCCTGTGCACCGCCGTCATCTCATGCAGTGCATCCCACTTGGACTCCACGCGGGACATGTGTGACTCCACGTGGGACATGTGGGAGTCCAAGCGGGCATGATGGGCAGCCTGCTGCTGTTTAATGTCTCTGAGGAGCCCCACTACCTGGCTGAGCTCTCCGGTGCTGGACTGGTACGCATCAGCTATGCGTACCAGTTGTGGGTCATCATGCGCACCAGCAACGTCTGCAAGCAGCGACCTCTGTCTCCCACCCCTCCCACCACCCCTGCTGACATGTGCAGTGTGTGCAGTGGCACGCACAGATAACCCTGGTCCACCTTGGGGGTTGGTGGTGGTGGTGGTGTCCATGGCCCCAGGTTTGTCCAGGGTCACTGTGCTGGTGTTGCTCCTTGTTCTGTCCATGTCGGCAGGGATGGTATTCGTGGTGACAGTCGTTGTAGGGGTGGGTGCAGGGGGTGCAGCTGGTGGTCCTGCTGGTGCTGCAGCTGGTGGTTCTGCTGGTGCTGCATGTTGACTTGCACCGGATGTGCCAGGTTGTTCTTCATCGTCCGAGGAGGACAGAGGCTGTACGACGCCAGTGAGCTCGGCATCCTCTTGAGCATGGGACTGGGACTCCTCAGCGTCTGCTGCTGTGTCCCCATCATCACCTGTTTTTGGGAGACACAAACAATGTATGTTATGTTTCTGCAGGCATCAATGGTTGACACACATGACAGTTGTGACTGTGCCTCTGGGTGCGGGCCTGTACATTGCATTGTCCTAAGTCGTCACAGTCAGGGGTTGATATTGGTGTGGCACATTGTCCTGCATTATTTGGGCATTTCTATGTATTTTCTGGGGTGTGAACATGGTCTGCATTGGTTGTGTTTGGTTGACAGCCGGCCCTCCTTCCCACCCACCCAGCCAGTCAGTTATCCCACCATGGAACGTGCTTGCGTTGCAGGGAGTGTAAGTTGTCTCTCAGGATGTCACTCAGTGGTGTCCTGCTGTTTGTTGGTGCACATTTGCCAGCAGGGCCTTGTGCTCCCCACAGCAGTAGCCAGTGTCAGCCATCTTGTGAGTCCTTCTCCACTCCCTGTGATGTGAGCATGATTCAGGGTGGTGTTGATGGGACAGTTGTGGGGGTGAGCTATGTCTGTGACTACGACTCCCATCATGCCATTGCCTCCACCCCACTTCCCAGCATTCCCATACTTACTTGCATTTGTGTGGAGTTCAGTGGGTGTGGGTGTGAGAGCAATGGCAAGATGGCTGACAGTGGTGTCCTGCTGTTGGTTGGTGTGCAGTACCCAGCATGCCCTTGTGCTCCCCACGACACAGCAACAGTGTCAGACATCTTTGATGGGCCTTTCCACTCTCTGTGGGATGTGCATGCGTGAGTGTGAGCTTGCTGGGCCATGTGGTGGGGGATGTAGAGCTGTGACTATGACTCCCATCATGCTATTGCCTCCTCCCCCTTCCCAGCATGCCCATGCTTCCTTCCTTTGACTCTGCTTCCCTGTGGGGTGGGCTGGCTGTGCTGACAGGATGGCTGGGAGTGTTGTCCTGGCAGTTGTTTGGCTAGAGGTCCCAAGAGTGTCCCTGTGCTTCACACAACATAACCCAGGGTGGTGGTTCTTTGTGGGATCTTGTGTTAGGATGGGGGCATTGCATTCTACCAGGTGGGTTCTGTGGAGTTTGTGTTGGGGGGGGTGTGAGGGGAGGTGCTTGTGACTATGGTTAGTGCTGCAAGTCCTCCTTCCCACCCAGCCAGCCATCCCACCATGGAACGTGCTTGCATTGCAGGGAGTGTAAGTTGTCTCTCAGGATGTCAGTCAGTGGTGTCCTGCTGTTTGTTGGTGCACAGTTGCCAGCAGGGCCTTGTGCTCCCCACAGCAGTAGCCAGTGTCAGCCATCTTGTGAGTCCTTCTCCACTTCCTGTGATGTGAGCATGGTTCAGGGTGGTGTTGATGGGCCAGTTGTGGGGGTGACCAATATCAGTGACTACGACTCCCATCATGCTATTGCCTCCACCCCCCTTCCCAGCATGCCCATGCTTCCTTCCTTTTGATTCTGCTTCCCGGTGGGGTGGGGTGGCTGTGCTGACAGGATGGCTGGGAGTGTTGTCCTGGCAGTTGTTTGGCTAAGAGTCCCAAGAGTGGCCCTGTGCTTCACACAACATAACCCAAGGTGGTGGTTCTTTGTGGGATCTTGTGTTAGGATGGGGGCATTGCATTCTACCAGGTGGGTACTGTGGAGTTTGTGTTGGGGTGTGTGTGAGGGGAGGTGCTTGTGACTATGGTTAGTGCTGCAAGTCCTCCTTCCCACCCAGCCAGCCAGCCAGTTATCCCACCATGGAACGTGCTTGCATTGCAGGGAGTGTAAGTTGTCTCTCAGGATGTCAGTCAGTGGTGTCCTGCTGTTTGTTGGTGCACAGTTGCCAACAGGGCCTTGTGCTCCCCACAGCAGTAGCCAGTGTCAGCCATCTTGTGAGTCCTTCTCCACTTCCTGTGATGTGAGCATCGTTCAGGGTGGTGTTGATGGGCCAGTTGTGGGGGTGACCAATATCAGTGACTACGACTCCCATCATGCTATTGCCTCCACCCCCCTTCCCAGCATGCCCATGCTTCCTTCCTTTTGATTCTGCTTCCCTGTGGGGTGGGCTGGCTGTGCTGACAGGATGGCTGGGAGTGTTGTCCTGGCAGTTGTTTGGCTAAGAGTCCCAAGAGTGTCCCTGTGCTTCACACAACATAACCCAGGGTGGTGGTTCTTTGTGGGATCTTGTGTTAGGATGGGGGCATTGCATTCTACCAGGTGGGTTCTGTGGAGTCTGTGTTGGGGTGTGTGTGAGGGGAGGTGCTTGTGACTATGGTCAGTGCTGCAAGTCCCCCTTCCCACCCAGCTAGCCAGATATCCCACCATGGAACGTGCTTGCATTGCAGGGAGTGTAAGTTGTCTCTCAGGATGTCAGTCAGTGGTGTCCTGCTGTTTGTTGGTGCACAGTTGGCAGCAGGGCCTTGTGCTCCCCACAGCAGTAGCCAGTGTCAGCCATCTTGTGAGTCCTTCTCCACTCCCTGTGATGTGCGCATGTTTCATGGTGGTGTTGATGGGACAGTTGTGGGGGGCAATATGTGTGACTGCGACTCCCATGATGCTATTGGCTACACTGACTTGGCCAGCATACACAGAATTCCTTCCTTTGAGTGGTCTTCACTGTGTGTTGGTGTTGTTGTGGTGGCTACATGTGTGGATGTGTTTGTTAGTTCTATTTGTGCCACTGCCTAGCTGTAGTTGTAGTTGTGTTTGTACATGTGTTGGCACAGTTGGATGTGACTTTTTGGATGGCATGTGTTGTGTTTATCTGACTGACATACACATTTTGGGATGATTCTGTTCTGGTTGCTGTGTAATTGCTATGAGTGCATGGTTTGACTCTCCCTTGACAGTGATGTGTGTGTTTTGTGGCAGTATATTGTGTACATTTGTTGTGTACTCACCAGGCTCTGGGATGTCCTCTAGTCCATATACGCTCACTGGCGGAAGGATGGCCCGCACCTTCTCCTCCCAGGGCCTGAGGTATATTGGCTTGGCAGGAGGGCCACTGCCGGTGTGTTGGCTGTTGATGTAGTCTTTCGTCAGCATTTTCCGTACCCTCCTGCGCACGTCATACCACCTGTTCTGGATGTCGGTCTTTGTGCGCCGACATGGTGATTGGGCGTTCACCCTGTTGATGATCCTCTCCCACATCTTGGTTTTCTGCGACATGGGGGTCTGTTGGACCAGTGTGCCAAACAGCTGTGGCTCCACCCTGAGGATCTCGTCTACCATGACTTCCAATTCACTATCTAGGAACTTGGGATTCTTCTTGGGGGCATGGTGATGGGTGGTGATGGTGGGTGATGTGTGTGTTGGTGTGCAGGTGAGGGTGTGTGAGTGTGTGTTTTGCTGGGTGTATGTGAGGTAGGTATTTGTTGGTGTGCTGATGGTGTGTGGCTTGTGTGAGGGATGAGCTGTGGGTGTGTGGTTGCTTTCTCTTGGGTGCTGGCAGTGGAATGGCATTTGCAAAGGCTCATGGTAGTGATTTGTGTCCTTTATATAGGTGGAGTTGTGGGTGTGTCTTTGTTCTCTGTCCCCACCCCCCAGTATTTATTGGCTTGGTAATTGCTTGTTTGGCCTTTTTTGGGTGATTTTTCCTTTGTGCTGTTTGTGTATGTTGGAAACGTTCTTGTGACCGAGTCGGACCCTGCATTGGTCTCGTACGGTGTTCTCCGTTTCGTTCACGCTGTGTTTGTGCAGTTTTCTATGCTGCGTACGCATCGGTCGCGGTGTATTGTGTTGCTTCGGCTCGGTTTTGTATGCGTGTCGGTCGTACGGCTTGTCCTCCGTCCGACTCGGTCGTGGTTTTCGCGCCTTGCATCGTACTTTGCGGTTTGGAGTTCGCGTGTACGTTTCGGTCGGATTTGTTCCGGGTGAGTGTCGGTCGGTTGGATTCGCGTGTTTTTCCGGCCGGATTGCTGTTTTCCGTGCGGCTCGGTCGGTCGACTTGGTTTCGGTACGTGTCGGTCGGATTTTTCGCGCCTTGCATCGTACTTGGCGTGTCGTGCGCCACGGGTACGTGTCGGTCGGTATTTTTTCCGGATCCGAGTCGGTCGGTGCTTTTTCCGGCCCGAATCGGAATCGACCCCTTAGTGTCCTAATGGCTCTGCTTACCACTTAGGTCCTTGTGAGATTTATTTGTCCCCTGTGTCCTTCCAACTCCAAAATCTAGGGAGGGGTATGTATCTTCCATGTCCCCCACACTTCCTACTCACATGCATGAGACTTTCTCTTATACCTCTTTAGGATCTTACATACTCTGTAATATTCATAATCAAACTACCTAACAACGCCTTGTAGAAGGCACAACTATTTCTTGAGACAGCAAGGCCCCTCCAGAGACCACTCGATCATTGAAAATCAAGGGTGTAATGTAGGCCCAGGACCCCTGCAGGGTGGGGGAGTCACACCTTACATTAGAGGTCTTCAAACTGTGGGGCTTGCCCCCCTGGGGGGGGGGGGCGTGAATGTGTTGCCAGGGAAGCGCAAATGGGTCTGCAATTACATGTAAATGAAGATAGCCTGAAAGCGCAAAAGTCACGTTTCTAGGCTGTCTTCGCATTTTACTTGCATTTTACGGATGAAATATATGCTTTTGTAATGATTTTAATTAATCTTATAATGGATGTATTCTGGCTCTGATTCTTTGTGTGTGTAGGTGTTTGTGTGTAGGAAAGAGAGCTATATATGTAGAAGGGTTATTTAAAATGTGTGTGTGCTTGTACATGTCTCAGAGAAAGCTACATATTTGTAAGTGTTGTTTCCTGTGCACATGTAAGAGTAAAAGTGTGTGTGTATGTGAGTGTGTCTGTGAGTGAGTGTGTGTGTGTTTTTGTAAATACATAGCACTTTAATGAAGTCTCATAATGTCCAACTATATATAAAGAGATGGGAGGGACAGGGATAATGAGAGATGAGAGGGAGAGGGATGGTGGAGATGGGAGCACATGTTGTGAACAAACGTCTGAGGTGACAGCAAGGCAGTACCTATCATTAGTGAAACTGGTGCAGTGACACTTTTGCTCAGGGGCCCACTACATCATAATTATGAATATTTTGCAATACAAAGTGGGTATAGGGGTTCATTTTCCTTGCTGCATTAAGGCAGATGACGCCCTTGGTACAAAATAGGGGGGCAGCATGCAGCAGCTCATTTTCTTTCAGAAGACACCAGATTTGTTTCAAGATTGAAGTGATGGTCAGACATGGTGGAGAAGGAGTGAAAGAAGAGGTGATAGCCTGCTTATGAGGGCTACAGCCATTACTAGTACAGTAGGTGCAGTGCATTGGGGCCCCCCAATTATGTGCAGTAGTGTGTTTGGTCAATTGTGTTCTTGTTTGATGCTGTTGCTTTTATATAAGTGCACATTTAGTGTGGATTGCGAGCTACAGAAAAGCACCCCTGAAATGATCTCATGATCCCTGTCATCTGTGATTATCACTCCCCCTCTCACTTCCCAAATCCTTGCCAAATTGTTTTGGAGGGGGGCCCAACGTCAAAGCATTTTGCTTAGGGGGGGCTCAGAGCAAAAAAGTTTGAAGACTTACATTTCAGAGGGGACCCCACCAGCTCCAGCCACAAAGGAAAGCCCACTCCCAGTAACTGATAGCCTCTCAGTTTAGGGCAGGGTTCCTAACAGGTGAGATGGACATGGGCCCAATTGCCTACTTGCATGAAGATTGCGTTGTGCATATAAGCAGTTAGTTTTACTTTCTTTGCACACAGTTTTTCCATTTTCAAAACAAAGGGCCTCAGACTTGAGAATAGAAGGAGAACTGGAATCATAGGCCAAAAGATGGTGCTTGTGTGGCCTGCTCTGGAGAAAGAACGTGGCTCACTGTGTCAGTAACACGTCCAAATTTTCTTTTGCATGTCCTGACTGAGGCCCCAGGCTGACGTCTTGACCAAGATTCCTGTGAATTCTCAAACTGTTCTTTTTTTTTACCTTTCATTTAAATAGCCTGGTTGGGTGAAATACACTGCACAGGCACCAATAACATTTTATTTAAATTAAGCCCAGACATACACTGAAATGTGAAATAAACCCATCAGCAAAACAAAAATAATTAATTGATCCTGAAGATATCTGAGGATATATCTATTACAGCTCTCAGTCTGCTGCTGCCTTATTACAAAAATGCATAATCCAACTGCACCTGATGCCAATCTAGGCTTTACTGATATATCGAGCCTTCTAGTTAATCACAATTTAGGATTTCCTTCTGGCACATTGGACATGGAGACACTCAGAAATCCTTTTTACAATCCCTTTGATTGGCTCACTTGTATCAGGACTGTCTGGGAGCTGGGGCACTTCTTCCCACCGTGTACCCACAGTGAGCAGCAAGCACTGGGTTCTCCCATGTTCAGACAGGGCAGCACCTTTGAGGTGGTCACAGATGCCGGTAGCCTCCAGGTGCAGCACATCCTTCTTTGTGGTTTTCCCAGGTAATCAGGCAAAGCAGTGGTCTTCGGCTGAGCAGCTTCTGCTCTTGTTTCTGGGTCCCTCGTGGGTTACGGGGACTTCTTTGACGTGGTGACTGTCCTAGATGACCCCTCCTGGCATCCGGGGGTCACAGGCATGGACAGCAGTCCTGATCTGGTTGAACCTCCAGGCGACGCCCCCTGCAGTCTTTGCTGGCCCCTTCCTGGCACATGGGGGTGGGGTCAGAGACATGGGCGATGGCCCAAGGTCTCAGTTGCATTGGGTGACAACCCACACAGTCTCAGTGGCAATGGGCGATGACGGTGGCAGTCTTGGGTGGCCCCTTCCTGGTATACGGGTGTCACAGACACAGGCAATGGCCCTAGTGAGATAAGTGACACTGGGCGATGGCCCGCAAGGTAAACAGCAGTCCCAGCAAGACTTACTGACTTCTGCCAGAGAGCCTCTCTTGCAACACAGGTCCTAACTGCGCTTGCCAGGATCCAGACTGGGGCTCGCCCCCTCAGGCTCTGTCCTCCTTCTCACAAGATCCACTAATCTTGGCAGGCAAGCACCCTTCTAAGGCTATGGAGCTATAAATCTACAATGAGGAAAACAAAATTGGCCCTTTTTTCCTCCACAGGGCTTATAAAACATAATTTTTAATGTCCCTGCTTATAGTTACAAGGCACCCTACCCCAGGGGGCACTGTGGTATCCTGCTCTCTTCTCTGTCTAGTACTTTCTCTGTGTTCTGTACTCTGCTGCTCAGCCAGTGTAAGTGATGTCACAGGATGTTCCCTATGTGTATGTTTGAGTGGAATTGTCAGTTGCTTTATGTGGGCTGAGCAGCAGGGATGCTGCTCCTGGTGGGGCTGGTCTTCCTGATACTACTTTCAATACTACTACAACCATCTTATCCTCTTATGTTCGTGTCCTGATTGAACTAAAGAATAAATTTACCTTTTGGATACAACTACATCTCAGTCTACCTCCTTTCTTGAATTCCAGAGGCACCTAGGGGAGACTTTGGGGCAAACATATTTAAAAATAAGGAAGATGACCACTCTGAAAGTACCTGTACCACCAAAGTCGAATTTGCAAAGAATTTAATTTTAAAGACAGTCTGCAAAGCAGGGCTGCCTTTAAAAGTGACAGCAGGCAATGCAGAAGGGCACACTCCAGTGCAGGAAATCTCCTGGGCCTCGAAACCCCCTGCCCTATTATCTACTAGGGACTTATAGGTAGTTTGAATCCCCCCTACCCTATTATATACTAGGGACTTACTGGGTCTGTCATTGCCAACTGTAATTATACCTAATTACCATATAACATTTTCAACAGAGCACTGGCCCTGGGCCTGGTTAGCAGAGCCCAGGGCACAGTCACAGTCAGTTACCACCAGTATCAGTCAAAGAATGGGGGTGAACAAGGGCAAAAAGTATGACTTTCTCACAGCAGCACATTTTGTAAGAGTATTACTTCTTTATTTCTTCATTTTTAAACTTGGTAACACTCTCTGGGCATTGGTTGCACCTCATTAGTACCGGTTTAACATCCAAATACAGCAAAAAGCAATGGAAAGTTGTGCAGTCCAGCTTTGCAAAGGGCCTTCCACCGCGCAGCAACACGTGTCATCACATTTTTTGTAACTATTAAACCGTTTGAGCTAGAAACACATTGTTTTTGTTCAAATCTGTAGATTATGTGGCAGATGATGGATTATGTGACAAATGCGGCAAGTCTATAACTATGCAAAAATCACCACGGCCGCAAAATCACATAATTCCAGTGGCCCTGATAATAGCATAGTTTACTATTGAAGCAAAGAGTTGTCCAAGTATCTTGCCAAAGGTGAATATATACCTTTTGGATTTTTTAACCTAATTTTCCAACTCTGCATATGTTATGGAAGTAAGGAATATAAAAACACAGTCTTACACTTAAGCTTCTCTTCATTGGCAATACCACACACCTTAATATTATTCGAGCCTCGCAGCCATAAACCTGGAAGGCTTTGTGTAGTTCTGTGTAGCGGTTTATACCTTCCACCTCCTGCTATGTTATTTCACCTATGTTATTTATCCTTTACTGTTATTTATGGCTATGACTTTATCCTTAATGCTACCACATATTGTGCACAAGAATCCTGCTAATAGAACTGCTGGACTGCCTAGCAAGAAAAAGTGTGCTGCCTTCTCTGAGTAGTCACTGCTGGACTGCACTCTACAATGAAGAGCCTGCCAGTCTGAAGACCAGTGGGAGCTGTTTTGAGGTCTGCATCACTTATGTTGTGCAGGAGGAAAAGCCACACCATCTGCTTTCATCACTAAGGGCCCAGGAGAAGAGACATCATCATCATCATCATTGCTCCTTTGTGAGTGTTTTTCCTGATCCACCAGTGCTATAGGGTAGACTGTGTTTATCTTTTAGTTGATCCACATACCCTTGAGAATCTCTGTTAGTTGTCTCTACAGAGCCTTGGGGATCGCCTCAGCTCCTGCCTACACTGGGGTTATCGACGAGGTCAAGGAAGCAAGAGGAGAGGACACTGACTCTGTGGTTGCAAATTATATCTAAACCTGTTGCAAAGTTGCAGAGGTAGATATATGCACCCTCGGTCCCTATCCCAAGGGCTTGTCTGCCTCATGTCACAGGCAGCAATAGGCCTGGAGGAAACCCTGGTATCATAAAATGCTAAACATAACTAGGGATTTGTAAGATATAGTGCTTTAAAGTTGTTTAGTGGTCAAGCACAGCAGACTTGAGTGTGCAGGCACTTGAACCAGCGTTAGTCCTATATCATAGCCTCCTGGGCTATTGGACATACGTGTACCAGGCCTACCCATACTCCCGCCCCATTAGTACCATTTAGTTTTGCCCGGTTATAGGTGGGTTCTTTAGGCTAGTTTGAGTGCTAGGCAGCAACTTCAGCGCAAGTGGGTATATCATGAAGGCATGTAAATGTGGAATCAAGAATAGTAAATCTATATTTATGTATCTATATTTACCTTGATGATATAGAGGGCGTCGATATTCTCGAGTCAATATTTTTGTAGGTCGATGTGAGAAACTCGCTATTCTGGCACTGCACCACTGCTTGTACTATTTTCTTATAAAATGCATAAGGACAGTCGTACAAGGCATCTTATGGCACTATTTTATGGGTGCTCACCATATTGACAAGGGAATGCAATTAAGTTGTTAAATCACAACTCACCTATAGATTTTGGAATTTGAGGGGTATAATGCTTTATAGTTACCATGCAGAGAAGTGGTACAGGGATGTTTAAATAGTGTAAGGCATACAACTCTTTCTGAGAATGCTGTATCATAAGCTGATCCTGAAGATGATGCACTATTTTGGATAACGCAGAGTTTATCATCATTTGTAATTTTCACACCAATGATGTATTGGTTTTTGGAGTTTCAGAATAACTGCTCCCATGTCAGTGGTGACACTAAATAAACTTGGATGCAATCAAGATCCTCTTTCTGTATATCTTAAAAATATGAATTTGGGTGGAAACTGAAGTCTCCGCACCAGTGGGTCTTCAGAGATATGTGGTATTCCCGCATTTGGTGTTACCGCATCCTCAAAGTTTCCCAAGGACACCTTTCAGAATATGTCCATGGAAAATGGACTGGAATTCCAGAATAATCGGTGGACACAGGTGTGAAAAAGACAATTTATGTGTTAATTCACCATTCCATCGAGGAAATGTTTTAGAAGTGTGGTAATTCCGCATCGCGCAATTAGCCATACCATTGGTAACAGCAATTGCAGGTATGGAATTGCTGATGTGGAGTGTTTGTACTTCTTGGAGTGAGGACACAAGGGTTCAAATACTTATGTGAAATCCATAGTGGCATAAATTTCCCCTTCTGTGCATTCACTATATTCAAGGTGGGAGTGACACTGGTGACATTGGTGGGAAAGATAATGTACTCTCCATCATGTCAGATCAGCATGTTTGAAAATGATGGAAATGGTTTATTGGGCCCACCCATGTGACATGCTTACAGTAAGTTGGAATGAGCCTCTGGCACCAAAGCCACCACAGTTAAACAACTTCATCTGCAAATGTTTTTCAGTCTGCATAGCAATATTAGATTGTGAAGTATATCAATTCAAAGAAGAAAATAACAGAAACACATTTCTAATAAATATAATAATAGAAAACTCATACAGTGCGATATCAAATTACTAGAAATACAGTTTGGTCGTAAATATTAGAATATTCTCATCCATGAACAGTGAAAGAAAATATTATTAATTTAGAGAAAACAAAACTCTCTTTAAAAAAAATTGCTTAGCAATTCCCGATTAGGAAACATGGGTCCAAAATTAGAGCAGAAACAAAGGAGTAAAGGTGCAGGGGTAGAGGCTTTCAGTTTAAGGAAAATGTTGGGAGGAGAAATGGTAGTACGAAAAAGAGCCTCTACTAAAGAAGAGACACATTCGCATAAGGAAAGTGGGAAAATAAAGTGATCTTAAAATGGGTGAAAGGAAGAAGCTTGAGGGCTGTCCCTTCAAAACGAATAAGAAGTGGAGAAAGAGGAGGAAGAGAGAAAGAGAATGAATGCTGGAAGCAAAAGAAAGCAATGGAAAGAAGGGAATTATGAAAAAAGACATTCTATGAATTGGTTTATGCCAAATTGCAAATGCCACTTATCCTGAAAATTTTAAGTAAATAGCTTAGAAGAGTGGTCTCTCATTGTTGGTATTCTGGGAACTCCTTTTTCTGTGAAATCACATAAACAGCTTTCTAAAGCATTCTGCACCAGGATGAGAATTACTTATTGCCTAAGTCTTCATGATTGCTTTGAGTGTGTCTTGCTTACCTGTGTATGACTAATTCATGGATTGCACCTGTGTCGAAGAGTGTTGGTAACCTTAGTTAGGTTAAGGTCTTTTGCGTTCATTCCTTGTTGTAGGTTAATGTTTTAAATACCGTTTTGTAATTCATTTTTTGTTTAGTCTGTATTTTTGTGGTCTAAGTGAAAGTTAATTTACATTAATATTTAACATAAAATATGTTTACATTTTTTTTCTTTAGTTAAATAAACATTTCTACTTTTTCCTATACTTTACCACAAGCAGACTCCACAGTCAAATTGGAGATCTCCCTATGGCAAAGTATAAGAAAAATGTAAAAAGTTTATAAAACTTTATAATAAATTATTGAAAATATTTTTATGTTAAATAATAATGTAAATTAACTTTATATATTTAAGCCTACACTTATGAGTAACTTTACACTCAGAATTTGTGAATAGATGAAAGTAGTAATACTACTTTACAGTGTAAGAGTAAATTGCATGTTTAAATTACTCACAAGTGTAAGTTACCTTTGTCAATTGCCCTGACAGTCGATGTGTGATTGGAGGTGTAGCTGGTTTCTAAGAGTGAAAGTGGGCTGTTACAGCATCATTACATAGTGTCCTTTAAAGAGATGTGAATTTAGCGATTTCCTAAATTGCATTAGGGTATAGGCAGTCCGGATGGATAATGGGAAGTCATTCTAGATTCTGTGTGCATTGATGGAGAAAGCCTATAGCTTTGTTTCTTTCTTTTTGTAATGATTCATCTACAGTCTTATGGTGTCCTGACTGTGGTGTGTGTCGAGAGCCAATACAAATGGTGAGCTTTTTTAGCCAGGGAGACAGGTGTGCTGGGCGTGATGCTTAGTAGATGACGCAGTAGGTTTTGAAGATGGTGCAACCAGTGGAGTTCCTTCTGGGTTGGTTTGATGTGGATTCTTTTTACAAATTGAAAAACTAAAATAGAGAACCTTCACCTGCAGAACCGCTTCACCTGCAGAATCTTTCTTACGGTTCTCAGAGTCGGCTGCTAGTTTCTCTTTTATTGTTTCAGAACCATGAAGCATTTCAGGAATACGCGCGCTTTAGAGATGCAATAATTATAATAATAGAAACTGGAAGTTTCAGCGTACTCATCCTTAGCTAAAACAATGAATTGTCAAACAATGTTGTATTAATTTGAATGAACAATTTTTAGCATGGCTAACATAACTGTGCAAAAAGGAGGCAACAGTGTAGAGACAAACACAAGTATTTGGATATAAGTAGAAAATGAGTGCTTGAAAGATGTTAAATCAACAAACCAAAAAGTGTACAACTTTCACATTTTAAGCAGTGGAAGTTAAGCCTCTGTTTATTTTCTATTTATCTGCCAACATAGTACATGCCTTTTGTGGCACCACCAGCTGGTCTTTTTGCAAGCGCATTGCTACTGGCTAAAGACCCTGGTGTCTGTCGCAGATGCCTGCAGTGGTGGAGCTAATAGGTGGGCCAAGAGGACGGGTTTTTCTTGTTTGCACTTGGCTACGCCCCCATGACTTCCTTGCTGCGTCACTGCGCCTTTCCATGGAGCGGTGCCCTGGGAGGCACAGCAACCACAGTGTTGCTGGTGCAGGTTGGATTTTGATATATTCCTTCAATAGTCATCTTTATGTGATATAGTGTGACACAGGGGTGCAAATAGAGCCAAATTTCGGGGGAGGGCTAATACTTCCAGCAATGTAGAGCCAAATTTTGTGGGGGCTAATACTTCCAGCAATGTAGAGTCAAATTTCAGGGGGGCTAATACTTTCAGCAATGCGTCCTTGTATAATGTAACTGGTGCTCATGCAAAGTGCCTCAATACCTTGGGGTGGAGTTCGAGTTATATAAAACTGCAAAAGAACAAAGTCTAAGGTTACTTTTTAGGAAATGCATTCTCACACTGTGGTAGCAAAAGTAATTTGCAATTTTAAGGAATAGGCAGAGTGGAGATGCAGGGGCTCTAGGAACAGGTGAAAAAAACAACAAAGCCTTGTTATCAAGTAAATGGTCTTTTAAAGACCTGTGAAATACTCGGGTGCGGCTGCGATAAGATGCGAGCCCACAGCAGCTTAAGAACTGTCTGTGTGTGTGTCGGGAAGCTGTCTCAGCCCGGGCTGACACACACAACGGGGCGGGTGGGGTGTGGGGGGTTTGGCTGGAGCCATTTGAGCCCTATGGGCGTTGCGTGCCTGGGTGACAACTGCCCCAGTTTTGGAAGTACACCTCCAAAATATACCATTTGAAACCCCAGCAGCGCAGACGCATCACTGTGGATCTCGCCGCCCACCTCAAGATCAGAAAGTTCAACTTAACTGCACCAGACAGTAGTGTCTGCACTGCAGTGGCATGGGGGTTTAAGTGACATTTTTATGCTGGTATTCCTGCCCCTCCCATGCAGCACAGGCGTGTCAACATAATAGATAATAATGGGGCACTGCACCTGTTTTAAGGCCATAACACCCATTGCTCCCGCAGAGCCTCGCTACCGTCTGAACATAAAGGAGGCTCACTCTTCTAGGGAAGGCTGCCATAATGCAGTGTCACTTACATTAAAATTGCTTTTTTGCAATGGTGGGCACACAGTTTGCATCTGGTTGTGATGTAGGGTGGAAACAGAAACAATAGCATTTACATATTCTGTTCCAGTCCTCACGTAATGAAGACACAGCACATACTGTTGAGAGTATGTGAGAAAGAAAGAGCATGTGTATGTGTGAGGGTATGTTTATGTGTGAACATGTGTGTGAGTGAAATTGGGGGCGAGTGAATGACAGGGAGTGGATGAGAGTGAGTGACAGTGAGTATGATTGAGAATGGGTGAGTCAGAGTAAGACTAAGTACAAGTGCGTAGGAATATATGAGAGAATAAGAGCGAGTCCAAACGAATGAGAAATAGCGAGTGAGAGTGAGTCGGGAAGCAAGAGTGAGTGAGAGTATGAGTGAGCAAGTGAGTGGGAGTGAAAGAAAATGAGTGAGAGTAAGAGTAAGTGCAAGTGAGTGAGAATGAGTGGGAGTGAATTAGATTAGTGTAAGTGAGAATGAGTGAGCAAGAATGAGTGATAATGAGTGGACAACTATGGAATCTCTCAACCAGCCCACCATTCACAATCCTTGCAAGTCATAGACCTCCCACTAGCATGCTGTCCGTATACGGTGGTATTAGTGGGGGTACCAGGGCACGACAGCCGACATGAAGAGTCCAGCCCCCAGTTGATAAATAAGGTCACCCACTGGTTAGGGAAACACTTTGCGTTTAATAGTTCAGACCTTAGACACATCCTGATGGCGAGAAGGGTTGGGTGGATTGGAAGGTCTAAGAAACTATTTGAAGGGGATTGTGTTATTGTTACATTGAGGCACCCGTCAATGGCCCAGAAGATTTTGTTCTCATCCCCACAATCATTTATGGCAGATTCTGGGATTAAACCAGTACCATTGGGCTTTTTCTACAGACCCTTGTCCAAACTTACACCCCCCAGGGCATGGTCAGACAGGAAGTAGGCCCAAGTTGGAGCGGGGCCCCTCTGCAGCTAGGAAATGCATTCGCCCCATTAAGGGACTTGAATGATATAGATTGACTTGCAGAGGGGGTTGCATGGTAAGACTGGAGGGCACTCAGATAAAACATATTCAGGCCCATGGGGGGAGCGAGACGGCCGACGCTGTGGGAATAAACGATATCTGTTGTGAACACGCAGAACCAGGGGTAAATAGGTCAGTTAGCCTAGAGGGTGACATTATTAAGGTCCCAGGCTCGCAGGTGAAATGTAATCTGGATGATCTAAAACTCATCTCTTGGAACGTGGCAGGTTTGTCGAGTAAGTTCCAGGATGAGCAGTGGCTCCGCTATATTAAGAAATTTGATATAATAGCCATCCAGGAAACATGGGAGCCAGCTAATATATTTTTTCTTGAAGGGTATAAAACCTTTTTCTGCCCAGCAAGAAGATCAAGTGCAGGAAGAGTGAGTGGGGGCCTAATTATATTTATCAACCTAAAGATACAGGGGAGGTGGAAGTTGATCCCTTGGGAGTCGGAAATATTACAGGGCCTAACATTTGTTAGTAAGAGCTACCGTTTGGTACTTATTAATTTTTATAATGCTCAGCCGAATTTGCTGGGATCAAAATCCTTCGAGGAACTAAGCATTTGCTTAGGGAAATTACAATCTGAAGGACGTGTCCATGCGCACTTAATAGTAATGGGAGATTTTAACTGCCATCTGTGTCCTAATTTGAGGGTGACTGAGTGTGACTGGCAGGCATGCACACTAAATAAAGGGCCACACATGGAGCACACGAAGTCAGGAAGGGAGCTGACTGTGCTCTTAAATACTTTTGGGCTGACCCACACAATGGATTTGATTACTGGCCACTCGGACACATCTGTGCCCCCGACATATAAGGGCAGGGGCTGTGCGTCATACATTGATTTTATCTTCGTTTCTCAATCTGTGAGGAGATTTATTACCAGTTTTAATATCAGGCACAGTGCATTTAGTGATCACAACCCGGTAACCTTATCACTTGTTGCTCCTCAGCCGCACTCTGTTTCGCACACCCTGTCGGGGGAATTGATTTCTGCAACGGATCATGGAAGATGGTTACGTTGGGCACAAGTGGACACAATTGCTTTTAATAAGTCTCTTTTTAGGAGAGGTCAGCAGGATATTCAGAACTGTCTAGATTTAGATATGCAGGGCCAGCATTTAATCCAGACGTTCTCATCCATTGCGCAACTAGTGGATAGCCTTCTAAAAGTCCCTGCATCTACACGCCTGAGTGACACGCCCAGATGGTTTGATGGGCATTGTTCAAAGGCCCTTAGAGCCCTAAAGGTGGCACTTAAACAATCACCCAGAGACAGGGGCGGATTACGGTCTGCCGTAAAGCGTATAAACAGGCAGTCAAGACTAGGAAACGCCGACTCCAATCGAAGGCTTGGGAGGACCTAGAAGAAGCTGCGGAGCTTAAGGATTCTGCCCGATTTTGGAAGGTTATAAACAGTCCATGCTTTAAAGAGTCAAACAGTCCATCCCTATCCCATAACATCTTACCGGAGCAATGGTTGGCTCACTACGAGGGCTTGTACAATCAGCCCCTGAGAGGAGTTGAGCCACAGTTACAGATTGAGACTGGGAGAACTGGCCCTATCTCTTTTTCCTTAGACGAGGTGAGACTAGGAATAGACTGTCTCACGAGTAACAAAGCCCCAGGACCAGACGGGATTCCACCTGATTTATTCCGTAGTAACCCAGAGGTATGGGCACCTATTCTGGCAAGAGTAATAAATGCGCCAGTCGCAACAGAAATGCCTCCCTCGTGGTCCTTGGCAACCATCGTCCCGATATTTAAAAAGGAGACAGGGACAGCCCACATTGTTATCGTCCAATATCGCTCATTGACGTAACTGTGAAGGTCCTGGGTAGAGTGGTGCTAAATAGGTTATCTGACTGGGCAGAGACCCACGGTATTATAACAGATGTTCAATATGGGTTTCGCTCGGGTAAATCCACAGTTGCACAATGCTTAAACCTTTACTTAATTAGTGCGAAGTACACCTTAGCGAAAGGCGGGCGCTTTATCTCGCCTTTATGGACCTCAGTGCAGCATTTGACTGTGTGAATCGAACTAAATTATGGAAGCTCATGGGAACATTGGGGGCGGATCAGGCACTAATCAACATACTTATGGTTTTACACTCCAACACTTCTGCCACAGTAAGATACACGCAAGAGGGGAAGACCACAGATTACTTTAGATGCTCAAGTGGGGTTAGGCAGGGATGCATTTTAGCTCCTTTTTTATTCACACTTTATATTAACGGTCTTGAAGCGGCATTAACTGCATTACAAGCTGACTCCCCTAAAGTAGGTTTAAGATCAGTCCCTCTCCTACTTTACGCGGACGATGCGGTTCTCCTTGCTCGCACGCCCAAGGCCTTGCAGATCCTATTAGAAGGGTTTGTGGTATTTATGAAGGACTTGGATTTGACACCCAACTTCTCAAAATCCTACATAATGGAACTAGGGAAAAGGAGCAGGAAGGTGAACCATTATGTAGCCGGTACACACACATTGGGGAAAGTACCGGCCTTTTCATACCTTGGTATCTTGTTCGATGAAAAACTGAACTTTAAACAGTTAGTAGAGAGTAAGCGTTTAGGCCTAGTAAAATCCACGGGAGCAATTACATCTTTTGCCCAAAGGCTAGGCAAGTGGTCACCGGCGACAATCTTAAAACTGTATAATTCATTCTGTAGCTCAAAACCGCTATACGGAAGTGAAGTGTGGGGTTTCACTGGGATAAGTGAACTACAAAGTGAGGAAAATAGGTACTTTAGGCGTTTGTTGAGAGTCTCCCAAAGCACCCCCTCTTTTATTGCACATGATGAGTTGGGAATTAAGTACATTTCGGACCTGGTGAAGGTGAAACCCCTTTTGTGCTGGGTGAATACGTGGACCAATGAGGAGACAGGCTTTAGCAGACAAGTAACTCAAGACTGCCTGTCCCTGGATCACGTGTTAAAAATCCCGTGGCTAAAATACATAAAAGACTCCCTGACCATGCTGGGCAGGGCAGACTTATTTTCGTGCCCGACCAAGGTGAGCCCACTGGACAAAGCTCTTATTAAAGATCAGTTTCTTAAACTAATTGGGGCTCAAAGGGAGGAAACTGAATTAAAAAAGCCCTCGGTCAGGAAATATATTTTGGTTACGTCAACACAAAGCATAGAACCATACCTAGCTATTATAGCCAGTGCTCACGATAGATTCTTAATCACACGGTTCAGATTGGACTTGTTACATCACTTACTGGCTGTCCCGGCAGGGTACACAGCATCTTTAGATCAAAAGGGGCCCTGTGGCTGCGACAACAAGTCTCCACAGGACACCCTCCACTTTGTTCTATTGTGCCCGTATTATTCATTTCCGAGAAGAGTGTATCTCAAGGGGCTTTTAAGGAAACACAAGTTCAAGCAGGCCCGGGTGGCCTTATTGTTCTTAAAATTGTGCTCTGATGTTTTTACATTATCATGTGTTACGAATTTTTTAAGATCCGTCCTAAAGCTAAGAAATACGAGGGGCTTATAAAAGGAGGAGACTCTTGATTATTTAGCCGATAAATGGGGACACCAGTTGGTGCTCGTCTTTTTAGTGTTTTTATTGTTCTTATAAATATCTTAATATGTTTATAGTAGTGTTTTATAATTTTGCGGTGTCCCGACTGGCCTGTAATATATATGATGATCAAAGTACTGTAACGTTGTATTGTTGAGTTTGTATCTTTTATGGTCATATTTTTTTTATGCCGAATAAAGATCATTATCTATCTATAAAAACGATTGCATATTGGAGGGAGGAAACCATGACAAAAATTCTGGCCAGTATATACTTGAGGTACTTCTTTACATGTGGTCAACCCAAGGTATATGGATACAATTAATGGCTCTGACACATTTTATATAATTTTTGGCATAACGAGGCACCCATGGCATATGGAATTACCCATGATAAAATGCTGGCCCTAGCAAAAAGGAGGTAATTGTTGACACGTGGGTGTGTCTGCAGGATGTTTTGAAAGACATTGGGGTCAAATTATGGGTAGTGTCAGACTTTATTGGTTTGGCACACCATCAAAGGACTTGAATATTTAAAGATTCCTCTTTCAGAGCCTATGGCTTCTGAGCAAGTTTATGTGACAATTGTGCTTTAAAATGCCCCATCTGACTAAATTTTTCATATTTTTCTCCCAGAAGCAGTTGGGCTCGCTCGCTAGAATTCAGACAAATAGTTTTGAACCCCACCACTTTTAAAGATCACCAGCCTCCACTGCGCCACATACGAGCCCCCCCCAGCCTACTCTTTGTAGTGCATGTAAAATTTCAGGCTTAGTAGGCAGAACACTGTCAGATTTAGGAGCCTCTACTCGGACCACTGAAAAGAAGGCTTTTAAAAACTCACTCATTCATCCACGGTTCCTTGTTTCATTGATTCAGATTCCTTTTCATGTTCTTTTTTCACGCAGTTTCTTTCGACCCACAAAGTCTTGAAGCATCTAACTTTAGGTGGAGTTGTATGAAAAAGTATTAAAAATGGCAAACTGAAGAGTTGTTATTGTGTTCTTTCTGGCCATCACAAATAATCCATTCATAGAAGCTGCTCCTTCTGTGTGGTTCCTTGTGCCTCTCTCTTACTGCACCAGAGAGCAGCTTATCCTGTCTGAATTTCCTGAGCTGCTTCCCATCTCACATGATTTGTCTCATGTTGATCAAAGATCCGCAGCACACGAGTAGTCTTCTATAACTTTTGCCAGGCCCTTGTATTATTCTACCTCATCATCGTAGATTAGATGCACCGATTGACTGTACCTTCTCATTTTCTGCTTGTCCCTCATCTTTTTCTCCTGTGACATTGGAGGCCAGTAGCAGCAGCTCCACAGTGCTCCATTCTTGCAGCTCTTGGTGTATTGGGCCCTTGTCCATCCAGTCACATATGAGAGCAGCGTCACCCTCTGGCTGATCCTCCGGGTCTGGTCTTGGTCCCCGATTGGTTCTTCTGATCCGCTCATTGCCTCTTAGTTTGCCTCCAGTCCAATGAGAGAGCAGCGTTACTCTACCTCTTAACTGCTCCTTCTGATTTGGCCTTGGTCCACTGGGTCTGGCTTCAGTTCTATTAGACAGCAACATCACCCCAGAACTGCTACTTTCTAATCTGGCCTTGGTTCTCTGTATCTTGCTCCAGTCCCATCTAACAGCAGCAGCACCCCCATCTGGTCCTTGTGATCTTGCCTTGGCCCAGTGTATTTGGCTCCGGGCCTATCTAACAGCAACATCACCCCCTGACTGCTCCTTCTGATCTGATTTTGCTGTCTGCCTTCAGTTCTGTCAGCGATCAGGGTCTCCCCTGATTGGTTCTTCTGATCTATTTTGGTCTCCGGTGTCTGCCTCCAGTTCTCTGAAAGAACAGCATCACCCCCTGACTGAGCCTTCTGATATGGTCTTGGTCCCCTGGGTATTGTTTTAGTTGTGATATAGAGCAACGTCCCCTCCTGATTGGTTCTTCCGACCTGGTCTTCGTCCCCTGTATCTGGCTCCAGTCCTGTTTGAAAGCTGTGTCATCACTTGACTGCTCCTGATTGGTTCTTACTACCTGGTCTTGGCCCCCTCTATTTGGCTCCAGCCTGTCTGAAAGAAGTCCCTCGACTTGACTGCTCCTCATGATTGGCCTTGGTACCTTGTGTTTGACTTCAGTTCTATCCAAGAGCAGCGACACCTACTGATTGGTCCTTCTGATCGGCTCCTGGTTTCCTGTATAGAGCTCTAGTTCCTCCTGAAAGCCCCATCCCTTTGCTGCTTCTTCTGATCTGGTTTTGGTCCCCTGTGTCTACTTCTAGTTCTATCACAGACGAGTGTCCTCTCCCCAAAGGGTCTTCTGTCTGCCATTTGTCTCCAGAGCCTCGCTCCAGGTCCATCAGTGCGCAGCCGCTCTCACAGACTCTTTCGCCTGGTCCTTCGGGTCTGCCTCCTTTCCCCAGCTCGCAAGCACTCCCTGACCGCATCTCCACGGCTGATTTGGTCTCTTCTTTCATTTCAGATTTAATGACAGAAAATTAGCATGTTTCGGTCAAAAACGTTTTTCAGAAGCAGTTGTTCCAATTTATCGTGTAAATTGAGCCCCAGGCTTTTATTCTCCATGGTCCTCCTGCCCTGGCTTTCTGGTATTTTTTTTATTTTAGATATTTCTAAAACGATTATCGGGATTAGCAAAAATGAAACTAGTTGGCAATGGTTTGCACCTTGTCCAAGTAGGGGCCCTTCCTTCCAGTCAGGATAAGGGAGTTACACTCCTAAAATAACCCCTGCTCACCCCCTTGGTAGCTTGGCAATAGCAGTCAGGCTTATCTTAGAGGCAGTGTGTAAAACATTTGCACATAACCAACAGTAATACAGTGTAAGCACTACAAAAGGACACCACACCAGTTTAGAAAAATATACAATATTTTTATATACTTAAGACAAAACCAAAAACGATAAAGAAAATCCACAATACAGTACTTAGAAATCATCAGTTATCAAAATAACCTTGAAATAAAGTTCCTTGAAGTTGATAGCTCCGTCTGGGGCTATCAAGCATCGTGAACAAACAAATCCAAACAGTTCTGGCTGACCGCGGCGTCGCGGGCCAGCTACGGTGTCGGGGAGATCCGCAAAACAGTACCTTTAGAAATGCAGGGCATCGGCGACCTCTCGTTGAGCTTCCGAAAGCACGGCGTCCGCAGGCGTCGGTTCCGGAGGTCGGTGCAGGAGTCGTCGGGCCCTCGAAGTCACACGCGTTGCAGATCGAACTCCTCGTGGTGGAAGTCAGGAGCGCTGGCGTCGGTGGGCGTCGGGTGCTGCGGTGCGAAGTGCAGTGGTGCGGAGTGCGATGCCCTCAGGTCGCAGTGCGAGCAGCGGCTCAATGGCGGCGTCAGATGGCGTCGTCGGTGAGACCAGGGTCGTGATGCGAAGTGATGCGGTGCTCGTCGCGGTGCTGGCAGGTCACGGTGCAAGCAGCGGCGGCGTCGTTGCTGAAGCACTGTCGTCGCCTGACGAACTGGATTCGATGGCACCGACATCGGTAGGCCAAGGCTGCGGTGCGGGAGGAGGGCGGTGCATCATGTAACCTTACGAGCGGTGCCCTCGAACCACGGTGCAAGCAGCGGCGTCGATGTCAGCGTGAAGCGGCGGCGTCGGGGATACAAAGGCGGCATCGTGAAGCGAGGTGGTGCGGAGTGCGGTGCAGAGGCTCGGTGGCGGCGTCAGATGGTGTCGTCGGTGAGACCAGGGTCACGGTGCGGCGTCGCAGCGGTGCCCTCTGCAGTGCCTTCAGGACACAGTCGGCAGCGGCGTCGGGTTGCTTTTTCTTCTGTTGCAGCACAAAACACACAGTCTCCAGTGCTGAGGGCAGAAGAACTTGAAGTCTTTGCTGTTCCTGAGACTTCTTGAACAGGGGGCAAGCTCTACCTCAAGCCCTTGGAGATACTCAAAGAAAGAAGTTGTAGAAAGTTCAGTTCAGTCCTTTCACTGTCCAAGACAGAAGCAGCCACTGCAGGCCAACACAGCAAAGCACTCAGCAAAGTGGTAGTTCCTCCTCACAGCTTCTCCAGCTCTTCTTCTTGGCAGTCTTCTTGGTCCAAAAGAGTTCCAAAGTTCAGGGGTTTGGGCCCCACTTTTTATAGCCCAAAATCCTTTGTCGTCTCAGGCAGAGAGTGTATGTGCCCAGCCAGAACCAGTTCTGTCCTCACTGGTGTAGCTTCCTGGCAGGAGGTGGAGACGGCATTGTCAGAGGCAGAGCAGGCCCATTCAGGTGAAAAGAAATCTCCTCGCCCTACTCTAAATGCAGCCCAGGTCTATTCAGCCCTTTCCTGACCCACCTAGACTCTCTGGAGCCACTGCTCCTCCCCAGCCCCAGCCCCTGTCATCCAAAACCCAGACAGTCAATCCACAAACCCAGCAGAGGCCTTCTGGATGGCGGAGCAAGAAAATACCTACTTTCTAAAAGTGGTATTTTCAAACACAGAATGTAAAAATCACCTTCACTAAAAGATGTATCTTTAGATTCTGAGTTCAGGCATACTAAACTTTATTTTTCTACCTTGTTCCTAGGGCCAGTTATGTTTATAAGATGTTATAAACAAACTTCCCATTCTGTCCTACGGGAACAGGTAGCCTTGCAATAGTGAAAAACAAAATTGGCAGTAATTCACTATCAGGACATGCCACACACACCACGGCATGTCCTACCTTTCACATACACTGCACCCTGCCCACAGGGGTACCTTGGGCTTACCTTAGGGGTGACTGACATGCAAGAAAAGGGAAGGTTAGGGCCTGGCAAGTGGGTACACTTGCCAAGTCGACATGGCAGTCCCAGACTGCCCCCACGCTCTGCAATGGCAGGCCAGAGTTACATTTACAAGCTGTTTGTGTGGGTGGCACAATCCAGTGCTGCAGCCCACTAACAGCATTTGATTTACAGGCCCTGGCACACTCAGTGCACTTTACTAGGGACTGACAAGTAAATAAAACATGCCAATCATGGAAACCCCAATCCATAATACAATTTACAACAGGAGCACTTGCACTTTAACACTGATCAGCAGTGAGAAAGTGCGCAGAGGCAGTACACCAGCAAAAACAAAGTCAAAACTGGGAGGTCAGAAAGCAAAAACTCAGGGGAAACATGCCAAAATATGCCAAGTCTAACATCAGGTAGCAGAATTACCTGCAACATTGACTCATGAAACAACAGGTGCAACTATTATCGGACATGTCATATGACACCTTGAATTCAGCAGCATCCACAGCAGGTTCAGCTACTGCTGAGAAGCATCAGTTATGGCTCCAATTGTGAAGACAGATGATTCTCAAAAACCCCTGTAGATCAAGATTTCCTTCTCAGGTTCCAACTTATTTGGAACTCAGCTGGAAGAGATGGTGAAAAGATCTGCTGAAGACAGAAACATTATTAGCTCCATATAGAGGTAGGTTGTTTTGGTTCAGGGAGAGCATTTGGTCGATCTGGTCAGGGAAAATCCAATTAGCCCTCTTGAGGACTAATGGCTGGGGAGTTCCTCCCTCAGAAAAATCTCGGGCTCAGCTTCCCGACACCTCAGCTCAGACACAGCAGAAGTCCTGACTATCTGAGCAAAGAGGCTTTTCCAGTAGGAGGTCGGATTTCTTTTTTCTGGAGGTATGGAGGGGATTAGTGTCAGATAAATGGGTCCTGGAAATTGTGGAAAAAGGGTTTTGAAATTATTTAGACTCTCACCTTTCTGAGTTTTTTTGTGCCACCCCATTACCTTCATTTCTTTGAAAACATGAAGCTTCAGAAGACGAGAGTCAAAAGTTGTTGGAAAAGAGAGCGATTGTACTAAATCATCAGAGATGAAAAGAAGTATGCTCAATTATTTTTCCCATACAGAAAGCATCAGAGAATACAGGCCTGGATCTGAAAGCTGCGAAATGGTACATTCCCCATACCAAATTCAGGATGACAACACTACAAGAGATTCTTCTGTTCATCAAGCAAAGAGATTTTCTGGCATCACTGGATCTACTATACGTATATTTGCAGGTGCAATCCATCTCTGTTCACAAAGGTTCCTTTGCTTCTATGTGAGGAATCATCATTATCAATTTCAGGTACTCACCTTTCGTCTTTCTTCTTCTCCAAGGCTATTCACTAAGGTGTTCACTCCTTTAGTAGCTCCTTTAGTAGGACATTCCATGGGAATCCAAGTATTTAATTATTTGGGTGATTGGTTGATCTCTTGTTCTTCTTTTTTAAGGTAGAAGTGCATGTTCAGGAAGTATGCAGAGTCATAAAAGAGCTAAGAGTTTTGTTAAACATCACAAAATCCTTCCTTATTCCAACCCAGGACTTGTGGTTCATCTGCGCTCATTTCGAAATAGAAGTGGGAAGAGGTTTCCTTCCAGAGGACATAAAGATCAATATCCGAACAGAAATTGTGTCTTTGTTATCAAACTCCCCTTTCCCAGTCAGACAGTGGTTAAGATTGCAACGACTCATGATAAATAATTTTTTGAGTCACAGGGATCCTGCTTCTCAGGATTTCTAGGGTAGATATCCAGTGAGAGTTCAGGTACCGGGGGATCTGGATAGTTGGATGGAGAAAGAGAATCTAAGCAGGGTCATCTTTTTGTCATTCCTCCAGTGAGGTTAGTAACTACAGACTCCTGCAAACTGCGTTGAGGCGTAACTCTGGAGGGTGCAACAGTCCAGAGGAAGTGGTCGCCTCTTCAGGCAGAGAATTCTTCAAATTGGAGACAGTTAAAGGCAGTTCATCTGGGTCTGTTAGAATTTGCCCTGAAGTTATTCAGCCACCACGTGCAGATCAGGACAGACAGCAAGGTGGTGATGAGTTATGACCAGTGGCGGCTCCTTCACAAGAGTGGAGGAGTATCGCCCCGCCTCAGCAGGCAAACACATATAAATAAAATGGCCTAGTCAGGCCATTTTATTTTGCAACCAGCTCACACTGTGTACAGAGCGAGCATGAGGCAAGGGGCGTAGCTGAATCCTGCTATTGCAGGATTATTGCTGCCCCTTTCAGTGCGCATGTCGGGTTGGTCAGCTGGCTACCTATGGCCAGCCCGACATTCGCACTGTAGACCCAGCAATCCCTGGATGTGAAACAGCGGGGGGATTGCAAGCACAGGTCCCCAGCCTCAAAATGAGTGCTGGGTTAGCCTGCTGCCACCAATCGTGGAGCAGCTCCAGGATTGGTTGGATTCATGATCCACTGAACAGGAAAAAAGGCCTTCCATTCCTGTTCATGGAACGCCAGGGAGAAGGGCATCATTTATGGTGGGTTTGAGGCCATCGCACCACACCCGATAGCCACCACAGGTTAAGTCAACCATCAGGGTGGGTGTAAGTCCCAGAGTCTCAGTTCTTTAGCCAGGGAGATTGCCACTTGGGTTGAGACTAACCTGGGATAGTTGTCAGCAATTTAGCTTCCAGGAAGGGAGAATTGGGCAGCAGACAGCTTGAGCAGAGTATTTCCTCCAATGAGTATATTGTTGTTAATGAGGGAAGCATTCCTTCAGTTACTAAGGAGGTTTGGCTATCCAAATGTGGATCTTTTTGCTTCCAATGAGTACCCACTGCTTCCATGTTTCTGCTCATTCATTCATTGTCCAAAGGCTTGGAGGATAGATGCAATGCCTTTCAGGTGCCTGTCAGATCTCCTTTATGTCTTTCCCCTAATCCAGTAATCCCCAGGGTGCTGCAGAAGATCAGGGAGGACAGGGATCTGGTGTTGCTGGTGATTCCGGGATCGGAGAGGCGTCCCTCATTTTGTTACAGCTTGTGGGGAAACCACATCAGTCAATTCCATGGGACCCTTATCCATTTGTGAGCCCATCACTTCCATTGGTCATGCTGATACACCGTCATCTTCAAGCATGGCTCTTGAAAGGGAAACCTGTTGGAGAAGGATTGTTCATCAGAGGTGGTTGATACAATTCAGCCTTCCAGACATTCCTCCACCCTGAAGGTGTACTCACGTCATTGGTAATCTTTCCTTAAGTGGTGTACGGTGAATGGTTGGGAGCCTGTATAGGTGAATCCAATGAGGGTTTTAGATTTCCTTTGAGAATGTTTTCTTTCAGGTCTTGCAGTATCCACTTTGAGGGCCTAATGGGCAGCAGATGGAGCATTTAAAAGCCCTCAATTAGAGGAAGTGGAGCCTTTGGTATGCAGGTGGTTAAGATCTTTTTTCCTTTGAAAGACCTAGAGTTCACTGTCCAACTTTCTTCTAGGATTTACTTTCTGCAGCATCTTCACCACTCCCTCTCAAGACTTTGGAAACTAGATCTAAAGTTTCTGACCTTTAAGGTGTTTTTCTGGTAGCGGTTTCATTAGCTAGGAGAGTGGTGAACTAGGTTCTTTATTGAAATCTGAACATTCTTTGAAGATTTTTCTGGATAGATTGGTTTTGAGGTTGGATCCGAGATTTGTGCCTAAGATTCCTTCTCAGTTTAATTCCACCGAGAAGTTGTTTTGCCTAATTTGGCTCCAAACCCCTCGAGGGAGAGGAATCTTTGTTACATATTTTGGTTCTTAAAAGGGCCATCATGATTTATCTGGATAGAATAGTGGGGTTTAGAAAGGTGGTTAACCCCTTTGTGACTTTTGGTTCAGTTTGTAATAGCCTGAAGTCATCTACGGCTACCTTAAGTAGGTGGCTTAAGCAGACAATTTTTATGGCATACGAGACTCAAGGAAAAGAGTTGGTCTTTAATGTGCAAGGTAGATCACCACGTGGTGTGTCTGTGTCATGGGCATCCTTTATGGAGGCGTCAGTGGAAGACATTTATAATGCGGCCACTTGGGCTTCTCCGAACAATTTCATGAACCATTACCTTTTCCAGTAGGGAGGCACTACTTCTGATTTTGAATTATCAGTGTTGAAAGTAGCAGCAGATGTTTAATATGTGAATTTCACATATGAAAAATATAACAATTGTTGCTTTTGTTATCATTAAAGTGGTGCATTGATTAGCAAATCTTGTCTAGATCAGTTCTTGCATTTGCAGTTATTGAAGCTGATCTCTGCTGTGATATTTGCTCACTAGTAATGACAGGGCATGGAAGATGGATGAGGAAATAATGCCCCGGTTACTTACCGGTAATCTCATTACTCCGAGTCCAAGTTTTCCTCGCCCGGGTCAGGCCATTCCTCCCAGCCAAGGAAATGTTAGTTTCAGTCTTAAGTCGGAGCTTGGTATTACAGGATGTGGTGGATGTCTATTTCCTCATTATATTGTCAGCTAGGCACAGGAAGTAGGCCATCTTGGAGTGATGGGAAACTGGGATGTGTGTTTTTTTGTCTTTGGAGGTTCTGGCAACAGGAGACAACTGCACTTTTAAGGAATGTGTTGAGGAAGACTTGGACTTGGAGTAAAGATTACCGGTAAGGAACCGGGGCATTAGCACATCTTTTCCATGCTGTTTCTGGGTGTCATGTCCTTTCTTATACTCAAGACCCCCAAGCTGTAAAATGGTTTGGTAGATAAGCTCAGTGAGTGGTGCTTACCTTATGACCAAATGACTGAATGGGTCAATGTCTGAACATTCAATTTTTATGGATAAAAAGAGAAGTAACCTCCAATAGGGTAGCCTATGAAAAGGACCACTAGCTTGCTTACAATTGGTCTTTCAACGATATACGTCTTTCTCTTTGACTCAGAATTACCGCTAATAACGTGATTATACCTACTTGTGTAATTAAGAGTATTTTGGGGGGAAAAATCCTCCTGTGAGAGCACATTTAATGAGCAGCAGCAGCTGCTCATGCTGCTGTTTATGTTCTGTTGCATTTAGTGCAATTTCCTTAGAACAAAATGTATCCTTGCATCCATTTTGGTTTAGAGGGTGCATTTTGCGCTAAGAAACTGGCACTAAATTCCTGGATAAGTTGGAGGAAAATCCTACCCCAAGTGAACCTTTAGTGAGCACAAGCATCTGCTCGCACTGCTATTTATGTTCTGTTGCATTTAGTGCTATTTCTTAGTGCAAAAAGCATCCTTGTTTCCATTTTGGAGGCAAAGATACATTTTTGCAATAAGCAAATGGCACTAAATTCAGAATTATTCTTCTGATGTAGTTCTGCATAATCTGGAGGAATTTTTAGGTAATTTTGCTTGATTGAGCTACACAGAACTACACAAGTTACCCCTAGTAAAGATGTTACTTCCATTTTTTTTCCAGTCAAGGGGTGGCCTGCAGCTAATGTTGATAATGTGAGTGTGTTAGACCTGTCAGCCCTAGGGTGGTCCTTCCCCAAACTTCATGCTCCTATTTTACTGAATTCACTTTTGTTGGCCTTAGGACACTGTGCACTTTACCGCTGCTAACCAGTGCTAAAGTGCTTGTGCTCACACCCTAAAACATGGTAAAATTGGCTTACACCTGACGGCATCTTTAGTTTACTTATAAGTCCCTAGTTAAGTGATATACTGTTAGACCCAGCAGTTTCTGGCTGGGGGAGACTCATAGAAGCTAGGAAGAATCCACCGACCTAGATAGGATGAGTATGATACACTTGTCCGATAACCTGTGCTCACCCTTGGGTAGCTTGGCACGGAGTAGTCAGGCTTATCCTCAGGGTCAAAGAGTTAAGTATTGGCACCACCCCCACCCTCGCAACACACTGTGTGGCTACAAAAAGACTCCACACCACATGTATAAAACACTGGTCTTTGCATTACACACATTGAAATAAAAATGACATACACACTGGATATACAGTTTTATGCAATTGTTGAACTCTTCCATTAGCAACAGAACGGCATGAACATACATGTATCAGCCATGATCCAAGCAATCCCTCCCACATCAAAAGGACCGAAACATATATGCAGGCTGTTCAGAGGTATTCCACTTACCCACTAGCACATTAGCGAAAAACACGACATTCCCAATATCGCATACCCCGTACAGCTGTAATGGTCACGAAATCACAGGTTTTGACTACATCTCTTGACCCAGCCCCTCAGCCGCTCAAACTAGACCAGCCAATGATACACGTTGCACCTGTTGGCGACACTCTGATTAGATTGTTGGGACCACCTAAAGCGGAAGGAAACAATTACGTGTCCTCATCCATTCAGATTAGGTCCTCAGACACCCAGCGGCACTTTCACTAGTGTGGGATCACTGTCCCCCAATAGCAAAAAGACTGTGACACTGGAAACTGGTGTGCTCCAAATTTGGAGAATTGTTTCCCCACTGTGGGAGGGGCAAGATGCAGCTGCTCCAGGCAGCCAGCCGTGGGTGCACACAAGGCACAACAAAACCCCTTGTGCCCAGCCATGATGTTCTCAACAACAGAGTACCTTGTGGCGTGGTTCCAGGGAGAGGGAGCTGGCAACCTTGGACTGAGGGTGCAATGTCAGGCACTGTCGTCCTCCCAATCTGGAGGTCAGAGACAGTCTAGGCTGCCATCTCGGGTCCCGCAGGCTCAGCAAACTTCCCCCAACTTCCTCAGACACACACGCTATGAAGGGTGAGCTAGCACAGGTATCCGGTTGTAAGCTTGGGCCCTTTGTACTCAGCAAACTCCCCCCTCACTCCTCGAACTTCTCATGCTATGGCACCCACAGGTGGGCCGCTGATCGTTACGAAGACACTCCTCAGCACAGTGTGATTACTGCACACATAGATATGGCCATTGTCCAAACTGACGATCACTTTCACCCATTTCCTCCACTCCCTGTGCGGTCCTTCCAATCTCGTGGAAAGGGGGAGATCCTTTCTGTCCCTGGGATCTCGTGGACAGGAGGCCAGCCAACCGGCCCTTGGAGAGTGCTTAGGGACCTGAGCCATGACAGTTGACAATTAGCTGAAGGCCAAGCACATCCAGGCAAAATCCACTACATGATAGTCCCTACCTAGAGCACGACAAGCCCCAGGCCACCACAAGTCTGGAGATAATCCAGTTGCAGTCCCTCCTGTCCCAATAGTTCCTCTTGTCGATGTCCCAGCATTGAGCCAGCGTAGTATGGTTCCAGTCCCACAAGCGTCTCTAACTCCTTAGGGCAGAGCCCCAGTAGTTATACCCACATTGGCCTTTGAATATGAGATCAGTTCAAAAGGCCACCTTTGGAATGCACAGGCTCACTCTACATTTTGTCCTGTCTGCCATCCTACCCCGGGAGGCTTGATCAATATCTTTAGTGGGGCCATGACTCTGCCCCTTGAAATGAAGGTGCCAATTCCACCCCCACTTATCCGTCCTTGGGAGGACCTTCCGAGTCAGAGGTCTGCAGTTTCCCTTGAGTCCCTAGTTTATGGCTATCCACCCCAACACCCAGATGTGGATTGAAGATAGGCTGACAGGCACACAGAGCCATGAGCACAGAAATTCTCACTTTCCCAAAGTGGTGTTTCCACATTAAATGTTGAATCCACCAGCTCGCACCACTGGCGAGGATTTGCCATTACTAACTCATCGATATCAAACACTAAACTACTCTTCTGCACATAGTAAATACAGCTCAATAGCCTTTCCACAGATCCCTGATGTCAATCCAATGCAAGAAGCAGGCCCTACTGTACCAAACACACCATTCGGTGTCATGCACTACCAGTGCATGCAGCGCACACACGCACACATGCGCACATGCCCTACCTCTTCCTGACACTGCACCCTGCCCAAAGGAGTACTCTGATGTAGAGAGAGACATACAGAACCTTGGCAAGTAGCTTTTCAAATGCCAAGCCGAGTAACAGTAATCTACACACAGGCCCTACCATGGCAAACCTGTGGCACGTTTGAAGAGCTACTTCTGTAGATGGCTCAACCAGTGCTCCAGGCCCACGGAGGAGCATTTGAGTTACATGTCCTAGGTATATGTCTTACCCCCAGACAAGGGATTTACAGCTAACTCAAATCAGCCAATCATGTATACACCAATCACCAGTATGTATATGACAAACACAGCGCATTGGCACTGAATAGCAGTGTCAAAGCACTCAAAGTCTTACACGAGCAAAACAATATCCAAACAGGAGATGGGAAGCCAAAAAGGTCAGGGGAGACCATGCCAAAGGATGCCAGGTCTAACACATACCATAAACCCAGGGCCTGTAACTTAAATGGTACTAATGGGTCCGTAGCACTTCTTGTGCCACTTAGCCCAAGTAGGCCTTTAAATCATGTCTAAGGCATGCCATTGCAGCCTGCAAGCAGTTTTTAACTGCCAATTCAACTTTGCAATATGACCCCTTGCCAATTCAAAAACTCCCTTTTGACTACATAAAAGTCACCACTAAGGTGGGCTCCAAACAACCCATAGAGTTGAGTGCATTGTAATTAAAAAGTTGGACATGCACTTTTAAGTTTTACCTATCTGGTAGTGAAAAATGTACAAATTCATTTATCACTACTATGAGGCCTACCTCTTTATAGGATAACACTAGGTTACCTTATTACATTTGATATGCTCTAACTTTTGATTGAGAGTAGGTAGGAAAGTCAAGGTTGGTGCATGAGGAATTCTAGTTTAAAATCCTCTGTAATGGTAAAGTCAGATTTTAAGTCACAATTCTGAAATGCCATTTTTAGAAAGTAAGGATTTTGAATCTTATGATGTATTTTACTTGCATTTTCTTTGTTTGTTTTGTTACACGTTTTGCGCAAGCCAAGACCAGAGTGTAGGTATTAAGTATACCATCATATAAGAACAGCACGAGTCTGAGTGAAATGGATTGGTGACTTTGTGTTATCTGTCTCTTTACAGTTACCCCTGAGGAAGGGCACATGTTGCCCGAAATGCATTGGGTCTAATAACTAATTTAATGTCACGCTTTAAGGAGGGGTGAATCCCCAGGTGTTGTTTGAAAGGCCTGGATAGGCAATCGTTGAATTTGGATGAACACATTTATATCATGGATGGACATCAAGTGATTAAATTTGGAAATAATAAAAATGGATTAAAGATGAAGAAACCGAGCAGAGTCAATTTGTTGGAGTAATGCTTTCTTGGCAGTGCAATCTGTGTTGGGACCTGACGAGGTTTCACAATCACTTTCTCCATTGAACTTGTGCGTATGGATGGAATGCACACACAGAGTTGCACGCCGTAATAATTAAAATTTTGAACTACATGTACGTTTGTTAAACTTGGAGTGCATTCTACCACTTTCTTGTACATTTATGGATTTTTCCGTCCGAGACAGTTTGCACCCACAGATGCATCGTGGTTAACAATCGAGGATCAACTCACGAAGTACACAACACCGGAGGTTCACCTCTCTTTTACATGGTCGATGTATCGAGACTATCACCAGTTTCATTCTGGAACTCCGGCAGTTTAACCAGAAGTGATCACTGGCTACATTAGCAACGTTTTTACTATGATTTTTTTTTAATTCATTAATTCACACTTTTTACATGATCGCACTCTTAATTTCTGTTAATTTTACGTCTGCCTATGTCATATTTATGCATGCTTTGTGTCTACAATGTTGTGTTCACGACATTGTACTTACTCCCTTACGTCACTTTGCTCCATTGTATAGCCCATTCCCCGTTTCACTCAGGTTTATGAATGATCTATCATGTGTGCATTATCTGATTCAATACCTATTAGATCCACCATATTAGTCGCATGTTTCGATTTGTTACCTCTTTTCCCTCAAACTGTAAAGCGCTCTGATATCCTTCGGGATCAAGTTCGCGCTATATAAAACTTTATAAATAAAATAAATAAATAAATAAATATCAGTTTGAGGTCTCAACGGGCGTAGTCAAGTGTTTTGTTTAGCTTTATTGTTCGCACGTCAGGTGACTTAGTTGAACCACGTGATTTGGTTTTTTAAAAGCACTAGCAGCGTCCATGCTTGTTTGGCGAGCACATTTATTTCGGTGACCATTAACGTTTGGCATGCACACAAGGTAAATGTTATACTACATGAGAATGGTTCGGAGGTTAATTTGAGTTTGGGATTAGCAATGGATTTATGGGGTTAGTTTCGTAGTATTTTCTCAGGGGTTTGCGATAGGGAACGGGCACACTGGTGCGCAGATAATGTTTGTTGTATTTATTTATTTCGCTGTTTCACGCAAGGATTTTGAATCTTATGATGTATTTTACTTGCATTTTCTTTGTTTGTTTTGTTACACGTTTTGCGCAAGCCAAGACCAGAGTGTAGGTATTAAGTATACCATCATATAAGAACAGCACGAGTCTGAGTGAAATGGATTGGTGACTTTGTGTTACTGTCTCTTTACAGTTACCCCTGAGGAAGGGCACATGTTGCCCGAAATGCATTGGGTCTAATAACTAATTTAATGTCACGCTTTAAGGAGGGGTGAATCCCCAGGTGTTGTTTGAAAGGCCTGGATAGGCATTCGTTGAATTTGGATGAACACATTTATATCATGGATGGACTTCAAGTGATTAAATTTGGAAATAATAAAAATTGATTAAATATGAAGCAAACGAGCAGAATCAATTTGTTGGAGTAACGCTTTCTTGGCAGTGCAATCTGTGTTGGGACCTGACGAGGTTTCACAATCACTTTCTCCATTGAACTTGTGCGTATGGATGGAACGCACACACAGAGTTGCATGCCGTAATAATTAAAATTTTGAACTACATGTACGTTTGTTAAACTTGGAATGCATTCTACCACTTTCTTGTACATTCATTTTTAGAAAGTTGGTATTTTCTTGTCCTAGTCATATGGTGCCTGCAGCCTGTTCCTGGGTCACATGACTAGGTGTAGTTGGTAGTTGGCCTTTGTGTTTTCCTCCCAGACAGCATCACAGTAGAAGTTCTGGGTGTTGGCAGGATGAGCCCTCTCTGACTTGATAATGGGGCGGAACTGTCACCCACCACATCTACACTTCAAAGGCACTGGTTCAGCTAACACACAAAGGTCTTCACACTAGCCTATTGTGCCCCAAGACACACTGGAACCAAGACAGCGAGGCAAGAAATCCCAGACACCTCTGTAGGGGAAACTCCAGAAGCTTCTCTCACATCAACATGGGCAACAGATATAAATATTGGGTCCTCAGACCCACTCTTCAGGTTACTTCTGGACCTGAGGAAGACAAAGAAGAATGATTTCTCTGCTGCTCTGCTACAAGAAAGACTGCTCTACTGCCCTGCTGCTATGCTGCCTTGCTGCTATGTTGCCCTGCTGCCTGAGTAAGAAGGACTGTACTTGCCCCTTGAACCCAGAACCACCAGAATGACTCAGAGGGCTAGTTGGCTGGCCTCCTGATCAGAGCCTCAGGGACAGAAAATGCTCCAACCATCTTGCAACCTGCACCTGGACACATAGGGCCCGATTCACAGAACTAATCTGAGACAAAATCCTAAACTTACTACTTTTGGTATTCACAGAAGGCATTTAGTAATAGTAAAGTTAGGATTTTGTCTTAAGTTTGACTTAAGACAAACTTAAGACAGACTTAAGATAGACTTAAGACAGACTTAAGACAGACGTAAGACAGACGTAAGACAGACGTAAGACAGACGTAAGACAGACGTAAGACAGACTTAAGACAGACGTAAGACAGACTTAAGACAGACTTAAGACAAACTTAAAACAGACTTAAGACAGACGTAAGACAGACTTAAGACAGACTTAAGACAGACTTAAGACAGACGTAAGACAGACTTAAGACAGACTTAAGACAAACTTAAGACAAACTTAAGACAAAATCCTAACTTTACTACTACTAAATGCCTTCTGTGAATACCAAAAGTAGTAAGTTTAGGATTTTGTCTCAGATTAGTTCTGTGAATCGGGCCCTACCTGCTGTGAGCCCTAACCCCCCACCTCAAGTGGGGCCTCTCCAGTCCTGGATCTTTGGAAGTGGGGCTAAAGGTGCTCTGCCAGCCCAGCTGTGGTCCCCATCAGAACCAACACAGCGTGGCACAACGTGACCCAGCCCTCGCAGCTCCTCATCGGAACTGATGCAGCATGACACAACTTGATGCGGACCTCGCCTCACCACCTTCGCAACTCGTCATCAAACTGGCGCAGAGCAACACAGCTAGACGCAATACCCCACACCGCTCCTCAGAACAGCCGCTACACGGCACAATGCCGCACATCAAGGACATAAGGTACAGTTCTTAGTGGGCCTAACCTGGTCCCTGTATCCACACTGTGCTTCATGGCTGTTGGTCTGAATTTGTGACTTTGTCCCGGTGCGGCGCGATCAGATAACCACAGTCGGCGCTTGGTGCTTTTAAATACAATACTTTAACATTGGATATCTCCAGTTCTACTGATTGGATTTTTTGTCATTTTGGTGTCAAATAATTTATTAAAATTAATTCTATTTTTTTAATTGGTGTGGGATTTTTCTTGTGTTGTGTTTTCATTTTATTATTGTTTTGGGGCTGCATAAACACTTTACCCATTGCCACTAAATTAAGCCTGACAGTTTTTGTGCCAAGCTACCAGAGGGTTAAGCACAGGTAAATTTAGTGACTTTGTGGTTCACTTTGGCAGGGATTGTGGCTGTTATATGAGAAGGGCTCACACCCTCCCTAACCAACAACCACAATTTCTCACTGAGTGACTGAGCTTTCATCTACAACTCATTGCTCGGCTGCAATCCGCGCCATGATGAACCATGAATTAGGTGTATGAACTACAAATGTTTTTCAATACACAGTAGAAGAAATAATGCAGAAGCAGTACAAGCCAGCAACACCACTCCCTTTTCAATCAGCAAGGAATACCTCACACAGAAACAGGAACTGCACAGAAAGCATTAGTGCCTTGAGGCTTTGCACTCTACACGAGTGCATGTCTGCTAACCCTACTGATTTAGGAGGCAGGCGACAGCTTTTTCAGTGAAACTTCCTCATAGCCAGGAAAAGGTTCATCTTAAGGAGGTGCATCTTAAGGAAAGAACGAAGCTGGGCCTTTGGCTGGAGATGTAGGAGTACAAGGGAGGAAAATTATCCGAGAGAAGCATAGAGCCAAGAACCGAATATGCGATAGGTGGAGACATGTGCCAATATTTACTAACTCTTTTAGTAGGGTTTGTGTTAATTTTTTAATGCAAACTCAATCCAAAGTTTTATGGTGGGATTTTCAAACCAACACAAATTGTGATATGCGCTAGATTGTAACCCAAAGTAACCCAAAGTTATGCAGTACACTGCATTGCGTTACTTTGCATCAAGGGGGTTGTTTCATGGGTGGTGCATGGGCTTAACCATAGAACCTCCCATGGGTTTTGAAACAAATTCCTATCTACAAAGAACTGTAGATATCGATGCACACCACAGTCCTACGCCACCTTGAGGCAGGCGAAATGAGGAGAAATGTTTTCAATCCCCTCATTTTTCCCACTGTGCATGTGTGCTGCATTGTACAACAAACATATAAAGTTGCAAAAGCCTTAAAGCATAGTGTTTACCGTAGAGGACCCCTTCCAGTCCAAACTCTATGCTTCCCACAATGCAGAGACCCTTCCACTATGGCACAGGGGTGTCTGCTTTGGCGCATGACAGCCACAAGTTTGCCAGCACAGGGAGAGAGCAGAACAGCCCCCTCTGCCCTTTCCCTTTCATACAACGCAGCGCAGCGACTTTACTTGCTGGCTGCATTGCGTGGTGTAGCTTCTGCACAAATCTGGGCCTATAGATATGTATCACAAATGACATCTAGAAATAAGAGCAACAGAGGAAGACATAAGCAGACAGAAAAGGGCAAGAAAATACGGTAAAAAGTCAAGGCAAGCAGGAAGAGACGCCAGAAACCAGCAAAAGAGCTTGGCCTATGATCAACCAATGGAGGAATAAAGCAGGAATCTGACAGGCGATTCAGGACAACCGTGACCGGATCAAGGATTAAAAAAATCAGAACGGAAACTCTGAAAAGGCAAAAGAGAAAGTGATAACGAGAGAAAAGTGGCAGGACAAACGACATAAAAGCAACCGAGGACGTTATCATGATGAGAAATGTTTTGAGTTGATTTTACGGGGAGAATCTGTGTGGCAGATCGAGTTTAAAGAATTCCTGTTTAAAGAACATTCCTGTATGTAGGACATACTTAGATCAGCGGCATGTCTCCGCCAGCGGGAGCATGTGCTAGTGTTACACCCACATTCCCAGACTCCTTATTGGATGCATAGAAAAGCTTGCTGGTTACCAGTGAATTGTGCAAGACTGATTGACACCTTTATATATAGCATGTCAAAACTGCATGCTCATGTTAACGATCGCCACATAAACATGGCTACAAAAATGTGATTCGTGCGATAGGTTTTCCTGCAGGTCACTGTGAAGTAACCTTTGAAGGGCTGATCTATGTCACGAGGCTCGTGTGAAAGATACTGGCCCTAGGAAAGTCTGGACGAGCCTATTGGTCATCACATCTCGACTGCACCAACACGACACAGTAAAACCCAGGTGGGCTGGGCCTCCGCCGGGTGCTGTAAAAAATTGTCGGCTTGTGTGATCATCAGTTCTTCTAGGCCCCTGTGACCCGAGGAAGCATTATAGCATTTACGCTGCAATTTACATGTGGGACAACCAGAAGAGGATGAAACTGAACTCAGTGCCTGATCGCTTGGGGAAGATGGCGCTGGTAGCACGACAATTTTAGGTCTATTGTTAACCAAGACCTTTTGCTTTTATTAAAATATGTATTATGTACTTGCATAAAGGGACCTTCAGCCACCTGTCTTCATCCATTGGTCTGTTGTGTTATTCACATTTCGCTTCCACCAGGGCACAAGTCCTAAAAAAAAGGAGTGGGGGGACTAACCAAGTTAGACAGTATGCAAGTGACTTCACAGTGCATGACATCACAGGATGTGACATCACAGGAAGTGACATTAGATCTTAACACCTCCGACATATGTTTAGCAGTTCTATCATGAGTATATTTGAGCACATTACGAGGTTTAACAAGTGAGATTTTGCGTCAGGGTCGTGCCAAAAAAGTGACGCTACTCCAACACAAAATCTGGGCCTCAATTTATGCACTTAGGGCCAGATTTATCAAGGGTTTTTGTCGCCCTGGCGCCACGCAAGGGGACGCAACAGCGACGCAAAACCTAAGTGAGATTTATCAAGCCACTCAAGGCACCTTGCGTGGCCCTGATTGGCTTGATAAATCTGGAGTAACAGGAGGCTGCGCAAATCACTGCCTTGCAATACTCCGCCCCGGGGTGGCATTCCATGGGTGGAGCGTGGGTGTTCCCACACATCCTCCCATGGATTTCGGTGCTTTCCCAGATTTACCATTAGTTGTAGACCTGGCATTGTGTCAAAATGCTTAACGTGGAGAAATATGTTTATTTCTCCTAATTTTTCCTCATTGTACATGTGCTGCATTCTGCCGCACACATACAAATAGGAACATGCCTCTGAGTATTGTTTTTGTGCAGGAAGGTGTTCTTTCCTGCACAAAAACAATCCTGACTACAACACAGGCACCCTTGAACCATGACGCAAGGGTGCCTGCCAGTAGCGGCCCATGGTGGGAGTGCTGCCGGGTGCTGACGTGGGGCGGGGGGTAGTAAACTACGGATTACGGCCGATTAGAGGTAAGTAAACATATAAATAAATAAAACAAATTTCATTTTATTTATATGTTTACTTACCTCTAATCAGCCGTAATCCGTAGTTTACTACCCCCCACCCTGCCCCTCCTCCGCCACACGTCAGCGCCCGGCAGCACTCCCACCACGGGCCGCTACTGGTGCCTGTGTTGGCGCTAGGCAGCCAAAATTGCACCAATGATGGAAAGGACAAGAATGTGCCGTATATAATGTTAAATACTGCACATTCCTGCCCTTTCACGCAGCACAGTGCACCAAGGTGGTTGCTGCGTGAAAAAATGATAAATATGGGCCATATGTTTTAGAAAACTGCCGCAAAGAAATTGGCAACAAGGAGAAATGTTGCAGAAAATTATGTTCTGCCTAATTAGTTGCAAAGCCTCTATTTTCAAATATATTATAGGGTTAAGGCACCTGCTGCAGAGACCTTTGTGTTCCCAGTAAATCTCAGGAAATAATAATAGTGGTAAGATAACCCTGGAAGCTAATGCAATTGCTGGAGAGATCTGTGTTTTGTCTAGTCCCAGTTTTCAATCTAAGTAGCATAGAGGGTTGATATGTTTTCTGTAAAGCACATCATGTAACATGCAGATTACAGATATTTATTTTATGTAGTTAAGTAAGTGGGTTACTGCTTTTAACACAAATATCCTTTTGTTATTTGCAGTTCATAAATTGTAATCCTTCCAATATAGCACAGTGGGTTATGAAGGACATGTGGCTCCTACAACATGTAACCCTCACTCCTATGTAACACATCCTGTACATTGATTTACAGACATATGATTTAGTGTCAATGTATAATGTTTACGTGTGATGTAAAGTGCTCTGGCACCCTGCATTGGGATGAGTAGCGCTATAAAAGAAATAAAACAAAATAGTGGTATTTAAGTTGTTATTTTTGTAAATACTGGGACAGACCAACACATCCGCGATTCTTGTACAACCAGAGTGAAAGAAGCAAGCCTATAGAGCAAACGCACCTCCCCCAATAATCCCCCACAATTAGTCCAATGTTCAAAATTTGTTGCTGTATAGTGTGCACATCCACTACTCCCGCTGTTTCCAGAGAGTGATCCCAAGGACCAAAATTGATTGAAGTGCACCACTACGAATAAGTTCCAAAATGATTTAGTCCATCCAATTAGTATGAGTCCAAAATGTTATTTAATCTTCACATGAATATTGTAAAAACAGCCAACGCGTTTCGTCCAACTTCTGTGGACTTCATCAGGGCGTATTGGTTAGTCGTGTCCTTCTGTGACTAGTATCATGAATATCAGCACTGTAATATACACAGTCGTTGGTTCCTCCTTTTGTGTACCTAATCCCTCTTGTATCCGCGCCTGTATGGTGCTGCTCAGAACGAAAGCAGACAACGCGCAGGAGCTGCTGAATGTGTCCCAGTGTCTGAAACATACACCGTGACAAATTCACCATATCTTAGTGGAGCTCAACTTCTTGGCAGGGTGGACGGTCTCCACCCTGTGCAAAATAATGGGTAGACGCCGTCTACCCGCATGTACCCCCGACTTGTGCCCTGGCTTCCAATCACTACAGCATATAGCATGGGGCAGTGGATCAGCCTACTTAAGCTACTGGTTAGCTTCACTTTGAGTGACTGCATTTTGCTCTCTCACAAGGAACACATCCACACACAAGCTAGTTCCCTTTAGTGCAGCTGTCGAAGTGCATTAAAAAAGTATGAGAAATGTGATCCTGAGTGCAATGGGTGCGGCATCAGTGAGTGTTCGGCCAGGGTCAAAGACATAGCTAAAATATTTCTGTAACAATTTTGTTGGTCTTTTACCTTCCGGTAACTGCATATAAAATAACACGTACCTTAAATGAAAAATAAATGTAAGCGAAACTAATCAGCGAGAGATGCACTATTTTACGTTATGAAACCTCTGTTAGTTAATGTGATCACTGCTCATGTTTTTGTATGTAACAAAGATCCACAGAATTGAATTCTGGTTGGTGCAGTGGGGAATAGTGACTTGTGTGTTGTTAGTATTAAGAGGTCCCAGCCTGTGACAGAAAGCATCGTAAATATGTAAGTCATTATTTTGAGCTTGCATTACACACAGTGTGAGATAGGTTGCCATAAAATTCACAAAAAGAATTAGGTATAAGATTGAAAAAAGTGCTTTCAAAATTTAGATTTTAGTATTAGTCTGAACCCAGTGTAAACATTGTTTAAGACTTTCTATTTAAAAGCATGAGCAGGTCAGTTAGTAACACCTTTAAAATACCACTAAAATTAATACATCTTTGTCCTCATGAAGCTTCAAGTGAACCCCATCAGTTAAAGCCTTTACTGCCTTCAAAGCAGCCTTTACATTTGTAGATTAACCAAGTGCAAACATTTATATTTCTTTCAGGCAGCAGACACCCTGGCAAGAAGGCTTGTTTCTTGTTTAGCTCTCTAGCCCTCACTCGACTTCACAGCACTGGAGACTCCCACCCATCCACTACAGCTAAGGCATCTCAACTTTAGTAATTAACTGTCCTGGGAGGGTTGTCTTTTAAGAAAAAGTAATGACATTGTTTTTGTCAAATTAAAAGAGTATGGGCATGTTGTCCCCCTCAGATCCCACCACTTCAATCTCTGCTTCAGTGTAATTTTTTTTGTTTTTCCTTTATAATTACTTTAGTGTGATGTTTGTGTTAGAGCCTGATGCAATAGCAGGACTCTTTAAATGTACATTCTATCTCTATCAGATCCAATCTCTTGACAATGCTGTTGTAAATTAATTTTGGAGTGTTTTGCTCTCTGACCGCTGCTATTTTGCAGCATACCAGATTGTGTCCATTTGAAACTGTTCTGTATTACCTCATCATCTTTTTACCTTCTTTCTTTCTTTCTTTCTTTCTTTCTTTCTTTCTTTTTCTTTCCTTTTTCTTTCTTGCCTTCTTTCATTCAGGCCTTCTTTCAATCTCTTTTCTTTCTCTTTCCTTCTCTCTCTTTACCTTTTTTGTTTAATTCTTTCTTTCGTGCTTGGCTTCCTTTGTTCTTGGCTTCTTTATTTCTTTCTTTCTTTCCTTCTTTCTTTTTACTTTCCTTCTCTCCTTTCTTTCCTTCTCTCATTCTTTCTTTCTCTTATTCCCTCTTTTTCTTTTCTTTCTTTCTTTCTTTCTTTCTTTCTTTCTTTCTTTCTCTCTTTCTCTTTCTTTCTCTTTCTTTCCTTCTCTCTTTCCTACTCTCTTGCCTTCTCTTCTCTTCCGTTCTTTCTTTCTTTTCTTCAATCTTTCTTTCCTTCTCTCTTTCATAATTTCTGTTTCTTTTTTGCCTTCTTTTTACTTCTTTCTTTCCTTCTCTTTCTTTCTTTTTTCTTTCTTTCCTTCTCTATTTATTTCCTTGTCTTGCCTTCTTTTTCTATCCTTTTCTTTCATTTTTTTCTTTTCTTCTCACTTTCCTTCTCTTTTTCATCCATCCATCTTTCTCTCTTTCTTCCTTTCTCTTGCCTTCTTTCTTGCCTACCGTTTTTCTTTCCTTCTTTCTTTTTTAAAGGCAAGGGGCTTGCAGCTATTGCCAGAGTGATTGACTTTTTTAGGTCTGTGTTAGCCAAGACCTTTTGATTTTACTAAAATTATGTCTATAACATAGTTACATATAAGTGTTTCAGCCAGACTTCATCTATTAGACTGTGGTTGGTGCCATTCACTTTTTTCTTCCACCCACTTCAGCATGCATTGAAGGGCAATGTATCAGACAACTTCAGCATTGGCTAACTTCACTATGAGTAACAGCATAATGCCCTTTCACAAGGAACACATCCACACGCTAAAAGGTTCCCTTCAATGCTAGGGAGCTCTATGATAATGTGTGTGTTTTTAAAGCCCCAAAAACTTTTTGGGCCTGTAGCAACTTATATATTTTTTTGATTGATGAGGGCCCGGCATATTCCCAGACAATAAGATTTTGCAAAAACTGACAAAATAAAACAATTGCTAGAAGCTTGGCAGCCTACGCCAGACCTATTGGCTTTGTCAATGTTTGTTTCAATTAAGTACGTGTCCAGCCATGCCAGCAATATCATTTAGCAATAATTATTGTCTGACAACAACTGGAATAGGTGCAAAACCAACTATTTAAGCCAAACAGGTGTAGCAACATTTAAAAAAAAAAAAAAAAAGCAGGTGCCTCACCGAGATTTAGGTCACTACTAATTAGCCAATAGAAAGTACTCCAGTTGGGTTGACATTTTCGGCAAAACTGTGGACTCTTCTTTGAAAAAATATGGTTCCATTCTGGCCATGATGTCAATTCACAGAAATTAAACCTCAACGGGAAGCACTTACAAATATAAACACAGCAGTAGCCCCAGTTAAAGCTCCAACTCTGTAAAGCACAAATTATCCTAATTTCTTGGGTTTGGTGAAGGCAAGTGTGTTTCCTCTTCTATTCCACGTTGGAAAACAATCTGAAATCATTAATGGAGGCGACTGCATTGTTGATCTATTGGAGCGCAATCTGATCTGTAGTGACTGTGACAAGTGGTTTCTTTCTTGTTTTGTGAGCAATTTCAGAGAGAGACTATGGCCCCCTGGCTTCCCCCTGCCTAGTGCAGGGGGAAACGCTGCTAAAAATCTGGGGGTCTGGTTCAATGAGAACCTGACCTTTTCATCCCAGGTTAAGAAGTTGGCTGGGACCTGTTTTGGCACCCTGAAAGCTTTGAGGAAGTTTCTCCCTCTCCTTCCAAGACCCGCCAAAGAAACTGTTGTTCGTGCCTTGATTTTGTCCCGCCTGGACTACGCCAACGCACTCTATGTGGGCTTCCCTGGCTACCTCTTGAATAAAATGCAGGTAGTTCAAAACTCTGCTGCCAGACTACTGCTGGGTTTGTCTGGCAGGTGTAGTGTGCGCGCTCATTTGCGCTCTTTGCACTGGCTCCCTGTTGAGTCCCGAATAAAATTTAAAACTTTGACCATTGCCCATAGAGCTCTCTATGGCCTGGGTCCTATTTATCTACAGAAGAGATTCGCTTTTATAACCCAGTAAGACAGTTGCGTTCCTCCTCTCAACTTTTAATGCAGACCCCTAGGTTCAACCGCCAAAGGCTTGGAGGGAGCTCCTTTGTGCGGAAAGCTGCCTTAGCATGGAATGCTCTGCCCCTAGAGCTGCGTGGCATCCAGGACCCGGCGATCTTTAAGAAAAAGCTAAAAACTCTTCTCTTCTAGCTGATGCTCTGGCCTTTGTTTCTTTTCTCAAGTACGCGCCGGGACACTCTGCTGAGTATCTGTGCGCGCTATAAATATATATAACATAACATAGTCTATAGTTCTCCCTTTTAATTACCCTGAGTATACAAATGCACAAAATCATCTGAAAGGGCTGCCTGTTTGGCCCACCCTGTTTTCCTTAGTAGTATGCGAAGGTCTTCCTGCCTTTTTCCATGTTGATGGACATCTTACCAAAAGGCCTCCGAGAGCGTTTCCAGCTGATTATGGTGACGTGTTCTTGATGCAGAGGCATTTTGAGGACATCTCCACCAAGCAAACAAGCACTTACATCATATAGGGCCTGATTAGGATGGCGGTCCGACCGCCACTAAAAGGCCGTCGGTGGCGATCCGACCGCCATCCAGCACAGCGACCCGACTGCTGTATTATGATGCGGCTGGTGCGACCACTGCTGTCGGAGGGACCGACCGAAGCGTCCAACAGGCTCAAGGAACCCGTCGGTCTGTCGGTCGGATTGTAATCCCTACAATAGGGGCGGTGCCTCCGCAGGCACTGCCATAGGGATTATGAAGTCTCTTTCCGACAGCCTTTCCATGGCAGTCCGACTGCCATGGAAAGGCTGTCGGAAGGGGACTTTGGGGGCCCCTAGCAGTGCCCCCGTCCTCTGTGGGCTTCCGCTATGAGGCCCGGAGGTGCCTGTGGTGCCTCCCCAAAACACCGATGCCTCGTGCGCCAGGCACCACATGGTGACTGGCACACAGGGCATGGATAATTCAAAATATACCCTTTTCTACTGCAGCTTGGGCTGCGGCCTTTTTCTGGGTGCAGCACAAGCCGGAATGGAAAAGGATATGTTTCTGACTGCCTACACGGTGATTGCATCTTGATTTGATGGGTGGACTCGCCGACTACATGTCGGTCTGTTCCCAACCCGCTGCGATGGCGGTCGGACGCTCGTCCAACTGCCATCGTAATTAGGCCCATAGTTAGGAGGAAGTACCCTTGTTTGGTGGATATACCCCTCTTTGTAGTGATCCAGCGCAATATTAGCCAACAGCATTCATACACCATATACTCACTTGGGCCCATACATTCACACTACACTAATACTTATGCTGGGTGTCAGATGTACTCTTTTATCAAAGTCCCTGCTACCAATTACCTTCTGATCGAAGAGTAATAACTTACCAATGGATCCTTTGCTAATTGGGAAGTTTAAAATGAGTGACATTCATTATAGTACATAATCCTGAAATAACCACTGAGTCAGGAAGTTTTAAAATGTTTATCTAAAGTTTTAGCAGAGTAAAATACAGAAAACACGGTACTTGATTGAAATACCCAAGAAAAAAGCATAGAAATGATTTTGCTAATAAATGACGGTGTTTAAGGAAAAGGAGAAGATAGAGACATCAGCGCAACTAAAGGTTGCAGTATAGTTACCTAAAAATGCGAGAACCAAGCCCCTTAGCCAAGGAGTTGGAAAAGATAGGACCCAGGAAGGATGAAGAGCAAAGACTTCTTCCAGGATCAGGACAGGACCGGTGACCTCTCTACAACGACGCCTGCGCCGTTCCCCTCTCTGATACTCGACTTCTCTCGATTCTCCCGTCTAATGGACTCCGCCGCCCCCTCCTCAGGACCTCTTCCGGACAGGAATTCAGTCAGCAACCGATCAGCTGGGCAGTCTGGAGTTGAGAGCGCTCTGGCAGTATGGACGCTTGTTCTTCATGAACGCATGCTCTTTTTTTTTACTAATGCTATATTCTATTATACCCTTCTACGCCCATGTACCTCCCCTTAATGTTGCTAAAATATGGGACCACTACTTCTGATTGGACAGGGACAGGGGGTGGATTCTCGCACCATATCAATTTGGCCTAAATTGTAAAGCCTATTGTCTTTACGTTCCCTCCCCTTCAAATTAATACATTCGCTTTATTTCCCACCTGTCTCATGACTAAAAGTGCAAGAAGAAAATATTAAAATCACAAATAAACAGTTTCACTGTATACCCACTTTCCCTAACTCTATTCCCATTTAATCATAATACTATCCTGCATTAGTAGCGTTAAGAAAACGACAATTTAATAATGACATGAGAGCAAGCTTAAGCATGTGAAAACATTTAGCGGCCATTTTAATGCACACTGCGCAGAAGCAGAAGTTTCCCACCAAGCAAAGAAAGACGTCACACCATGTGATCAGGTTGTGACATGCGCAATAAAGTCCCGCGCTTTTAGTGGCCATCTTGGTTTATGGACAAGCGTTATTCATTAGTAAAACACATAGACAAGCATCTATCCCTTTTGTGTTTGTGAATGCAAAGATTAGTATTGACAGTACAAGTTTAATAAATTAATACTATGAGGAAGATTGCATACAAGCAAGTTTCATTTTTGAAACCTTGCTCCATCAATCCCCTCTTTGATGGCGTTTCTGAGCCATCAAAAATACTACCCTCAATCAGATGCCAACTTCTAGTAATTCGTTTCATTCTCAATTTTACTTTTTCTATTCTTACAGTCTCCTTTTAATTTCTTGTATAAATCACTTCTCCATTCTTCTAGTTCGATTTCATCTAGTTTTCTCTTCTTTCCTTTTCCTGTCACTTTATATGTCCCATTCTTTCTATAGCATTTGCACCATATTGTTATTGCTAAAATTATTGTTGCTATCCCTGCTAAGGGTACTAATATTTGACCCATAAGTCCTTTCCCTATTTTAGCAAACCAGGTTCCAATTGACGATATACTATTTGTCAATCTTTCCCATACACTATCAACTTCCAGTGGTTTAAGTTCTTTCTCAAGTTTAGTTATGTTCTGAATGTACGATCCAATTTCTGCACTCTTATCAGGAATATAAGTGCAACAATGTTCCGTCTTCAATAATTTACAGACTCCTCCCTCTTTTGCCAATAGAATGTCAAGGGCAAGTCGATTTTGCATCACCATAGATCTAATCGCAACCATCTCCGTATTAATCATTAGAAAACCTCCAGCAGTATCCGTTGATAAACGATCAACCACTGTAGACAATTTACATATTTTCCTTGAGTTCAGAATTATTCCCACTGAAGATATCAATGCACCAAATATATCACCTACAATTTCTGAAAAACTAGCTCATTTACTACGTATTAATACATTATTGTTTTCATTGCTTCCAGTGTTTCTTTTTACGTGGTATATCTTTGGAAAAACTATTCCAAAATAACAACTTCCATACCACCTTTCAGGAAGCCTAAAGTAAGCCTTATTCCCACATACATAATAGATTCCAGGAAAAACTGAATCTGTTCCTCCTTTGAGTCCCCAACCTCTAATAATTAAAAAATTGTGTTCACATTCACTGGTACCGATGAAAACATTGTTATAATCAGTCTTTAACCTATGAAGACAAATTTTCCCTTTCTTTACAAAATCCAGAGCCATTGCAGCTTGAGCTTTACCAGGTGTATAACTTCCTTCCTTCTCCGCCCAAGGTGGCAACTGAGCCTTATGCTCTGAAGCTTTCTTTTGAAAATCATGTCTTCTATCTTCTACTAAATTCAAAAATATCTTTTCTTCTTCTAGTAAAGAACATGTTAGATTGTGTCTATGTGCATGTGTTATGTTTATCGATTTCATTGTTAAGAAAAACTCTCCCATAAACTGTGCGTCTTGACTAGTAAGCACTGGGTTCATACTCTTGCTAATTGGAACCTCAGAAAATATCCCATCTAAGTTTGAATAATAATACTGAAGTTTCCCTGTTCTATAAAATAAACTAGACAAAACACTACATGATATGCCATATGTCAGTGGTAAGTGATGGTATGTTAATCCTTCCGCTACTGATTCAGGTAACTTCATACAGACATAACAATTACTAACTTCCATTGTGTCTACATACTGAAACAATAACTTTGTGAAAACATTTAAACTAGTGTCGTTATCAACTATTTCATGATGAATTTCTGCCTCATCTTCTGCCATTAATTCTACTCTATTACCCTTCATGTTTGCTGTCCTCCCTTTAGTTTCATTATTAATCTTCTTATCTATTATCATAAGGTAAGGAATTGCTACAATCAGGACTAACCATACTATAAGCACCAATACTAGACTACATATGCAGATTGCACAGCATCTCCTACAACAATTTCGTTTTGGTCTCCCAGTAACTCTATCATCAGGCATTTTTCAACAAGGAAGATTTCTCTTCTTATCTCTTCTTCTTTTCTTTAGATGATTCTTTTGTTTGGTCAGGGTGGTCTTGTTTCTTCTTCGTATCTTAGTTCTGCACTTGTTCCTTCGCCACCACTGTCACTTGACTCTGAGCTTTCAAAATCTTCAAGAATGATATAAGTCCAGTCAGGACCCTTGAATTTGTTATTCACAAGTCTCAGTCTTTTACTTTTTCTTTTTCCTGACTTTTTCTCTTGTTCAGTTTGACTTGTCACTTCAGGTACTTGTTCTGGATCTTCACTTCTGGTTGTTATGTGGTATTTTACTCTTTTAATAACACTTGGCCAATGATCTCCTTTTCTTGTCTTCTTGGTTGGCACTGTTTCTTTGTTTACGTCTTCAGAGATCTCGTTATTTTCACTGCTTAATACTGTTTTGTTTTCTTTGATTACTGCCTCTTTTGTTTGTCCTTTTTCAGGTCTGATTGGTTTCTTTTCAGTAGCTCCACAATGACTTTCAAGATGTTGGCTTTGTTCCTTTTTATTTCTTTATATTCATTTGTATTAACCCCTTTTTCTTTAGTGAATTCTTCTTGATCTAACTGCTTCTGATCAGGGCTTATTGCACTGTGAACTTCTGCAGCCTGACCTGATTCTTCTAAACCTGTCTGTCCCTCTTCAAAGTTTATTAAATCTTCACTGTTTTTAGTCCAATTTTCTTTCCCTATCTCATTTAGTTCAGGATCTTTTACTATCTTTTCTTCTTGATCCTGAACTTCTTCTTCTTCACCTATCTGATCTTCTTCAATTTCTTCCAATTTTATTTGATTTCTCGTTCTGTAATATACTTCAGAAACTTCTACCACTGGTATCCAATCCTGACTTGTGCTCGGTTGTTCTCCGTCAGCTTCTCTTGAACCTCTAGCCTGAGATTCCTCAGCTGGGCAACCTTCAGCTTCTTCAGTGATTGGCGTTGTCTGTGGATTCTCTTCTTCAGGTTCTGGTACTCTCTTTGTGTGGCTTACATGAATCCAATTAGGAAATCTTGCACACTTCACTGCTGTATTGGTGGTCAATATGACTTGACAAGGTCTGCTCCACCTGGGTGATAGACACGTTTCTCTGGTGTGATTCTTCACTACCACCCAATCACCAGGATTCAGATCATGTTCTAGTTCAGGCTGCCTGGAAACTGCGTCTTCTCCAACCTGATGAGAGACAGAACGCACTAGGTCAGCCAATCCTTTGCAATAATCCAAAACCATATCATCAGATATATTCACCAGTTTGTTTGTGGGAACATGTGTTTGTCTCATTGCTCTTCCCATCATTATTTCATGGGGGCTCAATCCTGTTGTTCTGTCAGGTATGCTTCTGAGTCCCATCAGGACAAGTGGCAATGCATCTGGCCACTCTAATGATGTTGATGCACACATTTTTCCCAATCTTGACTTTATAGTGCCATTCAATTGTTCAACCACTCCAGAAGCCTCTGGGCGATATGCACAGTGCAGTTTCTGTTTTATTTGAAATGCTTCACATATTATCTGGATCACTTCGCTATTAAAGTGTTTTCCTCTATCTGATTCCAAAGATACTGGGAAACCAAACCTAGGTATGAGCTCACGTAACAACAGTTTTGCAACTTTAATACTGTCATTTCTCCTAGTAGGGTAAGCCTCCACCCACTTTGAAAACAGGCACACTATTACTAGAACATATTTTAGTCCTCTGCATGGTGGTAACTGTATGAAGTCGAACTCGAGTCTTATAAATGGGCCCTCTGCCTTCCCAATCTTTCCAAACCCAATTATCGTTTTCCTGCCTGGATTATGCATTTGGCAAGTTAGACATCTCTGGCAAAGACTCTCTGCAACAGTCCTGAATTTGGGATTGTACCAATTTTGTCTGAACAGCCTAATCATTGCATCTCTCCCTATGTGTGAGTCTCCATGGTGCATTCTAGCCATTTGTGAGAGTAAACAGTCTGGCATGACTGGTCTGCCATCTGCACTGATCCACACTTCATCTTCTCCTCTTTGGGAGCAACCCACTTTGATCCACAAATTCTTCTCACTTTCATCAACCTCATCTTGCAATTTCTTCACCTCATTCCAAGTTTCAGGTGGCATATACAGCACAAGTTGGCAGCAGATTCCCATTCTTTCCACCCTCTTATTGACTGACGTTCTGGTTTTGGCACAATGTTGAGCCACCAAGTCTGCATATCTGTTGCCGACTACCACCCAGTCATCTCCTGACTGATGTGCGGCACATTTCACCACAGCCAATTCTTTTGGTGATTGTATTGCTTCTAGCAATTCCCTTACAAATTGTCCATTTTTAATGGGGGATCCTGAAGAAGTCATGAAATCCCTCTGCATCCACTGTTGGCCAAAATCATGCACAACCCCGTAACCATATTGACTATCTGTAAATATGGTCACTCTCTGATTCCTCCCAATTTTGCAAGCTTTTATTAAAGCAATCTATTCAGCTACTTGTGCAGATTTTACTCCTGGTAAATAGGATGCTTCGACTATTCCAGTTAATTCACATACCGCATAGGCAGCAATTAGTTTACCATCTTCATGTCTTTGACATGAACCATCGACAAATAGCTCCCTGTCTGGCTTTTTAAGAGGCTGGTCCTCTATGTCTGGGCGTGGTTTTGTACATAATTCTGTAATTTGTACACAATCATGTTCATCTTCTTCGTCATCTTTATTTGTTTCATGATATGGGTCCGGCAATAAAGTTGCTGGATTTATTATTGTACACCTTATCATGGTCACATTTTCAGCACCCATTATTATCCTCTCATATTTAGTCAGTCGACTAGGAGTAAGATGCTGAGTTCGGGTTCTTGTCAACAATATGACAACTGCATGTGGAACATACACTTTTACAGGATGTCCCATCACAATTGACTCGCTTTGTTCAATGCTCAAACAAGTCGCTGCCACTGCTTTTAAGCATCCTGGCAACGCAGCTGCTACTGGGTCCAATGTAGCAGAAAAATATGCTATAGGACGTCTGTCTAGTCCATGTCTCTGAGTTAAGACCGAAAGTGCACAATTTTCTCTTTCTTGACAGAATAATGCGAATTCTCTTTTATAATCAGGCATGCCTAAGGCAGGTGCTGAACAAAGTGCGTTTCTCAATTTTACAAAAGCTTCTACACTTTCATCCTCCCATTCAACAGGGTCCTTTGCTTTCTTTTTCGTCATGTTAATTAAGGGCTTAGCCAACATGGAAAAATTTGATATCCATTGTCGACAGTATCCTACTATTCCTAGGAACATTCTCACTTGTCTTTGGGTTACAGGCATTTGCATTCTCTTTATTAATTCTACTCTTTCAGAGGTTACTCTTCTTTTTCCCCTCTCAATTTGGTGTCCCAGATATTTAACCGCTGTCCTGCAAAACTGTAACTTTTCAGGTGAAACTTTATGCCCTTCCTCAGCCAAAAGATTTAATAAGGCTATGGAGTCAACAACACAGTCTTCTCTGGTGGTCGACGCTACTAATAAGTCGTCGATATATTGAACTAAAACTGAGCTTCCTGGCATCACTAGTTTTTCAAGGCACTTTTTCACTATCTGATTGAAAATGGAAGGACTTTCTGTGTACCCCTGAGGAACACGGTTCCACACATAGACTTTGTTCTCAAATTTAAATGAGAAAAGATACTGGCTGTCTGGATGCAATGGTATTGAAAAGAATGCTTGACACAAGTCAATTACTGTGAACCATCCTGCATTCCAAGGGATCTGGTATAGAATTACTGCAGGATTTGGTACTATGGGACAACATGGTTCCACAATCTTGTTTATTTTACGCAGGTCCTGAACAATCCTATATTTTCCACTAGGTTTCTTTAGTCCCATGATTGGTGAATTACATGGGCTACTCATTACTTCTTTTAGGATGTTTTGTTTTACCATTCAATTGATTTTTTCAATGACTCCTGCTTTTACTTCTGCACTCATTTTGTATTGTTTAGTATTTGGGAAAATCGCACCTTCTTTTACCGTAATTTGAACTGGATCTATTTTTGCCATAAGTCCTACTTCTTTTCCGGTGAAATCCCATACTATTGAGTTTACTGTACCTTTTAATTCTTCTGGCAACTCATCTTTTGTTATCAGCGAAAACATTTCATCTATTTCTGTACCTTGTTTTGCAACCATAATTTTATATACATGGTCCTCATCTGGTGTCTGAACTGCCACACCATCCGGCGTGCAGAAAATTGTACAGTTCATTTTGCACAATAAATCCCTTCCTAATAAATTTACTGGGCTAGAATCGCACACTACAAATTGGTGCATTTCTCTGAAGTTTCCAATTTTGACTTCCATTGGTTCTGTAAGAGGTGTTCTAATTCTTTGATTAGCTACCCTTACTACTTGGATATCTTCACCAGAGAGAGGAAGGTCTGGGATGTCTGCTGATCTCACAGTAGACCTGGTAGCACCAGTGTCCAAAAGGAAAGTAATATCATTACCTTTCACATTTCCTTCAACATATGGACCAGACTGATCTACCTGTAAGGATGCGCCAAGTATGCACTCCTTCTTCCCCTCTCCTAGGCACCGTCATGAGTCGAATTTACAATAATTGTCCTGTAAAAGAAATTGTGATGTCATATAATCATTCTTACCACTCCCTCCTGGGTAACCAATGTCTGTACCATGTTTTGCTCTGCTTACATTACCCTGAACAGGTGGAGGTGGTAATTGACTCTGGGGATTTACACCCTGCTGTGAGTCATTCTGCGTCTGTGGATTTAAGTTTTGATTTGGGCCATTATTATTCCGAATCTTTTTACATTCATCCTTCCAATGCCCCAATTTTCCGCATCCATGACAAGGAAATTTCTTTTTAGCTTCTTCTCTACTCATTCGTCCTCTAAATTTTCCACCATTTCCCGTATCACCACTCGTTCCAGAATCTTTTCCTTGATTTTCACTCGGATTTTCCAAATTAATTCCCTGCTTCTCTGCCATTTTCACCTTTGCCCACATCACCTTTTCTTGTAATTTCTTGTGTCTATCCTCAATATCGTCTCCACAATATTTTGCATACTTCAGAATTTCATCTATGGGCTTCCCTGCCAACACAGCATGTGTTGTTTAATCATCTGGCAAATCTCTGGCTTCAGACCGTAAACAAATCGATACACAAACTGACTCATGTTTTTGTCTCCAATGTCCTCAAATCCACTATACTGTTTAAACACCTGCAATAAACGCTCATAATAGGAATGTACTGTTTCACTGGCTTCTTGGGTGGTTCGATCTATTTTCACCCAATCTGTTTCTTTCGGGGTATTTTCCCTTTCAGGTAGGTTATCACCTGCTGATACTTTTTCATTACATCATTTGACGGGGCACCTGTTTTCGGATCTCTAGGATATTCATCACTAGGCCAATCGACTGTGATCTTACAATCTGTCCATAAATCGGCAGGTACCACTATGTCAAACAAACCATCTAAATCCTTCAACAATACCTTTGACACTTTCACAAACCTTTCAACCTGCTTGTACCATTCAATTGGTTTTTCTCTCAATTTTGGAAAATCATTCGTAAATGATAAAATATCTTGTCTGCTCCATGGGACATGTACATATCCTCCTCCCGCAACTTCTCGCATTGGATACATCTGGTCTGCTTTTCCTGTTTCCTTCATCACATATTCTGATGCTGTTCTACTTGTTCGTGCTTCTTCCTTTTTCTTGGCCCACCTAGATCTCCATTTATCTAGATCTCCCCATTTTTGTAAAACTAACATTAATTCTCTTATTTGCAGTCTTCTTCCAGATGCATTCATATTTTCTAAATCTTTGTCCGCAAATTCTGCTCTATATGGTTTCTGTAATACTTTTGATCTCCCTATTTCGATTCCCATCTGTAGTGCTAAATTGGACAATTTTTCATGGAATATCTTTACATTTCTAGTGATACTCCTACACAAGAATAATAATTCTTCTTCATCATAGGTATTCAAGCGTTCTACTCCTACATTTCCTGCTATTATTTCTTCTAATTCGACTTTCAATTTATGGATATCCAATACTTTTGGAGGTGTGCACTGTTTGACTGACCCTTGTACCCATCTTTCTAGATCTTCAGGTGTTACTATGGTAGCACTTTTTGTTCCTGATGAAGTTACTAAACTTACATCTTTTGAACCTCCAGGTACATCTTTTCTGGGAGTACTATTTACAGAACCTCGAATAGGTAAATCCATGAGTGATATTGTGGATTCACAGTCACTAAATTGATCCTCAATTATAACTGGAGCTTCTGGTTTGGGGTTACTCATAGGAGTAGGTGCAAGTATGGGTTGAGGACAATTTCCCTGAGTACCATGTAATGGAACTACTGGACCAATTGTTACAGGTATGGTCAACGAATCAGGATGTACTTTTATCTGAGTTATTTTCTGTATTAATTCTGCTCTGGTCTTTTCTAGGGCTTCTTTTTCTTTGTCATGAAGTATTCTAGTCGGGGTAAATTCATGCATTACTTGTGGTACCATTGGAGTTTTTGGTGGTGCACTTGGAGTGCATCCACTTGTCCCTTCCTGATATGGTGGGGGATTTCTTAACATTTCCTCCATAAATTCGTCTTCAGATTCCTCATTTCTCATTAAATGTTTTGTCTTTTCTGTACATTTGCCTCCTGATTTCTCTCCTTCTGTGAATAATGGATACAGTCCCTCTGTAATCATTGCCCTTCTCCATTGTTTCATCTGACCCTCTCTTGACTCACGTAAATATCTGGGGTAAAATCCTGGGTAACTCCTATTACTTCTAGATCTATCCCGCTCAAATGCCTCGGTTTCCCATTCTTCTAGACCTTCGTACTGGGTTAATCTAGGTCTGGGTTCTAAATCATTCATCCTCAATCTCAAGTTTTGAAGAATTCGCCCATTGAACGTGCCATTCTGGGGAAATGCTAATACTCCATCATTTTTGGTGTATTCTATCCAATTCTCCATCCATACACACGTATGATAACCTCTCTCCATCATCATAAATGATGCTGGCGTTTTAGCTGGTGGAATAATAATTCCTTCTCTAGTTTTGATTGGTTTGTCCTTTTTAAAATAATTCTTAATCTTTTGTAAAAATGACATTTTTCTCCTTTCTCCGTACATTCTATCTAATCTTCTGTGTACAAAATTATATTCTGCAAAACCTAGGAATCTCCTATCCGGACGAGTTCCTGTTAAAGTCGGATCACGTTTTAACATGCAATCCTTATCCACTAAGAATTTTGCTTCTATATTTTCGACCAATCAAATGTCTGCTATCTTTTATTTCCGAGCCAATCCTTGCGCGGCCTTTTGGTGACGTTTCTCTGTCAACCCCTCCTTTACAATCTGCTCTTTTCTGTCCTCGCTGGTTTAACCAATCCCAGCGCGGCACCTGTAACGTCAGTACTACTCCTGACTACTGACCCCTCCTTTACAAGTGTCTCTCCACACCCGCTGTTTCAACCTACCACAGCGCGGCGTTTTGTGACGTCAGCTTCCTCTCCGGCAACTGACCCTCCCTTTACAAAAATTTACGCAAACTTATTTTCTCTATAAATCTTAATTAAATTTCAGTAACAACATAAAACATTCGCTATCGTGCCAGTTTCCACTAATTTCGAAAAAGATAGTTTCTTCCACACTTTAGTAAAACCTTTCCGTTTACTAATACATACACTACGAGTAAAACACTTCCGTCTACTCTTCACACAAGCTCCAGAAGTACCTGTTACTTCTCCAATGTTACCCTTACTAGGTGATATAACATCAAATTTTTATCAGCGTACCCTTTTTGCTATTACTCACACGCATAGAGTCCCTAATGAGTACTTGAAGTCCTGCTTAACTTCTCAGTACTATTTCTGCCTGACAGATAACCTCACTGCAGTATGGCTTCCACTTGCCACCCACTATTCTTTTTCCCTAACCCGGGGTATTTTGGACAACATATAACAAAAAACTAAAAAATAAGCGGATGTTAGTTCATAAAAATACAAATAAAATTCTCATTACCTAATTAACAAAGAGTAACAAAAACCGTCCTCTGCTTACCAGAAAACTGATCCAGCGCAATATTAGCCAACAGCATTCATACACCATATACTCACTTGGGCCCATACATTCACACTACACTAATACTTACGCTGGGTGTCAGATGTACTCTTTTATCAAAGTCCCTGCTACCAATTACCTTCTGATCGAAGAGTAATAACTTACCAATGGATCCTTTGCTAATTGGGAAGTTTAAAATGAGTGACATTCATTATAGTACATAATCCTGAAATAACCACTGAGTCAGGAAGTTTTAAAATGTTTATCTAAAGTTTTAGCAGAGTAAAATATAGAAAACACGGTACTTGATTGAAATACCCAAGAAAAAGCATAGAAATGATTTTGCTAATAAATGACGGTGTTTAAGGAAAAGGAGAAGATAGAGACATCAGCGCAACTAAAGGTTGCAGTATAGTTACCTAAAAATGCGAGAACCAAGCCCCTTAGCCAAGGAGTTGGAAAAGATAGGACCCAGGAAGGATGAAGAGCAAAGACTTCTTCCAGGATCAGGACAGGACTGGTGACCTCTCTACAACGACGCCTGCGCCGTTCCCCTCTCTGATACTCAACTTCTCTCGATTCTCCCATCTAATGGACTCCGCCGCCCCCTCCTCAGGACCTCTTCTGGACAGGAATTCAGTCAGCAACCGATCAGCTGGGCAGTCTGGAGTTGAGAGCGCTCTGGCAGTATGGACGCCTGTTCTTCATGAACGCATGCTCTTTTTTTTTACTAATGCTATATTCTATTATACCCTTCTACGCCCATGTACCTCCCCTTAATGTTGCTAAAATATGGGACCACTACTTCTGATTGGACAGGGACAGGGGGTGGATTCTCGCACCATATCAATTTGGCCTAAATTGTAAAGCCTATTGTCTTTACGTTCCCTCCCCTTCAAATTAATACAATCGCTTTATTTCCCACCCGTCTCATGACAAATGTTATATATTTTACAGGAGAAATGTAACAATTTGTTCCGCCGGAAACATTGGGTACATCATCTTCGGCCAATAGGTCGTGGCCTTGGGAGACGTCCAAGTTGACTTCACTTGGCAGGCATACAGGACACATGCGCAGAACCCTCTGTCTCTCGAGTTTCAAGACACCAACCCAGGCCCAAGTTTACGAATTACTAAAAGTGCAAGAAGAAAATATTAAAATCACAAATAAAAAGTTTCACTGTATACCCACTTTCCCTAACTCAATTCCCATTTAATCATAATACTATCCTGCATTAGTAGCGTTAAGAAAACGACAATTTAATAATGACATGAGAGCAAGCTTAAGCATGTGAAAACATTTAGCGGCCATTTTAATGCACACTGCGCAGAAGCAGAAGTTTCCCACCAAGCAAAGAAAGACGTCACACCATGTGATCAGGTTGTGACATGCGTAATAAAGTCCCGCGCTTTTAGTGGCCATCTTGGTTTATGGACAAGCGTTATTCATTAGTAAAACACATAGGCAAGCATCTATCCCTTTTGTGTTTGTGAATGCAAGGATTAGTATTGACAGTACAAGTTTAATAAATTAATACTATGAGGAAGATTGCATACAAGCAAGTTTCATTTTTGAAACCTTGCTCCATCAGTAGTCTTGTCCTGTTCTCTGTATGAGGAACCATGTTATCACAGATTGTGGATCAAGACACTCGAGGAACAATCACATTGCTGAAATTACACTCACACAAGGTCAGTGGAGACATTTACTCATGGTCCATGATGCAGCTGTAGTGTAAATTATGCACTAACTATTACTCAAACGAAGTAGCACTTAATAATGAACTAGTAGAAAGTACTTGAGTTGGATAGACATTTTATGCAAAACTGTGGACTCTTGTAGGATAAATGGGCAGGGGAGGTTCCATTCTGGCCCAGTCACTCAAACAGCTACTGACACACCCACTCAGACACCCACTCACACACCCATTGGCACATGCATGCACATACCCACACAGGCACTCATATACCCATCCACACACCCATACAGACACTCATAGATCCATACAGCCACTCACACACCCACTCAAGCCCATACAGCCACTCACACACCCATTCACTCACCCACATAACCACTCACACACCTACTCACAGACCCATGCACACACCCACACAGCCACTCATAAACCCACTCACACACCCTCAAAACTACTCACACACCCACTCATGCACCCATACAGTCACTCACACACCCACTCTCCGACCTATAGAGCCACTCACACACCCACTCTCAAAGGTTACAGGTTACAGTAAGGAAATAAGATTTTAAAAACCTTCAAAATTCACAAACAAAACCTCCAAGGTTACAGGGACATTATAGTTAGGAAATATTTTTTTTAAAACCTTAGAAATTCACTTAAAAACCCAAAGGTTACAGGGTCATTATAGTTAGGAAATAACATTACAATAACCATAGACATTCACTAAAAAAACCAAAATATACAGGGATGTTATAGTTAGGAAATAGAATTAAAAAACCTTAGAAATTCACTGAAAAAAATAAAGGTTTCAGGGACATTATTGTTAGGCTCAGATTTCACATGCACAAAACTATAGAAATTCTGCAGTTATAGTTATCTGAGCTAACTATAACTTATGTCCCCGCAATGCACTGCTTATGACCTCACATACTACATCACTCATGATATGGTCAGTGACATCCACTCACTCACCCGCACAACCATACAACCAGTCACACACCCGCACAACCATTCACACTCCCATAGAACTATTTACACACCTACTAATACACCAATACAACCCCTCACACACCCACTCACACAACCACACAGCTACTCAGACACCTACTCACACACTCATACATTCACTCACACAGCCACTCACATACCCAGAAAACCACTCACAAACCCATACAGTCACTCACATACCCACTGGCAGACATATACAGCCGCTCACACACCCAGTGACAGATCCATACAGTCATTCACACACCCACTCACCCACCGATACAGACAGTCTCAAAGCCACTCAGATGACATATGTTAGAAATAGTATCACTGATTGGTAGTACAGAAAGAATAGCAATTTAACTTATGCTATAGGTTAGTATGTGTCTTTAAGTCTCAGGAACGTTTACAAAACACACTCACTTGATGATGTCATCAGCTATGTCATTTGCAATGTGATCAGTGATGCCATCAGTGATGTCACTGACCATGTCATGAGTGATGTAATATGTGAGGTCATAAGCAGGGCATTGTGGGGGCGTAAGTTATACTTAGCTCAGATAACTATGAATGCTGATTTTCTGTGGTTTTGTGTGAGTGAAATTTGAGCCTAACTATAATGTCTCTGTAACCTTTGTTTTTTTCAGTGTATTTCTAAGGTTTTTTAATTCTATTTTCTAATTATAATGTCCCTGTAGCCTTTGAATTCTTTCAGTGAATTTATATATTAACAGAATTAATATGAAAATGTATTCGATTAAACTACAAATGCCTCCCCTTTTCTTTATTTCTATTCCAAATGTCGCATAGTGTCTGACGTATTGACTATGTGAGACCCGGAACTCACCACATGGTTATGTGACCAAGACCCCGTGTGAGGTTGAAATGCATCTTTTTGCTGTCGAATAAACACCTTGTTTATACATCCCAATCTGGAGTGGCTCGTTATTCTTACCAGAACCAATAAGAATTCATCAACTGCAAATTTAAGCGGCGGCGTCTGCTCCCAAGCCCCGACCCATTTGGATGGGCGTTTTTAATAACCGCCAACTCTTCTTTTGGATTTACTCAACACAGACGCCCGCCAGCGATCAACTGCAAACGACAGGAGCGGTCTCTCTAATGGCTTTCAAGTTGCACGATGACAAACGGGAGGCCTGCGGCCGAGCACCAAGGTACGGGGATACGCGGTAAGATCCTCCCGCACCAAGGAGCTGACCGGCCGCAGCACGCGAAGGGCCACAGCAGTGGTATTGCCAGGGTACGCCTAGGCAATTGAGCCGGAGGCGCAGATTGGTACTGTGCGATAAAGACAATGGCAGCGGAGTTCTTAAAGGGCCGGGAGGCCTTGGCAAGCCTGATTTTCAAGAGAAATACAAGCAGTAACAGCAATGCATGGGATACATCGCACCCACAAGCGATTCCAGCTAACATCAAACAAAAAAGAAGATATCCTGGAAAGACTCGTGCGCAAGGAGGTGAGCAGGTGGTGGGAGGCGACCTCCCTACAGAATTACCTTTAGGTAGACCGCATACAGAGAGGACTAAGGATCTTCAACGTACCAACGCTCAATAGCCCCAAACCCCAGCTACTCAAGGAGTGAGCTGAAAACATAAATGCCTGCTCCAAAAGAATGATACAGATCCTGATCAAAAAAGCATGGGAAGAGCATAAAGAATTAATGCTCCAGATACAGACCCTGATGGTTGAGCTAAGCAAGGAAATGGATCAAAACGAAACCAAGAAAGTGCTAACAACGGTGTAAGGAAGGATAAAGAACTTCGAGAAGGAGGTCATCAATAGAAAACAGCAGAAGTTTCAACACAATGAGCAACACTACAAAGCTGGGAGACTATTAACTTTCCCCAGAAAATTGGACAAAGCCAGAGTTGACGTAGCCAAAGATAGAGCACTAGGAATAATGGACAAGGGCAGGTGGGAATCCAGAATGGACCTCAGTTCGGACCAAGAATCTCTGGACAGTAACCCCCCTAATCCTACAGAAATTATGTCTTTTTCCGAGGAATTTCGCCTCCTACAAAGGACCAACGAACATTCCTTCAGAGGAAAACCAAGAGGAAAGGGGAGAGGCGGAAAAAGCAAAACCAAAGAAGACGACCGTGCAGGAGAAAAAAGCATCAGTACTGGCATGGGAACACAAGGCCAGGGTCTGAGGAAACAATGATGGAAGAATTAACGCAACAACTAACGGTAATCAATCTGTCTCACTGAGAAATTACTGATACTGAAGAACAGGTTTTAAAGTTGTGTCTCTCTTTTTGTTCCGATAGGCCATTAGATTATGCTCAAACACACATTGATCTGTACAAATGTGTACGAAAACTAAAATTATTTAAAGTACCCACCTTACAAAATAAGAACACCTTAGCTGTAACCATCAGACCAGACAGAGGACTACCAACCCCCTTGTCAATTCAAGGCATTGAAACATTACGACTTTTGCATGACATGATTGATCAGGCTCAGGGCTATACCACTGACACTAAACCACATCCTTTTGACTCAACACATCTTAGAACACTACCAGAGACATTTGGTATCGACACAGGCGCAGCCAGTGAGACCGGGTTCAGGGCAGCACCTACATACCACAGGTAGCCAAAGACAACATAGACATATTCTGCGAAGCTGTGACACACAACATACTAAAACGTACCCACAAGCTATGTTCCCTGTAAGGTGCGAGCATGCGCACACACTTACACTTTCACAGCGCCCAGCACCTCTACAGGAGCGCACAGCGTATTACGGCATGAAGAGAAAGACTTCCCCAGCTGCTCATTTAACAAGCATTTGCAATGCAATAGGTCTCGCATTATTAAAGTTTGAGCTATTGGCATTGCTAAATAATGCAACACCCAGCAGTGTTGCATGTGGTGGTGCTGAGTGGTGGTGTGGTGGTGCTGAGTGGTGATGTGGTGGTGCTGAGTGGTGCTGTGGTGGTGCTTAGTGGTGCTGTGGTGGTGCTGAGTGGTGGTGTGGTGGTGCTGAGTGATGCTGTGGTGGTGCTGAGTGATGCTGTGGTGGTGCTGAGTGATGCTTTGGTGGTGCTGAGGTATGCTGTGGTGGTGCTGTGGTGGTGCTGAGTGGTGCTGTGGTGGTGCTGAGTGGTGGTGTGGTGGTGGTGCTGAGTGGTGGTGTGGTGGTGCTGAGTGATGCTGTGGTGGTGCTGTGGTGGTGCTGAGTGGTGCTGTGGTGCTGTTGAGTGGTGGTGTGGTGGTGCTGAGTGGTGGTGTGATGGTGCTGAGTGGTGTTGTGATGGTGCTGAGTGGTGCTGTGGTGGTGCTGACTGGTGGTGTGGTGGTGCTGAGTGATACTGTGGTGGTGCCGAGTGGTGGTGTGGTGGTGTTGAGTGATGCTGTGGTGGTGCTGAGTGATGCTGTGGTGGTGGTGCTGAGTGATGCTGTATACCTTCCCATTCAGTGCTCTAATTTCCTTTTATGAACGAACACCTTCGAGTTGACCTCCAATAAAAGTACATTATTCATGCCCTGTTTATATAGCCGCATGTTTTTGTAGATGATCCACTTTTCGTGTTTGGTGGGTAATGTTTTACTAGTCTATATGCTTCCCCTATACCGCACCCCTGTCAACAGTGACGTCGTCACTTTTAAGGCTTTTGAAACTCCTTCCGATTAATTAGCCTTGCCGACCCCCTTAATAATGTATCAGCGCGTCCGCCCCTTTCTGGCACTCACCAGCTGTAGCAGGCGCTCCCGGCACGGAGGATAATGCTGACCCGCACTTCCTTGCAGTAGCGCAGCAGCACTCGTGGAGAGCTGAACTTGGTGGCCCCATGGCACGGAGGGGCAGACAGGAGGACCAGAAGCACGAGGGGCAGCCCGCCAGGGCAGCTCATGGTGAGACCTTAGGGGAGCACTGCTTCTTCCGGTCCGGAGCTAGGGCGCCCTAGCGAGCATTGTGACGTCACACAATTCAAGTCAAGCTGTAACTCAATGACGAAACGCTCCGTAGAAGTCACGCCTGGAATTATGTCACACCGGGCATTCATCGTACCTCTTTGATGTTCATGAGCGGTAAGACTCACGAGAACAGCACGTGCGCTCACCGTTATCGCCATAGACATCAAAAAGGACGTGGAATAACGCTTGTCACTCTGCACCCAGAGACAAAACTAAGGCGTCTGGGAAGGTAAGTGATTGTTTTTTGGGAGCATTCTTGGGTTCTGGGGATCTTTCTAATTTCGGTACCAACAGCTGCCCCTTAATTAGGAAAATAAAGTAATTACGAGTATATTGGTTACGCGTGCGGTTAGACTCCAACTTCAAGTATGTCACTATCATTTACATTAACGTCTAGAATGCATTCCTTGTTAGTGATGTGTTCCATATTATGAAGCATTTTATTTTATGGCTGCTATAGACTTGAAATGCAAATCTGAAAGTTCAGGTGCTCACTATATCAGAGTCTACCAGCTGTAGCGTCAGCGGCCGTGTTTCCAACACGAAAAATGTTAAAACAATTCCCAAACCCCACAACGTACGGCAGATACATCAAGGATACAATCTAGCGAAGTCAGAATGTGCTGTTTGGGGGTCCATCAGTCTCAGGGTTCAAGTCAGTGGTGACTGGGGATCAAAATCCGGTCCCAGAGTAATTAAAAGTGGTTGAGATAAACTCCGGCATTCCACACATAATTTCATTATCCACTCGACAGCTATTGCAATGTTGGTAAAAAAAAACAAGCGGCAGTGAAAGCAATCGCGAAAGCGATCGCTATTGTAAAAAAAAAAAACACGCCCGCGAGTGGTGCGCGCGCGCGCGCCACAGCGAAACATGTGGTTTCAATTATCGCGCCCGTGTCTGGGCACGATAATTGAAACCACATGGCCTTTGGTGCACGTAATAGACACCAATAGGCCATGGGCGGAGCAATGCGCCCGCCTTTGGCCAATTGCGTGCAGTCTTTTATAAAAAGACGCACGAAAAGGCCAATGGGGTAGCACAAAAGGAATCGCACACACATGAGCGTGTGCGATTCCTAGGTCAGTGCTGAATCCCCGTTTTTCACCTACTAAATGTCTCGCGCAGTGCAACGCTAGGCGCGAGACCTAAAAAGAATGCAGCAGCGTGTAAGGGAGTTTTCTCTTCATGTGCGCTCTGGAAAAGGGGAAGGAATCAAGTTGAAACGAGTTCCTGCTGGGGGTCCCATCAGTATTCTGATGGGGCCCCTCAGGGTGGCAATGTGACGAGGCAGCTCTTTACGTAAATTTTCTAATGCCTTTAACACCTTTACAAGCCCTTTTGCTTGAAAGGACTCAACGAGGTGTTAAGTGCATTAACATGTCAACAGGCTGCAGGGGAGACACAGGTTCACTGTTCTGTGGGGCCATCAGGCTGGTCTTACAGGCAGTGTTTTTTGGCTGTTTGTGGCCTGTTTTATGGGTTGGTTGGCCGGTTTTTACTGTTGATTTCCCTGACATTATCACAAGCACTGCCTGCAGTAAACACAAATGCATAGAGTGTCATATACCTTGTAAAACACAAACAGTATGTCTTTCCAGGTTCAAAACTGCCCTTAATTTGCAAATGTGGGACACTTTCTAGCTGTCTCATTCACTGATGGAGACCACATGCTGCCCATTCCAAACCTGAAGGCACATGCATGGCTACAGTAACAAGCATTGGCAAAGCCGATAGGTTTCGCCTATGCAAGATCTATTGGTTTGTCAATGTTTTATTAGATATGGTGCACAGCAGCACAGGCTTAAAGTAAAGATAAAAAAGTGCTATGACACAGCCAGCGTTGACCGCGTCATAGCGATTTGTTTTCCTCTTTAAGGCATGTTCCATAGCAGTTCGTGCTGCTATGCAGTATAGCTAAAAAAGATTTGACAAATCCAAACAGTTTTCCAGTATGCAAGTGCTATTGGACTTGTTTAATGCTTTTGTGTTGGATCGGAGGTTGGAAGGGGGCATAACAGAGGGAAACATAAATAATATGGGGGGTGTTAGGTGGTAGGTCTCCCCTAAATAAGAAAAATAAATAAACTTAATTGAAAATTATATATCAATGAATATAAACAGCAGGAAGAGGGCAGGTGGGAAAGCAACACGAGGGAGGTGCAGGAACACATGGCCTTGGCTGTAGTGCACAGAGGACCTTAATTGCCTCTCACAGGAAAGAAATATTAGAGGGAACATTGCCCACAGGGTACCAAAAAGAAAGAACATTACGAGAGACCAATGGGTGGAGACTGTAGAGCAAATACCGCTCTACAGAAAGATGAAAATCTTATTATTAAACCGTCAGACAAAGGCAGGACTGTAGTCTCAATGAGCAGAAACAAATACATACGCGAGGCACATAGGCAGTTGAATAACACTACCTGCTATGTGAGGGTTGATACGACATACTTGACAGAGCTACAAAGGAGATACTTTGATCTACTACAGGGGTAGTATGATAGCCAACTACCATGCTGGGACGAATGACAGTTCCTTAAAAATGAGACCCCAATGACACCTACTTTCTACCTACTCCCCAAAGTCCATAAAAACATGACAGACCCACCTGGATGCCCCATAGTGACCTTGAAGAACAGCCTATTAGAAAATATATCAATCTTTGTAGATCACTTTCTATTTCCATATGTCAAAGATTTGAACTCATATGTGAGAGACAGAAACGATTTCCTACAGAAGACACAAAACTTACATTGGGGGCCTGAACACTGGATGGTATGTCTAGATGTAGAATATATACCAGCATAAGACACACAGACAATATGAGGGCATGTAAACACTTTCTCAAAGCGCGAAACATACACTTACTGGAACACACACATATGATCCTTCAAATAATTGAGATTTGCCTCACAGATAATGTGTTTATGTTTGGCAATGTATGATATAAACAAATACAGGAAATTTCCATGGCCACCTGTTTTGCCACCAGCTACGCCAATCTCATGGTGAGCTGGTGGGAAAACAGGTGCTATGAAGCAAAGAAATAGAACAGTGGATCAACAAGGTTAACCTATGGCTAAGGTATATTGATGATGTGTTCTTTGTATGGGAGTGCAACGAACGGAACTTACATCATTTTTGGCAGAACTAAACAGTAACAAAATGAACCTCAGGATTACCATGCAATACAGCCAAGACACCATAGACTTCATTGACCTTAGACTCACATTACTCGATGGAAAGTTCCACTGAGCTATATAGAAAATCGACAGCGGGCAATTCGATCCTCCATGTGGCTAGTTGCCACCCATCTAATTTTAGGTGGAGTATTCTCTATGGAGAGTTTCTTCGAGCCAAATGGAATTGCAGCACAGAAGAAACTTATGAGAAAGCAAAGGAAGAGATGATTAGAAGGTTCAAAGCAAGAAATATCCCCAGAAAGCCCTACACCAAGTGAGAAGGAAGGCAGTAAATATCAAAAGTGAGGAAGCCCTTTTTCAACCCCCAAAACCTAAGAAAGGAAAAGAAGGCGACGAAGGCCCCATCATATTCATAACTAGATTTGACACAAAGGCAGGAGACCTGAGACTTATTTTTAAAAAAACATGGGATATCCTAACTCAGGATCCCGTTCTAAGAGAAAAACTGGGAAGGGTCCACTCGATCACCTACCAGAAAAACCTATCCCTTAAAGATGTGTTAGTGCATAGTCACCTCGCACCCCGTAAAACCAACTGGCTAGACCAAGGCAGAAGCTTCCGCAAATGTGGGAGGTGCAAGGCCTGCAGACACAGCAAAAACTTCCTGGAGGTAACACTTTAGAGAGTGAACGCAAAATGGAGGATCCCCAGAGTAATAAACTATGGAACTGACTTTGCTGTCTATGCCATAGCCTGCCCATGTGGAAAATGGTACATTGAGTCCACTACCTTCCCAGTCAAAAAGTGCGTCCTTGAACACTGGGTAGCTGTAACTAATAGAGACTATAGTTATAGCACTGCCAGGCATTTCCATGAAGTACATGACGGGGACTGGAACCTAGCCAAATACAGATTGGAATCACGATTTATCCTACAAGCTGGTACAATTTTTCTGAATGGAATGACCAATGATGAAGAGTTACACTCTCACCTATGAATAGCCAGATGTCCATCCCGAGCCCGACTCCATGAGTTCCTTTTAGTTTTTAATTATTGTACATACACACTTTTTGTTTCGTTTTTATATAATTTTCTTTTAATCTTAGCCATAGAAAAGTGCAATAACAATGAAACCTATTTAATACCGATAAAAGATGGCATTGATCTTATGAGGGCAAATTAGAGCACACTACCATTGGCAAAACACACAAAGAGATGTAGAAACCAGAGTTTAACTGTTGATGTGTTCTGTTTCTTACAGGATGATCATGGTGAAGCTGATGTGAATCGAAGATTAGCCACTTCTAGAGAGTTAAGAGCACTGGAGAACAGGGATGTTATGCACAAGAATCACCACTCCCTTTCATAATAATGAATAGTGGTAGGATGTATTCTTTAGACAAAAACTGCTGTCTCAAGTTACGCTACTAAAGCATCATCCTTACATGACTGTACCACCATGATCAAACATTCTGTTACCAATTGCCTCTTGGAGTGTGCATGTTTTCTATATGTCTATATAAAGAACATCACAAGGCATAAACAGACATTAATATCAGAATGTAATGTAACTCGGGGTACTAAACCCAATTGAGAGCAATGATTCCCAGTTCCCCCATTTTGCCAATATGTGGTACTGTAGCCAGACACTGCATTGTTATTCCTAACGAAAGGTATAGTGTGCATCAAATTGCTGTTGAAATGGACAATTCAGCTTGTCCTTGACATGCATCATTGAAATGGAATTAGGATTGTTAATAATTCTTGCCTTTTCTTTATTTATTTTTGTATGCCGTTTGGCCGTATGTATTTAAATGAATCTTTTCAATTCTGTGACCAATTAACAGAATGAATATGAAAATGTATTCGATGAAACTACAAATGCATGCTATTTTCTTTATTTCTATTCCAAATGACGTGTCTTGTCTGATGCATTGAATCAATAAAAAACCATTGATCACATAGTGGAAGTCACTATTGATCAGAGATACTTTGGTTAAGAATCAGATCAATACCCAAGTAGCTGGCTGAAACCCAAGAATCGTTTCAGAAAATGCAGTAAGTGCAAAGCTTGTGTACAGTGGGGGTAACATTACAGAAACATACAGAGGTTTAGGACAAAAAATAGTAATCAAAAAATAACTTAATTGTAAATCTGATTTTGCAATATTCATGTTGACATGCCCATGTCACAAAAGATATATTGGCAGCACCATATTACAGGTGCATAAACGTATTTTACAACATATACAGGACATAAAGAACGTGGACGAAACATAGCCCGTAGCAAGACATTTTAAGGAACACCATGTTTGCAACTCAAATCTTCTGACCTACCGTGTGATTGTTCAGGTAGAGAAATCTCCTCGGGGAGGGGAATAGAGAGAAAACATTAAGGCAGTTGGAATGTAGATACATTTTACGATTGAATACAAAGGAACCAACATGATTGAATGTGGATGAAAAGATGTGTACAAATCTTTAGGAACAACTAAAGAGACCAGCCCTAGACCTCATATAAATTGACTTTGTTTTTTAACTTTCTACACTAGAAGCATTATTGAAGTTATGTAATGAATGTAATGAGTATCCGTTTTTTCCTACATACATATTTAATGTAAGTATTTGTTCATTCACAGGGCCACTGTTTTCAATATCGACGTTTGGGAATGCTGAATATTTGGAGTGTAAAAGAGCAGTGTCATAGGAATGTAAAAGAGCTAAAATATCAAATTTTTCTAAAAAATGTTATTTTGTTTATTTTTGATTATTATGTTTTTTCAGTTATTTGTCTGCTTTAATTAGTTCATAATTTGGATTTAATATACTATGCCCAATGGGGCGTGACTCAGTGGATGTCATATTGCCAATCATGTAGTGTAGTAATAACTAATTGGTTGTGATCTAGATTGAATTGGGACAATATTTTGATGATTTTTGTAGATGATTTGCACACATTAGAGGTTTAACGGAGGCCATACCTGTATGGGATGATTAGACAGACATTAATTGGTATATGAATAATATGTGATAGAACATGTGCTACTTTATTTTATTTTATTTCATGCTTATGTATATATATCTTTATATATGAAATTTTGCTAGTATAATTTGACACTGTCTCTATATGCACAATTTCCCTTGAACACAAATTTGTTTTGAGTATGCAATTCATTGCATGTGCCCAATGGGGCAGAATTCGAGTATGTATATTAAGGCAACAAGACAAAGGGAATCCAAAAACATGTTTAAAGATGGCCGCTGTGAGAAAATGACTCACATTGTCCTTTTTCAGTGTAGACACATGAGGATATAATCAGAATGCTTACTGTGCGCAGGCGTCATGAGAAAGGCTAAGTTTGCCGAAACGCATCTGATGTTTTAGTGTGTATTCGCCAAGTGAATAAACTTAAAAACTAAGCTAAGAGGAGTGCCGTTCTGGTCGTTATTTACGAAGGAAGAGTGGTATCATTTGAATAGGCCGGGCGTGGACATTTTGTGAGCACCCCCGGCGTTTGGGCTGCACGCCGCCGTCACGCAGATTCAAAGGAGGATATATATGTCTATCTATCACTATATATATATCTCTCTCTCTTTATATGTATATATATATATATTCACTGAAAAAACCATAGGTTTCAGATATGTTATAGTTAGAAATTAGCATTTAAAAAACCTTTGAAATTCACTGAAAAAACCATAGGTTTTAGGGACAGTTATAGTTAGTTGGACATTTTACTCGTACAAAACCCGTGAAATTCCCCCGTTATAGTTAGTTCAGCTAACTATAACTCGCGCCCGCAATGCACTGCTGATGACGTCACATATTACATCACTCATGACATGGTCAGTGACATCACTGATGACATCACTGATGACATCTCAAATGACATCACTGATGACATCATCCAGTGACTGTGTGTTTCTGTAAAGTTTAAATATTTTTAATATATATAGGAAAAGACGTATTGAAGAATGAGTGGGTGTGTAAGTGTCTGTATGGATGATTTAGTAGGTGCGTGACTGACTCTATAAGTGAGTGATTTAACGTATCTTACTGAATGCATGGGTTAGTGACTAAACTGGGTGAATGTCTGTATCCGTCTGTCTGTTGCTGTGTAAGTGGCTGCATGGGTTTGTGAATAGCTACATGAGTGTCTATAAGAGTTATTGATTTGTTGTCTGAGTATCTGTATGGGTGCCTGAGTGTTTGTGTGGATGGGGTGTGTGCGACTGTGCATAGATGTGTGAGTGGGTGATTCACTGGGTGGATGGTTTCAAGAGTGCATCTGTGATAGACTGTATGGGTGGGTAAGTGTGTGTAAGAGTGTGTTAGTGAGTGAATGTATGTCCCAGTGGTACATGTGTGAGTAACTACATATGTGAAAGGCAGTATATATGTCTGTTGGAGTATATAAATAGCTATAAGCGAGAGTGAGTGATTGTGATAGTGGCTGTATGGATGAGTGTGTGCTTGTATCAGTGATTATATAAGAGCGTAACAATGTGCTAGTATTTGTATGATTAAGTGAGCTGGTGTGTGTATAACTGTATAGGTGAGTAAATGGCAGTGTGTTTAATTATTTGCATGACTGACTAGGTGTGTGAGTACCTCTATGGATGAGTGGCGGTGTTTGAGTGTCTATATAGGAGTAAGAGTGCATATGATAGTCCTGTACTGAGTGACCATAAGTATGAGTGACTGTACGGGTGAGTGAGTGGATGTGTGTGTGTAGACCTAAGAATCAGTGAGTGGGTATGTAGTTATTGGTGTTGGAGTGTCTATGGTTTTGCGAATGGCAGTCTGTAATTTAGATTGGGTGTATCAAAGGTTATATTAGGGTGTGAAGAGCTGCATCAGATTATCACGTGGATGATGTCATCAGTGATGTCATTTGAGATGTCATCAGTGATGTCATCAGTGATGTCACTGACCATGTCATGAGTGATGTAATATGTGACGTCATCAGCAGTGCATTGCGGGGGCGCGAGTTATAGTTAGCTGAACTAACTATAACGGGGGAATTTCACGGGTTTTGTACGAGTAAAATGTCCAACTAACTATAACTGTCCCTAAAACCTATGGTTTTTTCAGTGAATTTCAAAGGTTTTTTAAATGCTAATTCCTAACTATAACATGTCTGAAACCTACGGTTTTTTCAGTGAATTTCAAAGGTTTTGTAAATGACAATTTTTAAATGTATTAATTGTTATATTAATTTTTTTCATACTGATTTACTACATTTTTAGAAACAATTTTTTTTACATATTTTATTTTTTAAATTACATTGTAATTACATTATACATTACATTACAAAAAATACTTTCTCAGAATGAATTACTTTAGTTTAAATACTTTGCACATAGGCAATAGACTTTTAAGTACAGTAGTTACAGTTGTTGCAATGGGCAACACATTTTCAAACAATGCAACATTCAGCTCAATGTGAATTTCTAGTTAAATGCAATTAGTTACTTTATGGATTACTTTTCTAACCACAGGACTGGATCCTAGATTCAGTCCTGGTACATCTCCTGTAAACAGTTGAGTAAAAGCGTTTTGGTTACAGTCGTGATTTTTAAGGAATATTATTGTATTTTAAAAGTTGACACTTAGAAACTTTTTCTCATAGAATCACCAATGTTATCCTATGGAAGGAAATTCACTTAGCAGGTAAAGACTGTTATCGTTACTTTTTCTTACTCAGTGTTGGATCCTGGATCCAGCACTGGTGCATCTCCTGTAAACAGTTGAAAGAATGCGTTTAAGTCATACAGGCGATTTTTAAGGAATATTTGTAGTTTGTGAAAATCGACACTTTGAAACTTTTCTGCTGAAAACCAGACAATGGATTCCTATGGAAGAAAATATAAGTTACTGGTAAGTACGGTTAAAATTACTTTTCAGGGTCAGTGCTGGGCTAAAAGATGCAGCACTGGGTTCTCTCCTGATAACAGGTGAGTAAATTGGAATTCGTACTTTGGTTGATTTTAGAGGAATATTATAAAGTTCCAAAACTCCACACTTAGAAGAATTTCCAAGTGAAACCAGTCAATGTTAGCCTATGAAGGAAATTCAAGTTACCGGTAAGTACGGTTAAAATTACTTTTCAGGACCAGTACTGGGCTGAAAGATGCAGCACTGAGGTCTCTCCTGATAACAGGTGAGTAAATCAGAATTCGGATTTCGGCTGATTTTAGAGGAATATTTGTATGTTTCAAAAATCAACACTTAGAAACTTTTTCAGCAAAAAGCAGGCAATGATATCCTATGGAAGGAAATTCAAGTTACTGGTAAGTACGGTTAAAATTACTTTTGAGGATCAGTACTGGGCTGAAAGATGCAGCACTGAGGTCTCTCCTGATAACAGGTGAGTAAATCGGAATTCGTATTTCGGCTGATTTTAGAGGAATATTTTAAAGTTCCAAAACTCCACACTTAGAAGAATTTCCAAGTGAAACCAGTCAATGTTAGCCTATGGAAGGAAATTCAAGTTACTGGTAAGTACGGTTAAAATTACTTTTCAGGACCAGTACTGGGCTGAAAGATGCAGCACTGAGGTCTCTCCTGATAACAGGTGAGTAAATCGGAATTCGTATTTCGGCTGATTTTAGAGGAATATTTTAAAGTTCCAAAACTCCACACTTAGAAGAATTTCCAAGTGAAACCAGTCAATGTTAGCCTATGGAAGGAAATTCAAGTTACTGGTAAGTACGGTTAAAATTACTTTTCAGGACCAGTACTGGGCTGAAAGATACAGCACTGAGGTCTCTCCTTATAACAGGTGAGTAAATCGGAATTCGTATTTCGGCTGATTTTAGAGGAATATTTGTATGTTTCAAAAATCAACACAGAAACTTTTTCAGCAAAAAGCAGGCAATGATATCCTATGGAAGGAAATTCAAGTTACTGGTAAGTACGGTTAAAATTACTTTTGAGGATCAGTACTGGGCTGAAAGATACAGCACTGAGGTCTCTCCTGATAACAGGTGAGTAAATCGGAATTCGTATTTCGGCTGATTTTAGAGGAATATTTTAAAGTTCCAAAACTCCACACAGAAGAATTTCCAAGTGAAACCAGTCAATGTTAGCCTATGGAAGGAAATTCAAGTTACTGGTAAGTACGGTTAAAATTACTTTTCAGGACCAGTACTGGGCTTAAAGATACAGCACTGAGGTCTCTCCTTATAACAGGTGAGTAAATCGGAATTCGTATTTCGGCTGATTTTAGAGGAATATTTTAAAGTTCAAAACTCCACACTTAGAAGAATTTCCAAGTGAAGAATTTCCAAGTGAAACCAGTCAATGTTAGCCTATGAAGGAAATTCAAGTTACCGGTAAGTACGGTTAAAATTACTTTTCAGGACCAGTACTGGGCTGAAAGATACAGCACTGAGGTCTCTCCTGATAACAGGTGAGTAAATCGGAATTCGTAGTAAGGCAGATTTTAGAGGAATATTTGCACAATGGTGAAGGGCGGGGGCGGGGCCTGAGGTGACATCTGTGCAAACGCGCCCCGTGGCGCGTTTTAAGTTGGGGGATTAAGTCCCCTTGAATCATGAGGTTCCCTAGGGGCCAACTAGCCCACCATGAACCTCCAGTATGCGCCAGGGGCTGCGTTGCAGAGACGTGTAGAGAGGCCACACCCTTTTTACACCTAACTGCAACGCAGCTCTGTGGCGCTTTCTGGATGTACCTGTTGGGCTAGTTGGCCTCCAGGGACCCTCAGGATTGAAGGGGATTTAATCCCCATCTTAAAACGCGCCACGGGGCCTGTTTGCACACATGTCACATGAAGCCCCGCCCCTCCCTTCACCACTGTGCAAACGCGCCCTGTGGCGCGTTTTAAGTTGGGGGATTAAGTCCCCTTGAATCCTGAGGGTCCCTGGAGTCCAACTAGCCCACCATATACCTCCAAAAAGCGCCACAGAGCTGCGTTGCAGAGAGGTGTAAAAGGGGCGTGGCCTATGTACACGTCTCTGCAAGGCAGCCCCTGGCGCATACTGGAGGTTCCTGGTGGGCTAGTTGGTCCCCAGGGACCCCCAGTATTCAAGGGGAATTCGTCCCTCCTCTGCAAACGCGCCAGGGGCGCGTTTGCAGAGTACTGCAGGAGAGGGCGGGGCCTCCGGCACGATGCCGGTCATTTTTTTTTTTCGTTTTTTTTTCTTTTTAATGGGAGGGGGCTGCGTGGCCCCCTTCCTTGCCCACTTTTGGCCCCGGGGACCCCATCCCCCGGGGCCTGAGCATTATTTTTTTTTTTATTTAAAAAAAAAAAACGGGAAGAGGGCCGCGTGGCCCCCTTCCCTGGGCCTGTATTGGCCCCGGGACCCCATCCCCGGGGCATGGCCTCGATTTTTTATTTTTTTATTTGGAGGGGGCTGCGTGGCCCCCTCCTCAGGCCATTTAAGGCCCTGGGGACCCCATCCCCCAAGGCCGGCCTTTCCCTTATTTAAAAAAAAATAAAAATTGAACTTTGGGGAGGGGGCTGCGTGGCCCCCTCCCGGGCCACTTATGGCCCCGGGGATCCCATCCCCGGGGCCTGGCCTCACGTTGGAGACTGTGGGGGGTCCCCAATCCCCCCACAGTCCCAGCCGGCTCACCGCCTCCTGCGGAAGCCGGCATTGCTTTCCACATGGGGAGCAGCTAACATGCTGCTCCCCATGTGGAAAGCAATTGGTTTGCATTTTGAAAGAGAGAGCAGGTTTCCTGCTCTCTCTTTCAAAATGCAAACCAAGTTTGCTATGACAGGACGGGAGCCGCGAGGCTCCCGTCCTGTCATAGCAAACAGCAGTGTCCCGGGGTAGGCACCCCGGGACACTGCAGGAGCCGGCCCTGGGGGTGGTGGTCCCCAGGGCCATCAAGGGCTCCTGGAGGGGGGCCGCGCGGCCCCCTCCTATTCAGTGCACAGCCCCGGGGAGGTGGTGGTCCCCGGGCTTGGGGGTCCATAACGGACCCCCATATTTAAATGTTTAGTGCCCCGGGAGGTGGCGGTCCTCGGGGCATGTGGGGCTGGAGCCCCCACACAGGTTTAAAAAAAAAAAAAAAAGAAGCCCCGGGAGGTGGCGGTCCTCGGGGCTGCGGGAGGGCTCAGAGCCCTCCCTCCATCATTTTTAAATAAAGCCCCAGGGGGTGGCGGTCCTCGGGCTTGGGGGCCTTAGAGGCCCCCTACATAAATTAAAACCCCCCACCATGCCCCCGGGACTTGGGCCACCCGGGGCCAATAGCATCGAAGCGCGGGAGACCGCGCTTCGGTTTTTCGGCAGGATCCGCGCTCCCTGAGCGCATCCTGCCGATTTAAAAAAAAAAAAAAATAAGTTTGCCCAGGGGGTCCTTGTGGGACCCCCTGAGCAGACCTAAAGGGGTCAGGGTGTTTCTACCCTGCCCCCTTTGTGCGTTTTGCGCACTTGTTTCTGTCCCTCGGTTCTACCGAGGGACAAAATGGCTGCCAACACTTCCTGATTTGGAGTGTTGACAGCCAATTAGCATGCAGCTCGTGATCGGGAGGGTGCGCGAATCCGACGCGGCCATAGATATATATGTACTTTTACTTTTGATTTTCTCAGCAACTACTGAACGGATTTACACCATTTAACAAAAAGGGTTCTTTCTGAACCAAGAACTACCTCTTTGCCAAATTTGGTGTAATTCCGTTCAGCAGTTCGGGCTGTAGCCGTGTCTAAAGTTTCCTATGGAAAAATGAATGGGGAAAACGCGTTTTGGGACCCCCCTTTTTTCTCGGCCCCCGCTTGACGAATCACCCCGAGACTTTCAGGGTAGGAGCGGACCGGAGCGCCCCACAAAGTTTGAAAATTTTGCGAAGATACGTCAACCGGCAAGAGAGTTATTTCAAATAGAATGTCGCGGATTTCCTATGGAAAATAGGTTCTAACTATAACTATCTACTGGCGACCGCCAGTAGATAATATACATATATATATATGTACATATATATAGAGAGAGAGAGAGAGCGAGAGAGAGAGCGAAAGAGAGCGATAGATATATAGAGATAGATAGACAGCTAGAAAGATAGATAGATAGATAGATAGATAGATGAGACAAGCTTTGATAGTGAACCCTGCAAAAGACTAGCACATGACCCGCTAACCCTAGTTAATATACATATAGTGGTAGTCCCCACTGATTAAGTGTGCACACTGTTGATGCACCCACTGCCACGGTGCAATCCAATACAGGATCTTAACAATTTCAAAAAGTCGCAAAGGTGCACCACTTAGCAAAATGACAAAACAGACACATTACAAATTATCAGGTCTGTATCCATAGTTTTCTTCAAATATTCTTCTTTCATTAAAAATGTATAAAAATCACTCATAATTGGAAAAAACAACCTATAGATAGATAGATAGATATGAAATTAAATTGAATGGTTAAACTTTTTTAAAATAAAATAATTTTAAAATAATTGAAATTAATTGCAGGCATAAAAAGTAATTCAATGTACTAGATATTATATAACAATAAAAAATGTACTGTGGTTGGGATTTTTTATTATTTATTGTTTAAACATTATTTATAAATTCATATATTTAAATCAATTAATTATTTAATACACATTTATTTTGATGAGTTAATGTTCTGCAACATTTTATTTTATTTGACCTACCTTAAAATGAAATAGTTAAAATTAAATTTACATTTATATTTTACATTAAAATATTTTAAATATTTTTTAAGGAATAATACACTTAAAAATGTTCTCTGTACTTTTCCATTGGGTGATCTTTGCCACAGTTTGGAGGTCTGTAGCCACATGTGCAAAGTTACTAGTGGTAACTCTACATTCATAAATCCTGTTTTAGGAGGCTACACCACCTCATTTGAGGAGGTGGAGACACATAAGTGTATACCTACGTAGGTACACTTGGTTAGGGTGAATAGAAAATAGGTGTAGACGTACATCTAGATGTAGTAGTAATCCCACATGTGAGTAAATATGCATTTAGACATTTACGCTTGTGAATAGACCCCACTGACTTTTACACAAACCTTTTAGATTGTGGCTTACTTCCCTAAGAACCGTGAAAAGCAGCACTAAAACAAAGGGGCCTTGAAAAACTGCCCTCCTACCTGAAGAATATATTGTGCCCTCTGTATCAGACCATGGGCTCCTATTTTAAATGCTTTCAAGACCAAAGTCGACTTTGGAGCTATCCATGGTGCCGAACCTCCGTAGTAAAAGACTGACCATTTTATACTCTGAGGGGCCGATTCACAGAACTAATCTGAGACAAAATCCTAAACTTACTACTTTTGGTATTCACAGAAGGCATTTAGTTGTAGTAAAGTTAGGAGTCCTAACTTTACTACTACTAAATGCCTTCTGTGAATGCCAAAAGTAGTAAGTTTAGGATTTTATCTCAGATTAGTTCTGTGAATTGGCCCCTCTGAGAATATTTTTGTGGAAAGATCAGACCGAGATTCGCCAACTGGAAGCATATTAAGTTGAAGTTGTTCAGCGAATATGAATAGGGACAGAGACTTCGCATTTTTTGTGTACTTCGTTTGAGTGTTCTTTTATTCTAAGGTGTACTTTAAGGCTATTCAGTTTTAAAATATTACTGCTGACTGGATCATTATCTCAGTTGTGGGTGAAAATCACTTGTGCTATGTTGCATCGGCTCTCACCTTTACACCACTTCTCCTGAGCTAAGAGTTACCTGCTTAACCAATGTACTAGCGTTAGCCAAGATAAGGCTATACATTGGCCCCAGAAGAAGGGGCGCATTTGCTAAACTTTCACTCAAAGCAGGGCAGCAAGCAAAGTTACTGCACTGAGTTGTGTGAAAGGGAGACAGCGGAAATACTCGATATTTACAAGCATATGGAACATTTCTGCTCTCTGCTTGTGCTGGCGCACTGTGTGCCGCCCAGCGCCAACACAGGCACCCTTGCACACTAGTGAAAGGGTGCCTGCATTACGGGCATGATTCTTTTTGTTCAGGAAGAGACACCTTCCTGCACAAAAACAAACTATAGAGGCATATTCCTATTTCTATGTGTGCTGATGCAGCACACGTAGAAAGAGGAAATACTGAGAAGAAAAAAAGATATTTCTCCTCGTTACGCCTCACTTGGGAAGGCGTAGCTTTTTGGTGCATTGCCAGGTTTACAAGTTTGTAAATCTGAGAATGGACAAAATCCATGGGTGGATGAATGGGAAAGTCCGTGCTCCACCGATGGAACGCCTCCCGGGTTGAAATGTAATGTAACACAGCGCAAGAAGCTGTGTTGTGTTACATTTCTTTAGAAAGTTATGCAAGGCCACGCAAATCAGCCTTGTGTGGCTTCGCAAATATTACTGAAGACTGAGTTGTCATTGCGTCGTCTTGCGGAACGCAAGGACAACGCAATGGCTTCATACATATGGGCTGATGTATACATGATCCAAATCAGCAGGGAAAGTATGCATCACCAGGTGCTCGCAAAACCTCTCAGATTTTGGGGAAAGCCGGACAGGGCACATATTGTAGACTATTTTCCTTTGAGGTGCGCGCGTGGACCTTTTGAGCAATGGATGTTTCCCTTTAACGAGCACCACACAATGCTCCAGTATGTAAGGGAATACATATAGCAGACACAACTTCTTTATAAGGGTCACAAAACTATGATTCAGTGTGTATGTGAGTGTGTGTGTGTGTGTGTGTGTGTGAGAGAGAGAGAGAGAGAGAGAGAGAGAGAGAGAGAGAGAGTATGTGTGTGAGGGAGAGAGAGAAATTGCATATACCAGTGGCCACTTTGATGTGAAGTACACAGCATCACACCACAAGTGTGTAATGGACTGCCCATAGTAGAGGCCACTTTCATAAAGGCATACAGGGTCGTGCTCCTAGAGTAAGGTTGGGGGAGAGAGAGACAGCATGTGTGTGCATGTGTGTGTGTGTGTGTGTGTGAGTGTGTGTCTGAGAGATAACTGTAGATGACAGATACTGTGCTCCACTTGTTGTGTGGTAGAGTGTGACCACCACTAACAACGGTCACCCGCCCATATATGAGGATACAAAAAGGCCCAAAGAAAGGGTCCTAGGATTACATTCCAACACCTGGGGCTGACAAACGCAACATTTCAAAAATGCGAAAAAAAATGTTTTATTATATTATTGGATTAAAGGTATTATTTTTCATTTATTTTCATAGTATCAAACATAATATCACTTTACAAAAAATACATAAATAAAGCATACAAAATCATCTATAAATATATACATATGTCCCACACGTAAAACTCATAACCATCAATCATACTTGCACACATTCATAGTAATGAATGTGTATGTTACTATGAATGTGTGCAAGTATGATTGATGATTATGAGTTTTACGTGTGGGACATGTGTATATATTTATAGATGATTTTGTATGCTTTATTTATGTATTTTTTGTAAAGTGATATTTTGTTTGACACTATGAAAATAAATGAAAAATAATACGGTTAATCCAATAATATAATTTAAAAAAAAAATCGAATTTTTGAAATGTTGCGTTTGTCAGCCCCAGGTGTTGGAATGTAATCCTAGGACCCTTTCTTTGGGCCTTTTTGTATCCTCATATATGGGCGGGTGACCGTCGTTAGTGGTGGTTTAGCTTGAATTTTCCCCTGCCCTTCATTTGTACGCAGGGGTCCCCCTTTGTGTGGTAGAGTGTGCACAGAAGAGCCTGACTCCCAGTCCATCATTATTTTGTACACCATTCCACCTCAGTTTGGACCCACCTATATACAAATCAGCTTAACCCTGCTCCAATGGGCACAGTCCAGCCTGAAATGAGAAGCAAGGTCCTCCCTGAACCGGAATAAGAAACCCAGGACCAGTTTTGCCCTGGTTAGGGCTCATCAGACAGGTATAGCTTGGTTCCAGTGACACAGTGTGCACGAGACCCACGTCTGGGCATACCCGTCTCACTTTTATGGTGGCACAGTAAAGTATACAAAACAAGCATTTTCAATGCAATAGGTCTCGCATTTATGCGAGTTTAAGCCATTGGCATTGTAAATGACAATGCATTTTATTTATGTTTTAAAAATGAAAACAAAAATAAAAGGCATTGCAAATGCTTGTCTGTGTAAGCTGTGCTCCTGTAAGGTCTGCAGGGGTTGCCCTCTCACCTCCTTTTGTCTAAGTTGTGTGCCTGTAAGGTCTGCAGGGGTCGCCCTCTCACCTCCTTGTATATAAGCGGTGTGCCTGTAAGCTGTGCACACTGCCCCCTCTCTCGCCCTTAGCTTGTTTGAGTTGTATTATTGCCAGGTCTGTGTGACCCTCTGTGCCTGAGGCCTTTTCACGGTAAGCTCTGCACAGAGCTGTACCTCGGTCCCTTTGGCCATATTACTTCTCTGCTGTATAAGTAATACCTCGAGCAAGACTATAAAGCATAGGACACACACAAGACAATAATTCAACCCCTGCGTCTGTGTAGCTAACCCTTGGGACAATGCTGGGCATGCTATAACTGGGCCTACCGGAGGCAGTAGGGTAGACGGGCCCTGGCGCTGGCGGTCCTAATTTGCCAATAAAGTATATTTTTCCGTGTCAGCGTTCCTGGCGGAATAGTTTAAAAACCACCGGCTGCTTCAGAGTTCCGCTCCCTCGGAGCATAAACACATTCCAGCCACATTACTAACTAACCGCCCTCGGCATGCGCTCGCAGCCCTTAAACATGCAGGTCACAGATGCAACTCGGTAAGTATAGAGACCCGGGTTACGTCACGGTGAGCGTCGTTGAGAGGAGCGCGCCAGGAACGAGTTGGAATGTGAAAAGTACTTCCTCTCAGCAACTTCCTGGTTCTGTTAAGGCTGTTTATGTGAGTACGGTTTTGTGTGTTAACCCCTAAAAGACTTTAGTCAACACTGAAACACGTCCCTCATAAGCCATACAATAAACCGACACTGTTTTATTAATACCCTTCACCTAAAGCGCTTCGTAGCTTGCCAGGGACATGACGCGCTTTATTAATTCAGCTACAGTGCAATGCGGAAAGTATAAGTCTGCATTTCAAAATAATTTAAATCTGCGCACTTTGGACGCGTCAATACTGTGAACAGAGACATGGGATGGGGGGCTGTAGATAGAACAGGCCATTTACTTGTTAATCTCGGCCAGAGTTTAAAAAAATGAATAAATCGATCGCGTAGACCCGTTACTTTTAAAGTAGAACGCGAGTCACGGAGAGAACGTAGCATTGCTGCAAGAGCTGCCGCCTTTGGAACTGGAGAACAGGGTTTGAGTCTGGGTGTCGGCTCAGCATCAAAGACGCTAGAAGAAAAGAAAAAAAAGCCCACGAGTGGTGCACGCGCGCGCACTGCAAAGAATTTAAGGAATGCAGCAGGCACAGTGCGGGGCCGCTGCTCGCTCCCGAGCTCCCTAGGCCAGGGGAGAGAGAAGACGGGACATGCACCCGCCTTTGGCCAATTACGTGCTGTCTTTCTTAGAAAGACGCACGCAAAGGCCAATAGCGTGTGAGCAAAAAAAAAAGCGCACGAGCGTGTGGTCCGAGTTGAAAGTCCTTACTAGAAGCCTCGCAGGGCAGCGCATGCGCACTGGCTCAGGCGAGACCTAAAAATGATGGATGGGTTGCTGGAATTAATCTCAGCCTCTAGTAATTACTTGGGGTAGCAATCCAATGCATCGTTATTTTGCACACCATGCCACCTCAGTTTGGGCTCAGCCATATGCAAATCAGTCTTGACCCTGCTGCAGAGGGAACAGTCCAACCTGAACTGACAAGCCAGGTACTCTCTGAACCGGAGCAAAAGCAAGTCAGGACTGGCTTCACCCTAATTAAGGCTCATCAGCCCAGTATAGCTTGGTTCCAGTGCCACAGTGTGCACAGGACCCATGTCTGGGCATACCCGTCCCAGTAAAGGCAACACACTAAAGTATATAAAAAAAGGGACTCTAATGTTCCAAACATCAGACCTAAAAAAGAAAAGCATTTGGCATTTTTCTATACTCTTGATGCCCCCTGGACATAACTGTTGTTTTTGAGATCTTTGTCTGCTGTGTAACATAAATGTGCACAAAGAATGAAGCAAAATACTTTCATGACAAAGAACCAATCGCTATTTTCATCCTGTTAGAATCACAAATGAATATGTCAAGATTTTTTTATGCTGTAGATAAAACTGCTTACCGGTCCATTATTTGGATGCTGTAATGCTGTCTGGGTAAATGATTCATCTCAATAGTTTTGCCTGGGCAAATATTTCACCTGGGTAGATCTAGCTTTTAAATAGATTAAAAAAATGTCACTTTACCTTGATCTATTGCTGCTATCATTAGGTTGTATGGAAAATAATGGCTGTAATCTGTTGCTGTCTATTATGGACAAACCGATTATGCATTTACTGTTAGCAGCTGGGCTATCTTTTGCCCAATTCAGGTAACTAGTTGGACCTCCCTCGGTAAATCTGTGGTGGACCAAAATATGGACATTACATCCCTTGGAGAAGCTCACACATACTGTTCACATTAGAAGGGACACATTCATAAGGCGTGGGCTCCATTTAATACACATGTAAGAGCCGGGATCTGATGGAAATGTCACGGCCTATAAGCCAATAGCAGTTACTATATTTCATCTGTGGTACATGTCACTGGCACTTAATGACTGACAGAATGCACACTCATAATTACTGATGATATTAGAGGCATAATATGATCTGTCTGGACAACTGCATTTCTGTATATTGTTGTAATACTCTGAACTAGTACTGAGCTGAGAAGGCCTAAAAAGACTGTATTTGCCAGTTTTTATACTGTGAGAATTATTTTGTAACACTTAGCAGTAAACTTCGGTATTCACGTTATAGCAACAATGTGCCAAATTTTCATAAATAATGTTGTTACAAATAGTTCTAGTTCAATACCTGAATTCAACCATAAAAAACTGAAAGGTGAGCAGTTAACCTTTATAAAGTGTATGCTACTGCACCATATTTAGGACCTTATTTATGAAGGCCTTGCAACACTTTTGCGCTGCTGTTGCATCACTTTTCGTGACGCAGCGGCGATGTAAAATGTGCCACGTTGCGCCATATTTACAAAGTGACATATCTAGGCAGATGCGTCACCTTGTAAAGCCCTGCACCACATTATACCTGCGTCAGGTATAATGTATGCAGAATGGGCGTTCCCCGCAAGAAAGCCTCGTAGAAGTGTTGCAGTGAAATCTATGAGATTTCACTGCGACACTTCTAGGACGCCAATGTGTCAAAACCTTACGTCTGCCTCATGGCAGGCGTAAGGGTGACGCAGTGCCATAGGCACAGGCCTACCCCATGCATTGCTGGAGTTGCATCATGCTTGCAACACAACTCCAGCAATGCGTGACTTTTGCACCAACAATTTAACACGGCGCATCCATCGCGTCGCAAGGAGGACGCAGTAAAACCTGTTGCATCGCTGTTCTGTCGCAGCGATGCAACAGTTTTCATAAATGAGGCCCGAAGTGTGTTTGATTAGTATCTTTTGCTCCATTTGAGTTAGAAATGTTTTACTCAAATCCCATGGGAAAAGCAAAAATCACTGTAGAGGGTGGTATAGTGGCATATGTGGTAAATCCATAATGTCATAGAGAAAAAACTTTGCAGCTTGACAATTTATACGTCACACATTGCGAATGGGCAATTTACTATTGGGCCTATTGGTACGTTGGTCACATCGGAAATTGCATTCCCATTCAGAGACCCGTTTGTGTGTAAATTTCACATCCCTGGTTTGCAAATGAGAATAGTACATCAGGCACTAAGCATGAGGCAAACCTTAGGAGAGGGCGCAAGAGGAGGGAAAGTAGTTATATACTGTGAGAAAATAGTTGTTTTGTGTGATTACAAGATATTCTACAGCACTGAGGTATACAACATCCTCAAGTGGGGAAGTCAAGGTTAGAACTCGTGCACTGGTAGCACAGCTACCTTCCAGTTTAATTAAAAGGCCAGAAGAGGTAGCCTTTCGAAGGAAACGATGGAGAGAGGATGTGGCGTTACCACAAGAGCTGCCGACTTTGGAAGTCGGGAACGGGGTTCGAGTCTCGGTGTCGGGTAAGCATCCTGTGATTCTGGGTACGTCGCAATCTCCTCGTACCTATAAAGAATATTGATTTGTATAACAGGGTTCATGAAAAGCATTCCAATTCCTTCGGCTCGAGTTCGCGCTATATAAATAACCTGCAAATACAAAAAAATAAATCATCAGAGCAGGCCCTCTGCTGCTTCAGCCATCGCTACCTTCCTTTTAAAGGCAGACACCTTAGGAAGCATACTGATTCCCGTGAAGGTTTTTAATGGTGGGCATACCCTCCTTTGAGAAACAGCTGCTTGCAGGGCCGGACTGGCTACCGGGCGTTTTGGCATGCTGCCGAGCTGGGGGCTGATTTCGTTGATGGGGACCTGCCCTGCGTGTGCTGAACGAAATTCGTTTTGCTTTGTTTATTTTGAAGCACACGCAGGTCTCCATCAACGAAATTAGCCCCCACCGCAGTAACATCAGCCCCCAGCTCGGCAGCATGCCAAAACGCCCGGTAGCCAGTCCGGCCCTGGCTGCTTGTCCTCATAGTCCCTTCCCTCGTATCTTGCCGTGTCTCTTCGCCTGATGGCTGACTTCGGCCAGCCTTTTACCTGGAAGTCGATCCGATGAGTCTTTCCGGAACAGTGGGATCTGAATGTCCCTGGTTGGACCTCAAAGAGATTCCAGATGGAACGCAGTTCATACGGGCATGCGAGGTACCTGCAATGCGCACTTATTAATCAAATTTGGAAGTTCCAAAAAGTGATAAAGTCCCGCATTCCTCCCTCCTCCACTAGGTGGTGCTTCACTGTACACCATGCCAGCGGATGAGAGGTCAACCCTTGCCAAATAGTGGCATTGCTGCATGTAGGGAAGGGAGGGCCTTGTGGGGCTGGTGCCGCACAGTGCTTTAATTCGGAAATTAGAAGTGCCGGTACTCACTAATTAGACTGGGTGGGTAGTTAGGGGCGTGTCTGGGGGCGTGGCTGTGAGCCAGGAATTTAACAATAGCCACATAAGTAAGCTTTAATGCAAATGTTCTGATTGTCATGTAAAGCGCTTAAATGCCCATGGGCTAAATTCGCGCAATATCAAACTGCCTCCTTACATAAGAGACATGGCAAGCATCAGCTTCTATGTCATAGGTGCAGAGCCTAATTTTTGGCAGTTTGATAGTGCGCGAATTGGGCCATGGGCGTTTAAGCGCTTTACATGACAATCAGAACATTTGCATTAAAGCTTACTTTTTTTAAGCACCACTGGTTAAGGGAGTTGTCCAGAATCACAGGATGATGAGCCAACATCGGGATTCGAACCTGGTTCTCCTGTTCCACTGTCGGCATCTCTGACCATATCCTCATTCTTGTTGCGATGCCAATGAGAACCTAACACTGCAGGAGCAACCCAGCGCAGGAATACACAGGCTGTTGCCAGCCAGAGCGGCACATAAACACGCTCCATCTGAAAGGGTCATTTTCAGTTTTTGCGTTGCACGTACCCGTACATCAGGGCCTGAGCCCTGCTGTTTCTGGGAGTACCGGTACTCTCCTTGCCCGAAAATAAGTTCCGGTACTCAGGGGGTGAAAACTGAGAAGTGTCGGTACTCAGTACCGGTGAGTACCGGCCCATTTAAAGCACTGGTGCCACATCTATAATTGTCTTGCACCCCCCGCCGCCCACCGTGACCCACCACCAGGAAATTTGCTGCCCCTTGGCACCCCCCTAAAAATCACTTCTAGATATGCCACTGTTGTCATAGAGTCTATTTCAGGTATCTTAGGCCATGGGCACGCATTGCAGGTGGCATGAGGTTGCCAACTCCCCAGGCTCACATGTCCCCGAAGGACCTTACAGGAGGGTTGCCAGGGGCATAAAAATTCCTGCAAGGCCTCTTTCCCTCGGCCTCACTGCCTTCGAATGGATTGCTAACAGGCCCGGACCTGCCAGTCATCAGCTTCAAACCAGCAAGGCGGGTCTGGTATTTGTACTGTACACTGGTTTGAAGGAAAGTGATTTGTGGGGGATTACATTTCCACACGACCATCAATGTAATGTGAGCAAAAGCGGGACGTGGATGGCTTGTGCAAGAGAGTTGTACACTCCTTATAGCAGAAAGGGGGGTTGTGCCGACAGGAGCGGCTGACCTGGGGAACAGGTAGTGGGGGTGCAATAAGAGTTCAAATTTGCAACAGTGGCTTAAAGCAAAATGTTGAGGCACCCCTGCAGAATGTGACGAGGGGCCCCTGAGTCTCCCATAGCTCACAGATATTCATTGACATTGGGCTGAATGGAGACCCCAGAAGGGTTGGGGATCAACTGCACCACAGGGTTTGCAGAGATCCACCTTGCAACCTTCTTTTTGCACAAACTCGATCCAAAGGTATTGGAACGCTTTACATGAGCGCCAGTAACATTGCACATGGTCACATTCACTTTTTTTGTTTTCAAGGCAAGAGAACATTAGGTTTCAGATTTACTAAGGGCTTGTGATGCCCTTGCATCACGCAAGGTGATGCAAGGAGAACGCAAGCACTTAAGTAACATTTACTATGCCGCACATAGTAAATCTAGAGTAACACAAGGCTGCCTTGTGTTACTCTGCACTAGGAAGGCATTCCATGGATGGAGCATGGGTCTTCCCATTCACTTGCATCCACCAATAGTTTGTGGCAAATTCCCAGATTTACTAACAATAGTAAACCAGGGAATGCGTCAACATGCTACGCCTTCCCAGGGGAGGCGTAACAAGGAGAAATATGTTTATTTCTCCTAGTTTATTCCTCTTTTATTTGAGCTGCATTCTGCAGCACACATAAAAAGATGAAAAAGCCTCAGTGGATTGTTTCTGTGCAAGTAGGTGTCCCTTCCTGCACAAAGGCAACTCTGCCTGGGATGGAGCTCAGATTTCACCTATAAAATGTATGCATTATTATATGACAAAAAGCTGCGGACAGCATTTCTAAAATGGCACGCAGATTTTGATGCATGCAAATGAAACATGAAAGAGGCCTGCAAATGAAATCATGTAAAACAATGCTCATTTAATTAATCATGGTTGTTTTAATGTGTAGTTTAGATTTAACCTCATTATAGAAATATATATTTAATTTAGATTAATTTAGAAAAAGTGTCTTGAACTAGCATATTTGTGCTGAATTAACACGCATTCTTGCGGTGTAGAAAACCACGTGATTTCAGTTTGTTTTAGTAGACTCAGTTTACTGTAGTTTTGCCCTTGAAGATTATAATGGAATGTGCTCCTCTTCCCTACCAACTTTCAATGAAAGGGCTTTGTTAATAAATCACGCCCTCCTGTTTCCGTCTCTTCGACCTTCACTATGTTGCATATTTTTTTTGTAGCCTGGAGTGAAGAGAAAAACTCACAATTAATACTTTTTGTTACAGAAAATGTAATTGTTTTAAAATGTAAAAGGATGTGAAGTCATGTAATGAGGAACACGCCTGATTAATGACGTATCCAGTCAGCCCATGGGGAGACGATGTTTCTTGGAGTTCTGATTGGACCAGCTACAAGGACCAAGCACGTGGGCTTTTGCTTGAAATATGGCTTACAAGTGGGAGGGGTGGCTCTTTTTTGCTCATTTTTCCTGAGGGCCAGGCCCAGCTTCTGTGCTGGACACAGAGACAGGGAGGAGAGAGAAGGAGGGGCTGCGTCTGTGGGGCTATTTTGCAGCTCCTGAGACAGAGAGACAGACCAGCACAGCGAGGCAGAGAGGGAGAGCTGAGAGGATCAGAACAGGTTTAGATTTTAGGTGCTAAACTTTAAATTTCATGCTTTGACTAACTGCTTTTGAAAAGATGTATTTGTCCTACGCATTTATTTCTCTCTATGGGAGATTTTTGCCATTATTAATTATTGATTAGCCTTGCAAGACTCACTCTTTTCTTAGAAACTCTTTGAGAGTTTCTGACTGACAATTTTGCGCCACATTTTCTTCCAACATGGAATATGTTCTGTATTAATGCTATTTTTCCTATTTTTTTCAATTCTGTAACCTGATTGATATTTGACTAATGAATAAAGAGTCAGAGAACCTTAACTTTTGACTAGAAAATAAAACCCTTTAAAATACTCACAACTCTCTTTATTGGCTTAAATATTAATTGCATTTTTGATTTTTCATGTTTATATAAAGTCTCCTGAAGGTAATACATGGTGTCAAGGGCCCAACATCTTTACAGCGGTAAATAGAGGTAAATGAGGTTTTGCATTGAGAAATTACCGTGAAATTACCGCTGCATCACCTGCAACGCAGGCACCCTTGCATCATGGTGCAAGGGTGTCTGCGTTGGCACCCACTAATGCACAAGCACAGAGAGATAGCAGGAATGTGCCATATCTTAGTAGATATGGTGCACTCCTGCCCTCTCCATTTGATGCAGCGCAACATGTTGTCTTGCTGCGTTGCGCTGTGTCAAATGTTACAAAATCTGTTCCTAAGTGATGTGCCCAGAATCACAGGATGTTGAACCGACGAAAGACTCACAATTGCTTCCCCAGTTATAAAGTCAGCAGCACTGGACAGAAGACTACATCATCTCCTCTCTTGCTTGCAATCACATTACTGGGAATAATCTGATTTAAACCAACAGCTATCAACGGCTGCAGTTCCGGCCTTCCCCTCAAAACGGATGCCTGTTTCTCTGTTTAAGGGACCTGCACTGAGTGCCATCTTTTCAACATCCTGCAGGTAGCGAGGTAGTCTTTGCTCCTTAAATGCAATCCACTTATCTCAGCACCCAGTAGGGGAAGAGGATGTCTCAGACACATGCAGGGACTCAGGTAATTTCAGCGTTTCACAGAAAGTGAGGTGATATTGTAAGTTTTAAGGCATGGGCAATGAGGGCTATTGCCCAGGGCCCCATCTATAAAGGGGACCCCTGCGAAAGTAAACTTTATCTCTCTCTAGTTCACATCTTCTATTTCTATATCTGAACCCCTCTTCTTATCTCTAAGTACCTCTATCACTGTCCCTCTTTGCTCAATGTCAGCTTAAGGATTTTTGGTGGCCCAAGAAAGATATATTTCAACTGTTTTTGTGCAAACCCCATTTCCAAAAGGTTTTTTTTTTGCAGTTTTTATTTATGCAGCATAATAACTTTATTTCGGCAATTGCCATAAAAGCAAACACAATCACTTTAAAAATGTATGTAGCGCAAACTCGACCCAAAGGTATTTGAGTGCCTTACATGAGCACCAGTTACATTACACAAGGACACATTCATTTTTAGGTTGAGCCTAGACGGCACTTGCGCTGTCATTTAGCGACCTGTATATGCTTTGTGGAGTCCAGCACCGCCCATTGCTTCCCATTACTTTTAATTTGTCTATGTCAGTGTCCTTTCAAAATCCTTGCTCGCTAATGGTTAATCCTTCTTCAATGTCCAGCCTTGTTGTCATTTGTATCCTCCTAAGGAGCAGTACCTAACTTCCCGTATCTTCATGCTGTTGTCTTTATGTGTTTTTGGGCCATATGTATCAAAATGTTGTTTTGCGATTCTCAATTAGCGATTTTTTGCGAATCGCTATTTGAGAATCGCAAAACGCGATGTATGTACGATTTGCAAAAACGTTTGCGAATCCTACATATTCCTTAATTGCGAATCGCAAATTGCGATTCGCAATTAAGGAATACCTCCCCATTCATTCCTATGGGCCTAGAGGCCCATAGGAATGAGTGGGAGACATTCGCAATTTGCGAGTACCCATTAGGTACTCGCAAATTGCGAATGCAATTTCAAGGATGCAAGGGTGTCAAAGGACACCCTGTTGCACCCTGAAATAAGCATGGGTGCAGATGTGGCGCACATACATGCCCTAAGGGCATGTATGTGCGCCACATGGCACTTTGAAAAATGCAAAAAAGTGCATTTTTCAAAGAAATCGTAAATTACCACCAACCTAAACTTGGTGGTAATTTGCGATTCCTTAAGCCAAAATCGCACGACTTGGGTGCTTCCTACATTGCATTTAAGGAATCGCAATTTGCGATTCCTTAAATGCATTCGCAAAATAGGGAATCGCAAATTTTGCGATTCTTTATTTTGCGAGTGGGTTTTACTTTCATACATTGCACACAGCTAAATTGCGATCGCAATTTAGCTTGATACATATGGCCCTTTGTTCTGGAACTCTTTGTTTCGTTCACTCCGCTTCGAGCTCTGGTATGTTGTTCCTGCTCCAGCGCGGCATCACAGCTGCTCATCAGCACTGCAATGATTCCTGCTCGTGTCAAACATGGTATTGCACACAGGTCTTTCCACAGAACACCCCACACGGAGCTGCCTACATGAAACTTATTTTTAATTAATTGGCAAAACTCCGGTCATCGGCACTGCAATGATTCCTGCTTGTGTCAAACACAATATTACGCTCAGGTCTTTCCGCAGAACACTCCACACGGAGCTGCCTTCATAAAGCATACTTTTTATATCTAGGTTTTCAAAGAACAGTTTTAGATAGCGCATATTTGGATCAATGGCACTGTTGTGTAGTGGGCCCAGGGCCCACATGATAGTCAAATGAATGACACAGAGTCTGGTAGTACACTCGTTAACTGGCCACGAGCACATGCACCCGCGCCCTGTTATTAACAGGCTTACGTCACTCGTGATGCCTGTGATGGATGGGTGTGGGGTGCATGTGTGCCCACTCCCCCAAGGGAGTGGTTAACAAACTCTGTGTCTGCTGATTTAATGAAAACAAAACAATCACTAGTCCAACCTCTGGGGGTAAACAGCAATGAACTATACACCACAGGGTCCATCAGCTTCTCGTGTCAGGCAGCAGGAAGACAGCAGACAGGGGCCGGTGACTCTGACTGCAGATGGACGATCTCGGCGGGCATTCATAATTTAACCAGAGTGGTTCAGGACACGAACGCTGGCTTGGAGACGTCAGCTGCACTCTTGTAACATTCCGGTGGAAACATGTCTTTTGGTCGGCGGTGGCTCCCCAACGCTGACGTTGAGGATGGAATGTGGTGGGTACTAACAGTTCATTAAACAGGGTGCGCCAAGAGCATGGTTGGAGTCCATGGTGAAAGTTCACGAAAGTGTTGTTGGATCACCTGAAATCTCTGTTAGACTATTTTACTGTATCCGGTAACCTGTCGGTGGGGCAATGTCTCGTCCAACTCTCCCGCCTGGGGAGGCCCTTTGTCGGGTTTGCCACCGGACTGCTGGTGAGCTGCGCTGGGGCTGCGTGTGTGCCGACATGGGGCAGCTGCAAGACCACCGAGGAGCCAGTACCCAGTCGCTCGCACAAACCTCAGGGGTGAATGAGTCTTGGTCAAGACATGCTCTCGCTGCCGCAGTTCAGATGTGAGCCCGGTTAGCAGGTAGTCTCTGGGTCTTCTTGTCGGCGGGTTTAGCACCGCTGTAGGACTCCAGTCCATTGGTACTCGAGATAGTATTGTTTGACGCATTTGATGAGGACTGGCGTGATGGCATTGCCAGCCAGGTGGTGAATCTGGACAACTGGTGGTGATGACCTGCCTTGATGGTTGCAGGCCTTCAGTCTTGAGTCGATCACCTGGAGTGGGTGTGGCCAGGTGCCTCCCTTTCCTTTGGGGAGGCAGTTACATCCGTGCACTTGGACTTCTTGGGCTACTAGGACGTTGGTGACAGTGGCGTGATGAACACGCTGAGAAACGTGAGGCATGAGACTCGGTTCATGCAGTCTTTACGGCTTACTCTCGGTCTCCCGCTGGGCGGTCGCCAGTTCATTCTCCGGTTGTCACCCCCTACACTTGCTGTTGGTGTGTCAGGATTCGCTCTTTTTGGAGCTCGGGTTCTCTTCATCATCCGGCCCGGCCACTCACGACTTCCCCTCCTGAACTTGGTCGATTTTCCGATTCTTGGTGTAGACCCTCCGGTCACACTTCCACATTTCGTGCTGAGTGCGGTGTCATGCACATGGCAAAGATGATGTAGTTGCCATTGGGCCTGGACGACAGGTGGTGACGATCGGCTAGGAGAGGAGGTTTCTGGAGGGACTTCGCAGCTACATGCCTCTGCCTCGCTGAGGCTGTTCTTCCACCTCTGGCATCTGCAGTCAGGAGCAGGGATGCCGTCCGACTTCGACTGCCGACACTCGGGGATGGACGGTCGCACTGGGAAGCGTTGGGGAGACGCGCGGTTCGCGCTTGCTGCTGCTTACGTTTGGTTCTCCCATGGGGCTGCCTCCAGGGACGTCGGTCCACCTTAGTGGCTGTCTGGTGTCTCTGGGTGTGCTCTTGGCTTGTGGTGCTACAAGTCCTCATGCTTCTCCTCTTGTTTTCCTTAGCGCACCTGTGTTTGTCCAGCTCTTCCTGGTGACAGGATTGTCACTCTTCTTTTCGCTTCTCCTTCCGGGTGCAGTCGCATGCACCTACTTCTTATCCGGCCAACTGGGCCTATCAACTTTAGCCGTCTTTGGACCATGCGGGTGAGGCGTCCAGTTGCCATCTCCTCTTCTCCTTCCTGGGTGCTGGGTGCCGTGTGCTCCCTCTTCAGGCAGCGTCTTGAAACTCCTACTCCGGGTGTTCCCTCTTCTGGGAATGACTTCCGCAGGCAGTAGGGAGCTGTGGTAGTGGCTGACCACTTGGAGTGTGCGACTCTCCTCTTGCCTGTCTTGGGTCACCGGCGACTCCGTCTTGAGGCAGTGTGAGGGAGGACACTGTGCTGTGTTTGGCCCACTCGGGGCTTCGTTGCTGCGGTGGAGATGCAGAGGATCTCCCTGCTGCCTCCAGCATTGCTTCTTTTCTTTGGAGAGGTCTCTCTCCCTCCTGGGCATTTACCCGTGCTGACGCACTTCTGGGTGCATGTGTCACGCACCTCGGACTGCGCACACTTCGTCTTCTTCTTGGGCACCCTCTTCTGGCACCTGGCGTGCTTGCTCTTCCTCCTTGCTGTTGTGGTCGTTCACCGCCAGGGGCGTGTGGGGCACTCTTCTCACTTGTGGTGGCGTTGGGCAACCACTGGTGGTGCACGCTCTGCACCAGTCTTTCTTGTGCTTTTGGCGGGAATAGCTAACTTGAGACGTTGCTGTCTGGTCGATCTTCTATCCGAGCTGGTGGTAGCTGTCGTTGGCGTTGCTGCCTGTGTTTGGCTTTGCATTTCTAGCGCCTCCCTGCGGGGTTTGTCAGTCTCTCTCCGTGCTTTGCAGAGGTGGCAGGCAGTGCTCTTTTCTTCCACTTACAGATTTCTGGGACGTATAAATGCTGAGGCCACTCCTACGTGTGTACCTTGTTATGCTGGGCACTGCAGGCGCTTGCGTTTCTGGGTGGGTCACGTTTGCCATGTGTGACTATCTGGGCCGTCGCATTGCTGATTGAGTCCGTGCAGTGCTTTCTTTTGTGTAGTGGTAAGGTTAGCTGCCCCCTATACTTGCGTGTGGGCCTTGGACAGTCTTCCCACCTCAGCCCCATTTACTGGGCATGGAGCTCACTGGTGTCAGTGTTTCTGTGAAGGCATGGGCCTGAATCTTCCTTGCATGACAAAGTCCCCATTCTGCCACTGCATGCGTTTCTTTGTAGTGTGCTTGGTTGGGGCGGCTGCAGTACCATTGGTGTCTGCTAGGTGGCAGTGCAGCGCTTCTGTTTTACCGGTCCTGGCATTCGTTCTTTGACCTGCGGGCCGTGCAGCTCTTGCCTGCCACGTGGGGAGGCTACCCTTGCTGCTGCAGGTGCTCTAGGGAGGCAGGTGGAGCGTTCTCCTGGCTGTACTGCAGGGCTCTCTTGTCCACTGCCCACGAGTGGTACTTCATTGAAAATTAGCAGGTACGTGAGGCCTCTCTTTGGACACTCAGGGTGATTGCGGTGCACACATGCGACTGCTTGGTGGCTAGCACTCCTGTTCAATTGCAGACGGTATGTTTCTTTTTCATCATCATTAATACTTTATTTCGGCCACTTGGGCCATTAAAGTGCATCAGTAAAACAAACAGTATATACATCTGAATTAAAAAACACTAGATACTAACAGAGGTCTTCATGTACAATAACCAACCCACAAAAGAAAAGGCACATAACGCACACTACATAGGTGCAGCAGGGATGTGAAGTGTATATACTAAAACATAGACAATTAAAATACGACCGGCCAGATAAAAAACTGTTAAAAACAAACCATCCAATGTATAAAAATATCCAGGTGATAAAATCTTATGCTAAAATAGAGCTGTGGGACATCAATGCAAGGCATAAAGCCTAGATATAGACCTGCTCACCCTTCACCAGTTCTCTTCAACCCCCAGAAATCACTTTAGGTAAGCCCGACGAATATGCCACATACAATTTAGAAAGCGCGATACAGCAAAGACAATTAGTGGGTGAGTGTCATACTTTAGAACTTTTTCCGTTTGTGTTAAAAGTACCTCGTCGTGTGCAGTTGGGCGAGGTGCAGCTAGATGGCGCTGCCGGTGCTCGTAGTCTTCATTGCAGCCGTCTCTCTCTTTTGAACGCAGGCCGCGCGGGGCTGAAACTGCAGGCTGGAGCTCGCCTTGCAGGTGCGGCTAACTTCCGATGGCCACTGGGCTGCCACGCTTCTCCACATCAGCTGCTGGAGTCGGGAGCAGTTCTGTGGCGACACCTGGCGCTGGGCCCAGACGTTTGCTGGCAATCACAGCCTACGGCCACGTGCCTACCTCCGGACCGCCTTGATCGCACAATGAAGGTAGTGGGGCACAGTAGGGGCGGTGCACATGGGCTGGGCAGCTCTCCTTTCCTCTTCTGCCCACTCGGCGTTGCCGGGGCGTCTTCAGTGCAGCTTGCTGGCAGTGAAGGAGGCGCCTTGAGCACGGAGCTCACTGCCGTGATTTCTCCGCGTCACAGCTCACAAAGGTGCCGGCTTCATACCGGTCGAATGCAGCCTCGGTTTTCTTCCTCGCTGGCCAGGTGTGCACCAAACTGGCGGGTGACAGCCTTCTCGCTCCCACGCACGCTGCAGCCACCGGGCACCACTTCACGTCAGTGCGGTCGGGCAGCTTGCCTTCTAGTGTGGGCTTATTCTTCCCCCTTCTGCTAGTGGGGTGCCACCTTCATGCTCTCCGCGGACGTCACGGTATGGCCATGCCACCCTGCTGAGAGGTGCTCCTACTGCTGGAGCTAACTGGTGTCAGGCGAGGGTCATGTACGGATGCCTAATCCGCGGGGGCATAGCGTAGTTGGCGCCTGGTCATACCTGACGGGTAGAGCACCTTCTCTCCACAATGGCGCTGCTACTCACCTCGTTCTCGTTACTGCACTACCTTCTATGCAGGGCGATGTGTCCGCTTCCCCAGGGCAGGCTGCGGCGGCATCCGAGCCTCCGATCCCCTCCTTCTGGCAAACGAACACAGCAGTGCTCCGGCCGAGCTGTCTACCCCCTTTCAGGCATGCGGGGTCAGACCCGCCTCATCTCCAATGTTGTGTAGTGGGCCCAGGGCCCACAGGATAGTCAAATGAATGACACAGAGTCTGGTAGTACACTGGTTAACTGGCCACGAGCACGTGCACCCGTGCCCTTTTATTAACAGGCTCACGTCACTCGTGACGCCTGTGATGGATGGGTGTGGGGTGCATGTGTGACAAACTCTGTGTCTGCTGAGACACTAGAACGTGTCCAGCAGGACACAACAGGCACCACAGCACGCAATTACATTATGTCATTTTTTAAATATTTTAGCACGTGAAGATATGGGGGCATATTAACAAGCGGCAGCGATAATTATCGCTGTCCGCTCTTAGCGTGAGGAACTTTATCGCCGGCTATCGCAGATAATTATCGCCATGCTAGCGCTGTATTAACAACGCTTAGCGCAATGGTGATAATTATTCCAGTGATAGCGATGTTTTCCATGGAACATCGCTGGTTTTCCAGCGGTGTTCCATGGAACAGCGTGCTGACAAGGGGCGCTAATGCAAGGATACACGCGCTAGCGTGTCCTTGTTGATAATGCGATAATATTATTGCCGCTTTTCGCCCGAAAACGGGATCTAAAGCGGCGATAATATTATCGCCGCACCTTGTTAATATGCCCCTAAGTGAGTTGCACTAGATACACACGAGAGCTCCAATTGTCAAGTTGCTGTTGAACCTTTTCTTTTAATTCCATTGAAAAATGGCTGCAGTCCTTCTTAAAGAAAAGCAGAAATCATAACAAGCTAGCCAACAACTTAGAGCGGCGAGAACCTGTTCTATCATAAAATGCATTCTGTTATAAGATTTATTCCATTCCAAGATGGCCACCATTGAATTTGCCCTTCATGGGCACTGCTTCATGGACCAGAGTGGGACGAGAGTGACGTGATGTGCAAATGCAGTCCTTTTACTATGTTAATGACAGTTTATTCTTTCAGCAGATGGATATAAGTCAAACTGTATACTTCCGGTTCTCTTTCAGCCCTGGGATCCAACATTGTGAGAACCAGACTGTTTCCACTAGGTATTGATGGCTTGGTTGCCGGTGGTGGGGGCAAAATGAGGGATCTTTTGGAGCTGTTTCACCACCTTTAGCTTTTCAGTGAGCATCGTCATTTCTTCTCTGCAAGTTAACAGTTGAGCACAACACAGTTCCTTCCCGGTGTTGGAGGCATTGCCGCCTCTCCACCTTCCAGACCATCAAAGTGGTTCATTCCCAGTGAAGCGGGAAGCAGCACCGGAGACTCTGGGGAATTTTATAGGGGCAGTCTTTCCAATGCATAGTGATCTATGGGTTTTGTTAATAAAACATGATTAGGATTGCTTTATGGGGCATTTGTTGGTCTGTCGCTACTGTTTCACGAGCTGCGAGGCATGGTACTTTTGGCTAGAGTAAGTCAAAATCAAAAATAGTACGGTTGTGTCTGCTGAGCTATTGGACTTAAGTGCCTGTGTTTGGATGGGACCCGCTGCATGCTATAGGATGTACTGACGTTTAAAGCACATTTTGTCGCAGAACGTTCTGTTTCCCTGGCATGATTTATGTGACAGCCTGTTCTTCGAGGCTTGACAAGTGGACCTCTTCCAACCCTCCGGGGTACAGACCTGAGTTCGACCTCAAGAGATTCTCTGACTGGCATGTCACACTAGCTGCCAGTTTCAAGTGTTCATTTGTTAAATCTACTGCTTGCACACAGTTTTTCCGTAGTATCAATATCGTAGATGATAACTAGATATTGGGGTGAACATGCTGAGGCTTCCGCTACTCGAGTTTTCTAAGCAATTTTGTGATGTTGCTGAGAGTGAAGCAGGAGTGTACATATTCCTATCCGGGAACCTCTAGTGACGGAATGGAGTAGTGCACCATACATCACTGAGAGCTGGATATTCCTATTGGGGAACCGCTAATTACTTGCTTTGTTGATGCTCCAGCATGTATCTGATTTTCATTCCATATGTATTTAGAACCAGTCACTGATAAAATAGATCTGCAAGCACTTTACTAAAAATGTAGCCACCTTCGGATACCATTTTGCCCCGTAAACCATCTCACAATTGTCTCTGAAAAATGAAAGTTTTGTACAGTCAGGAATGTTAACTTAAACAGATACATTTGAAAACAAATGTGCCTACTGCCTCACTCAATCTCATCTCGCCATCCCACTACCTGCTCTCATCCCTCACACTCCCTATCTCCTCTCTGTACTGCCTGCTCACACATACTAAGCACAGTTTCTTTCCCATGCCTTTTCAAAGTTTTCGTCCCTAAAACAGGCCTGGGCGGTAAACTCTGCTTCGATCGTGGAGTTTGCAGAGTTTTTCCCACTCCACACAGTGCTCTGAGTTCTGAAAAACTGCGTGGAGTGGCACGGAGCAGAGATTTTCCTCTCTGCTGCTTGCTAACCTTAAGTTGGCGAGCGTGAGTGAGGAAAATCTAACGCTAGACCACCTCTCGGTGAGATTTCTCGACGTGGGGAGTCATGGCAGGTTGCTGCCCCTCGCATTGAGAAACCTGGCACTCACGTTGAGGGAGTTGCTGCTCGAGTAGAACATCAACGCGTGGTGACTAAAAATCAGTGCGAGCAGCACAACTTACCTCACTCCGCCGCTTGCGAAACTCCGAGGAGCGCGGCAGAGTTTTTTGTCACTTCACGGGTTCCATGTAGCGGAACTCTGCAAACTCTGCCCAGGCCTACCCTCAAACCCACGCTCTCCTCCTCTTCTTAGGGTGTCTTCTGCATACACAGGTCCTCCCTCTTTATGCGTCTGTTGCCTGCTTTTCCCTTCTTTCTCACTTTCTCACACACTCTTTCTGCTCGTCTGTCTCGAATTCATTCACCACTTCCTGCACAAACTACCTATCCCTCTCTGTCTTCCTTTCTATCTATTCTGTGCAGCTCTCACCCCTATCTATTCACCATGCCATATACTTCCACTACACAAATACACTCCACATCACACAATACCACCCCACACCATTCCACAACTAGCAATTCCAATACAATCCACATATTTCCACACCACATACATCGACTACACTCCAAACCAAAACACATAGATAAGAGACATTGCCATTTATAATGCTGATAGCTCCAACTCTCCCAAATGCGAGACCTATTGCATTGCAAATGTTTGTAGTTTTTAGGCATGAGGAGATTAAGTGATTTGCCCATAATCACAGAATGTTGAGACAACGCCGAGGCTCAAACCCCGATTCCCAAGTTCCAAAGTCGGCAGCTCTGGCCGTTAGGTCATATCCTCTCCTGGCATCACATAGTTAATCAGGCCATATGATTATCATTCAGGAAGGTAGTTTACTCCCCCTGCCTACCCACAACCACGTCTACATATTCCCCCAAATGCACCATTGCTAAGCGTGTACTTATATAAATCATGTCTAAGAAGAGGAGGGACCGGGAGCTGTATTTAAACAGGTCCTGCACACAAGCTCCAAGGTAGAACTGTGTATCAAAAGGGTGTGCAGTTCCTAACAGGAGGTGCGGGAAAAGGGAGGTCTTTCTTCGTGATGCCCTCACACACCCCGAGGGATGTCATGCTTCATCATTGGGCCATGCTCCTCATCGGGCCGGCGCTGCAATGCCCGACGGGCTCTTGTAAACGGGGCTCTTTGGTGGAGATCTTTTGAAGAAGCCGTGGGGTGCGTGCGGGTGTGAGGGCTGGGTAGTGCACAGGTAAGTGGATTAAAATAAGTCTGGAGCAGTCCTATTCTGATATGATTTATTTTCTAAGGTAGCTCTGGCTTAATTAAAAAGTGTTGGAGCCCTAAGTGGATGCAATGTTCCTAAAGGGCTGTCACGGTGTAGTGGGTCAACATGTTTCGTGCCTAATCTGCCCCTAACGAGTCATGTGGCACTTCATCAGGACCTAGAATAGTGAGTGGTGCACTACCATAAGTCTGGTTCCCTAGATATGGTTTGATATCCAGACGTGGTAGAGTGGTACCCTAGTAGACTTATACTGGGGTAGTGTAGCCCCCCAGTATAGGAGTCTACAGCTTTACGGGGGAGGCAGAGCACGTCGTTGCTCTGAGGGGAAGGGTGGCAGGCAACTAGGGTTGTTCCTACCCTTGCTCCGGGCCTCGAGCAAGGGTAGGAACAACACTAGTTGCCTGCCATAGCAGTGATACCAGACGTATTGAGACAGATACAGAATGAGTATGGAGCAGAACCTGCTCTAAACTTAGGGATGAAATTATTAGGAAATTTTGCCCAGGTATCCATGATCATGTTGGCAAACATAAAAGGGGAGGCAGCAGCGGTGGCTATACGCCAACGCCTAAGGGATTTCACTCCTGCACAACAGGAGCATGAATTACCCAAACTTATCGAAGATTCATATGCCGAATTACGTAGAGATAATTGGGGAGCTAGAGCAACAAAACCTCAACTCATGGGTGGTCCTGAAAAGGATAACACTAAACAAGCACCTAATTCTTCCAAAAAGAAATGGGATAATAAACAACAAAAGAATAGAGGGAATGGATCACAATCAAGGGGTTGGTCTCCTCAACATGAGCCCTCCGAACGGAGGTACAACCTTAGGAATCGTGATAACATTAAAAACCTGACAGGTATCAGGATGCTGATACACGTTCCTCTTGTTCCTTTCAGGGTTCAGCAAAAAACTCCGAGAGGGAAGGATGGTCAGAACACAGATCAGAAGAACGAACAAAGTCCAGAGATACACATTGTACTTCAGACTATAATATCAAAAAAGAAGATAAACCAAAAGTAAAACCTTAATTTAGATAGGAAGAAAGTAGCTGGCCTTAAAGTAAGAAATGCCCAGGCTGCTGAGGACTCAACTTCTGCACGGGGAATGGGCTCTGACGATGCTAGACAGAGCAGCAGAATTAACAATAGCTCGCCAGAACCTGGTGTAATTTCTGGTGACAGCAGCATTGAATGAACATATCACGGTGGAGACACCTGATACTAGGGTAAGTGTCCCACACCTGTTATATGAAATAACACTCCAAATGGTGAGGGACAATCCCAGAAAAGTTAAAGTTCTCTTTTGGGAGAACTTGACTTTTGGATACGACATCCTTTTGGCTGAAAAAGATTGGCCACCTGAATTCGTTATGGATTGTCCAAAAAGGGAAACGATAATTTTAACAGCTTTCTCTGACCTCGTTCTCAAATCACTATAACACTCATACGTGCAGCAGTGGGTGGTAGCACTTGCTCCAGCATCGTATCGCAATCATGTTGGGTGGGATGCTGAGTCACCTCACCATATAATCCCAGTAAAAACTACTCCAACTCCACAGAGACAGTACCCAATAAAACAAGAAGCGAAAAAACAAGTCAGGGAGATCTTAGATCAACTTGAATACAAAGGTGTAATAGAGAATTACACCTCTTAAATGAACAATCCTTTATTTCCCGTAATGAAACCCGACAATTCATATCGTCTGGTTTTAGACTACAGACATTTGAACACATGCACAAAGACATTTGCAGTACAGAATGCACACAGTGCTGCATTAATGAATAACATTGTGCGGAAAAAATACAAAACAACACTAGATATCACAAATGGATTTTTCTGCCAAAATATAGCGTCTGAAAACAGGTACTTGACAGCATTCTCAGCCCTAAGCTCTCAGCGTCAATTCTGTTGACTGCCCCAAGGGTATAAGAATAGCCCCGGGTTTTTCTCAGCTAGGGTAACAGAGTTATTTCAAAATTTTGATGAGGAGGCATTGTCCTATGTAGATGATATTTATCTAACAGATGATGATTTATTGGATCATTTGACCAGGGTGAGCAACATAATTCTGGGGTTTGCTTCTGAGGGCTACAAATTCAACTTTAAAAAGTCAAAAATAGCCCACTTCAAAGTCCTATTTTTGGGAAACAAGTTATAAAATGAAGGGAAGAGCCTAGCAGCTAGGTTTTTAGAAAAGTGTGCACTGCTCCAGCCTCCGAGAAATCTAAACAACTTACAATCCATTTTAGGATTTCTCAATTATGGCAGAACATACATTTTTGATTACGCAGAAAAGGTGAAACCATTCTACAATTTAATCAGACCTGATTTTTTAGTTTGACATTGGACACAGGAACACACAGATATCCTTTGTTCCTTACAAGCTGACATGATAGCTTCCTAACACCTACACACATGTGTAAATACCACAAATTTTGTGATCCGTATAATCGCGGGTCAATCAGGCTACACTTACTTAACCTTCAATGAAGGCAAAACAGTACCAATAGCATACAAATCACACTTGTACACAAATGCTGAAATGCGCTTTGCTTCAGCAGAAAACATTCTGACAGCAGTACAGACTACTGTAGTGAGAGAAAGAGCACTGGCTCAGGGGAAACGAATAATTGTCGTAACTCCAGTACCGGCCTTAGAGGCTGTTACAAAAGCTAGCGTTCCAAACGCAAAGGCACTACATCCAAGATGGATACAATAAGCTAATTCTCTCACTGCAACAGATGTAGACTACAAATTTGATTCTACATTAAAAACACAAGCATTTCTGCAATATGAACAAGAATATCCTCTTCCGAATTAAATAATGCCTCTAGATCAGTATGAATACATTATTTACACTGACGTTTCTGCTCAGCCTGCCATAGGAAGTAAACAACAATACCGCGCAGCATGTGCGATTGTAAAAGGACGTATGCAGGAAGGCAAGTTCCATCCTAGCAGTACGAAGGCACAGTCTTTAGGAGACTGCACGGCACAGCTAGCAGAATTAAAAGCCCTCTTACTGGCACTAGTAAATACAGATCGAGAATTCCCCACACTTATAGTGTGCGATTCATTTTATTGTGTTCAGAGTTATAATGAATATCTTCACTACTGGAATCAGAATGGGTTTAAAGACTCAAAGGGTTGCACACTAAAGCACAAATTGCATTGGGAACAAGTGGCAGAACTGAGAAAAGACCTGCCAAGAGCTCACGTGATACACACGCTGAGTCATCAACGTGATGGCGTTCACGTTGAAGGGAATTCATTGGCTGATGAAGCCGCCAAGGCGACAGTGTGAACTGCTGCCGTAGCTGCAATCACTCGTTCTAGCACGAGAATAGACAGAAGCACAATGGTAGCTGTCATTGCTTCACACATAAACAGCACAGCCTTGCCAAAAGGCTTTCCACTCAAGTACTCCTATAAGTTAGATGAGCAAAATATTCCGTATGTTCAAATTCCAGGAGTGGGGATAGGGTAATACCAAACATGGATCGCAGATTAGGTTTAATTCTAGCTGCACACGAGGGTCTGGGTTCAGCACATGCAGGGGTTACTGCGACAGTTTCATTACTGAAACACCGCTATTGGTGGCCAGGTTTAACAAACCAGACAAAAGCATTTGTCCTTTAGTGCTACATCTGTCAGCAGATGAAGGGTTCAACCGTAGCATGCCCACCACAAACACCACTACTGATTTCAGACAGACCTCTTGCTTGTGTCTATTTGGACCACTGCGGCCCCTTACAATCTGACGGGGTTTACAAGTATATCTTGGTGCCAGTGGATTCATGCTCTAAATTCCTGTGGGTTTGGCCTCAGCGCTCGGCTGACGCCCAAACTGTTATAAAGGATTTGTGAGTCTTCATAGGGACATAAGCAGTTGGCACATTACATTTTGACCGTGGCCCCACGTTTAGCTCTCGGGCTTACAAGGATGCCATTTGAAGTTTGGGTGTTGCATTGCGGTACTCCTCTCCGTATCATCCCGTGTGAAATTCGATTTTGGAAAGGAAAAACCGGGACTTAAAGCAATCCTTAACATCAAGGGTATTAGGTTCGAGTGGTAGTTGGGTCAATCACCTATATGAGGTCCAGAGGGCACTTAATAACATGCCAAGAAGTTCCCTAGGAGGCCGTTCTCCTTATGAAGTCCTATTTGGGACGAGAATGTGGGTACCTGACCTCGATTGTGGCAGCACAGTGGCGGATGATAAACCATTTGATGTCGATAACCGTTTGGCTGTTTTACAGGAACTCAATGAATTCCGGGCACTAGAAAGCAACATCCAAGTAAAACGCACCGCTACTGGGGAAGTAAAAACAGTAACTGCAAGACCTGTCTGGATCCCAAAAGTCGGGGATCTGGTCAGAGAAAAGATTGTGGACAAGAAAGAATTTGGGCCATCCTACAGACAGGCTGTACCTGTTCTGGCTGACGAAGGAACAAGAACAGTACTTCTTCCGCCTCTTGCCGGCAAAAAAGAAAAGAGATTCGTCTCCATTGTTCTGATCAAACCACACTATGTGGCTGATTCTGAATAGCAGGCCGCGTGGGCTCCTGGGTAACCGCCGTTCTCCTCTCGCTACCATACAGGAGGTTCAGACAGAAAGACCAATAACATTCAAAGATTCTACTCTACGGAGTAACAAAGTTGCCAACATTGGAATGGAACTCGTGCCTATTGAAATTGAACAACAACAAAATTCAAATGAAAACCAGATATCAATTTCGGCCTAACACTGACATCTACATCAATATGCCTCTACAGAAGACAAGCACAAGTTCAACAAAAACTGCTGAGCTACCAAAGATAGAACTGCATCTGGCTACTTTATCGATTTCGACACTTTTTCTCTGGATCCAAGTGAACCTGAGTCACCACCAGCTCCAGTTTCCCGCCAAAAAACAACTTCATGATTTATACCTTTGGCTGAAAAAGACATACCTAGTGTCACCATGGCTACAGCTCTGGATAGTAACTGGCATACTGTTCCTACTCTTCTGGATAGGCTTAGTAACTGTCTTTTTCTAGCTCATGTATGGACATTATCTCCCAGAACGCCCTGCAGTATCACATGGGAACTTGGTACTGAAACCTCATACATCATCTCATCGTGAACAGAGAGACCTGTCCTATGTTAACATTACAGCAGTTCCAGTTCCTGACGGAATAGTATGGGACAGAGTTTCATATGATGCATTTGGTCCCACTGAACTTTTGAAAATACCTCATGTATTTAAAATTCCTTTGAATGGTATCATCACCTCCAGTACATACTCTGATGATTGGGATTTTGAGACTGTAAATAGTATGCTGTCTGAATTAGAACTATCTGCAGCATTTTCGAAAAATGTAAAGTTTGAGGATTCATCTGATTTTGGCACCATGTATTGTTACCAACACTATGGTCATCATTTTCTGCATAAAACAAGTGCACCACGTAATGTTTTCACATATCACCAATGTGAACATTGCCCAACACTGCCGAAAGATAGTTCAAACACGTATGCAAAGAAGTTTGCTTATTTTTCTGGGTTTAATACATCAGTTCCACGCTCATATTACTATAAGGCTGCATCTACACCTGCACAGAAAAATATGCTAACAAACACCAAACAGATATACTCTCCATCCTTTAATGCCCAATCTGTCTGGGGTACTAAGTACTGGCAAGTTCAGGGAACAGAGGCACTATTTAGAGCATGCCTCATACCACAATAAATTATCTTCCTGAACGACACTGTGCAACAGACTTCCTGTCTTGAGTTAGCCAAGATCAAGGACTTGAACACATCTCGTATTCCGTCACTTTCACACTTTGAGGGATGGCAAAACTATACAGAAAATGATGAGGGTACACTAGATGACATCATACAGGGCGTTTCATACAATACAACAGACCCCAATTGGAAGGGATGGTTAGTTTGGCCTATCAACACAAATAGGTGTCAGTCAAGATTCAAGGGTACCACCGAAGGGTTTAGTATCCATAGGCCCAACTCACACTATGTACAACAAGAACATCCGGGGGTGGGTGACATCATACAGTGTTGGGAAGTTGTGCCTAGATTGGCTAAGAACCTCGACACTGTCACAGGTGAAACAACACTTGTCCTTAGTCTCCGAAGACATGAATCTATGGAATTTTTTGCCAGGTCCCCAGAAGCCACATCATAAACACTTCTTATACGCTATCTATAATGAAATTTGGAAAATCTCTCAACAGGAAGCTGCAGAGAGACTTCGTGAAATTGACAGTTAACTTAGAAAAGGCTTTGGCTGTGGTTGACAATGGTATGACCAAAGTGACATCCAGAATTTATTCACTGGGCAACATTGTATCTTCTGCTATAGATGTACTGGAACAAGATCTGTCCCTTCTACAACATGGAGAATCACAGTTACGTTCTGTTATGTCATTGAGCTTGACGATACAATCCTTGCACTCGGGTTATGTGCCCTGGCGATATATCAACATTACGTCTGTGTTCTCTGCATATAATTTGACTGAAAAGCGGACAACAATGGCAACAAAGGGATGCAAAATATACAATGCTGCACATTGAGAAATTAGACCAATTACCTTTCACCATGGCAGAGTCACCGTCCACAGAATGGTTAATTCATGGCCACATAACATTGCCAGTAACGACTTTCCAGTTTCAATATTGCCTAGATCACCACCAGGTAGGCAGGTACGAAGCAATGGGTAGGGAATTCATTCATGAATCTTGGGAATTTCCATATAGAATTAGATGCAGGAACGGAGACACTGAAGTGTTTCTCAGCCTGCGAGAATTCATTAAGTGGGTCTCTCATTTGCCAGGATATTATGCTTCATGGGGCCTGTAATGGTTCAGTTGCAAACTTGTCCTGTCAATTAAAAGGGTCCTTGGCTGCCGTGATTAATCCAGTATTCAGGCTGCTCTCAAATGGGAGTTACATAATGCTGAATGATCAAGGTTGTTGTGGGATGCTTCCAGTCGTCGCATATCTTGTCACAGTGAGTTCCAGGGTTACATGTTGTATACAATTATTGTTTCCACCGACCCACACAGTCAGGGAGGCGCCGTTATGGCCTTTGTTGAATGTTTTCTTTATACGGTTTGATTCTCTGAGCCAACTGAAAGCCTTGTTTTTATGAAAAGATGCGCCCTTAACCTCATCCCAAGAGACTTTTGATCTTCAGGTTGCAAGGTCCTCAGCTGAGATACAGGCACTGGTACGAACAAATTGCCCTTTCCATTTAGGAGAAATGGTACAGCGTATCTTTAATATGTCTGATATGAAGGGTATAATACACCTATTTAAGACCATAGGTTCTGGACTGTTAAGCACCTTTCTGACAGTCTTCGGAGTGATCACAGCTTTTATACACTCCGTATTTGGAAGCATTTTTGGAGGGCTTCCGCTAATCCTGTTACTGGTAGTGAGTATCCTGATTTTAATTTTTCTGCTACGCAATAGATGTCCCAGTCACCAAGGAGATGGAAAAAACGCTCTTGGAGCGATTTTACTATGATCGCATGGTACTCCATCTGGGCACACCTCAACTTTGGGAGCTAAGCCAGTCTTGGTTCCTGTCATTCCGACCAGTCTGGATTGACTGTGTTTTGCCTGTTCTCCACTGATTGTTCTGCGGACAAGAATGCGTGTTGGATCTCTGTCTAACACTTCCATCGGTTGCGTCACAGGATGTGGATGTATTGCTGGACCCCTTAACGGCCCACGTAATGCAGTGTCCTCAGCGTATTCCCATGTTGATGTCTGCATTCTTAGAGCCACCAGGGGATGCTTCCACTCCTGTTGTAATGGATACCGGCTCAACTACAGGCATACCTGCTTTGGATGTTTCAACTGCTCCCCAGCATCGGCTGTGGGAACTGAAGAAGATCACCTTTGCTCGATTGACCTGATCTGTTAGGTGTTACAGGGACCGTCGTCTGCGAAGGCAAGCAGCAGTGATGTTGCGTCTCCCACACAGGACACATAAACATTTGGCTCTCCATGTGCTGGGAAGAATTCGGCCTTTTTTCACAACAACTGAAATTGGAATTTTAAACAATTTGTTTTTCTTTTCTCACTCTTCCTGAGCACCATGGCTCCCAGTTGCTCAAACTATATATATGAACATAATGGACTTATAGAGCTTTTTAAAATATATAAGGGTCTTATAGATTTTTTGGTATTTTTTTTTTAGACTTTTTAAAAGTTTTCATTCTGAACATTTTTAACAATGTTTTATGACTGATAAGCAGGACATTCCCTTTTTAAGTATGACGTCCGGTCGGATGCGGAGTGGATGTTTGATTTGTAATGTACCCCAATATAGGCTTGGGTAGTCTCCTAACCTTTCACCTACATTTACAGTGCCATTGTACTGCATAACGGGTTTGTGCTGACCTTTTACCTAGTTAGGTACTGCATAAATGTTGTGTGGTTTTCCCCTCATCTATTATGCATGAGGATTCTCAGAATCACAGCGGGAATGCCATCTCCTGCATCTTCTGCATAATAACTAAGTATAAGGGTCATCCCTTCCGTCATCCTCGGCCAACATGACACAGTAAGGTAGAACGCCTGAGGGTACCTTTTGGGTATATAAGCACCAAGGGCCAGATGTACGACCATTGGAAATTGCGACTCGCAAATTGCGCCAAATTGTGAGTCGCAATTTGTGAGTCGCAATTTCCAATGTACAACAGTGTCTGAGACACTGTTTGCGATTCCCAATGGGGTTGCAAATTGCATGCCTCATGAATATTAATGAGGCACTAGCAATTTGCGACCCCATTGGGGTTGGCGGGCACTCCCAGGGATGGTGGCCTGCTGGGGTCAGCAGACCTCCATGTCTGGGACTGCTTTTAAATAAAGCAGTTTTTCTTTTTATAATGCAGTCCGTTTTCCTTAAAGGAAAACGGGATGCATTTAAAAAAAAAATGTAACTTTTCATTTTCTTTTTTTTAAAAACTGTTTGCGCATGCATTCCCAAAGGGGAAGGGGTCCCCTGGGGACCCCTTCCCGTTTGCGAGTGCTTTACCACCCTCTTGAAGAGGGTGGTAAACTGCAAGTGTTTTGCGACCGCAATTGCGGTCGCAAAACATTCTTACATGGCTTGTGGGGTCGCTATTAGGAAGGGAATGACCCTTCCTAATAGCGAGTCGCTAAACACTATTTTGCAAGTCGCAAGTTTTTGCGACTCACAAAATAGGGTTAGTACATGGCCCACAGATATTTTGCATGCGCAAACGGGTCTAAAACCCATTTGCGCATGCAAAATTCCATCGTACATCGGGCCCCATATCTTTGCTGGGGCAGGCAGAGGAGAAAGACTTCCATGCTGACACACTGACACGAGACGCTGAGGTTCCTGCACGCAGATACTCCAGCACACAGTGGTCTGACATCCCTCGCGGGGTGTCCATCTTGAGACCAAGACGGGGTCCTTCTTTCTCTCACAGCAGGTAATGGGGTTGGTTATATCCTAGGGGGATTCCTGGCTATACACACACACATACATGCTAGGTACATTTAGGTATATCTAGTTAGGGTCTGCATCGTAGGAGTACGCATTATTACTGTCATGTAGTTATATGCCTGCATATATTAATTTTTTTAGCACTATGGTAGAAATCTGCCATCCATTTACTCTTTTGGTGCTTATAATCGTTTATATCTGTTTCTGTCTCATGGTTGTTGCAGCACACATATTTTACACTAGAATGATGCTGGTTCAATAAATGCTTATTGAAAACGTCCCCATCATTTACTCTGTGTATCTCTCTGAGACAAAGTGAGCACGAGTGACTGAGCGAAAAGTACTGTACTGTACTGTACTGTTTCCACGATCCCTGAGTGGTCAGGGTTGTCATGTTCAATAGTTGCCAGAAACTATTTACTCCTTGGTAAGAGGAGTTCATAGTGGCACTGTGAGCTAGCTGGTATACAGGCGAACATATCCAGTGGGGGTGTCTGGTATCTGTCTGGACACCGATCCCACAGTTTGTGTTGTCTAAAGGCGCAGATCGCTGAGTGTGACTGGGGCATCCCTATAACAAAGAAAGACTACGGAGCAAGGCTGCAGGTAAACATAAGCGGAGTGGGCAAATTTGCAAATTTATTTATGCATTTTCTCCATGAGGAGAGCCCCATTATGCCCCACGTCAAGGTTCTGCCTGGTGTCCTTGCTCGTTGTGCCCCAAGAAGGCTCACGGGCACCACCAACATTGGTACAATGTGCTGTGGGGGGCTGCTGAAGATGAAGCAGCTACCCTGGAAATTATATCAAAATTAATCCTAATTCTCTTAGGTCATAGTAAGCATGAACCCAGGAGAGGTTTTACAAAATTGTAAGTACTCCCAGTGCAGGAGCTTTTGATCTTGGGCTCTGGAGTACAGGGATCCCTAATGTTTGGTTCTATGGCTACACTTTATGGCATGACGTGGAAAGGAAAGTATCTTTCTTATTATTGTGTTGCTATTCAATGTTTTATTGAATGATTAGTGACGAGCATTGCAATGGTTATATTAATGATGAATGCATTTAAACATGATTATTGACTGGGTTTCATGGTGATTCCTAACATTTGATTGTTGTTTTTGTTAATGTGGTGAGACCATGACAAAGTTTATAGGCCTGCCTTATATTTTAATGTGGTGACCCCTTGCAAAAGCCTATAGGCTCACTTTATATATTGATGTAGTGACCCCTTGACAAAGCAGATAGGCCTGCTTAATTTAAAATGTCACCCCCTTATATTACGATCTTGCATCTGGTGTAGGTGGGGGCATGGTTATTATGGGGTTCATGACCCGCTAGGGGTCAAATGGCATTTGAGAATGTCACCAAGGGTGGAAGGCAAAGGGGCTCTGCCCATCAAACCCATCTGGATTTTTCACTTTTTCATCACCCGGTTGTTGACCTGTGGGTGAGCCTCATAACCGATGACTCAACCATGGTAAACACACTGTAGATTGACTGCGCATGTGTACTGCCAGTGCCTGGCTTTTAAGATAAGGCCGCTACGATGTAGCAAGGGTAAGGGGCACTTGGTTGGTTACACGTGAACACATGTGTGCACATGGGTGTGCACACGTGAGAGCAGTGCATGTGAGACTCCTGCCATGCGCAACCTGTTAACTGTGCACAGGTAGTCTAGTGCAGAGGGGACTCTTCAGGATTGGATATTGACCTGGAGGTAAGTCTCATAATGTTAGTATACACTCATAGGGAAATTCTGTGTGGTTTACTGTCTTGCCTGCAGTGACACTCCATTATACACATACAGGGAAGAATGCCTTAGAGTGCAGTTTCACTTTCCTCTGGCCTACAGTGACCAGTGACATATTGAAATGGGGAGGAACTTGTATGCCAAACCCAAATATGAGAACTCCCATGTGAGATCTGTACAACTTATGGGTCATCCAGGCTTGTCACATTTCTTTGGCTCAGCTCAGGATCAGAGCCCAACCCTTTTGTCAACCTGCTATGCCAGGTTAATTAAATTTCCCTCCAACAGCAGGAGTAAAGGACTCCCCACACAAAGGGAGCAATTAACAGTGCTTCACTTAGCTCCTGAGGAGGAAAGGGGTGGGGATGAAGGATCTGCATCAATCAATCAGCTCTCATACTGTACCAGGGATGGGCCAGCCCAAGCCCACTGACTAAAGGAGGGCACCCAGACCTCTGGAGCCAACACAGGAGGGGGCTCCCTTTTGATGCTTTGATGCCATTTGCCATGGTAATGCCATTTTGGATTGTCCCAGCATGCTGTGCAGGAGGTTTGGGACAGGTGATGTGGCACCCCAGGATAGGCCAGCGGTGCCTGGCTTTTAGAACTTTCCACCCTCTCTTAAAAGGTCTTGGACAAGGGGAAGAGCTCTCTCTTGGTTGTGTTTTTCTACTGGACACTGAGACTAGAAGCAGCAACCATGGACAACAGGAAGGAGTCCTGATATCCATCTGGACTAAGGACTCTGACTGTAGTTGACCCCTGGACCAGTGGCGCTCTCCCCAGGACTAGGGAATCTGGTCCCCTTACACCCACTAACGACTAGTTGGGGGAGGAACTGGACTTTTGTGCCAAGGAGGAGGGAAGCCCAGAGAGAAGTAGGAGAAAGGCTTGTGCAGGGAGCCAGTGGAACCAGTTCCTTGCCAAGTCGCCACCGTAGAGACTAGGAGGCCTGAGGAAAGTGCTCCAGGTGGCTAGGGCTCGCAAACATGTGCAAAATGAGACCTTACTAGCGCTTTCGATTTAGTCAACCATTGTAAATTATGGCAAACATTGAAAGGGCTAGGGGCCCCCTCTGATATAATTACATACTTATCTCAGATCTACACCCTCTTAACATCCAGGGTACGGTTTGGAAAGAAGGGGGAATGTACACCTGACTTTAGGGTAATGTGTGGCATCAGACAGGGTTGTGTACTAGCGCCCCTTCTGTTCTCCCTTTATGTTAACAATGTAGACCCCTTTTTACAAAATCTTAGTGTAGATGCCCCGAAAGTTGGGACCCGCCCCACGCCCATACTGCTCTATGCAGACGACGCTGTCCTAATATCAAGGACAGCGAACGGCCTACAAAACCTTATAGAAAATTTTGCCCTGTACATGACTGATAAATATTTGAAATTAAACTTAAAGAAAACCTTTGTAATGACATGCGGGAGCAACAGGTCTAAAAACAAACAACATCACGTAGGTGGAGTTGTAATCAATAGAGTCTCATCTCTTTCTTACTTGGGGATGCTTTTTAATAAGAATGGTACATGGAATACCCATATCGAATTATGCAATATGAAATTTTTAAGATCAATAGAGAGCATTTTTAGATTTTCAGCGAAAATAGGTAATAAACCCATCCGAGAAATCTTAGCACTTTACCGGAGCAAATGTATCTCAGGGGTCTGTTATGGAGCTGCAATTTGGGGAGATCTAACATCGTCTCCCTACAGATCCAAGAAAATAAGTTCTTAAAAAGATTGTTGGCAGTCCCTAGTGCGACCGCAAACTATATAATTCATAAAGAACTATCAGCCCCGTATATTAGTGATATAATAAATGTTGCCGGTCTCACCTTTTGGCACAGTGTTTGGTCAAAAGACGAAACAAAATTCACAAAAGAATTAATTATGGACTGTTTAGCCCTCGGTCTAAGTAGGAAGATACCATGGCTGGAGCACATTCACAATCTTTTAAAATACTGTAAAGTTGACATTGATAGGAAAGACCCCCTCTCTATACAGGAGTTTAGTAAAAAGGAACTTAAGTTGAAATACTTAAAAATAACGGAAAATGAAAGGGAATGGTCTGCTAGCCAAAAACATAGCGTCATTTCATATTGTGAACGACCGCTCGTGAGGGGCCTACAGCCATATTTAATATTGGTGAGAAACGTACAACAGAGATTCTACCTTACAAGGTTAAGGATGGGTACTCTACACTATTTAGTTGCTTTCCCTAGAGTGGAAAAATGGTGTCACAAACTGCCCATGTGACGGAAAATCTATACAATCCACGATGCACTTTATTCTTTTTTGTAGTTTTTATAAGGGTATCCGGAAATCAGTTTTAAAACCCCTCTTTTTATCTAACATGCTTTTTAACTACAAATATGCTTTTAACTTTGTATGTAGTCTAGAAAATGTGAAACTCATAAATTCTGTAACTCGTTTTATACAACTTGCAGTTAGGAAAAGAAAAGATTACTCACATCTGGATGCATTGACATATGAAAACCTAGATGACTACTCCTAGTATTGCTTTTAATTATGTACTCTTTGTTAAGATGTGACACTCTGCACTTTAGGTATCACTATGCACCTTTTTGCACCAGCACTTTACCACCTAAGATTGGATGTAATGTCCCCTGATTAGCCCATAATGCTTTATTTCTTTTAGTCCTTTAAGCGTGCTTAATGACTGTTTCATGGACTTTAAACATTCTATAAATGTATTTTAAAACTCTTTTTTCTGTATTTGAATGAATTAGAAATGCCAATGTAAATACAGGAATGTTTTTATAATAGTATGCTTTTATGGTGAGATTTGTTGCACCGAATAAAGCTGATTTTGATTTGATTTGATTTGAGACCAAACATAGGCGAAACAACTCAACCGGGCCTGGGATACAGGGGGGATAAAGGATTTGACCTTTGATGCCCCAGCAATGACACAGAGCATGTGGAGCTCCATGGTACCATTGGTAAATGCCTCCAGGGTGGGCCGGGGATTGCTACAGAGAAAAATTGCTGTTTTGACCATGAGAGGAGATGTGCATAGGACCCCCTCCCCAGAGTCCGAGGGCCTGGGGATCCAAACCCTCAGGCCAAGTTGTATCCACGGTACCCAAGACCCCAACTTCAGGCACCCCAGCATTGCCAGAAAAACAGTGAGTGCCATCATGCCCCCGAGAGGTCAGCCAGTGTTCCAGGCCCCCGACTCTAGGCCCTAATGCAGGCAGCAGCAGGAGGAGTGCCGTCTTGCTTCCCCAAAGGGAAGAAGAGGGGCCCAGGATCCCCAACTCCTGGCCCCAACAGAGAGAGGAAGGCAGTGGAGTGCTGTCACACTCTCCCTATCTGTGGTGGACCTGCCCCGCTCCCCATGCCCGTGTCTGAGGGGGTGTAGGCGGTCACCACCATCACAAGGCGCCATGCCTGCAGGAGCAGGCAGGGGCAAAAACAGCTGCAGGCTCCTGTGGTAGTCGGAGAGAGACTGCCAAGTGGGACCCGGCGAGGCAGCCAGGGATGAGGACACTGGGCTGCCCCCAATGGTTGGCGGCATGAGGAATGTGCCTGAGTGGGACCGGGAACCCCTAGGAAGAAAACAACAAATAGTAAAAAGGACACGCAGCGCAAGGACGTTCAGTACAGCAAACACAAACAGACAGAGTCGCTTGCTATTATTCATGCTCCTGGAGGGAGCACCCCATGATGTCCTGCAGGGATAAAGTTGGTCAACATTTATTTCAACGGTGGTGGTGCCCCAGGGCAGCAGGGGCCCTACCAGGGACAGTGAAGTGGAGCTGGGGAGATATAGGAGTGTAGCAGCACCCCTCCACCCAACAAGGTACCCAACATACAGGGAGAGGAGATCCTAAATTTGAATGTTCTAAGAAGGAATGACCACCCCAATATACAATTGGATATCCAAGCACTCCCCGAGCTGGAGCTATACAGCTGGGAGTGCAGCACACTCTAGGGGCTGAATTTATGGCTATAAGACCTATGTCCTAAAGGTTGTTAAAAAAGATACAGAGACATGGTGGACATTTGAAAATACTTTATTTAAAGACGGTTGTCATAAGGGTTTGAACAATGCTTTATAGAGAAGTGTTCTTCATGACAGTTTGGCTTTGCTTTCTTTAAAAGTATTATTTACCATGAGTTAAGTAATGCTTTATTCATAGATGTCAAGGAAGATGCTTTATTCAAAGGGTTGTTAACACTGAGATTAATTCATATTCTCGAAAGACTACAATGTTTTATTACTGATGATGTGGGCACATGATTGCAATGCTTGACTATTCATAATAAGTGCAAAGAGATTATGGTTACTAAAGTCAGTGATGGAATCAAGTATTACTGTTAGACCCAGCGGTTTCTGGCTGGCTGGGACGCATCGTAGCCAGACAGAATCCACCATCCTAGATATGATGAATACGATACCCTAGCCTGATATCCTGTGCTCACCCATGGGTAGCTTGGCACAGAGCAGTCAGGCTCCTCCTCATGGTCAAAGTGTAAAGTGTTGGCACAACACCACCCTTGCAACAAAGTGCGTACACTACAAAACGACTCCACACTGTATGTATAAAACACTGGTCATTGTATTACACACATATTGAAATTCACCCTACATACACATGGGATATATGCTTTACAGATATATGCAATTGTAGAACTCTCCTATTTGCTGCAGAACGGCATCAGCATATATGCCCTATTCAGAGGTATTTATAAAACCGGACATTCCCAATATTGCATACCCCATACAGTTGCAATGGTCAAGCATTCACAGTTTTCGACTACGCCTTGTGACCCAGCCCCTCAGTCACTCAAACGGCAGCAGCCAACAATACACGCTGCCCCTCCTGGCGACACTTTTATTAGATTATCGGGACCACCTAAATCGGAAGGAAACAGTTACTGGGTTTCATTCCCTCCAGATTAGGCCTTCAGGCACCCAGTGGCACCTTCACAAGTGCGGGATCACTATTCTCCCCATAAGCAAAAGACTGTGACAACAGAAGCTGGGGCACCTCCCAATTGGAGAAATGTTTCCCCTCCGGCGGAGGTACAAGCTGCAGTTGCTCCAGGAAGCCAGCCATGGGTGCCCACAAGGCACAACGAGATCCCTCAGGTCCAGTCACGATATTCTCCACAACAGAGTACCTTGTGGCATGGGCCTGGGGAGAGGGAGCCAGCGACTTCAGACTGAGGCTGCGATGTCAGGCACTGTCAGCCTCCTGATCTGGAGGTTCGAGACAGTCTAGGCTGCCAGCTCGAGTCCCGTGGACTTGGTCAACTTCCCCCAACACCCCTCGGACACCACACACTACGGAGTGCAAGCTAGCACAGGTTGCCGGTTGCAAGCACGGGTCCCTCAGACTCTGCAAACTTCCTCCGCCCTCCTTGAACTTTTGACATTCCAGCACCCGAGGTGGGCCACTGATCTTTACGAGCACACTCCTCTGCACAGTGTAATTACGGCGAACGTCAGGACAGTCCTTGTCCCAACCGACGATCACTTCCACCCTTTTCTGTTGCACCCTATGCGGTCCTTACAATCTTTTCTGTCCCTGGGATCTCATGGACAGAAGGCCAACCAACCGGTCTTTGGAGAGTGCTTAGGGACCCAGGCCGTGACGGTTAGCAATTAGCTTAGCTGCTGGCCAGCAACATCCAGGCAAAATCCACCAAGTGATAGCCCCCTTCCTAAAGCACGACATGCCCCAGGACATCACAAGTCTGCGGATAATCCAGTTGCAGTCCCTCCTGCCCCAATATTTCCTCTTGTTGATGTCCGAGCATCAAAGCAGTGTGGTATGGTTCCAATCCCCAAAGTGTCTCTAACTCCTGAGGGTAGAGCCCCATTAGTTATACCCACAATGAACTTTGGAGATTAGATCAGTTCAAACGGCCAACTTTGAAATTCACGGGCCCTCTCTAAGGCACCCTAGAAAGAGCCATTTCCAACAATTACCATAACATGTGGTTCTAGTCTTAAAATGTGACAACATTGACCTTATATAAATTGACGCCCCCTATATGTGTTACATTGTACATAAATGGGGATGTACTGTGAATGTTTGGGTCATGAGCTTTAGGGGTCAAATATAATGTTGCCAAACGTATTTCCACCACCCTTATGTATATTTGTAAATTACTGCGTAGTACTGAGTAGTGTGTGTGTGTGTGTGTAATAAATGTACTTCCACTTTTCTAAAGAAAAAGCACAGGTGAGACAATTATTTATTGAGTGTTATTATTGTGTGCCAGCGAATGGTGATAACTAGCCCACACCACCTTCCTTTAGTAGGCCTTGGGCTGCTATGCTTCACTACCCTGAGAGAGTCAAGCGATACAGTGGAGTGTTTGGTTCCCAGTGGATGGTGAATGTGGACCCATTACTTGTGCAGGCCACACAACTAATGGCCCTGTTTCATCACAAAAGGTATTTTCAGCTACCAGATGTATATATTTGTAAATTAAGGCATAGTATTTAGTAGTGTGTTTGTATAAATGGAATTTTCCCTTTCCAAAGAAAAAGCACTGACTGCATAATAATTTATTGAATGTTGTCCTTGATTGACAGCGAATGGAGTTTACTAGCCCACATCAATACCTCTGAGTAGGCCTTGGACTACTCTGCTTCTCTAGCCTGAGAGAGTCAAGAGCTACAATTGGTTCCTGGTGAGGAGCAATTGTGGACCTAATATTTGGACAGGACTCACATCCTGCACAACTAATAACCCTATTTCTTACAATACCCAATACAAAATCCTGGAATTCACGGCTCCCAGACTCATTTGAAGTCATAGGATTCGTATTCTCATCAACCACCACTACTCTCCCACTGCTATTATCCGCGCTCTGGCACAATTTTGCAAAATGCCCTTGCGTAGTGCATGACCTGCACACTTCATTTTTGGCAGGTCTAGGTCTGCACCATTTGGTATGTGCACCAAAACCACAAAGGAAGCATATGTTCTTTTCCTTAAATAATGGCCTTTTGGATACTCCAGATGCCTAACCACTTTTCTTTTGCACCACACACAGAGTATCAATCCTGCCCTCCTGCCACCTGGCTGAAATGCATGAAGTGTCAATGCTCTTGGCCTGAAGAGACGGATTACCATAGAAAAAGGTTTCTATTGAGTACTTTTGTCATAACAATGACTTACAAACTGATCGCAAACCAGGTGTGATGTAATTATTGTTGTTATTTATTCTGGCACACACGTGCGCTTGACGAGCGGGCAGTGAGGATTCCAGACAGCGGTTAGTATGATGTTGAGATTTCAGCTCGTCGGTCGCAGTGCGTCGTGGGCGTTATGAATAAGAAATAAAGGTTTTATTCTTCATCTACAACCGTCCTCATGTGATGTGTTACATATGTGGCGACAAGCTGATTTTCGCCCACCCGATTTCCCCCAACTAAGAGGAGTTTGCGACAGTCACAGCTTGGTTCTAACCTGCCTCACAGCTGCTGCATCGCTTGTGGATACCCTCAAAGCTCATTTGTGGTCGCAGGGTTGGGGTGAGTGATTTGTTGGGCTCCAGGCGCGCTTTACTGTGGGCGTGACTGACACTGACTGGCTCGTGGCGCATACAGACATATTCTTCTGCCGACTCTCCTCGTTCTCCTCCATTCTTCATGCGCAACTGTATGCATCAGCGCAAGGGCAGCCTGTCTAAATAGAGGGAGCAGAGAGCAGCTGATCAACGTTAAGCAGCGCATAACGACGTGGCTGGAGCAATGTTTGGGTTATTTTTGTAGAGGCCTCCAAGCACATAAAGATATGGACAGCACAACATTTGGATAATTTGGGGATTTAGTTGTGATTCCTGTGCTCAGTTAAAGCTGCATTACAGGCAGTCGTGTGTTATTTTTTATTTTATTTCATTTATTTATTTTATTTTATTGTAAAGTACTGTTGGCAGTTGAGACTTTTTCTTGGTGTTATACATTTTTTACATTCATGGACACTCCGCAGCAAATTACTCAACCACCTCCATTTTTAGCGTAACCTGGTAAGCCACGGTAGATGGATTCACTGGTTTAGGTTATTTTAAAACCTTCTGGTTGCCACAGATGCTAGCGGTTACACTCCTGTGCACAAATTTGCTTTATTAGTCAGTAGCCTTGGTCAAGCAGCTCAACAAATTTTTGACAGTCTACCGCCTGTACACACCATCTGGTGATGGCCTGTGGAATGTTTATCTGGAGGCTATTGCTAGGCTGCACAAACAGTTCTCTGATGAACCTAACATTATGCTTGAACGCCATAGCTTCTGCAAGCACGAGCAACAATCAGAGGGGAAAGTGGTGGAATATGTGTGAGCCCTTAGAGTTTTAGCTACAACATCAAATGTGGTCCCTATCTTGACACGTGCATCCGTGACCAATTCATTTTTGATTGTTAGTCAAGGAAGGTTCAGGAGAGAATTTTGAGTTGCAGGAATACAACGTTGTCTGAAGTCGATGACCTAGCCAAGAGCATTGAGAGGTCGCTGATTTCCTCTAAGGTGCTGCATCCTGGTCAATGTGGTAGTTCCCACTGAAGCCTATTCGGTGTCTATAGGTGCTGCCAACACTAAAGTGAAGCCATTCAGGAACACCAGCAAGAAAACGTTTGGCGCCTGTTTCAGATATGGTTTGAAGAGCCACCTCAACAATTTTGCTGGTTGTCTTGCAGTTGGCAAGAGGTGCATTGTGCAAAAAAATGGTTCACTTTCAAGGTGTATGTAGGAGTGTTAAACAGCCAGTGAAGATTGGTAATGTGGATGTGGATGTGGTTTCATGTGCAGAGTCATTAAAGAATGTTGTTCTCAACTTAAAGTATACTAGTCAACCCATGCCTGTTAAAGGCCCCATGTGTGAGGATCTCATTGGGAATGTGTCACTATTGGTCATAGCTGATTCCGGATCACCATTCGGAGAGATACCACATTTTATGAGTTTTGAGGCAGTGATTGCATGGTGTGTCCCACAGATGTTAATCCCAAGGCGTTTGGGGAAAAAGACACTGAGATGCTTGGCTACTTTAATTCCAAAGTCTCTTGCCTTGGTAGGAAGATGTATACCAAAGTATATGTTGCAGTGAAAGGCAGAAATATTATACAGTGGCAGGACCTTGCTAGAATGGGTTTATTCTCAGTCCCTGGGTCGGAGAACCCTGTAGTGGTGGCTGATGTTCCGGTTTCATCTGTGGGTGAGACACAGGACACTGTTGATAACATCTTGGTTGATTTTAAATCATTGTTTGGTAAACATGTGGGCAAAGTGGAAGGGTTTGAGCACCAAATTAAGCTGGTCCCTGATGATCAACCAATAGCTCAAAAGGTTCGCTCAGGGCCTCTGAGTGTAAGGGAAGAGCTAAAGAAGACACTTGATGAATTGTTGTCTCAAGGTATCATTCAGTCCACTTATTTCTCAGTGGGTGGCACCCATAGTGGTCGCACGTAAAAAGTCCAATGAGATCAGATTATGTGCTGACTTGCGTGCTCGCAATAAAAATATCATAGTGGATTGGCACCCACTTCCTAAGATCCATGATCTGTTAGCCAGTCTGAGGGGGGGGGGGGCAACATGGTTTTCCACTATCGATTTAATGTCCACTTATCATCAGTTTGACTTGAGCACTGACTCATAGGACTTTACAACATGTGTGATGCCTTATGGTACTTACAAATTTCTTAGACTGCCTTTTGGTCTGGCGTCTTCTGCCAACGTGTTCCAAAAACTCATGGACAATTTGTTTGGGGACATTGCTGGTGTGCAGGTGTACTAAGATGATATCTTGATTTTCGCTAAGGATTTGAGTGAACGCAACAAGATTCTGAGAAAAGTTTTATCTATCTTGATGCAGAGATGTATGACTAACAGACTGGAGAAGTGCAAGTTTGCTATTAATGAGCTAGAATATCTTGTTCATACTGTATCGTGCAATGGCATAAAACCTAAGATGTCTCTCATTAAGGCAATCAAGGAAGCAGAGGTGCCTGTGAACAGAGATGCATTACGATCATTTCTGGGGCTTGCTGAATACTATGCACGCTTTGTTTCTGGGTATGCACAGGCTATTGAGCCTATGAAAAGTGTTACTTAGGAAGGGGCAGAGTTAATTTGGTCAGATGAACTGGAAAAAGCCTGTGAGAATGTCAAAAATGTTATTGTAATAACACCCGCTTTAAGTGCTTTCCGTGAGAATCTGTCTTCTATCATCACTCTGGATGCTAGCACTCATGGTTTAGGGGGGTGTGTTGAGTCAGGAAGTTGCAGGTACTGAAAAAAACTGTTGCTTTTGCATCCAGGACCCTAAGGCCATATGAATGTCAGTATAGTACCATCGAGCTGGAAGCTCTAGCATGTTTTCGGGCTGTACATAAATTCAGGACATGCATATGGGGTACCAGGTTTGAGTTGAACACAGACCATAAACCGCTGGTGCATATTTTCACAAATTGTGCCTGAAGTAACATGTCTGTCATACTCACCAGACTGGTCTCTAAATTGCAGGAGTACAATTTCACTATCAAACATGTTCCTGGTGGAAAGAATTTTGTCCCTCATGGTTCTAGATGTGGAGGATGATAATGTATTACCAGGTGATGCGGAGTGCGTGGCACTGTTGTATGCTGTGGCTGAGTATCAGTGGGTTAGGAGTGAGCAAGATTGTACAAGTTCATATGGAGAAGATTGCATATTGTGGAAGGTTATCGTGTACATTGTGCATGATTGGCAGAGGGTAGGTGTTTAGATGGAGATTTGAAAACTTTTTCTCAGGTGGTTGAGGATTTTTGTGGTTGGTGGAGTTATACTCAAAGGAGATCGTTTTGTTGTTCCACTTACTAAACTACGCAATGTTATAATATCTCAGGCGCATTTAGGCCATTTAGGGATCACCAAACTTGCTGAATACTATGCACGCTTTGTTTCTGGGTATGCACAGGCTGTTGAGCCTATGAAAAGTGTTACTTAGGAAGGGGCAGAAGTTAATTTGGTCAGATGAACTGGAAAAAGCCTGTGAGAATGTCAAAAATGTTATTGTAATAACACCTGCTTTAAGTGCTCTCCGTGAGAATCTGTCTTCTATCATCACCCTGGATGCTAGCACTCATGGTTTAGGGGGTGTATTGAGTCAGGAAGTTGCAGGTACTGAAAAAAACTGTTGCCTTTGCATCCAGGACCCTAAGGCCATATGAATGTCAGTATAGTACCATCGAGCTGGAAGCTCTAGCATGTTTTCGGGCTGTACATAAATTCAGTACATACATATGGGGTACCAGGTTTGAGTTGAACACAGACCATAAACCGCTGGTGCATATTTTCACAAATTGTGCTTGAAGTAACATGTCTGTCATACTCACCAGACTGGTCTCTAAACTGCAGGAGTACAATTTCACTATCAAACATGTTCCTGGTGGAAAGAATTTTGTCCCTCATGGCTCTAGATGTGGAGGATGATAATGTATTACCAGGTGATGTGGAGTGTGTGGCACTGTTGTATGCTGTGGCTGAGTATCAGTAGGTTAGGAGTGAGCAAGATTGTACAAGTTCATATGGAGAAGATTGCATATTGTGGAAGGTTATCGAGTACATTGTGCATGATTTGCAGAGGGTAAGTGTTTAGATGGAGATTTGAAAACTTTTTCTCAGGTGGTTGAGGATTTTTTGTGGTTGGTGGAGTTATACTCAAAGGAGATCGTTTTGTTGTTCCACTTACTAAACTACGCAATGTTATAATATCTCAGGCGCATTTAGGCCATTTAGGGATCACCAAGACGTGCATGAAGCTCAAGCAGCATTATTGGTGGCCAGCTTTGAATAGTCAGGTTAAGCTTTTGATTGATAGGTCCTGAGTGTCTTCTATCTGACAAGCACTGGAGGAGTATGCAGACACCCTTACACCCAACACCCTTTCCTAGGAGTGCTTAGGAAAAAGTAGGTTTAGATTTTTCAGGTCTTTATTCCACATTACCAGGCAATAGGAAGTATACCATACTTCTTATAGATTACTTCTTAAATGGATGTATCACACATTTGTTGAGTCACCGGACACTTAGACAGTTAACAAGCTTTTGGAACAAATGTTTGTCATGGAGGGCACACCTAAAGTTGTGGTTACAGATAATGGTACTCACTTTGTGTCCGACCACATGTGAAGATTCTTATCCAGCAGGGATATCAAACAACTTAAAGTTGCTTTGTGTTCGTCTTCCTCTAATTGTTTGCTTGAACGTAGTAATAAAGTCATTAAAGAGGGGGTATAGACTGCTTTGGATTCAGCGTTAGATGTGGGCACTTTTATTATTCAGAAAGTCTTGGGTTATAACACGTCCCCACAATATATCACAGGTGTGACCCCTTTTTCATTGCTGAGGGGCGGGAAAGTGCCCACGCCATTGTTTCCGTCATGGTTGAGTGAGAGAACTCACAAAAACATGAGTGTCTGCCGAAACAGAGATGACATAGCTTCGAAGGTGTTATTACAACAGGCAAACATGAAGCACAATTTTGACAAAAACATGGTCAAGTGGTAGTAGATTTAAAGGGAGGTGACTGGGTCATGATAAAAAATCTTCAAAAGACACACAATTGATGGACGGAAAGCAGAACAAATCAAAACATTCACCCCCAGTCAAGAGATCTGGGTTAAATCCATCATTCTTTTGCTCACCATGCCACCCCAGTTTAGACCTAGCCATATGCAAATCAGTCTTGACCCTGTGCCTCATGGGAACAGTCCAGCCCGAACTGCCAAGCCAGGTCCTCCCTGGACCGGAAGCAAGCATCCTAGGACCAGTTTCGGGGTTTCACCCCTCATCAGCCAGGATAGCTTGAATCCAGTGGCACAGTGAGCCCAGGACCCACGTCTGGGCATACCCGGCGCATTTAGGGCGAGAAAGCAAAAAACACACAATTGATGGACGAAATGCAGAACAAATCAAAACATTCACCCCCAGTCAAGAGATCTGGGTTAAATCCATCATTCTTTTGCTCATCATGCTACCCCAGTTTAGACCTGGCCATATGCAAATCAGTCTTGACCCTGTGACTCATGGGAACAGTCCAGCCCGAACTGCCAAGCCAGGTCCTCCTTGGACCGGAAACAAGCTTCCTAGGACCGGTTTGGGGGTTTCACCGCTCATCAGCCAGGATAGCTTGAATCCAGTGGCACAGTGAGCTCAGGACTCAAGTCTGGGCATACCTGGCGCACTTAGGGCGAGAAAGCAAAAGACACACAATTGATGGACGGGATGCAGAACAAATCAAAACATTCACCCCCAGTCAAGAGATCTGGGTTAAATCCATCATTCTTTTGCTCACCATGCCACCCCAGTTTAGACCTGGCCATATGCAAATCAGTCTTGACCCTGTGCCTCATGGGAACAGTCCAGCTCGAACTGCCAAACCAGGTCCTCCCTGGACCGGAATCAAGCATCCTAGGACCAGTTTCGGGGTTTCACCCCTCATCAGCCAGGATAGCTTGAATCCAGTGGCACAGTGAGCCCAGGACCCACGTCTGGGCATACCCGGCGCATTTAGGGCGAGTAAGCAAAAGACACACAATTGATGGCCCAGATCTCTGTACTGGGGTGAATGTATGACATTGTTCTGCATTCTGTCCATCAATTGTTATTTTTGCATTTGTCACCCTGAGCTGGACGGGTATGCCCAGACGTGGGTCCCGTGCTCTCCATGCCACTGGAGTCAAGCTATCCTGGCTGATGAGGGGTGAAACCCTGAAACAAGTCCTAGGATGCTTGTCTCCAGTCCAGGGTGGACCTGGCCTGGCAGTTCGGTCTGGACAGTTCCCATTGGGCGCAGGGTCAAGACTGATTTGCATATGGCTGGGTCCAAACTGGAATGGCATGGTGAGCAAAAAAACGATGGATTTAGGCCCAGATCTCTGTACTGGGGTGAATGCATTCTGTCCATCAATTGTTCTTTTTGCATTTGTCACCCCGAGTGGGACGGGTATGCCCAGACGTGGATCCCGTGCTCTCCATGCCACTGGAGTCAAGCTATCCTGGCTGATGAGGGGTGAAACCCCGAAACCGGTCCTAGGATGCTTGTCTCCAGTCCAGGGAGGACCTGGCCTGGCAGTTCGGGCTGGACTGTTCCCATTGGGCACAGGGTCAAGACTGATTTGCATATGGCTGGTTCCAAACTGGAATGGCATGGTGAGCAAAAAAAACGATGGATTTAGGCCCAGATCTCTGTACTGGGGTGAATGTATGACATTGTTCTGCATTCTGTCCATCAATTGTTCTTTTTGCATTTGTCACCCCAAGTGGGACGGGTATGCCCAGACGTGGGTCCCGTGCTCTCATCCCCGAAACCGGTCCTAGGATGCTTGTTTCCAGTCCAGGAAGGACCTGGCCTGGCAGTTTGGGCTGGACACCTGGCCTGGCAGTTTGGGCTGGACTGTTCCCATTGGGCGCAGGGTCAAGACTGATTTGCATATGGCTGGGTCCAAACTGGAATGGCATGGTGAGCAAAAAAACGATGGATTTAGGCCCAGATCTCTGTACTGGGGTGAATGTATGACATTGTTCTGCATTCTGTCCATCAATTGTTCTTTTTGCATGATTAAAAATCTTGTCAGATCTAGGAAAAGTGAGTCAAAGTTCTCTGCACCTGTGCAAATAGACAAAGTCAGTAAGGGCACTGCACTTGTGTTGAGTAAAGGTTGGTGGAACAAGTGGCAGTTAGTGTAGCTTACACCAGAACAAGTGTGTATCATGAGCAAAGGGAAAGGCTCTTTTCAAAGCACTGATTGGGCACAATGGTTACAACCGTTGAGTGCTCAAATCAACTCTAGCAATGGGGTAGAAGGTAACTGTGTGCATGTTGAGAAGGGTTCTTTTGGAAGAGTTGATTGGCCGCGTGACCGGCTGGGTATGGGAATGAGTAATGTGGGTTCCCATACCATAAAGGTTCCCAAGAGGCTTAATGATTTTGTATTATCCTAAATATTATACTGTGTTCAAGAAGTTTTGATGTGCACATTGTGTCTTTCTTTAGAGTTATCGCTCTGTATTTGTTGTACTGACTGTATTTGTACTTAGCATGTTTATTATTGCACTCTGATTAGCTTTAGGATTATTATTATTACTTTTTTTATTATTTTTTATAGGGGGATGGTGATGTGATGTAAGGTATTATTGCTGTTATTTGATCTGGCACACGCACGCGCTTGACGAGCGGGCAGTGAGGATTCCAGACAGCAGATAGTAAGCTGTTGGGATCTCAGCTGGCCAGTTGCGGTGTGTCGTGGGCATTATGAATATGGAACAAAGGTTTTCTTCTTCACTACAACCATTCTCATGTGATCTGTTACACCAGTTGATTACTGTCTTCCCCAAACTGACACTGCAATGAGGCAACGAAGAGCAGTAATATGCAATCCATATTTTCCCGTTGTTCTTTTACCCTATTGAAACATTTGTGCCTCAAACCTACCAGTTTGGACAATACATCAACCACCCCTTGAGTTTCTTAACAGCTTCTTGATGTTCATCAAGCAGTCCTTGGGGATCTAAAGGCAGATCAAGAAGATGTTTGAATATTGCTCTCTCTTCAAATACCAGCAAATGCAGCAGGAGGCACTTTTTTGCTTCTGCCTAAAATCTCAGTGCACCAATGGCACAGATATACAATTCAAATGCATCAAACCAGTTTCTCCACCCATTCGATGGTTCTCCAGGACATTCTAAGGATGGTGGTTGTGGAATCACTGACTTCATGAGCTAAGACGGTGCACAGCACAGGACACTGGGGGAGAAAAAGTATGTATACGAATGAACCTTCCAACGAACTGTTGCCTGCCAACAAGTTTGTGGCAGAATGGGAGAACAACAATAGCTGGGAAAATAGTTAAAATGTTAAATACTGAGGAAACATCATTTTACTAGTGTCACATAGTCCCTCCTTTGACACCATCGAATATGTCATACAGGGGTGGGATGATGTGGGCTCAACGTGGATGTCTAGTGTCTTGCTTAAAAGTCAACAACTACTGGAAAAAGTGATATGCAGTTACTGACTACCCTCAAGATTTCTTTTTCATATGTACACAATTACTAGTGTTTACCTAGTTTACTTCAGAGGTGTGCAAGTCACTGTCAAAAATCTGAATGCTGCGTGCACCTCACATTGAAGCACACACTTCTCAATATTTGAACGGGCACTAATAAATTTGAAGTGTGCCAATCACTGGACCGAAGCGTTGGATAATCCTAAAACATCAGCTGTTCTCTACAGGCGTTGCTGACTGTCATTCGCTCCATACTACGCCACTGGTGACTTGTGTACTTGACAACTAGCACGTTTTGTCACCAGTGGTGGCTGCTATTAATGACAAGTGGAAGGTCGGGGTGGGGGGATATGGGGGGGTGGGGTAAATAATAAGAAATAAAATAAAACAAGCATTGGCATAGCCAATAGGTCTCGCCTTTGGGACCTTATAAGTGTTTAGCCATGCAACAATTGTGCTGCATAACTGACACCTGGTTAAACACATATACGGTCCCAAAGGCGAGACCTATTAGCCAATAGGTCTCGCCTTTGGGGCCTTATAAGTGTTTAGGCAGAGCTATTGGTTTTGCCAATGTTTTTAAGAGCATTGTGGCTGCTGTGCAGCATGTTGAAAAGTTATAATAAAAAAGACTTATAAGCATTTTTGTTACTTTATATATAACTAAGACGACATTATGTACAACTGAATGACCCAATTAAAAAAGAATAAACATAAGAAAGGTCTTGTCGTTTATTTTGTCGTTGCAATGTTGGCAACTTCTTCCTGCCTATTCTAATGTTGAGGTGGTGCTTAGTGATGCTGAGGTGGGGTTGAGTGATGTTGAGGTGGTGCTTAGTGATGCTGTGGTGGTGCTGAGTGGTGTTGAGGTGGTGCTTAGTGATGCTGAGGTGGTGCTGTGGTGGTGCTGAGTGATGCTGTGGTGGTGCTGAGTGATGCTGTGGTGGTGCTGAGTGATGCTGGGGTGGTGCTGTGGTGGTGCTGAGTGGTGGTGTGGTGGTGCTGTGGTGATGCTGAGTGATGCTGTGGTGGTGCTGAGTGGTGCTGTGGTGGTGCTGTGATGCTGTGGTGGTGCTGTGATGCTGTGGTGGTGCTGAGTGATGCTGTGGTGGTGCTGAGTGATGCTGTGGTGGTGCTGAGTGGTGTTGTGGTGGTGCTTAGTGATGCTGTTGTGGTGCTGAGTGGTGGTGTGGTGGTGCTGAGTGGGGCTGTGGTGGTGCTGAGTGATGCTGTGGTGGTGCTGAGTGATGCTGTGGTGGTGCTGAGTGATGCTGTGGTGGTGCTGAGTGATGCTGTGGTGGTGCTGTGCTGGTGCTGTGGTGGTGCTGAGTGGTGGTGTGGTGGTGCTGAGTGATGCTGTGGTGATGCTGAGTGATGCTGTGGTAGTACTGAGTGATGCTGTGGTGGTGCTGAGTGATGCTGTGGTGGTGCTTAGTGATGCTGTTGTGGTACTTAGTGATGCTGTGGTGGTGCTGAGTGATGCTGTGGTGGTGCTGAGTGGTGCTGTGGTGGTGCTGAGGTGGTGCTGAGTGATGCTGTTGTGGTGCTGAGTGGTGCTGTGGTGGTGCTGAGTGGTGCTGTGGTGGTGCTGTGGTGGTGCTGAGTGATGCTGTGCTGGTGCTGAGTGATGCTGTCGTGGTGCTGAGTGATGCTGTGGTTGTGCTGAGTGATGCTGTGGTTGTGCAGAGTGATGCTGTGGTGGTGCAGAGTGTGGTGGTGCAGAGTGATGCTGTGGTGGTGCAGAGTGATGCTGTGGTGGTGCAGAGTGATGCTGTGGTGGTGCAGAGTGATGCTGTGGTGCTGCTGAGTAATGCTGTGGTGGTGCTGAGTGGTGTTGTGGTGGTGCTTAGTGATGCTGTTGTGGTGCTTAGTGATGCTGTGGTGATGCCGAGTGATGCTGTGGTGGTGCTGTGGTTGTGCTGTGGTGGTGCTGAGTGGGGCTGTGGTGAGGCTGAGTGATGCTGTGGTGGTGGTCAGTGGTGCTGTGGTGGTGCTGAGTGATGCTGTGGTGGTGCTGTGCTGAGTGATGCTGTGGTGGTGCTGGGTGGTGGTGTGGTGGTGCTGAGTGATGCTGTGGTGATGCTGAGTGATGCTGAGTGGTGCTGAGTGGTGCTGTGGTGGTGCTGCTGTGGTGCTGTGGTGGTGCTGAGTGATGCTGTGGTGGTGCTGAGTGGTGCTGTGGTGGTGCTGAGTGATGCTGTGGTGGTGCTGAGTGATGCTGTGGTGGTGCTGAGTGATGCTGTGGTGGTGCTGAGTGATGCTGTGGTGGTGCTGAGTGATGCTGTGGTAATGCTGAGTGATGCTGTGGTGATGCTGAGTGATGCTGTGGTGGTGTTTAGTGGTGGTGTGGTGGTGCTGAGTGGTGCTGTGGTGGTGCTGAGAGATGCTGTGGTGGTGCTGAGTGGTGGTGCTGAGTGATGCTGTGGTGGTGTTGTGTTGGTGCTGAGTGATGCTGTGCTGGCTCTGATTGATGCTGTGGTTGCGCTGAGTGATGCTGTGGTGTTGCCGAGTGAGAGATAGAGTGAAGATATAATGCCCAATTAGAGAGGGTGGTGAGAGAGAAAGAGAGAGAGAGAAAGGGTGTACATAGAATAAAGAGTGGAGCGGGATAGAGAGAGAGAAAGAAGGGGGAGAGAGTGAATGAAGGAGTTTGAAAGAGAAACAGATAAAGGGGTGAGAGAGAATGAAAGGCTAAAAAAGATAGAGAGGGGAGAGTTAATTAAGTAGAGAGAGAATTAGAGAGGGGAGAGAGAAGGAGAGAGACAATAAGAGTGGGGGTGTGGAGTTTAAATAGAGTGAAGAAGTGACGCGGAAAAAGTAACCTTAAATATAGCTTTGTGCTTTGCGCGAATAAATATAAAAAAAAAAACAGTGAGAGACAAAAATACTGGTAATTAGGCTGTGACTCCCAATATAAAACAAATAGCGATATAAGGTGAAATCAACCCACCGAAGCAATATTTCTACCTAGACAAAAAAAAGTTTGCATTTCAATGCTAATCGCTGTTGTTTTTCATGTGACTGTAGTCCAGGGCCCTCAGTTGGTAATGTGAGCTGCTGCTGCGATTGAAACATCAGAGTCCAGAGAGTTAATGAGCCATGACGAGGAAATGAGGAAGAGATAGGAAACAACAGATGGCAGCTGCGCGTGCACGCCATCGTGAACTCAAGCTGGTCGCCAGCCGAAAGCCAGTGTTTGCACTTCCAAAACCCGCTTACTAAAACTCTCGGCCAGACCAGCGCAAGCGCTGGTGCAGGCCGAGACCTAAAAAGGTGCCTACCTGCCGCTGCCGGCCACTGTCTCAGTGTTCTTCCGCACTGGTCCTGACTCCCATTTCCCCACGGGCTGGTGCACACTGCGCAGACTCCCAGACACCAATCAAGATGCTGCTCTCATGCTGGTAATACTATTTACCTGCATGAGAGCAGCGCTGTGATTTGCCTGAGTTGGCTGGTTTAGTGCTCGCTCATGGTCTGGGAGCCTGTGCCTTTTCTCCACCCGGCTGTGCAGCATGGCTTGGGTGGAGAGATCTAAGCGTGCTTGCCGGTTTGGACGTCCTTAGACAGCCAGCCAAACCGACATGTGCCATTACAGTGCACACTATTCTTCCTCCCCCTGCTGTCATCATGGCCCTTCCCCCCCATAGTTGGCTGACTCTAGCGCCGTGAAAAAAATAAAATGGTTTTATTATCATTTTATTTTTCATGTTTCCCTCTGGTGGCTCTCAGCAGGGGGGGGCGACGCTCCGCCGCCATAACTGGTGAGCCGCCGCTGTTTGTCACAAAGGTACCACCTGCCAAAATTGGAGAGCACAGGTGACTTCTGGGTTCGACTGGTGTATTATTCAGCATCCCTTGTTGTGTTCCACTGTTGTGGTGCCCAAAAGAAACACGGTCTGCTGAACGATAATGTGCGTAGTTAATAATTCAAATGCTCAAATTGTAAACTGCATGAAGGGAGAATTTAGATGTGGATGTCACTTTACGAAATGTGCAGCATGGTACTCCTCAACTACAATGAGCAGCAGGTCCATCCAAACGCTTCTGGGTGGCCCATTGTTAAACAAAACTCTTCGCCAAAGAGGAAGTTGTGGTGACCGGAAAAAGTCAAATGGTGAGGCACGATTGTAGGGTTCACTTCTGGATTTATCCTAAAATGAAGCAGAAAACAGACCTTCCTCTTTGTGCACAGGCTGCATGTAAGACATCAACTGTTCCAATGCTGGCAAAGTCTAGAACCCAAGTGGTACATTCTAATGCAAAAGAATGCTATGTGCACACACGCCCATAGAGAATATTACAGTCTCTTTCCCAGGTAGGAAAATGTCAAAGTCCACAGACAAAGTTGTGTGCAATGGAAGGATTGAACATGCTATAAAGTTCTGTGAGTTTGGTCTGCAACTCTTTCCTCCCTCTCACATAAGTGGAGCCTAGGAGGTGAAGTCCTCTCCCTCCCAGGCATGAAAATGCCAAAGTCCTCACACAAGTCACCTGCAGCGGGAGAAGTCAATGAGCTATCCACTGTTTTGAGTTGGGTTCACCTCCCCTTCTGCCTATCGCAAAGGTGAAGACTGGGAATTTGAGTTCTCCCAGGGATCAGCCAAAGTTGGCACACAGAGTCACATGCAGTTGGTGCAGTAGATGCGATATTAAAAGCTGTGAGTTGGGTCCACCTCCTCCTCCCTCTCACACAAGTGGTGCCTAGGAGGTGTAGTCCTCTCTATTACAGGCAGGAAAATGATAAAGTGCATACACAAAGTCCTCAATTGACCTAGAATGGCTACTTGTAATAGGCAGTTCATGTGTGGCTGTTACAGTGCAACATATTTGTCTGGCTCTAGAAGTATTTGCCCTTTCTAGGCATGTCTGTATTCTCCATTGCTCTGTTCTCCACCTTCTCAAAGTTTGACATCATCTGGGTCTCTTCTGTGCTGCTGTGACTGCTGACCTGAAAGTACCCCCTCAAAAGGCCCACTTTCCTTTTGGTGTTGGGGTTAGAAGGGAACATTTTAAGAAAGGTGGAGATGATTTCTGGAGCATGAACAAAAGAGGCTGGTTCCCAAGAGTTGTCTGACAAATCATACCACTTCCATGAAGCCAGATATTTTAACTGTCCCCTACTCTACCTACAGTCTAGGATGGCCCAGACTTCATATTCCGATGCTGCACCAAAAAAGCAGGATGGAGGTAAATGAAATGGATAACGGCCTTCATAATGTGAAGGTAAGGGAAATGGGGTGAATTTTCTAATGGTCAGGAAGACCTAATTTAACTGCAACTGACTCTATTCATTTTAAGCCTGAGAAGGCACCCATACATTGAGGAGCAAACGTCTGGTTAATTCCAGGAATAGAGAAGTAATCTGTAGAAAGCCAGACATGTTTGCCTTTCTGAAAGCTGGAATAGGGTCACAAACTTGATCTGCAAAAGCCTTATATCTGCATGTTGCAAGTGGCTTACAGCAGATTTCTGCATTGTGCTGATATCTTGAAGATGGCTTTGAACTGAGGGAAGTGCAGTGAGAATTTTGCTCCCCTTAACATTGATAAAATTGTGTTTATTTTAGGAACGAGATGTGAGTCTACCCGTATCTACTTGTTAAGACTCCGCATGTCAACTTAGATGGGTAGATCCACATTGCGTTTGCATGCTACCACCAAAAGTGAGAGCCAAAGAGATTACTCTATGGGTTCAATGATGCCACTTGTGCAAAACAAATATAGTTAATGCCGGAGGTCATCTCTGATACTAAAAGGCACCTCTCTCGCCTTGTGCTTAGCTGGTGTGGCATTGTTCTTTATTTTGATGGAATATTTAAAACCTGCTCTTTCCCAACACTCCTGAAACACTTTGGGGTGCCTATCAAAAAGTTCCTTAGCCACTTTTCCTCATGAACCAACATGACCTGTTCAATTGCTTCTGGCCTCACCACCATACCGAATAGCCCCTGGTGAAATCAGTCCTGAATATCTAATTCTTCGGTAGCCACATACACCTTCCATTGAATTCACCTTCCTCTGATCTCCAACATGACCTTGAAAAAACCCTCTAAACCAAGTTTTCTGCTCTCATAGGACACTGGCACCCTGTCCGACAGTTGCAATACTCTTCAAGGCCAAACCCTATCAAATGGGGTATTGTTATCATAGTTATTTTGCCACCAGAATTAAACAGGGTCTTGTTATCATGTTTATTCTGCCACCAGAATCTGCTATCAACCGGTGAAAGTTTTCACCTACTTTTACCTCTAAATAGGGGTCAATATGTAGGGGTCAACACATTGGATCACCACTCACAATATCCTGTTATCCACAGCCAATACAAAATCCTGGAACTCACTGCTCACAGACTCATTTGAAGTCACAGGACTCGTTCTCTCATCATCCACTGCTACTCTCAGGGCCTCTTTGCACTCCAGTGATTGATGACCTGACAGTACCCCGTCAGTAGATCTTCCCTCTTGGGTTTGGGGTTAGAAGGAAACTGTTTTCGAACAGCAGAGACATTCCAATGAGCATGAACAAAAAAGGCTGGTTTGCAGGAGCTGTCTTACACATCATACCCCTTCCATGCAACCAGACTATGTAACTCTCTCCTATTTCACCTACAGTCTAATGTAGCCTAGCTGTTATATTTTGATATTGCATCAACAAATGTAGGTGGTAAAGTAGATGGAGTGGATGATGTGGCATTCTTCATGTGAGGGTCATGGGAACCGGATGACTTTTCTAGTGATCAGGAAGATCTAATGGCAGCTGACTCTTTTAATTTTAAGCAAAACACACAAGATGATGGACGGAATGTTGCACATTGGCAAAACATTCACCCCCAGTCACAGATCTGGGTTTAATCCATCGTTATTTTGCTCACCACGCCACCCCAGTTCAGACAAGGCCATATGCAAATTAGTCTTGACCCTGTGCCTCATGGGAACAGTCCAGCCCAAACTGCCAAGCCATGTCTTCCCTGGACCGGAATCAAGCATCCTAGGACCGGTTTCTGGCTATTTTTTTTTTTTTTCTTTTCTTTTAATTTTAACTCTGAGAAGGCGCCCACATATTTATGGGCAAACAATTATTGAATTCCTGGAATAGAGAGGTAATCCGTGGAAAGCCAGACCTTTCTCACTTACAGAAAGCTTGACTGCAGTTACAAAAGTGATCTGCGAAGGTCTTATATGTGCTTTTTGCAAATCTCAAGTGGCTTAGAGCACATTTCTGGATTGTGCTGATGTCTTGGACAAGGGTTTGAAGAGGGGGAACTGCATAGGGTGAAAGTTCTGGAAGCAAAATGTCACAGTGGAACCCTAAGGAACAATTGAAGGGTGAATATCCTAATGAGGTATACAGTGTACTGTTGTAAGCAAAGTCCACTATATAGATCCACTGAGTCTACTGATCTGAGTGATTTATGAGAAAGCAGTGTAAATATTGTTCTACTGTCTGACCGTGGGTAGGAGGTTGTAGATAACATTTGCAGCCAACCCCTTCCAAAACTTGCCCCAAAAAAAGGACCCCCTGTGCATTACGCTGACTGGTGATCACATATGGAGCCTGACTATTTTCTTTAAAAAGAGTATTGCTTAGATGGGGGCTGTAGGAATCTTCTCAAGGGGAATAAAGTGTACTCTTAGTGAGATAGCAACCACTACCAATAATACGGCGTTTCCTTCAGATGGAGGTAAATCTCTATTGAAGTCCATAGATATTTGTGACCATGGTTGTTGGGTGTAGAAAATGGTTGTAGTAACTCTACTGCTTCCTCAGATATATCTTAGCTTGAGCATGCACTGAACCTTGTTGTAAATATTGGGCTATTTTCGTTTTAATTCATGGCTACCAGAATTGGGGTGTGATAAAGTTTCTACTTTTGCTCATTCTAGGATTCTCATCTATGGGGGAATCTTGTGTCCACTTCAGGATTTGCTGTTGTAAACCCTTACCAGGGATAAACATTGTGGTTTTGTGCCATAAGATTTCCTTGTCATGTTTTGGTTGTTGTGGACTTTCTGCTAGCCAGCCTTTCCAACTGATTGCTAAGTAGCTTTGTGTTATTTTATGTAAGAAAATGTCACAATACTCAGGTACCTTCTTTCAAAGAGTTAAAATAGACATTGGACTGCTGACGTCTGTTTCTGGGTTGATAACTACTGTTATAATGGAATAAAGAGGAAAACGGACCATCTAGCATGTCTGGGGTTCATGCATTTCATGGACGTCAGATATCACAATTTCTTATGATCTATCCAAAGGGTGAAAACATTTTCAGCCCTACCACTACCCTGGACATCACCCTATACATTCCGGCTGGTTTCTGAATCCAGCGTACGAACTGAGAGGACAAACAGGGCAGTGGAGTGGCTATAGTGCACAGAGATTCCTACCAGTGCTCTATTTCCAAACCTGTAAAGACGGGCTCTATTGAGGGTCTCTCTTTTACAATCACTCTTCAGTACTCCTTTACAGTCTTGGCGCTACTAGTTAACAGACCTCCCAACTGTTTTCTGAATCCCTCAGCCTATTAATGGACCTGATAGGTCAACTATCTATGCTCTGTTCGAACTTCCTGCTGCAAGGGGATTTTAACTTGCACATAGACGATCCTAATTGCTCTACGGCCAAACATTTCCTCTCGACTCTAGAGGGATTTAACTTAGTCCAACATGTGGTTGGGCTGACCCATAAGGCTGGCCATACGTTGGACCTTATTTTTTCTTACTCCTTGAATATTCATATGGCTCCAGTTCTTAAACTAATTTGGTCAGATCACCTCCTAGTACCTATTAAAATGACCATGTGCGCCCCAGGCAACAGCAGCTATCTTTTCAAAGAGTGTCCAGGTCATGAAGTCAAGTTTCTGAACCTCCGCTCTCGGAAGCACTACAAGCAACCCCATTCATACCCTCAGGTGCAGTATGCCCTGACCTGGCCAAAGTGAATAACTGGCTGTCCTTGGCCCTTGATCGCATTGCTCCTTTAAAAACAGTATCTCAATGGAGATCAAAACATTCAGCTTCCTGGTTTACAGCCGCTTTAAAAGAAGAAAGGTCACACTGTAAGTACCTCGAACGCAGGTGGAGGAAATCATTCAACTTAGAAGCGAAATAAATGAACAAAAAGGCACTAAATAACTTTCATAGAGCAGTACGCAAGGCGCATAAAGAGTTTATCTCGTCCTCTTTTGCTTCCAACACTAATAAACCCTGCAAACTTTTCAGGGTGGTGAAATCTTTTTGTCTCCCAATGCCTCTCAAAATACCCTGATTTCATCTGCTACTCTGTGCGAGGAGCTTTCTGCCTTCTTTTTTAATAACATTCAGGTGATTTATGACAGATTTCCCCCTCAAGAGCCACCCATTCCCAACATCGATAGGAGTATTTCTCCTGGCCTGTTGCTGATCAATTTTGACCCTATTTACCTCATCTGTTCTACTGGCCAGCTGTTCATCTGGGTCACCTCATGACCCATGCCCTCTGGACATTCTTAAACTTGCTGCTACGCTGATCGATCCCATCTTTAATAAATTGATGATGGAGGCAGCAATAGTGCCACAGAGGTGGAAGCAGGCCTTACTTCTACCTCTACTGAAGAAAGCTAATGCGGACCCCAAGGTGCATGGCAACTTCAGGCCTATTTCTCTGTTGCCTGCTGCTACCAAAATGTGGGAGAAGTTGGTCAACCGGCAACTCACCCGATTTTTTGAAACATAACTACTTGCTTCATGACACTCAGTCAGGTTTTCATGCAGAATACACCATGGAATCTGCCCTGATGGAGGTTGCTGAATTCATTAAGGACAATCTTGATTATGGGACGGCGACCATGGTTGTTCTTCTTGCTTTGTCAGCGACCTTCGATACGGTCTCCCATTCCATTCTCCTAGAAAGGTTATGGAGTGTGGGTGCTCAAGGCTCGGCCTGGGCCTGGCTCAAGTCCTATCTGGAAGGCAGATCTCAAATGGTCTTTCTTCCTCCTGAAAAAGCGGGATTCTTATCTTATCTTACCATCTCTAAGAATCCTCGGGTCGCCAGAATCTTTTTACCTGCTGAATTGTGTAAAGGAAAGAAAATCCAATCCTCTCATGTTACAATTCTAGAATTCAATTTTCCCTCAAAGATCACTGACTCCGTATTTAAATTTTAAAGGTTTATTACAAAGCCAAAAATAGCTGAATGTACAAGCACCTCAACACGAGGTTAAAGAAATAGATGGGCACTAATACAAATAACATCCTACGCAGGAGTCTCATCCGACTCAAGACAAAAAGAATCGTTAGTTCCAAAAGCATTAAGCTAACAATGACGGCTCCAATCTCTATTTTGTTCTGCATTTATCTAAAAGGAAAAAGTTAATCTGTCCCTACTCTCTTCTAAGGTGACATCCCTACTTAACAAGGTTCCCAGGCAAGAGAAAAATAAAAAGGTGTCAGCTGTGAAGACTTCCTAAGAAGTAAACTCACTTAGCAATTTGAGCTCATTCTAAGATGCTCTTTCCTAATTAGATCTCTCGCTTTCGCCCTTCTCTCAGGTCTCCTCTACCTCCAATCTGCTCTCCTCCCTCGGGGCACTATCCCTAATACAAAATCCACATACAATAGGATACGCCCTTGTCACGCCTCTTCGGCCAGGTCTTCCTTCTCGTACTTTTCCATCTAAACCTGTACTTCATCCAAGACGGTTGCAATGACCTTGGGTCCCAAGCACCTTCCCCGCTGAAAGTATCATCCTTGCATTCCGGTATACTCCCATCTCAACGTCTCCCACCATCCCTAACTCCTAAAACAAAGAGCTAGTTCTTCCCCCGCTAATGAGGAATATGGCCTTGCACCTGCAACAAAAGTACATCCAGTAATTTTCCCTTGCACGAATCTACCAACGGTTCCCAGAGAGCCTTCCCAAGAGAACACCATTTCATCCTGCAAATAAGCTAACATAAAACACACAGGCCTTTCTTTAACGTATGAGCAGTCAGGCCTTTACACAATTTAAACACACAATTCCAATTACTTCTATATGCATCAATTCATTTCTTTTATAGGCAAAAATGAGCTACAAGTGCAATTAATATGATACACGTTTTACTACTGCATCTCGGTTATACATAGGCTAATTCATTTATGCATCATTATAAATGCTATTCAGTTAAATATTACATTTGCATGATTTGCAGTAACGCAATTACGCTCCTATTCACTTCTAATAAATGCGGTTTAAACTACATTTTACTAACCATTCATTAGTATACATGTCTAAATATATGCGGGTGCGAACTATCAGGGAATATGATGCACCCCTACAAATTTAACGAGACTTGGCGCTCTATCACTCCCTTCACATCTTCCACCAAACCATTTGAGTGCAGGGTGGCTCAGGGTGCTGCCCTGAGCGCAACTCGTTTTAATATCTACTTGGCCCCCCTGGCTAAACTTGTGGAAGCTTGGGGTGTGAGGGTGATCTCGTAAGCCAACGACATGCAGCTGATGCTTTCAACCCAGGAGAAAGATGTGGGAGCTTTGACTGCTTTCTTTCAAGGGGTGTCTGAGGGCTGTTGGTGAATGGATGAATGTTAGTTGCCTTAAAATGAATTCTGACAAAACAGAGATAATCTTTTTTGGCACTAGCAGACACCCAGATGCTTACAACTGGTGGCCTTCAGAGCTACGCCCCCCCATCATCTGTGGTAAGAAATCTAGGCATCAAATTCAACTCCAGCCTGTCTTTCGAACCACAGGTTAGAGCTGTGTCAGCTAGCTGTTTCCTCACACTGAAATCTATCAAAAAGATGCTTTATCTGATTCCTGAGTAAAGCTGTAAGACTGTCATTCATTCCTTGGTAACCTCAAAGCTAGATTATGCTAGTAGCCTTCATCTGGGTCTACCATCGTATCTGCTATACCTCCTACAGATCATTCAGAATGCTGCCGCTTGGTTGATCCTGAAGATCCTGGCTTGCTCATCTGTTCCGGCCTTCTTGCAGTCTACATTGGCTGCCCATTGCCAGCCGTGTCAAATTCTAAGCACTAATATTTACTTTCAGAGCATGCAAGCAAAATGGCCCTTTATATTTGAAAGAAGACTGACACCCTACCAGCAGGGGAGATCATTTTGCTTCAATGGGCAAAAACTTTTACGTGTTCCCAGGGTTCACAAGGCAAGAAGAGGATGTTGCTCCTTTTTCTTTTTGACTGCCAAACTCTGGAATTCATTGCTTTCGACTCTTCACTTCACTCCTACTAAACCAGTTTTTCATAAGCGTCTGAAGACCTTTCTCTTTGATGTATAGACTTCCTGTTCTTTGGTTTGATTAGTCACCTGTTCCACTTTTAGGCCGCTAGCGCTGGGATACCTCTTCGGAAGCAGCCGCGTGCATTATAAATTTGATTGTATTGGATTGGATTGGAATGTACCAAATAGTGTATCCAATGTCACAAAGCCTCCTTAATTACCAACAACTGTCTGTCATGGACAATGTAATTTATTTCTGAGGAATTCAGAGTTCTGGTATAATAAGCAACTGGGTGAACTTCTCCGGTTTAATGAGCCTTTTTATAGCGAATGTAGGAAAGTGCCCTTTTTCTATGGTCACCGCCACAGACCCCAGTGCCAGTGCTCTTTACCTATAACTGATACAAGTAAATTGGCAATCTCAATAGTCAAGGACTTTAACGCCCTTATAAGTGAGCACCCAGGGCATGGGAGTTAAAGGGGTCTCCAGGGCCTGAAGCACTGATTGTGCCACCCTGAGTGACCCAAGTAAACAGACGACAGCAGTCCTGCCATTGCAGACTGCAAGAGCAGTGCAAACTGCTCAAACTCGCCATTGCTCTCACCATGTGTGGCAAAGTCATAGCACTATGTCTAATATATGCCAGTCACCCCTAAGGTAGGCCTCCTGAGCCCAAGAGGCAGGGTGCATTATATTAAAGGTGTGGACATATAAGTGCAAGCTTATATGTCCCTATAGAAGCATCTTTCCATTAAGGGCTACTATAAGTGATCGGGGGTCATAGGATAACATGGGCTGGCAACTAGGCACCCCAGAGGTTGCCAGCTCCATTATGGTTCCACTGAAATAGGTCATGTTTGGTATCAAACTACTTTTCTCATCACCACTGACATCGTTCTCATGTTGGATTTGATGTGACAAGCACCCAGGTAACTACCTTAGAGGTTCGTCACCTGGTTGCCCCAGCCTTTCTTGTGCCCTGCCTGACAGCCTGCAACTGCTGCTGCCGAGACAGAAATCCTCCCCTGCCAGGAGGTGTGAACACTCCTAGGAGTCAGAAACAAAGGCCTTGACTGTGCTAGTGAAGTGGGACATCAAGGTGGTGAGGTTTAAAGTTTTCACCTACTCTGGTATGCACCCAGACTGCCTCCCAGAGGAGGACACAGCCGACAGGCACATTTGCTCACGGGAAGCTGGGAAAATAATGTAATCAGGAAGGGTACACCCCCAGAAGGCTAGCCACACCCCTATGGTGGGCTGCCTGGTCTGCACAGCCAAGAAAGGTTTCTGCCATTTTTATAAAGTGGCAGAACAGAGGGTTCTGGGTAGAAAAGGTAGCACGCAGCCCCAGATGTGGTTACCTCAGGGGCAGATTAGCCGCTGAGGCTGGTAGCCCATTAGCCACGCACACCCACATCCCTAAACCCCCCTAAATCTAGGATTTAAGGGGCACCCCTGGCACCAGAACTTCAGTTCTGATTCGAATTGCAACAGAGGACAAAGAAGATCCCCGAGTCTGTGACTACAGGACCTGCACAAACCAAAGGCAAGATACTATGCACTTGTGGCAAACACCCTGCAACTGCATGACTGGGACTTGTCCCGGATGAAAGACCAGCTCCCCCAGACAGAGGGACCCCTTTAAGAGCCAAAGGCAACTCCAGACTCCCTTGTACTAGTGGCACTAGTCCCCCTCAGCCCGTAGGTAAAGGCACGCTCTCGGAACCAATGAATTGCTGCTCATCGAGCCCCCCAAGGGATTGCCCTAAAGTTGATGGTCCAGTGCATTGTGGGAAATGTAGTCCTGACCTTCAGCAAGTTTCAAGTGGCTACCATTTTCCCCTGGACCTCCAGACGTCCAAATATCTTCACGCTGACCTTACCGCTGACAAGGCTTGTTGATGGTTAGTCCGGCTACCACGACCTTCACTTGGCACTGCAATCAGAGGGAACTTCCCAGCACCTTCAACCAACCACCTTAGTGGCCCCTTTGTTAACTTTTTGCATCCATGTCCTCACCAGCTTTGTCTGAGCGTTAATACCAGCTCCCCCGTGACTCCCACTTCAGCGCCAGGAATAGACCCTGCCCCGGGCCCTATGAGCCTGGAAAAATTCAACTCACTGTTGTGGCCTGGTCCTGGGACCTGCATCACCTTACCCCTCAGTGGGTTCCATGCAACTCGACCTGCAAGTGACCAATTGTCACTAGTTCTTTTTACTATTGACTGCAATGTTAAAGTTCTGCAGTATTGAATTGCACTGATTTACTTTTCCTTCTAAAATCTATAACTCTGGTGACATTCATCCAATTGTCTTTATTTTGGTGTCTAAATTTATATAAAAATCTGCTTTATTTTTATAAATTGGTGTCAGACTTCTTTTGAGTTGTGTCAATTACTTACCATCCATGTTGGTACTCTGAAATGCTTAACACGTATTCCTCAAGTGAAGCCTGACTGCTCTGCACCACACTGCCAGGACTGAGCTAGGAATGTATTAGTGTGAATCCAAAGGACCTATTTTGGGGTACTTTGTGAGTACTACATAGTGACACCTAACCAGCCTCCCTGCTTTCCTACAACGAATGACTCTGCTATCAAAGGCCGAAGTGCCAGTTTCCACAATGAAATTAAGAGTGAAATTGGAATGGAGAATGCATCTTCGACCTTTGAAATGCTGCTTCCTGCTCACCGCCAATAAAACAGTAAGCTTTTTTGAGTCAATTGAGGGATGGGGGTACAATATTCGAGAAGCCTCGTATAAAATGGCAGTAAAAATTGAAGAACCCAATGAATCATTGATTTTCTTTGACATTTCTGGGCGTGGGCCACTCCAAGACTGATTTCACTTTCTCTGTTCCATATGTATCAGAGATCCAGAAGCCTAGGAAAACCACCACAGGTACTCAAAGATACATTCCTCCATTTTTGCAAAGAGAAAGTGTTCTCATAGATTCTCAACATCTCTTACACATGTTTCCAACATTCTTCTAGAGTTTAAAAAAAGACCAAGATCCCCATCCATCCCCAGGATCCCCAGACCAGAACGGGTGGAAGTTTTTTCTCCTACTTCGCCACCAAGACCTGGAATACCATGTCCCTCCACATCAGGCAATCTGCATCGCTGACCCAGTTCAAGAAGGACCTCAAAACTTGGCTGTTTAAATGATCCTACACCCAGAGGGACCAGCAGCCCCCCTCCCTCCCCAGCACCTTGAGACCCTCACGGGTGAGTAGCCGCGCTTAACAAGCCCCGGATTGATTGATAACTCAAGATATATGCTATATACCATGTCCCTGAAGATGTAATTTACAAAGTGCTGCATGAGGTCCACAGCAGTCACACAACCTAAAGATACTCAAAGTGTCCATATCTTTTGTTAACGGCTGTATTCCATTAATTTACCTGGCATATTCTTATTAAATTATAGCCCTCTCTGAGATACAATTTTGAAATAACTTGTCTTACTTAATCTGACTCAGCAAAACATAGATAAGAGCTGTGGGATATCGGTTGCGTATTGTGATTGCATTAAGCTCTCCGTAAACTATACAAGGTTGACATTTTCCTCCTGGTTTCAAATGAAATAATATAGGAGCTCCTGTTGGTGAGGAAGAATGACAAATGCAATATTTCTGTAGATTTTTCTTTAAATAATCTTGAAGTACTGATCATCTAGTACAGTAAAATGGATAAATTCTCCCATGTTGAGTCTTGGTCCCTGAGACAAGATCAATAGGACAGTCATATAGGTGATGAGGAGGCCATTAATTAGCCCCTTTCATACTGAATACATCCAGAAACTCTTTATAAGCTCCCAGCACCATTGACTGATTTGCATCTGGCTGAGTATCACAGCACGGTTCAAGCGTTCACAGGAGAAGCAATATTGAGCGCAACAGAGATGGAAAAGTGATCATCTGTTTTTTGCAGTTAATTAGAAGATTGTGTGTGCACAGCCAAACAGTTCCTAAGACTGCAGCAAATGCAAGACTCTCAATGAGGTCAAATCTTATGATTCTGAGTGGTCTTTCTCTAAAGCCATTCCTATGCAAGGTGTTTCGGGGCATATCTCTCCCGACAGCAGGGTACCACTTATGCCGCCAATAGCTTCAGGAATTTTCTTTGTTTGCTTTGGCAGGTGATGAGGATTGTGGAATCTTGAGTCCATAAAACAGCCAGAAGCTTCACAATCAATGAAAGGCAGTATAGTTAAGGGTTTTTGGAATGTGATACGTTTCAACGGGAGTTGAAAATATCCGCGTGCATCTTGTTCACATGTTGGGAAAACCCTATGGATTGGATGAAGACTAGACCGAGGGTTGGCATTTACAATCGAGTCCAAGAGTTTTTCGCTAGGAGGAACAATCTCTTACAAACTAACCTAACTTCCCACTATAAAGGCACAGTCCATTCTCTCTTCTGTTATTCTTTTCTTCTGTGGTGAAAGATTTTTTAATATTTCCTAGCAGCATTGGTTGTTCTGGAAAACTAACTTCTTTCGTGACTTCTATGCACCACTGTATGCCACTCTACTCTGCACCACTCTGAACCACTCTACTCTGCACCACTCTACACCACTGCCCTCTATGCCACTCTACTCTACATCACTGCACTATACACCACTGTACTCTATGCCACTCCACTCTGCACCACTCCCCTCTGCGCCACTGCACTCTACATCACTGCGCTCTACTATGCATGTTCTAATCTACGCCACTGCATTCTACGATGCTGCATTGTATGCCGCTGAATTCTATGCCATTGTACTCTACGCCACTGCACTCTATGTCACTCTACTCTGCAACACTCTACACCAATGCACTCTACACCAGTCCACTGTATGCCACTCCACTGTGCGCTACCCTGCGCAACTCCAATTTATGCCACTCCATTGCACGACAATCTGTGCCACTCCACTCTACGATACTCTACTCCACTCTTTGCCATTCCACTCTACGACACTCCATGCCACTCTTCTCTACATCACTAATGTTTAGTTATGCTGAACAGCAGCCACACTGGTGTACAACATGGCTAAAAGACAGTGGCAAAGCCAATAGTTCTTGCATAGGTGAGACCTATTGGATTTGCCAATGCTTGTTAAGATCTGGAAATCTTTCACAACCAGAGAACACCCAGCCTTGAGGATGTTAGGGGAAATCTCTGCTCCTCTCGCAACAGGTCTATCCACCCCATTAGGTTTTTCAAGGTTGTGAAGAAGATCAGAGTATAAGTGGAAAAAAGAGGGTGGGTGCAGAGAATGGAAAGAAGTTGCTGGACCCAGATCTATTAATATCTTGAGCAGGCAGTATGCAAGTCACACTCAGCAAGTCACCACTAAGATTCCAAAACCAATGGGAGAGTTCAGGGTTTGGGTGGGAATTTAGTTGTCAGCGGTTCAGGGAGAACAGAACCAGTTGCTCAGAACCTTTGGCTTACAGCCATTGTTACAAGCTCACAGCAACATCACAAAATAAAATAATGGACGGAGTGTTGAAACTTTTCAAACACTCACTCCCAGACACAAACCTGGGTTTAATCCATTGTTATTTTGCTAGCCACATTACCCCAGTTTGGAACCAGCCATATGAAAATCAGTCTTGATCCTGCTCCCCATGGGAACAGTACAGCCCGAACTGCCAGGCCAGGTCCACCCTGGACTGGGAACAAGCATCCTGGAACAGGTTTTGGGGTATCACCCCTCATCAGCCAGGCTAGCTTGAATCCAGTGGTGCAGCGAGCAAGGGACCCATGTCTGGGCATACCCTTAGCCACTTAGGGCATGCATAGTAACATCACAAACTAAAATGATGGACGGAGTATTGAAACTTTTTAAACACACCCAGAAACAGAGCTGGGTTTAACCATTGTTATTTTACTCCCCACATCACCCCAGTTTGGACCCAGCCATATGCAAATCAGTCTTGAGCCTGCTCCCTATAGGAACAGACCAGCCTGAACTGTCAGATCAGGTCCTCCCTGGACCATAAACAAGCATCCTGGGACTGGTTTTAGGGTATCACCCCTCATCAGCCAGGCTAACTTGAATCCAGTGGAGCAGCGAGCAAGAGACCCACGTCTTAGCATACACTTAGCCACTTAGTGCCCACGTCACATCACAAAATAAAATTATGTACTGAGTGTTGGAACTTTTGAAACACTAACCCTCAGTCATAGATCTGGGTTTAAACCATCGTTATTTTGCTTGCCATGCCACCCCAGTTTGAACCCAAACATATGCAAATCAGCCTTGACCCTGCTCTCAAGGGGAACAGTGAAGCCCAAACTGCCAAGTCAAGTCCTACCTGAACCGAAAACAAGCATCCAGGGACTGGTTTCAGGGTATCACCCTTCATCGGCCAGGCTAGCTTGAATCCAGTGGCGCAGCGAGCAAGGGACCCACATGTCTGGGCATACTCTTAGCCACTTAGGGTGCACATAGCAACATCACAAAATAAAATGATGGATGGAGTGTTGACACTTTTCAAACACTCACCCCCGGTCACCGATCTGGGATTAATCCATCGAAATCAGTCCCATGATACTTTTTTCCTGTCCAGGGGGCCTTGGATTGGCAGTTTGGGCCGAATGTTCCTATGGGGAGCAGGGCCAAGACTGATTTGCATATGGCTGGTTCCGAACTGGGTTGGCATGGTGAGCAATGAAACGATGTATTTAACCCAGATCTGTGATTGGGGGTGAAAATTTGACAATGTTCAGCATTTTGTCCATCATCTTTTTGTGTTGCTATCGCTGCCCTAAGTGGGAAGGATATGCCCAGATGTGGGTCCCGTGCTCAGTGTGCCACTGGATTCAAGCTAGCCTGGCTGAGCGGCGATACCCCGAAACCGGTCCCAGGATGCTTGTAGCCCAGCCAGGTAGGACCTGGCTTGGTAGTTCGGGCTGGGCTGTTCCCATGGAGAGCAGGGTCAAGACTGATTTGCATGTGGCTGAGTCCAAACTGGGGTGGCGACGTAAGCTAAAGAACGATGATGGATTCAACCCAGCTCTGTGACTGGGGGTGAATGTTTGACAATGTTCAGCATTCCGTCCATCATCTTTTTGTGTTGCTATAGTTGCTCTAAGTGGGAAGAGTATGCCCAGATGTGGGTCCCGTGCTCACTGTGCCACTGGATTCAAGCTAGCCTGGCTGATGAGGGGTGATACCCTGAAACGGTCCACGAATGCTTGTTTCTGGTCCAGGGAAGACATGGCTTGGTAGTACGGACTAGACTGTTCCCATGGCGAGTAGGGTCAACACTAATTTGCATATGGCTGGGTCCAAACCGGGGTGGTGAAGTGAGCTAAAGAACGATGATGGATTCAACCAAGGTCTGTGACTGGGGGTGAATGTTTGACAATGTTCAGCATACCGTCCATCATCATTTCGTGTTGCTGTAGTTGCTTTAAGTGGGAAGAGTATGCCCAGATGTGGGCTCCATGCTCACTGTACCACTGGATTCAAGCTAGCCTGGCTGATGAGGGGTGATACCCCAAAACCAGGATGTTTGTTTACGGTCCAGGGAGGATCTGGCTTGGCAGTTTGGGGTGGACTCTTCCCATGGGGAGCAGGGTCAAGACTGATTTTTATATGGCTAGGTCCAAACTGGGGTGGCATGGTGAGCAAAAAAATTATGCAAGCTTACTGCCTACCGCAAAATATTGTCAATGAGGACCACTGTATTTGAAAAGACTTGGGTCACCCCTGTACCCCTGTAGAGTCATTCCTTGAGAATGGATTCGCTTTTCTAAAGTGGAGGATGCTGGGCATGATTTTTTTCTCCAAAACGGTATAATTTGCTTGTCGGCCTAATTTAGGGCAGCAGGGAACATAGCATGGTGTAACCTGTTTCCAGAGTATAAGTAAGTGGTGGAAAGTGAAACTACAAAACAAGATAACATGTCTTTAAATAATATTTACCTGCATATAGAGCTGGCAAGATATCTCACTGAATTAGAAGCTCGCCAATCGCAATAGTTTTAACCCAGGCCAAGCTAACTCACCCTTCCATCCTTCGAGGAGCATCATTTGAGCATTGATAAATGGGAGATTAACCCCTTATTTACAGGGCGTAGAAACAGACAAGTTTAAGTTTGGAGCACTGCATTATCCATTTATTATATGTATTCTCTAGCACTGCATGGAACAGGGAGCATCCTCGGGCATTTGAATGCTATCTCACTCTGTAACGGCATGAAATATGGATAAGCCGGGCATTTGTATTCCATGGTAGCGCTACAACACTGCGTCCAGCTAAACACATCTCCAGGCACTTCTTTCCCATCTGTATATTGCGTCACTCTGCGAAATAAAGACCAACGATAAAGAACATTATTGAAGAAGTTTCCTTGTTTCCCTTTCTTTCCCACTTCGCCCCTGCTTAGAAGACAGAGTGCCCCCTGGCTGGCATCCTCCCTCTGCCTCACTCCGCCCTGCGTGAAATATGGAGCATCCATGGCATGTGGGGCCCAAGGCCTACGAGGGCTTCCCGTGGCGTGATCCGAGATCTTTCCTCCAGATAATGAGGTCCGAAAGGAGGTAAATAAAGAAACAAACAAATGGGAAACTCCTATTTTGGGCATGTTGATTTGTGCCCCGCTGGCGTCCTCTGATCAGCTGTCAGTGCGGCGGAGGGGGGCGCATTCCGCTCCCTAGCATTAGTGACGGTAGTATAATAGAGACAATACCACAGCGGCAGCTGAACGCTATGAGGTAACACAAGCACAGAGAGTGATTAACCTCGAGACTGCGGCTCGGGGAGTCTCGTTCTGAGACTGCCATGCACGAGGAAGGCTGTCATCCCCTTGCACTTCAAAAAGTCTCATAAATAATATCTTAGGCCCACCCTGCTGGTCCCACATTGGGCCCTCACTGTAACCTTAACGGTATGTGCCGCTCCTCACCCAATCTGGAATATACCAAATGTAGACTTTAAGTCCGAAGGCAGCTCGGCAGGTTAGTGCACCTGCTACAATGATGCATTTAGAAACTCCGGACCAGATTTACAAGTTTCTCACACAGCGCAGTGCAGCAGCCACAAATGCTGCGCTGTGGGAGAAGGAGAGAGCAGGAGAGCGCCATCTTTACAAAAATATATGCCACTCTCCAAAGGTGGCTACTAATAAAAAAATGTGGTGGAGCACGATGACCCCAAACTCACCAGTACTGCTCCCGCTGGTGTAGCACTTCTAGTCCCGATCGTGTCCACAAGCAGAAAGGGAAGGACATCCATCCTGCTCGCGGAACGCAAATCCAACCAATCCTGGAGCTGCTCCCATGCAAAAATATGTGCCCGTGTGCTTCGGGTAGACTTTTCCATAATAGTGCAACCGTGTCTCCGTGAGTTTAGCATAGGTTTTGCACTGGAAGGATACCCTTCCAGTACAAAATACTATGCCTAGACTAACTTTAAACATTTTCCCACTTTGGATGTGTGCTGTACAGTGCAGCACACATGCAAAGTTCGAAAATAAAGGAGAAAATAAGCATTTCTCCTTCCTAGTGCCTGTTTGAAATGAGCGCTTTTTTCTGACGCTAAACCTTGTCTACTTTTTAAGTAAATAGGTTTAGCATCAGAAACCTTGGGTGGTTGCATGGGAATGCCCATGCACCACCCATGGTACACCCCCTTGGTGCTAAGTAATGCAAAACTTTCAAGTGATTTTCCAGCATAAAACAGGTTTTACGGTGGAAAGTAAATAGGTAACAAAAGATTTAGGGGCTTATTTACAAGGCCTTTGCGCCACCGGTGCATCACTTTTTATGTGACCCAAACATAATGTTAAATCTTAGTGAATAGACCCCTCCATGTCTACAGAACGATTTCCATTACGTTCACTCAGGTTTTCATCACCCTGAGGTCGGTAAAATGTGTAAACTGCATAGACACTCAAAAGTGGTATTTTCCAAGCCAAAATTGCAGCTATTTTTATTATTATTTTTTAACATGGCGAGGGGGCTTCCTGCCACTGTGAGAGCCAGTGAGAAACTGTGTCATGGACAAGATTACATAGAATGTACCATTGTCATTAGGGGGCAGAAGCTCTAAATAATAAATGGGCAGACTAGTTAGCAAAGACAGTGAGCAATGACATAAAAGAAGTGAAATCACAGGAAGTGAGGTCACAACCTCATCATTGTGCTTACCTTATTGAAAATTGGACTATAGTTCATTCAAATCAGAAGTGAACATTTTGCTTAAATATATTATGTATCCATGTCAATATATGTTTTCAAAATATAAGTTCATTTGTAAGGCACAAGTACACTTATCTTGTCATTAAAAGCAGTGAATGCATGAGGCAAGGTATGGGTTTAAATAATAATAAGTGATTTTGCGAACAATGATTTACGCAATATAAAATATTGGACATTTACACATCTGCCATGTAACGAAACACAAATTTAGAAAAAAAGACAATGCTTTAAAATCATTAAAAAATGAATAACAGCAAATGCCATGATATGCGAAGTTTGTGATCATGTTTTTAGCGCTCTGAAGTGGCCAGTTAACTGCTTATTTCGTATTTTATCAAATAAAATAACAAACAATATAAGAACCATTACACATAAAAATTCAGGCAATAACATCTATATCAAGGTTACAACTATGGGGTTAGTTCCGTTTTGAGTGGAAACACCTGTTTGTGGCCAAAATGGGATTCCGAGTCGGCCATATTTGCCAATGTGCTAACTAAACATGTGCGACTTGCTGAAGCACAAATTGCGAACCTCTAACAACGACAAGTGTATGACAAGTAAAACATGAAGAGAAACTTGCTGTCGTATAGGGAGGAATTCCAACTGTGCACCCTGGAACACGAAATAGGGTGCAGAAATTAGAATGTCATGCTATTTGCCAAAGCCAGCTTTTACCTGCCGTAACTGATATACAATTTTTGAAGGGACAAAAGCATGCACAATTAGTGCATGGGCAATCAACACATGATTGTATGCATTAATTTCGCACCATCTGATTATAAGTTGTTCGGTTTTATCCTCCCCTGATTTTACAGGGTGTGTGAGAACCACACAAGATTTTTTGGGACAAGAAAAAGTCCAGAAGAATCGATTGAGATTTTGGGTGTAGCAGCAGCCGAGCCCCGTTGCCTATTCCATGGGAGTTTACTTGCATTTGTAGGGGCCTTTACCACATTGTCAGATCCGGCCCCTGCTAAGATAGCGCCCTGGGCGGAGAGAAATTTGACACCCTTCCTGATGCTAGTGAATACAATACTGCTCCAGTCCAGTTGATTGTTGAGCCGACGCCAGGAAGGTGCTTGGTTCCCGACCTACAAACGGATATAAACTCAGACACCACTGAATTCGTTTCTATTACGAACTACATCCCTGTTCCTTGAAAGTCCCTTGAGTGTGGTTGGCCACACTAAGCCCTTGCCTTGATCAGTTACGGCTTATTATACCAGCACCTTGACAGTCCTAAGTTTTACGCTCATATATTGATGCCGGTATTCTTGCGCCTTATGCGCCGCTAAAGGCGGAACTATCCTTGACTGCAGTGCTGTTCTGCATTGCCGTTCTTGAACAGTTCTTAACTAAGGTTCCATGCTCGCCTATTGACTACCTAGACCAGAAAATCCTTCGGGGCTCTATTAACTGAGGCAGCTGCCCCATTCTAGAGGCACCCCAGGTATGCCTGAAGGACTCACGCCTTGACCACACCCGGGTCTACTTCCTTGACCAATTAAGATTTCAGATTGCTCACTGTATGTCCTGAAGATGATCTTGAGTTTATAAGATCGAAACGCCGTCGACCCTTACAACAGGAACTCCTTCAATTGTTTACATTTTATGTGGAGTTCCATTTGTCTTGTTGTCAATGCGATGTTATGTTTTTTTAATCCACCTTCACTTTGTCACATCACGCCCCCTTTTTCACTTTTGTGAGCACCTGAATGTTATTTAGAGTACTAAGTTTTACTTGTGTATAATAAATTGTCTATTTTACACGAAATATGTTCCCCTAATTTTGTGCTCCCAGTATGATTAATGTTCTAGTTTAATTGAGATTCCTAGTGCCCCTTTGGGGTTCACACTTTTTGCTCCGGACCCTTTGTGGCCAACATTTGAACCACTGGCTTCCCTAAAATATAGTGAATACAATGAGGCAGCAGGGGACCCCTTTTGTGTCCAATGGTCAGTCCCTGGCTGAGCAGTGAATGGTTCCTGAACCCAGACCTCTCTGGACCCCCCTAGCTCACCTAAATCGCCCATAGCTTAGCTGCCTCAGGCTGGTGTATGTCAGCAGGAGTGAGAAGGGGGAGAGGATGTGGTCCGTCGGCTACATTGCCCACTTTGGTGCTGGAAACCAAGGTTCGAGCCTCGGGGTCGCGTCCACATCCTGTGATTCTGGGCAAATCACTTAATCTCCCCGTGCCTGAATGTGTCCTTGTGTAACTTAACCGGTGCTCATGTAAAGCGCTCGAATACCTTTGGGTCGAGTTCGCGCTATATAAATCTGCATTAAAATAAATAAAAGGAGAAGGCAGGGCAAGTAAGGGGGCTAATGGGGTGTGAAAATCATCGCCTACCATATGATAATGAAGGAGCACTTTTAACAGTCAAATTTGACAGAGAATCGAGGACTTAGAAACACGGACAAGAGGAGGAGCGCTGCTGTTTGCATAACCTTAATGCACACAGCTCCGTGTGCCTCTCAGAAGACTGCCGCCCTGGGCCTGCGCCCAGCTCGCCCAAGCCAAAAGCCGGCCCTGCACACTGCAGCGGTAAAATTCGCATGCAAATTTTCCGTGCATTGTACTCGCTTGAGCAAAGTGCAACTCCTAATTAGGCCAAAGTGGTTTTAAATTAAGCGATAAGGTAACTTGGTGAGCACGTTTAAACTGTGCACTTCTTAGGACCCGGACCCCCCAGGTTGTTCCCGGCCCCGCCCCCAGCAGAACCCACAAATCAAGACTGGACGACCAGGGCTGTGGGTAAAAGAGGCCATGTTTATTATAAAACATCACATATAAACATGACAATATATCATCAATAAGATTCAAATTTCATACAACATAGATTTATCAACTTTGATCACTGAACGATATTTTCATTTATGTTGATCATAACTTCATAATTTATCAGTAGAAATGACAGAACTTAATTTATCGACAAAGAATGTTCTCTATCGCTCCAGCACTAAGGGGCCTTCTGGCTCGCGCTCCCCCAACTGAGAACCACGCAAGGCGCAACCCACCTGCGTTCTTGAGAGGTGAGCCCCTGCCCTCTGGTCACGCAGTCCATAGCACACGGGGCCGGCGCAGTAAGGAAGAGAGGGCGAGGGTCAAGGCACTGTGCCCTAAATAGGCCCCCTGCCCTCTCCTCCCCCCATTACCAGCCCCGGCAGGAAGTGACGTCGGTGATACCCCAGAAGTACTTCTCGCCGTTCGCGCACGAGGGCGTGTCCGGGATCCCGGGGGCCCGTATCCTAATGGCGCGCTGCCTTATAGTACGCGCTTTCCAAAGGGAGAAAATGTCTCTGCATGAGATTTTCCAAAACGTTATTATTGAAAAAGTCTCTAGTTGGGACAAGTTAGAGCTTGTATAAAGTTGGGACATTATACAAGCGCTAAAGAATTCAAAATGTTGCCCTAGGAAATGTGGCTAGCTTGAAAAAACATGAGCAGGTCACGACCAGGGCATGCGGCACCTGCCGGTGAAGCAACGAGTCCGCTTTGGAAAAAGCAGCCTCACCAGCCTGCCTCATTCACAAGGTATTTTATAACACGGGCTCTTACTATTAAAGACAGATTCCCCAAATGCCGTTCAGGTAGAGATCTGTGACTTGACTGTTGATTCTCACTTACAATTGTGTTGTATTCCCCTGCCAGACTGACGCAAACAGATGGGAAGTCTCTTGCACTCCTGGGACCGAAATTATGGAATGACCTCCCCTTTCACCTACACACAATCCAGGACTATCTCTTGTTTTACAAATAACGAAACTTTCTTTTTTTTGGCTTTTTGTTTGTTCTGGCACCAATATGCTCTTGTGGGTGTATGTGCACTATATAAACAAGTAGATAAAAAACAAAAAGAGTTGAATGTATTTGCTAAACATTTTGAAGAGACAAATGTTTGGGTGTTAATTCTCACACGAGAGCAAGGGATGATGCGGATCATAGCTGTAAATGTCACTCAGTAGAAGCCCTCAGCTGTGTTAATCACTTCATTCAACACCTTCACATGTTCTTTCAGAGTAGGCATCATGTCATTATTTCATCCAGACCAAGATGAACGTTTATCCTTTACATTTGCTTCGGTTGTCCTGCCACTCAACTGGGACTGACACTATGCATGGACGTCAATTCAGCAAAATGCCAGGGGTAGTGGAAGTAACATCATAAGCCCTTTGACCATCACTTTTACGCACACACACATGCTTCCACATAAACACACATTCACACTTATGCACACTCTCACACGTAAATACACTAGCTCCTGGGAGAAAGCACACAACATGCATTTAAAAGCATTTTCTTTACTTACCTCAGTTGCCAGGGAAGGTCATAGTCCAGCTAGCGGTACTCCATTTTTTATTACACTAATAGTGAATAATGTAAGATTATTCATTATTAGTGTACTAAAACAATTGACAGAAAACAAACAGAGACGAGCTGCCACTGTGTTCTTGGCATTGGTATTGCCACCTCTGAGGCCAGGGGTCACAAAGGCAGTGCCACGGGTGCTATGCTTCGTAAGATCTTCAAGTGGCTACCCCTATACACGAGACACACTGTGACACGAGCCCTCATTACCAGCCGACTGGACTACGGCAATGCCCTCTATGTAGGAATCGCCGCACACCTCTTAGATAGACTTCAGATCATACAGAACTCCGCAGCCAGACTCATCCTCGGCCTTCCCCGACGAACCCACATCACACCAGACCTCAGGAAACTCCACTGGCTCTCCGTATAGATGAGATGCCAATTCAAGCTGCTGACCCACGCACACAAGGTTCAACACAACCAAGGACCTGCCTACATTAACCACCGCCTGAACCTTCACCAACCATCAAGAAGACTATGCTCCGCCTCCCTTTCACTTGTCCATACTCCCCGCAGCTACCGAAGCAGAAGTGGAAGATTCTTCTTCTCCCACATCGCAGCAAAGACCTTCAACAGCCTCTCCACACACCTCCCGACCATCACCTCACTTTCAGAATTCCGAATGGCCCTCAAGAATAAGCCTCTGGGACCTGCAAGCACCTGGCTACTCTATTGGGTAATTAGCTGCACTTTATTTATCCTGATTGATTGATTAAAAGGCCACAGGGGGCAAGCTAGGGATTGTATGACATCCATGACACTAAGGTTGAGACTCATCCCTCTTTCTTTAGCCTCGATCAAAAGAACACTTCTTCTCAGGACAGGACAGGCCCTTTATTTATCTGGGCATTTCTCCGATGGGCTGTTGCTACTGCAGGCCAGTTTTGAAAGCCCAGGACTGCTCCGGGTGCCTCTCACTTTCTTCAGCTCCTGGAGTATAATTGCAGCAGGCAGAGGGGGCTTCAAGAAAGAGAGAGAAGTAGAGAGAAAGAGATCGATCAAACAGAGAGAAAAGAAGGAGCGATAGAGAATGGATGGAAAGTAAGAGAGAGATAGCCCAAGGAGCAGAAAGGAGAGGAACTGGCAATTTGTCAGGACTGCTTTTGGTTACACACTCTGGCCCTGTTGCTTGTACTCTCACAAAAGCATAGGAAAACCCACTTGATCTGGTGAATTAGGTAGCACAGGCCCCTAACAAGTGTACCAATTTAATCAGCAGCACAAGGGTGCAGTCCTAAAGACCCGTACTAGATGTCCCTGTTGAATAAGCAGTACAGTGGTACAGTTGCACATGCCATTACTAGGTAGCAAAAGAGTGCAGTGCCACAAGCTATTTGTAAATGTCTCTGTAGAGTCAGCAGCACATTGGTGCAATATTGCAAGCTGCAACGATTCGTACCTGTAGACTTGGAATCCGTTTTCCTTAAGCGCATACAATGGAAAAAATAGCATCTTTTATTTATTAAAATGTTTATTCACAGTTCATGAAAATATCAATAAACGCAACGTTTTTAGCAACTATGCTTCCACAATGCTATTCTGCAAGAAGAGACAGTTCAATTATGGCCTAGGCAGAACATTTGCGGATCCACAATTCTGCATACAATATCTGCATTCCCAGAATCATTTGCACAATTCCAAACATTTCTTTTTAATTCTCACAGGAAAAATACTCTTCTTGATGTTAGTAGGCCCAGGTTAAATTGTAATTACCATCTATCACACAAAGGGGGTCCGAGGAGGTTTATAGACTGGCAAGGGTTGACTACCCAGTCAATAAGTCTACCACAATCAAGAAACCCTTGGGTTTAAAAATACAAAACCATTCAGTGATCCTAAAAAAAGTCATAGAATGGTGGATTCATTGGTGTATGTGTTATAGATCACTGGATGTTTTTGTATATTTTAACCCTTCTACACACAAATAATTGTTTGTACACCATTGTTTTGATTGAGCACATTGAGCAGCAGCACTTATGATTAGGTCCTGAAGAAAGCCACAACACCTCTTTTTGAGGGTTAGTAGGCTGGAACATGTCGACCACGTATTGACACTAATGGCGGGTATATTTTTTTCCCACAGTGCCTTGTTTTTAATCCTGGCCCAGAGACGCATGAATAAAGGGAACTGTGTACCCTGTAGCTAATTTTAACAGTCACTTTCACTTGCTCTGCTGCCCTCACCAACCAGAGCTCATCCTTGTGGTATTTAGTATACCTCTCTCTATGACAAAACATCCCTGAGCCCTGCCCTCTTGGTGAGAGGGTTGTAGCGCGTACCGTGACTAGGTATCACAGTACAAGGAGATTCCCAATGATAAAGCATGCCATGTATGGTGGGCAGGGGCGGTTTCTAGTCATGGGCGGAGGGGCTCCGCCCCCTTTATTTTCTCCCCGAGTCACTGGATAAACTAAATTGATATTTTGAGCTAGTAATAATACGGATGAAGTTACAGTATTAATTTTTAAAAAAAACATATTTACACTGATTCGAGTCGATCCTGCTGGCTGGCCTGGTGTCTGCTGCACTCTCTCCCCTGATGTAGTTCTGTACAAGCTGGTGCCTGCGAAGCCAAAACCCTTTGCCGGGCTGACGATCTCACAGCCCTGAAGCCTGTGACGTCATTAGCTCGGCAAAGACAGAGCCTCAGGGACTGATCTCCACCCCCTAATAATTTGGTGGGTAAAGTTAGCCCCGGACGCTTCAGGCTGAAGCCCTGTAGCGCTGGGGCTTCACGCAAATCTTGTAGTGGAGTCCATGTCACCCCGCCCTTTCTCAACTCATTACAGGGTAGGGTCAGTGTACATCACTCACTCCACCCTGTGACGAGGTGGGAAAGGGCAGGGTAGAGGCTGCAGGCGAGAAGCAGAGAAATTGAGACTGCGCAGTGATTTAAAGACACACTGCGCAGACTCTAGGTGTATACTTCCCGCTCTCGATTTAGTGAGGGATGCCATTAAGGTTCCAGTGCCAGCAGACTCGCGCAACTCAGAACACAGCAGGCATGCTGCTGCAGGTCTCAAGAAAGGAGCTTGTAGCTTAACTTGAGCTACCTAAGGTGCCCCCCATCCACCTCTGTGTAAGGTAAGAGAGGCATAAGAAGAGAGTTGCAGAGGGACACCCGACTGTAAATTAACTGTCACACCTGGCCCCAACTGTCTTACGCCGTACAGTGTTGAGAAATAAAAGCAGCACCGGCATTCTCGGAAATCTTAGAAATGAGTTGCGCTACGTGTGCGCACAGTGAACCTGTGTTCACCAATATTGAGTGTCTTTAGAGCAAAAGGCAGGAACAGCGCTGTGCAGGCCCTGCTTATTCTCCATTGTTGAATCTCCTTATTGCCCGGGTGTGCAGTAGCAGCCCCCAAACAGCGCTGGTGGTGACTCTTGCTCGGGACCCAAGGGTCAGCAGCAGAGAACCGGTGTCTGTGAAAGAGGTGGCGGCTCAAGAGCAGTGCACACCTGTCCCCACCTTTCAAAACCCCAAAGAGGAGCGATGGGAGCAGGCAAGGATGCTCTACCCAGCTGAGCCAAATGTTGTATTGTAAAGGTTCAGGTAATGCGCTTCAAAGCCTCATCAGTGTAAGTAAGTGCTATATGAGTATAATTTACAAGCAGACACTCCAGAAGCTTGAGTCCATTAGATACACAATCGGCCTAACAAGAGTCACAGCCAGTCTCTGCTGCCACTGGGTAGTCAGAGGAACAAAGTTATTGAAGAAATGCTACAATCAATCTCCGCGACTCAAGTAATTCGTCTAAATGTTATTTTGCTTTCTGCAAAGTGACAATATAACTTGTTGTTCCTCATAGCTAAAATGAAAAGAGAAAATGGCACAGAATTTATTTTACAGTTCAAGAATGGTGGGTGTATCTCTACAAAATATGCAAGAAGGGATGTTTTCTTTGAACGGTTTGTTAATCATGTATACGAAAGTGAGAGATCTAAAAATATTGGTTTTGTGCTCCCTGGACCAATCGCTTTTTCTTTAGTAAGCACTGGTTTGAATCTGTGTTCTTCTTAACCTCTGGATGACAATATATAACTTAGTTAAACTTTATTGCTTTTGTTTAGAGTTTATAAATGTCAAACATAATCTTATTAAAAGAAAACAAATTTTCTTTTATGAACTCTTTCAGAATGTCTCTGCTTGTAAGTTTAGAATTCTCACTTACATCTCTCTCTGGAGTTTTCAAAGGTTGGAGGGTCTGAGAATCTAAACATATGTCATTTCGTTACACATAGCAACAGAAAGAACTATGGGGCATATTATCAACAACGGCGTTAAAATTATCGCCGCTTTAGCGGCAGGAAACTGCCGCTAAAGCGGCGATAATGGGCTTGATAATATGCCCTTGAGAATTCCAATAGAAGCCCATGTTTACACCAGAACATGGGCTTCTATTGGAATTCTCAAGGGCATATTATCAAGCCCATTATCGCCGCTTTAGCGGCAGTTTCCTGCCGCTAAAGTGGCGATAATTTTAACGCCGTTCTTTGATAATATGCCCCAAAATACGCTCTTGACAGGCCATTGCGTTTTCTGGGTAGGCCTTACATTAATTAATGTTCCCCACAGGCTGCATTCCTTTCAGACTGCTGACTTATAATGACTCGCCTATCTTGGGCTGCCTCGGACTGTAGGGGAAAAAGTGGGGACCTCCTAGACTGTGAAGCCAAAGATGTGGTTGTCAGGAAGGGTGCTGCTGCTCAGTAGAAAGCAGGAAAAAGCTGCTTGGAGTCAGCAAAGGCTTTAATTTGTAGAATCATTTGACATTTCATGGTGAAAAATATTTTATTCTTTAATCGTTTTTGAGAGGAAACATGAGTGTGTTACTGACTGAGTTGTGCAGTGATGTCTTCTAATGGAAAATGCATAATTTTACCCCAATAATTTTTTTTAAAAATGGCATGGGGGAATTGCCCCTACTCCCCCCCCACATGCAGTGTCCCCCACGTTGTGCCCCCCACAGCCTCATCACTTTCAAACGTCACCAGCCGCCACTGCAATTCAATGCAGTCCCCACCCCTGAATACAGCCTCTACCACTAAGGATAGTTTAGTGTTACTGCCCAGCAGTAAATCTAGGTACAAAAACCTGGATCAAGTCGGAAACAAGCACTGACTATGCCAATAGGCTTGGTTTTAATGTGCTGAACCTGCACTCATATGGGAAAACCGCTCACACTACACTCATCAAAGCATGCTGCTCATCATACCTGAACATATGCATTGCTCACACTACAGACAGACACACCCCTCATCCTGTACTCACACAGTCACAAACTTCACCCTGCACTCACAGAGGCTCACTGCTCGCCATACACTTGCACAGGTATACTTCATTCGCATAGACATAATGCTCACAGTACATTAATACAAGGACAACCCTCATCAGTCACTCAAACATACTTTCCTCGCGCTGCACTCATAAAGACACTCCCCTTGCAGCTTACACTCATACAGACCCTCCTGCCACCCTGCACTCATATATATTTCTAAACCATGCACTCACACAGGCACGCAGCTCACTTTTCACTCACAATGGCACAACTGACAGTACAATTATGTAGACACACACCTCCCCATGCACTCACATAGGCACTTCTTAAGCTCTCACCTCATCCTTCACTCATACAGGACCTCCCCTCACCATGCACTAATGCAAACACCCCCTCATGCTGATTTCACAATGCACACTGATACCTTGCACTCAAGTACATTTCTTGACCAGAAAGAATTCACTCGGACATACATTGCATCCTCACTCACACAGGTGCAATGCTCACCCTGAGCTAAGACAGACACTCCTCCCACCTTGCACTCACAATACACACCTCTCACCAAGCAATCACGCAGGCACACCCGCACTCTGACTGGCACAACTCAGATTACACTTACATAGAGACACACCTCCTCCTACACTCACACAAGCCTTGCCCTCACTCTGCACTCACAATATACAATAAAACCCTGCAGTCCTGTACATGTCTCACCCTGCACTGATACAGATATTCCCATCTCACCCTGCATTCTTACACTCTTTTCACACCCTATACTCTTACAGACACTCTCCTCACACACTGCACTTATACAGGCTCTCTCCTTGCACTCTGTTGTCTTAAAGACACTTCCTTGTCACTCAGCACTCATACAAACACACCCTCCCTTCAGATAATACAAAGCAATGTACTTAGACAATGTTCTCAGACTGCAATCACACAGGCACACTGCTCATTCTCACTCACACAGACATGCCCATCCTCCTTCAGTCACACAGGCACATGCTTCACCATTTTGCCACAACCAGAACACTCACCCCACACAGTCACACAGGCCCACCCTGAAATCAGACAGGCTCAACTCACAGTACAATCACACACTTCTCCCTGCAATCACACATGAAGTCAACTCGGCTTGCACTGGTACAGGGCCTCCCTGCGATGACAAAATACACCAAAACCCTGCACTCAGATACATTACATACACTGCACTCAGGGCTTTAAGTGGGATGAAAAAACTGGGGGTCTCCCATAGGTGCGTGGCCAATGTAATTAAGGGCGTGGCTTAAAACACACACTAAAAATCTGTGCTGAGCATAGTGTGCCGTCCGACTGGTATTTCGCTGCTTCTGTCCATTCATTCAGATATATAATACAACAAGTAACATTACACGTACAGATTAGCAACACCTATGACTTCGTTGTATATAATAATAAAAATGGTTCTGTTTTTGAAGGCAAGGATGTGGCGTAAGGCTAGAGCTACCGACTTTCGAGCCTCAGAAAGCAGGTTCAGGCCTGACAACTGCTTAACATCCTGTGATTCAAAAAATGAACATGTCCTTGTGTCATGTATCTGGTGCTCATGTTTGCGTTCTATTACGCTGAAAAACGAGTTACATTAAAAGCAGTGATGAGTGCTACTATTGCAGAGGTAAGTTTTATTTTCCCCCCACCCCGAGGGTAAAAATGGAGAGCCCGGTAGGGACCCGTTTCGGCACCTGCTTCTAAGAACTGCTAGTGCTGAGCACCGGCAAGACGCAGCTCACTTAAAGCCCTGACTGCACTCATACAGGCACTCCCCTTGCACCTTCTACTCATACAAACAGACCTCTCACACCCCTTCACTTTTACAGACCAGACACCCCCTCACACTCCACTTATATACATGCCGATACCATGCACACTACTCAACCTGCACTCACACAGGCAAGCTGTTCATCGTCACTGACACAGGCACACCGTACTCCCTGGACTCAAACGGGCATGATCCTCATTTCTAGGCGATTTTAATTTCCATATGGAGAACTCGCTTGATCCAGACTCAACAAATGTACTGGATCATATGGCTGGTGCAGGTCTAACACAAATCGTTCAGGACTCCTTACACAAAGCTGGTCATCTTCTGGATGGCATTTTTACAGATAATCCACAGCTCCACTGGGTAACCTCTCTCTCTTTGACTTGGTCTGACCACAAGGCAATCCTGTTTGAGATAAATGGGATACCCGAGGCAGAAAAAATCCGCCCACAAATGGGGAGTATTACTCGGCGCCCATGGAGTGCTATTGATGCTGGTCAGTTCAATGCTTCCCTTATCAAATCAACTCCATTGGTCTCCCCTGATCTGGACACAGCTGTTCGCAATTACCATCAATGGCTGGATTTATCGCTAATCCAGTTAGCTCCAGCAAACAAATCGTATAACCATAAGACTAATCCTTCCAAACCATGGTTTAACGACGATCTTAGACGGAAAAAACAGAAATGTAGGAGATCAGAACGTAAATGGAGATTTCAGTATAAATCAGTAGATAAATAGATATATATATAACTAACTTGCAGACTTACAAAAAGATGATTTTAATGGCGAAAAATAACTATTTAGTGGCAAAAATAGAAGGAGCTATGAATTCCTCCAAGGAACTATTCACAACAGTTAAAAAACTTCCAGACCCTAAGAACCCAAATAGTAATCAACAATTCTGCAATAAATTAGCACTCCATTTCCAGGACAAAGTTAAGTCTGTCTATGATTCCTTTTTAAACATGAGCCAAACTGTTGATTTAAACAGTAGATCTCCGAAGGGTACCCATAACATCAGTACTTTATCCCATTTTGGGCCTTTGACAGCTGATCAGACGCAAAGGATACTGATGTAGATCAAATTGGTTTCACCATAGGACCCATGCCCAGCCAGAACAATTCATGTGGTCCCAGAGGTGATAGCCACACACCTCACGGCCATATTTAACACTCTTTTTGAAGCAGGATTTTTTCCGAAAGACTGGAAGGCAGGGTCTATTCTGCCATTATTAAAAAAGGCTAACTTAGACCGCAGTGACCCCAACAATTTTTGACCAATGACTCGATTACCATTTAGCACCAAATTGGTCAAAAAAATCGTCAATAAGGAACTGACCATCTTTCTAGACAAAACCAAGAGTCTGGATTCTACACAGTTCAGTTTTCGAAGTCACCATTGTACCGAACTGGCGCTGATTACAGCTACGGAAGAAATCAGGCAGACGATAGATAGTGAGGGAAATGCGGCTTTGATCCTTTTAGATCTTTCTGCCGCATTTGATACGGTCAACCACACTCTTCTTATTGATCGCCTTGAATAAATTGGGATCAAAGATAACGAACTCAAGTTTTTGACTTCTTTTCTGGCTGACCGCATTCAGACGGTCTCTCTAGGTGATTTTACCTCACAAGCCTTTTTACTGCCCTGTGGGGTTCCTCAGGGCTCATCTTTGAGCTCCACTTTGTTCAATCTGTATGTTACCCCACTTGCAGCTTTAATTAGATCATTTGGCTTTTCTTTGGTTTCATATGCAGACGATACACAGATTGTTGTATCTGTCACTGACAATCCCGGAGCCACGGCAGCTCAGTTTCACGACTGTATGCTTCATATCAGGAACCGGATGAGCAGCAATTGCTTGAAATTAAACTCCTCAAAAACAGAGGTCCTGCTGTTTGGTAACAACCCTTCTTTTTGGTCAAACAACTGGTGGCCCCAGGAAAAAAGCAAAAAACCTTGGGGTGATTATTGATACTAAGTTATCTTTTGAAGGACAAATATATCACATCACTTCTTTGTGTTTCCTCATTCTGAAAGCTTTAAGGAAAGTACTACCTTTCATTACATCGGGCCTGCAGAAGAGGGTAGTCACGACTCTTATCTCGTCCAAAGTAGATTATGGTAATGCACTCTTCGTTAACATTCAAAAGCGTTTTTTTACATAAGTTACAAACACAATAGAATGCTGCAGCTAGGCTACTGCTGGGCATTCCGAAACATAAATCTGCCTCTCAAGCACTGATCCAACTACACTGGCTCCCCATAGATAAACGTATACAGTTTAAGGTACTTTACATTGCCTGCAGGGCACAACAAGCTGACGGCCCCAACTACTTTATACAGCATTTTCAACTATACATCCGGCACGCTCCCTGCACTCATCTACAAATGGAAATCTGGTAATCCCCAGATTTAGGAAAGCTAACTGGGGTGGGAGAGGCTTCATTTTATGCACATCGAGACTCTGGAACTAACTTCCGGCAGAACTAAAACTTAAGACAAATCTACTAGAGTTCAGGAAAATCTAAAAACGTACTTTTTACCAAATAATTCTGGCATCTTCTGGATCTTTCTAGCCTGTCAGTTTCTGCTTAGCGCCTAGATACCCCTGGGTGATTGTCGCGCTTTATAAATGTTATTTTCATTTCAGTATTCTCAAACAGACACACACACTGCACTCACATAGGCACTCCCCTCAGCGTGAAATCATGGAGACACTCCACTCGGTATGCACTCAAAAAGGAACTCTCACACTGCCTTTATAATACCCACCGAATTGGTGCACTCAGGTACATTACTGACCGAGCACTCACACAGGCACACTGTACATTCTCATTGACCCACACACACAGTTCAGGCACACCCTTTACTCTGCACTTGCTAGGGTGCACCGCATACTATGCACTCATAAAGGCACACCCTTCACATGCTAAGGCACATCTTCCACTAACACAGGCACAACACACTTTACACTCATACAAATATATCTGTGCATCTGCACCCTATACTGCCCTCACAGTGAAGACCGGGCACATGCCGTTGGCTTTGGTAACACAAAATGATTTACAGTTTCGCTCCCACCGCCCCTAGTACTCACAGACTACAGGATTTGGGTGCAACCCTACCCTTACCCATTGTAACACCAATGTACACAGGGCAATGGTTCAGATTTGTACACTGGGGATATTGGGCATGGTCTGTGGCCTTTGGCCAGTCACATGAACCCACTCCTAGGAAATGTGTACTGACAGCAAAGTACTCTGCAATTTATTTTGATTTATTGCATATCAATAAAATAGTAAAATTAATTTAACTTTTTGGACTACACATAACTAACACCCCCTTTGATCTATTCTTTTTCTTTACCTGCACTTGGGCCCCTGGCAACCCAGATACTTCATTGTTTCCTCATCATGGGAGTGGTGGGATGGATGAGGAGAGATCTTGAGTCTCCCAGGTCCATTTGTGAGTAGCTCATCCAGTCTATATTTTTCTTACACTGTGTGATTTGTAGTCCTGATTTTTTATAATGACTACAAGACTACAAGTTACAGAATGCAAATCAATAACTTGGTCCAGATGAGTGATTCTTACATCGGCGTGGGAAATTTATGAGCTCTGTTTCAAAAACACTATCCCTCGCCTGGGCATAGCAATCAGTGGTGTACATGCAAATATCGATGCATGAATAACTCACCACAGTCCAGGATTGTTTTTTAGCAGACTGGGACTTGTGGTCCTTTTTATCTCGTTATTAAATCAGAATTACAAGCCAAGAATTCAAGAAAAATATTGAAACTGCTGAGCTACTCATGCTAAGATCAGGGAACATTGAGAACTCTGCAAGTAAGACATTAGACTTCTTGCATTGCGGGTGGTAGGAGGGGCCTAGGCATGAGTAAACGAATTATAGATCTCACTGACTCTCTGGGGGAGGTGAGGAGGCCTGAAAAGGCCAAAACAACTTCACACTTGGCAGGGGTGCCAGCGAAGCATTAAAGATCTTTCTCGTCTCACGATGGCCACATTCATGGAAGCTAGACAGGTGAAATGGGGGAAGGTAAACTGCTGGTTGGATAACTCCCTGGTCAAACACAAGGAGATGATGGATGGAGAGCTGAAACTTTTCATACACTCACCCCCAGTCACAGATCTGGGTTGAATCCATCATCATCCTTTAGCTCACTTCGCCACCCCAGTTCAGACCCAGCCATATACAATTCAGTCTTGACCCTATTCCTCATGGGAACAGTCCAGCCCAAACTGCCAAGCCAGGTCTTCCCTGGACCGGAAACAAGCATCCTGGGACCAGTTTCGTGGTAACACCCCTCATCAGCCAGGCTAGCTTGAATCCAGTGGCAAAGTGAGTAACTCCCTAGACAGTACCAGCACAGCAGCCATCACCAGTGAGATGAAGGATCCAGAGGAGGAGCGAATAATTGAACTGACAAGATGTCATGGGATTGCAGCACCAGCCACACAGGTCCCAGTCAGCTTCCCAATCCCCACCTTCACCAGGAGGAAGCAGGCAAATGACCAAAAACCTAGGACTTCACTGACCCATCCCTGACCATCTCTGAGGCCCCAAGCTACTCTTAATGAAGTAGCAAGGAACAAGTAAGAACCCATGTTTTTTCACATTTTCCATGCTCCATTTGAAAAAAGAAAAAACAATGCAGTCCTTTGTCTGCAATTGCAACTCAAGCTCTGTTTTAGGGCTTAGATCAGAATGAAGATAGGGGACTTCTGCGTGCACAAGAAATGTTTGTTGCTTATGTAATGTGTTTGATTCCTTTTTTATATTATTTTGTGTTTCTGTTCTATGTTAATTCAGACATTTAATGCAGTAATTGTGTTCCCCATCTGGACTTGTATTAGATCAGATATATCAAACATAGGTTCAGAGGGGCAGATACATGCCAGACTTTCAGGGTAGGCACATCAAATACAATAAACCGAATGTAGCTCAAATACATAGTTAGCTTTTAATCTGAAATCTGGCATGGGTTTAGTCCTCCTTCACATATGATGGACACCCCTGTTTTAGCACAATTGAGCAGAAAAACAAGTCAGAAATCAGTTATCTTTATTTTATCAACTTCAAGAGGATGAAAGGCTGGGTCAGGCTTGTCATGAATGATCTGTGATCTGAAAGTTACTCACAGATTTCTGGAGCTGGCGCACTAAACATAAAACAATCTTGCTGAAAATAGAACTTGTGACCTATAGACTGCACTCATCTGGGCAGTGCATGCAGAAATCGATCGAGCTACTTTATGAGTATATGAACCTGTCAATAACAAACTGCACACAGATCTCAGCAGCTAGCACATTAACTCACTGAGCTATGTAACTGCCATTGAAACACATGACAAACAGATTATATGCAGATCTCTGTAGCATGTGCATGTTCTCTTTGGTAGTGAGTAAAAGAAAAGTCATGTCCCAAGAGAGTCTTGTGATAGACCGTACATTGTGAGCGAATGTCCATCACGGGTTCTTGTCGTTTGGCCTATCTGAGTAGGCTGGGAGTACACTGGACATTGATCAGCGAAATAAATGAGATGTTATGGGAAGGTGTGTAAATGCTCGCTTTCTACCTGAGTCACTTCATGGGGCTACTGAACAGAGTCAATATACGAGTCCACAGCAGTTGAGAGGACAGATTTAGGGGGAAAGCTACATCCTCAAGAGACATTGGGGGATATTCTCAAGAACATGCGATAATCATCGCCAAAATAGGTTAACGCAAGTTTTCATATCGTCGTCTATCACGGAAAAATAACTCCTTGTTAACATCGCATTCTCAACACGGCGGTAACATGCGATAGTCTCCCGATAACGCGTCAAATGTCCGCGATAACATTACCGGGACAGCGATGAAAATCCAAACCCGAACGCGAAAAAAGTTGCGATGGGCCCAACCGCGATAAGACAATCAGCGAAAAGCAGCGCCAGGCCTGCAAATCACACACGTCAGGCGGGAAAAATCACTACAAAAGCAGAAAAAAAAAACCACAAACAAAAACCAAATGACAGCGAAGCACAATGGAGGCAGCCGGAGCAGGTACAGAGGAAGGCCAGAACCCCATAAGCCGACCGGAGGACCAGCCTGGGACCTCGGGGACAGGGAAGGGCAAGGACAAGAAGAAGAGGAAGACGCGGTGCAGTCCGCAGGAAAACAGGATCCTGATCCGGAGGTGATAGAACACCATCAACAACTGTTCGTCACCTCCACTGTGTCATTGGCAACAAAAAATGCAACATGGCAGTCCATCCTGAACAAGGTGAATGCAGTCGGAGTGCTGAGGAGGACAATGGAAGAGCTCAAGAGGCGCTGGAATGACGTGGAGCGCAAGACCAAGCAGAAACTCGCCAACAACCAGAAGGCAGCAATGCAGACTGGAGGTGGGAGTCCAGCGCCACAGGAGGAGCTGGATGAGATGGAGGAAATGGTGTCCACAGTCATCAGTGGGGAGACGGTGGCAGGAGTTGGGGGACCGTACACTGCTCAACATGACCTGACACAACAGCAACAAGGTGAGCAACCACCAGGGACTGGGGGGACGGGGGAGATGGGCACAATGGCACACATGCACAATTAAGTATAGCACAGTGCACACCCACAATGACTCTGGATCATTTCCCTGATCCCCTTGCCACACTGCAGCGCACCTACAAACAGCAAGTAGGCCCCAGTCGACTATGTGCCCAGAGGGGGCCCTTCCCACACATCACCAATCTCACAACCAACCCATGCACATGTGCTGAACCCAGCAAAGCTGCGGGTCCGTGAGCCACACTGACAATGCAAGTGACACTGCATGACGATTAGCATGGCTGCAGTCCGATCATCCTGACATGGTGCACGCCACCACACTGAGGTGGCTGAGTGTGGACCACATCCATAAAGGAGCAGGTCACACTCTGACACATCCCCCTGCACAAACAACTCCTGACGTCAACAACACATCTGCGGACAAACCATGCCCCAGAGTCCCAACTCCCACCAAGACCCAAATTCACCCAAGTCTGCAACATCTCAGTACTGTATGGGCACAGAAGTCAAAGGCATACCACCTGAAAGGGACAAGGGGCAGCAAAATCAGAGCTGCAGGGGCGACTCTCCCAAAATGCAGCACACACACATGACATTCAGAGCACATCAGCATTGACAACAATGTGGTACAAACTGCAACACGTTTACAACAGGACAGAGGACACAACAGGTGCCTCTTGTGTGTAGAAACTGGCCAATTACATTTGACATAGCAGGGAAATGTGAGATGTCAATGTACAAGTACAAACACATATCCGTGATGTTGACGAAATGTCCACTGTCCCGCATCAAATAGGCAGCTCCTCCTAAACAGTCACAATGTACATTGCCATGCAGTCTGCATGTGAACTTGTACAATGCGACAACATACATGTGAACACAATGTAATACTGCATCTCCCCTTCACATTGCAGAGGGAGCATCAACACCTCCTGCAGAGCAGCCCCAACAACTCTTCACTGATGACGATGAGGACATTCCCGACATCGACACCGAAGCCTTCCAAACCCTCATTGACAGCACCGGCATCCCACCTCCAGGAGCAGGGCAGCCCAGCTGTATCGAGGAGACCCCACCCCCTGCACAGACCACACAGCAGGAAGCACCTACCACCCCGGCTGTCTCCCAGGACCCCCACGAACAACACATGGCCTTCCAATGCCGTGTGTTAGAGGTCCAGGAGAAGATGGCTGATCAGGTGCGGGTGGTGTTTGACCTCATGGCAGCCAAACTTGATGCCATACATGGGCGTCTGATTCCCATCAGGGACCACTTACAGTCCCTAACGGACACCCACAGTCCGCTCCATGCTCTCCAACGATCCATGGCTGACATCGCTGGAGTCATGATACTGAGACAAGAACAACTGTCCAGTCAGAGTGGCTCCAGCGATGTCAGCCGGGAGTTGGGACAGATGCGGGGGCTCATGGAGAACATGGAGCGGATGACGGCGGAAAGAATGGCTGCCACGGCTGCACACCAGCGAGATGTGACTGGGACCTTCCGTGCCCTGCAGCACATTGTCATGGCATTGCTGCCTCAAGGCCTGGCGCAGATGAATGCTGCTGCTGCTTCTACATCCACATCTCCGCCCCCTGATGTGTCAGTGGCACACAGTGCGGCCGACATTCCACCACCACCCACGTGTGAGGCACATGTGACATCAGAGGACAAAGATGTGGGTGAATCAACCTTACCGGTAAGGAGGAGGCAGTAGCATTCATCTCCGCCATATGGCCTGTTTCTGCTTGGTTCTGCCCTTTGCATCATCACCTTCCACTGTCCCCCCTTACACTCTGCGACACTCACCTTGGACCTCGACATGGACTGCCATATTCTGTTTGGTTACCAATGACACAGCGATCAGACTGCGGACTGAACTCTTCCTCTTCCGATGTACTTGTCATTCCCTGAAGGACTCTGGCTGGCCCTCCACGGGCCAATAATGTGAAGTGGGGTTTGCATGGCCCTGTACTGCTCCAGCTGCAACACTCCAATGGATGTGCATTAAACATTCAGAATTGCACAGATGTGTCATGTCTTTGATCATACAAGTATGAAAGTATGGATGAATGTAGGGTCAGTGATTCCCCCTTACGTCCATGTTGCTCATGTCGTGGGACTTGAGACACAGGGTGCAACATTGCCGATTGCGGTCTGTGTGGCGTAGACACTACAACAGAGACACAAGTATCAGTTACTTCCTTGTCCAGCCCAGAACTGAAGCATGCCCAGAGCCCCGGGGTCATTGTTCCCACCCCTAGGCTGCCCTGGCATACGCCAGGCCAGACCACTCCGCTTACGCTCAGAGGGGGGGACGACAAAGCTACATGTCCCACGTCTTCCCTGTAGTGATCTGCTGATCACTGGTCTAGTTGTCAGCATGCCACAGCCACTCCCTGAGGGCTGGTTAACACCCACACCACACCCATCCAGCACAGGCGTCACAGGACATGTGACCCTGCCAATAAAAGGGGCCTAGCACATCACATCCCCCACTGCCGGAGATGACATGAAGGCATCCGCATCCATGGAACTCAGTCATGAGGGGTCCGTGACTTGCGTTGCACTGAGTTAGTGGCACCCGATGGCCTGCGGCTGGCAGGGGCATACCACCACGTGGCGATGACTTGCGTTGGACAAGGTTAGTGGCACCCGCTGCACTGCGGCTGGCAGGGGCCTACCGCCACGTGGCGATGACTTGCGCTGCACAGGGTTAGTGGCACCCGCTGCACTGCAGCTGGCAGGGGCCTACCGCCACGTGGCGATGACTTGCGTTGCACAGGGTTAGTGGCACCCACTGCACTGCGGCTGGCAGGGGCCTACCACCACGTGGCGATGACCTGCGTTGCACTGAGTTAGGCCCACCTGAAGAGCTGAGCGGGTGTGCAACCTGCGATGATGCGTTGGCCTTGATACGGCGTCCAGCGAATCAAGACTCAAATTGAACAGTGTGCCCTGCTGGACCGCAGTGTACGCGCAGGCAGCAGTCAGCACACACATGACTCCACGGTGCGGTGCCGCAGGGTGCGCTGGGGGCCTGTGGCGCGGAAATCAGCAACCGACTGAGAAGGTTGCACCGGCACGTGGAGGACCCTCTTGGAGACAGGCCGGTGGCGGCAGGTGAGCATTGAGGCCTGGGTGCGCAGGGGCAGGCAGTCATCGCTGGGCGGCGGACCGGTCTGGGGACCAGGGCTGGGGTGCAGCAGGCACACAGGATCACGCAGGCACCACCGGTCACGGCAGCGGCCTCGTGGCTGGGTGGTGGGGGCACAGCCCTGGCAGACATGACCCTGCATGCGATGACGTGATGTGCGCGAGTTTGTTTGGGACGTAGCCACCTCGTCTCCAGTGTGAATCTGCCGGTTGAAGGTGGTCGGCCACGTATGTGTAGGCCTATGGGCAAGTTGTGGCAGAGACTGAGACACACGCAGTAGTCACTTTGACGTGTGCATTCCCACAGTTGAGAGTTGTAGGATTGTGGAGTTGAGGTGTGTGGTGTGTTCAGTTGGTACTTGCCGATGGGCAGTGCATTACCATTGGTGCCATCCTCAAAGCGCTGGTTGGTGGCGGACTTGCGGACATGTGGGAATCATGCACACTGCCTGGGGAGTTTGCGACGACATTGGTGGACAGGCCACGGTGGTCCACTTTTGTCTGCATATTGATGGCATGCGTGTGGTTGCTGTTACGGTGCTTGTGTGCAGTGTCGGCAGGGGGCACAAGTCATACACGTGTGCTGTGAATTGCCCCCAACACGTGCGAGATGCCAGCTATGGTGTAGTTCCCTTGCGTGGTCTCAAGATGTTCCTGCGTAGTGTGGGGGAAGTGAGGGGCAGGGGTATCGAGCTGACACACACCGTGATGCTTTCAGGTAGGATGAGTCCTGCATGATGTGACCGTAACAGCAGCTCGTGTGGTTGTTACCTTCCTTTTCATTCCTACGACGGTTACGTCCACATGAACTTCTGTTACGGTCTTCTCATGCATGATTTATCATGCCTGTGAGCATTCCGGTTTGTCTAAGTGCAGTACACTGTACCATATTAGGCATGTGACTATACGGAAGTTTGACCATTGTCACCATTTCTCCCACAGGTTTCTGAAGACACGTTGCCCTGTTGAAGTTCCCCGTTGGGAATGGAACGCGTTGGCTGAGCTTTTCGTTTTGTTTGTTTGTGTATTTGTAATAAAGTTCTGTTTTTACACTACTGTTGACTACTGGACTTCATGACCTGGCGCACCCACATTTCGGTTACTACGATCTTGGGTCTGGGACACGGAGGCGTCTAGCACGGCTGGCGTTGGGGTTGGTTGCGCAGGTACACTGCGAATTGGAACTATCGTGTGGTCTGGATACAGGGGCCCGCTGTTGCTTTTGTGGACATGCATCCATGACATGTGTGAGGGAGTTTGATGGGGCTGGCTGCGTGACTCCTCCGACTCTGGCAGTTGTTGGTTGGAAGGTACCAGGGGCCAACAGGTGCAGCACAGCCAGCAGCTTTGTCTGCGGGGGGTGTTGGTTGTCCGCTGTGTTGGTACCGTCAGCCTGAGGGCAATGTGGGTCAGGATGCGGAGGATGGTTGTCCTTTTGAGCCCGTGTTGGCCAATGGTTTCCTCTGGCGTTGAGTCTCTGGGGCTGGTGCGTTTTAGGGTCGTACGCTGTCCTGCGCTGCCTAGGTGGTAATCCGGGGGGGGGGTGGTCCGGCGGGGGGGGGCCTGGGAGTGGTGGCGGTGGGTGTTGTGGCCCTCTTGGTTCTCCGAGCTGCATGGCATCTGTTGGTCTTCAGCTGTGGCTCTGGGCTGGGCTCCCTTTCTACTGCAGTTGGTCGTTGTTAGACCTGGCACCATTGGCGTGGGTCTCCCTTCCATTTTTCGCTGTTGTCTCCTCTGTTTTACTGGTGTTAGATGCTCTGGGCGCTGTGCCACTGCCATTCAGTGTCACAGCGCGAATGCTCCCTGTATAAATATGTCTATGTGAATTGGTATATCCCTGATTGGCTTATTTGGGTTACCTGTTAGTCCCTAGTAGTGTGGCCTATGTGTGCCCAGGGCTGGTAAACCAAATGCTGCTGGTGGGCCTGCAGCACTGATGTGTGCCACCCACAGAAGCAGCTTGTAAAGTGTGTCTCAGACCTGCCACTGCAGTGTCTGTGTGCAGTCCAGAACTGCCATCTTGGCTGTGAAGTGCAACCACTTCCCAGCCCCTGAACCTTCCCTTGGCATCCTGTAAGTCGCCCCTCGGGTAGGGTGCATTGTATGTGTAAGGTAGGACATGCCTGGGTGTGTGTAGCATGTCCTGGTAGTGAATTATGCACCATTTCGTTTTTCACTACTGTAAGGCTACCTGTTCCTCATAGGCTAGAATGGGCAGTTTGACTATTACATGCTATAGTCCTAACTGACCCCAGGGACATGGTAGAAAAACGAATTTAGTATGCCTGAGCTCAGAATATTAAAATACACCTTTTAGTGAAGTTTATTTTTATATTCTGTGTTTGAAAATACCACTTTTAGAAAGTAGGTATTTTCTTGCCTAAGCCTTCCAGTGTGCTCTGCCGTTATGTGTATTGGCTGTCTGGTTTTAGAGGGGCAGGACAGGCTGAGTCAGACCTTGGTGGAATAGAGAGATCTGCATTTAGAGTGTGGGGAAGGGTGGCTCTTTGATCTGAATAGGGCTGTGCCTGGCAAGGTGAATGCTGGCTCCACCTCCCACTGTGTGTCTGCTAGCAGACCCCCTCTTTCTGAAAGGAAGGATGCAGCCTGGTAAACAAAGTGCTCCAGGCCTGAGCAGAACTGGTTCTGGCTAGGTTCAGGGACTGGTAGCTTCAAGGATCAAAGGCTTTTGGGGTATAAATATCTGTGCTCAAACCCCTACTTTTGTATTGCTTTTGGATCTGGAGAGGAAACTCTGTCCGTGCCACTGGAGGAATCTGCAGGAAGTGACTGTCCTTGTGCTTGTGTGTTTTTCTTGCACTGGCCTGCAGCAGTGACCACTGGACCTTGAAGAAGAGGAAAAGGAACTATTGAGAGAACTTTTATTTTTGTACAGCAATCACCCAAGGGCTAGGAAAAGAGCTAGCCTCCTGCTGGAGTCTCAGGCACAACAGACTCCACCACCAACCTCCTGCTTCCTCCCTGCGAGGACTGCTATCTGCTGAGGAGGCTCCTGTGAGTTCCAGGGCCTCTAGTTTGCATCAGAGAGAAGAGGGTAAGAAATCGACGCTAACGCATCTTTGCGGGCCGCTGCAGTCGAGAGCGCTGGGAAAATCCTCGCTGCTGCCGCCGAGGGCCCGCAACCCGAAACCATCGCTGACGCCCTTTGCGAGCCGCTGCAGCCGAGACGCGCTGGAAAGATCATCGCGCTGCTGTCGCCGCGCACTCGCAACCCTGACAGAAATCATCGCTCGAGACATCGCAGTGCGGACGCCGTGCGTTCGCCACTTTGATCGCATCACACCGAATTTCGTCGCTCCTCGCGGAGCGTCTTGTCTTCGCATCGCCACACGATCGCACAGCGCAACAGGATCACCGCATCGACTTCTCCCACGCGGCAAGAAAGTCATCGCATCGGTGGTCCAGCGTGCAGAAGTTTGTCGCATCGTCTCCGCACGCATCCCGCAGATCGGCGCATCATCCTCCCTTGCGGCAAGGATTTCAACGCATCGCCGGCCTCGCGTGCCGAGAATCATCGCTACAGCTTCTTTGCGACACTTTGTTGGTTTTGCAACTAAACCCAGGTACTTTGTGAAAGAAAGGGTCGCAGAGACCACTGCTTTGAACTTGAACCTTATTTTTGCAACCTTTGAACTATTTTTGACAGCCCTTCAACAGCTATCCTATTTTTGACAGTATTGTGGCTTTTACAGTTATTGGTCTTGTGATAAATCTGCCTTTATATAAAGATACTTATTTTTTATAATAACTACTTGTGTGGTGTCCCTTTGTAGTGTTCCTCATTGTGTTACTGTGTATGATCATAAATGCTTCACACCCTGCCTCTGAGATAAGCCTACCTGCTCGTGCTACGTTACCACAGGGTTGAGCAGGGGTATTAAAGAGGGTAGCCCTCTCACTCTGACTTAGGAAGAAGGGTCCCTACTTGGACAGTGGCCCGCCATTGCCAACTAGAGACCCCCATTTCTAACATTGGTGGTCAGCGGTGAGGATCTGGACTTGCATTTATGATCGCATACAGTAATTATAGTGTACACTACTAGTGAGTGCAGACCATAACGTACCGCATACATTTTTTTTGAGAATTGTTTTTTTTGCTTCTATATTGTGATTGATATTGCCGGTGATTTTTCACCCGCGCGCATTTTCTGAGAGTTTTTGGGATCCTATATTGTGATTGATATTGCCGGTGATTTTTCACCCGCGCCCATTTATTGAAAGTTTTTGATCCCCTATTGTGATTGATATTGCTGGTGATTTTTCACCCACGCACATTTCTGAGAGTTTTTGGGATCCTGTATTGTGATTGATATTGCCGGTGATTTTTCACCCGCGCACATTTATTGAAAGTTTTTGATCCCCTATTGTGATTGATATTGCTGGTGATTTTTCACCCACGCACATTTCTGAGAATTTTTTAGGATCCTATATTGTGATTGATATTGCCGGTGATTTTTCACCCGCTTACATTTTTTGAGAAGTTTTCTTCTGTCCTTTATTGATATTGCCAGTTATTTCTACAATGGGCAAGCCCAGATCCAATGCCTCAGAAGATCTCTCCTGGGAAGAAGAGAAAATAGAAACCTACAATGCCAAGCAGCTCAAATATTTTTGCAAGCAATTCACAGTCCCTATCACAGGTCTCACTAGGAGGGAGGAGTATTACAAGGCGCTGAAGGCCTGGCTAGAAGCCAGGGATGCCCCTAAGGATCTAGGAGAGCTTGTGGAGGGAGGAGAGCAGCAGGGCGATGTAGTAGACTTAGTAGGAGACCCAGCCCTTTCCAACCCGGGCTCTAGTGTGTCCGTCTAAGGGTCTGTCCCCAGAAGAGCTGGAGGACAGGGAGAGAGATAGGCGGCATAATATGGAGATGGCTAAGCTTAAAATGGATGGTCACCGGGACCTAGAGAACAAGAAGTTAGAAATTGAGATTATGAGGATGAAGCTTGAGCATGAGAGAGTATTGAGGGAGTTGGAGATTAAAGCTAAGAGCATGGAAATCTCCCCTCTGGTGGCAGCGTACCTGTAGTGCACCCTGAGAGTAGGGTGTATATACCCAAGGAGGTTATTAAAGATTTCCACAAAAGTGAAGATATTGGGCAATGGTTTGCCGCTTATGAAGTAGCCATGGTGTCCCACCGGGTCCCTGAGAAGGATTGGGGAGCAGGGTTGTGGGGACGCTTTGTGAGTGAGGGGAGGGATACCTTGTTGGACCTGCCCCCAGAAAGTAGGATGGTTTACGCCCACATGAAGGAAGCGTTGGTGACCCGCTATGGTTTGACCCCTGAGATGTATAGACAGAGGTTTAGGGTCTGTAAGAAGCTAGAGGGTACCACGTGGGTTGAATATGTGTCCTTTTTTGCAGAGCCATGGAACGCTGGGTAAGAGGTAGCAAAGTAGAAACTTTTGCACAGTTTTATGATTTGATTGCATGGGAGCATTTATCTAGCAATTGTTTTCCTGAGCTACGCCAGCACCTAATTGATTGCAAGCTGACTAACCCTAGAAAGCTTGTTGAGGAGGCGGACCGCTGGGTGAGCACCCGGGTCCGCAAGGGTCCAGTGGGAGACGTCGCCAAAGGTGGGCAGGGTCCCCAGCAGAGGAGTGGGGGACAAGGGTCAACAGAGGGAGTTCCCCGAGGGCCCCAAAGTAATCCCCCAGGGAACCCAGCAGTGGTGTCCCAGCCCCCCAAGAAAGGAGGACCGGGCCCCCACCAGGTAGGCCTGTTCCCAGGGGGCCCCCCACGTGTTACAACTGTGGTCAAGTGGGCCACAGATATTTTGATCCCCAGTGCCCCCAAAGGGGGCCAGTGCACCCCCCGTGCACCACCCCGCCAGATTGCTAGTGTAGCCCTGGGAGAGGAGGAGATGGGTGCCCAAGAGGGGTGGGATCCCGTAGAATTGACCCTTGTCTCATTAGGGGACTTTGAGATGGTCCCCAAGCCTGCACTGCCTGCTAACACTAAAAATACAGGCAGTGGGTGACCATCAATGGCCATAGGGTGGAGGCTCTAAGAGACACAGGGGCCAGTGTAACTGCTGTCAGCTCCCGGTTGGTGTCCAAAGAGCAGGTTGTCCCCCATGCATTCTACCCAGTAGTGTCCGCCGACAACTCAGAGAGCCAATGTGAGGTGGCTCAGGTTCCCTTTGAGTGGGGGGTCTCAGGAACTCTTCAGGTAGCTGTGAGGCCCGCCATGCCTGTAGACTGTCTGCTGGGCAATGATTTAGAGGACTCCCCGTGGGCTACGGTGGAGAGGAAGGCTCACTTAGAGATGTTGGGTCTGCCTGAGTGGGCGTGTGCTACCACGCGGTCCATGGCAGCCAAGGAGGGTGTTGAAAAGGATCTGGAGCCTGAGAGTAGGGCCCAGATCCCTGCCTTAGAGAGAAGGGGCAAGGGGCGTGGGAAGCCGGCCCCTTGGTTCCCACGGCCCAGGAAGAAGCAGACCCTGAGGGGGATGCCCTGGAGCCTACCGGGGAGCAGATCACCGAACTGGGGGACCTGCCTGAGCTGACCCATTGGCAGCAGGAAGGGGGACCCACCAGGGAGGAATTTTGTGAGCAGCAGAGAGTTTGCCCCTCTCTTGAGGGTATGCGGCGACAGGCTGCAGCCCAGGCAGAAGGTGACATGTCTGGTTCACATCTGATTTATTGGGAGAACAGTCTCCTGTATAGTGAGCCTAAGGTTGCTGAGCCAGGGTCAGCCCGTGTGCTGGTGGTACCCGAGTGCTTCAGAACCTTCCTACTGGGGTTGGCTCATGACATTCCATTGGCAGGACATCTGGGGCAGACCAAGACCTTTGAGAGGCTGGCTGCCCACTTTTATTGGCCCCAGATGCACAAGAGTTCAGACTCTCATTGCAGGACCTGTGAGACTTGCCAGGCAAGTGGGAAGAGTGGGGGAAGATCAAGGCCCCACTCCAGCCCTTTCCAGTTGTGAGTACCCCATTCGAGCGAGTGGGCATTGACATTGTGGGGCCTCTGGACCCCAAGACAGCCATGGGCAACAGGTTCATCCTGGTCTTGGCGGACCATGCCACCCGGTACCCTGAAGCCATCCCGCTCAGGACAGTGACGGTCCCCGTGGTGGGACGTGCACTGATGGGGATTTTCTCCCGTGTGGGATTCCCCAGAGAGGTGGTGTCTGACAGGGGGACCAACTTCATCTCCCAGTACATGAAGTCTCTGTGGAAGGAGTGTGGGGTAACGTATAAGTTCACCACTCCTTACCACCCCTAAGGTAATGGTCTGGTTGAAAGGTTCAACCGGACCTTGAAGGGCATGATCATGGGCCTAGAAGAGCCCCTGAGGCGTAAGTGGGACGTCCTCTTGCCATGCCTGTTGTTTGCCTACCGGGAGGTGCCACAGAAGTCCTTAGGGTTCAGTCCCTTTGAACTCCTCTATGGCCACCCGGTTAGAGGACCTCTGAGTCTGGTCAAGGAAGGCTGGGAGCAATCTCCCAGGAAACCTCCCCAAGATGTATTTAGCTACATGTTGGCCTTCAGGAACCAGACTCGGCGTTTCAGAAAAATTGCTGAGGCAAATCTGGAAGCCAGCCAAGAAGAAATGAAACGTTGGCACGACCAGAATGCCACTCTGGTCGAATTTCAACCTGGTCAGAAGGTTTGGGTACTGGCCCCAGTGGAGCCTTGTGCGCTCCAAGATAAGTGGACCGGTCCCTTTGAGGTGGTGGAGCGCAAAAGTCCAGTTACCTACTTGGTGGACTTTCAGTCTCCCAGGAACTCCTTGCGGGTCCTGCATGTGAACCGCCTAAAGCCCCACTTTGAGAGGTCTGAAGTGGGCATGCTTCTTGCCACAGATGATGGGGTTGAGGAGGAGAGTGAGCCTCTCCCTGACCTCCTGTGTGCAGAAGAGAAGGATGGGTCAGTGGAGGGTGTGATCCTCTCCACCACACTGACCCCTGAGCAGCAGAGAGATTGTCACCACCTGTTGGGGCAATTTTCTGATTTGTTCTCCCTGGTACCTGGTGTCACTGATTGGTGCGTCCATGAGGTGGATACCGGGGACAGTTCTCCTGTCAAGCACAAGGCTTACAGGGTAACTGACAGGGTCAGGGCTTGCATTAAGGAGGAGGTCTCCAAAATGTTCGCCCTAGGGGTGGTTGAGTCCTCTAGCAGCCCCTGGTCCAGCCCCGTGGTCTTGGTACCAAAAGCTGCGACGCCTGGTGCCACTCCTGAACTTAGGTTCTGTGTGGACTACCGAGGTCTCAATTCGGTCACCAAGACCGACGCGCACCCCATCCCCAGAGCTGATGAGCTCATAGACCGGTTAGGGGCTGCCCGGTACCTCAGCACGCTTGATCTGACGTCTGGGTACTGGCAGATCGCCTTAACGGATGGGGCAAAGGAGAGGTCAGCATTCTCCACACCAGATGGGCACTACCAGTTCCGTGTGATGCCCTTTGGGATGAAGAATGCCCCTGCCACCTTCCAGAGATTGGTCAACCAGGTGTTGGTTGGGCTGGAGGCTTTCAGTGCCGCCTACCTGGATGACATTGCAGTGTTTAGTTCCTCCTGGGAGGACCACTTGCGCCACCTCTGGGAAGTGTTGATGGCGCTGCGCAGAGCAGGCCTCACAATCAAGGCCAGTAAGTGCCAGATTGGGCAGGGTTCTGTGGTGTACTTGGGACACCAGGTGGGGAGCGGCCAGGTGGCGCCCCTGCAGCCCAAGATTGAAACCATCCTGACTTGGGAGCCCCCAAGGACCCAGACCCAGGTGAGGGCCTTCTTAGGACTCACGGGTTATTACAGGAGGTTTGTCAAGGGGTATGGCAACATTGTTGCACCCTTGACTGAGCTGACTTCCAAGAAGCGGCCAAAGATTGTGAACTGGACTGACACCTGTCAGAAAGCCTTTGATGCCCTCAAAACTGCTATGTGTACAGCACCCGTACTCCAGGCGCCCAATTTTGCTAAGGAATTTGTTGTCCAGACAGACGCTTCAGAGCATGGGGTGGGGGCCGTTCTGTCACAGATAAATGAGGAGGGACTAGACCAACCTGTGGCCTTCATCAGTAGGAGGTTACTTCCACGGGAACAGAGGTGGAGTGCAATTGAGCGTGAGGCATTTGCTGTGGTCTGGGCACTGAAGAAGCTGAGACCATACCTGTTTGGGACTCACTTCCGGGTTCAGACAGACCACAGGCCCCTCAGATGGCTGATGCAGATGAGGGGTGAGAATCCCAAGTTGTTGAGGTGGTCCATTTCCCTACAGGGTATGGACTTCACGGTGGAACACCGCCCTGGTACAGAACACGCCAATGCTGATGGTCTGTCCAGATTTTTCCGCCTTAGCGATGAGAACTTCCAAGGGGATGGGTAGTTCTCCCACATTTCAGCTGGAGGGGACGTGTGTTAGACCTGGCACCATTGGCGTGGGTCTCCCTTCCATTTTTCGCTGTTGTCTCCTCTGTTTTACTGGTGTTAGATGCTCTGGGCGCTGTGCCACTGCCATTCAGTGTCACAGCGCGAATGCTCCCTGTATAAATATGTCTATGTGAATTGGTATATCCCTGATTGGCTTATTTGGGTTACCTGTTAGTCCCTAGTAGTGTGGCCTATGTGTGCCCAGGGCTGGTAAACCAAATGCTGCTGGTGGGCCTGCAGCACTGATGTGTGCCACCCACAGAAGCAGCTTGTAAAGTGTGTCTCAGACCTGCCACTGCAGTGTCTGTGTGCAGTCCAGAACTGCCATCTTGGCTGTGAAGTGCAACCACTTCCCAGCCCCTGAACCTTCCCTTGGCATCCTGTAAGTCGCCCCTCGGGTAGGGTGCATTGTATGTGTAAGGTAGGACATGCCTGGGTGTGTGTAGCATGTCCTGGTAGTGAATTATGCACCATTTCGTTTTTCACTACTGTAAGGCTACCTGTTCCTCATAGGCTAGAATGGGCAGTTTGACTATTACATGCTATAGTCCTAACTGACCCCAGGGACATGGTAGAAAAACGAATTTAGTATGCCTGAGCTCAGAATATTAAAATACACCTTTTAGTGAAGTTTATTTTTATATTCTGTGTTTGAAAATACCACTTTTAGAAAGTAGGTATTTTCTTGCCTAAGCCTTCCAGTGTGCTCTGCCGTTATGTGTATTGGCTGTCTGGTTTTAGAGGGGCAGGACAGGCTGAGTCAGACCTTGGTGGAATAGAGAGATCTGCATTTAGAGTGTGGGGAAGGGTGGCTCTTTGATCTGAATAGGGCTGTGCCTGGCAAGGTGAATGCTGGCTCCACCTCCCACTGTGTGTCTGCTAGCAGACCCCCTCTTTCTGAAAGGAAGGATGCAGCCTGGTAAACAAAGTGCTCCAGGCCTGAGCAGAACTGGTTCTGGCTAGGTTCAGGGACTGGTAGCTTCAAGGATCAAAGGCTTTTGGGGTATAAATATCTGTGCTCAAACCCCCTACTTTTGTATTGCTTTTGGATCTGGAGAGGAAACTCTGTCCGTGCCACTGGAGGAATCTGCAGGAAGTGACTGTCCTTGTGCTTGTGTGTTTTTCTTGCACTGGCCTGCAGCAGTGACCACTGGACCTTGAAGAAGAGGAAAAGGAACTATTGAGAGAACTTTTATTTTTGTACAGCAATCACCCAAGGGCTAGGAAAAGAGCTAGCCTCCTGCTGGAGTCTCAGGCACAACAGACTCCACCACCAACCTCCTGCTTCCTCCCTGCGAGGACTGCTATCTGCTGAGGAGGCTCCTGTGAGTTCCAGGGCCTCTAGTTTGCATCAGAGAGAAGAGGGTAAGAAATCGACGCTAACGCATCTTTGCGGGCCGCTGCAGTCGAGAGCGCTGGGAAAATCCTCGCTGCTGCCGCCGAGGGCCCGCAACCCGAAACCATCGCTGACGCCCCTTTGCGAGCCGCTGCAGCCGAGACGCGCTGGAAAGATCATCGCGCTGCTGTCGCCGCGCACTCGCAACCCTGACAGAAATCATCGCTTCGAGACATCGCAGTGCGGACGCCGTGCGCTCGCCACTTTGATCGCATCACACCGAATTTCGTCGCTCCTCGCGGAGCGTCTTGTCTTCGCATCGCCACACGATCGCACAGCGCAACAGGATCACCGCATCGACTTCTCCCACGCGGCAAGAAAGTCATCGCATCGGTGGTCCAGCGTGCAGAAGTTTGTCGCATCGTCTCCGCACGCATCCCGCAGATCGGCGCATCATCCTCCCTTGCGGCAAGGATTTCAACGCATCGCCGGCCTCGCGTGCCGAGAATCATCGCTACAGCTTCTTGCGACACTTTGTTGGTTTTGCAACTAAACCCAGGTACTTTGTGAAAGAAAGGGTCGCAGAGACCACTGCTTTGAACTTGAACCTTATTTTTGCAACCTTTGAACTATTTTTGACAGCCCTTCAACAGCTATCCTATTTTTGACAGTATTGTGGCTTTTACAGTTATTGGTCTTGTGATAAATCTGCCTTTATATAAAGATACTTATTTTTATAATAACTACTTGTGTGGTGTCCCTTTGTAGTGTTCCTCATTGTGTTACTGTGTATGATCATAAATGCTTCACACCCTGCCTCTGAGATAAGCCTACCTGCTCGTGCTACGTTACCACAGGGTTGAGCAGGGGTATTAAAGAGGGTAGCCCTCTCACTCTGACTTAGGAAGAAGGGTCCCTACTTGGACAGTGGCCCGCCATTGCCAACTAGAGACCCCCATTTCTAACAGTCGTCCTGCTTAACACCAGTAAAAGGCAGGTGTTGGAAATGGCCCTTTTTGGCAGGTTCACCCCTGAACTTTTTGCCTTATATGGAACTTGGTGTTAGTAGTTTTAAGTCTCTGGGCACTTTAGCACGGTGGTCCAGTGTAAAGTGCGTGCGCGCTGTGTGTGTGTGGTGAGATTGGTCTGCCCTCCCATAGGAATGCATTGAGGATGAGTGTGTCAGTGGTAATTCCTGTTATGAGAGGGGCAGCATGGTCAAGTCTAGTATGGCTGAATTTGTGAGAATAAATGCTGCGCAATGGTGTGCGCAGATTTATTGTGACTGGTGTAGGAATGCCACTTCTAGAAGTTGGCATTTATGTGTGCTCTGTGTCTGCCTGCCTGATGTGGATTGCATGTCTGGCTCTGTGAGTGACAGGGGCTGGGAGGTGTGTGTGGCTCCAGGAGGGGCAGGGTGAGTCAGCGCTGGGCTGAATGGGACACCTGAGCTGAGAGTGGTGGGAGGAGAGATCCCCTGAGCCTGAATAGGATGTTGCCTGCCCTGTACAATGCTGGCTCCACCTCCTGTGGTGCGTCTGATGTCCCTAGCCTGTCTTGTGAAAGGGAAGAGGAGCTGGGCAAAACAAAGTGCTCCAAAACTTCCCTGAACCAGTTGCATCTGGTTCCCCCATGCCCTGCACCCTAACACAAATGAAAATGGTGTATAAAAGTAGGGGCTGTGACCCCATAAGGTTGTTCAGTTCTGGTGCTGTTCCTGAAGGGGCGTGCTGCTGCTGGGGCCCAGGGGGGGCTGCCATGAGGGTTTGCCTCCCTGGGCCCTTCATTGCCCCCTTGATCTCCATGGACTTATTCTTTTTTATAGGTAGAACCTTTGCTGGGACTTGTTCTCCCTTGAAGAAGACTTTTGCTGCATTTTTGGCGCCCTGTGAGCGCTTTTATGTTTTATATGATGGCCCTGGGAGAGAGAGAGCGTGGGCTTCGCAGCGCGGCGCTGCAGCCCTTGGAGAGGGAATCCCCATCGTAGGGATTCCCCCGTGATGCTGCCTGAAGTGGGTGCCCACCCCGCATGTTTGCGCACGGAGCGGGTGCCCACCCCGCAACTTTGCAGTTTTGTTATTGGCCCATAGCGGGTGCCCACCCCGCTTTATATTTTTAATGAAGAGGGAGCCTACCCCTCATTGCCACCACGAAAGGAGAAGAAGAAAACGGCCGCCGCGATCGCGCGGCGACCAGGAAGTCAGGCACGTCTGCCTGACGCTGGGCGGGGCCGAGAGGAGGAGGCTGCCGCGGCCGCCAATGGCAGCGCGGCCGAAGGAAGAGGCGACCCGGAAGTGCACGGGGCTCCCGAGAGCTGAGGGAAGCCCCGGCGTCTGCCCCAAGTCGAGGAGAGGCAGCCAGTGCTTTGCAAGGGGGCCCTCGTGACCTGAGAGGAGGGCCCCGCCTGCTCATGGTGACCGGGCGAAGCACCAGGGAAGTCCTGAGCCCTAGGAGAGGGCCCAGGCAGAAGAACAGTGTGGCTGGAGCCTCGCGGGCTCCACAATGAAGTCCCGGGTCCCGAGAGGGGGCCCGGGTGAAGAGAGGCGGCCGGAGCAGGCCGCGACCAAGAGATACTCCAGGCGGGGCTCCCGTAGTGAAGAGGGAGTCCCGCGGGCGGCTGCAGTGTGACCGGGCGGAGCCAGAGATCGCCTATCCCGGTGAGTGCTGAGTTTCTGAGCGGCCCCGTCTGGCAGCGGGCCGCTCCAACGATGGGCATAGTTATTTAAAAAGGGCCCAGAGGGGCCCATGCTCCCCCCATGTGGCCACTTGTCTACAGCTGCCCCGCTTGCGAGGGGGCAGCTGCCACATGGCGCATATTTGTTTTAGAGCCCGTGCGCTCCATGAGGGCATGTTCATTTCTAGAGCCTGAGTGGCTCCAACGTGGACCATATTTGTTTAAAGGCCCCAGGGGGGTCCTCAGGGCCAGAGGGGCCCGTACTTTCGCTTAGTGGTGGCCATGATTGTTTTAGAGCCCCGTGGGGCCCCAATATTGACATATTTGTTTTGCAGGGCACAGTCTGTGCCAGTGCCCCTCAGTTGGTATCTCCAGCTGCCCAGCAAGTAGTGGGCAGCTGCATCGTTTAGGCCATTCTTATCTTTGGGGACACGCCATTTTGCGCTAGAAGTGAAGATACACTCCTTTTTCCCCATGTATTCCCAGCTGCCCAGCAAGTAGTGGGCAGCTGCTACGTTTAGGCCTGCGCAGATTGCGCACCCTTGACTTTCGCTGCTTTGGCAGCGCGCCCTGACTTTTGGACAGAGGGCATTTGAGCCCCTTAGAGATGGCCAGTTGGCCAGGGGGACTATTAGGATTGTAGGGCGCCAGGCCCTAACGTGATTGATGCCTCTGCTATGGTTTCTACCGTGAGGTTATGTGCTAATGTGATTTCTGTCCTAAAATGTGGTGCTAGGAAATGTGATGCATTTACTATGGTTTACGCACCCTGTTTCATACCTCTAAATGTATTTCTAGGATTATGAGGTTTTGCATAATGTGTTTATGCTTGTGAGGTTATTACTTCCTAATGCATTTAGGTTGTGAGTTATTTTCCCCTGAGATTATTTCCGAATGTGATTTATACTTAGGATGTTATTGTCTAATGCGTTTAGACTGGAGAGATAATCGCATAATGTGTTTATGCTGGTGAGGTTGGCGCATAAGGTTTTGCGCCTAATGTGATGCTGTGCATAATGTGGTTTATGTTACAGGCTGATGCTAAGTACAGTGGTTTCCAGTGATTACTGGTTGTACGTTTCTGATATGTCCTACATTTATTATGTGTTCTACATCTATTACCTTTTACTAAGTGATGGTTCTGACAGTGGTCCACGTGGCCCTGTCATTTGTACATAATCCCCTGTAAATATTGTCCCGTGCCAGTTGGCACAGTGTATTGTATGTGAGTACTATTCTAATGTGTTTTATGATAATACAAAGGCTATTTTTATATATAACCTTGTGTGGAGTTCCTTTTGTAGTGTGCCTTGGGTGCCTTGGGTGTTGTGCTGTGTGTGTGTTGCGCAAACGCTTTACACATTGCCTCCGGGATAAGCCTGACTGCTCGTGCCAAGCTACCAAGGGGGTGAGCAGGGGTTATCTTGGGTGTGTAACTCTCTTGCCCTGACTACAGTGGTGGTTTCTGCTTGGCTTTGGCGCAAGCCTTTGCCAACCAGAAATCCCATTTCTAACAGCAGGTGTTAAATCCCTGTTACTAACGTGCCTTATCGCCTGTTCTTGGTTCGCATCGCAGATCTGACTGGTCGTTGAGAATCGCGCGAAGTGGTGTTTTCGTATGTTTTTGCACGGGAACGCCTACTCTGCATATCATTAGCGTTAGTTGTCGCACTCATCCGTGGAGATGTTTTTTGCGGCAGCTATCGCTGGTAAACTGGCGATATCGGCAGTTTGCACCAGCTTGTGAATGGGGCGATGAATCTATTGCCACTTTTGCGGCGCTAAAGTGCCGATAAATCGGCGATGACTCCTTGAGAATATGCCCCTTTGAAAGGTCATGGGGCTCTTGATATTGTGAATAAAGGTGGGCGAGGTATTCCAGACTGTGGATTCCACCAGCGAGAGGGATCACATGCCTGTACTACAGCATGACACCGCCACAGATCTAGGACTTCAGAAGTCAGAAAAAAGGTGCCATCCACAATAAATCCTCATTCACCGGACACCAATATCACTGAGTTGGGTAACACAATACACATCTGCTATTCAGAGCCACGATACCCATGGGTGAATGTGTGCTTTAAACTACACATTATGTGGAATGTGAATCCATTCTTAGTGTATTACAGCATGCACCTGGTTGTTTAGGTCTCGCCTACGCAGCGCTCAAGCGCTGCTTAGGAGGGGACCTTTAGCCATCGCTCAGGACTTTTGCCTAAACGAGTGCATGTTTTCCATTGGTTTGTATTGCCACGTGAGCAGCGGCGCCATCTGTTAGCAATTATCGCGCCTGCCGCTGCTCGCTCCCGTAAGGTAAACGCCGTACATGCACGATGGACTTTCACTTTCGCGGCCGCAGGGCCGCGCTTGTTTTCATTATGAGCGCTTTTCACCAAACACGCGTGAGCCAGCCCATTACATGCTGCATGACACTGTCCCACTTAAAAAGCGCTTCAATGTAATCAAGCACTTCGGATGCCACACTTGTAATTTATGCACATGCTTATGCTTTTGGGGTTTTTTAATTTATGCTTAATAGCACCCGATTTGTTCGCTCTCCTCCCTGTGCGGCGTGTTCATCAAAGAAAGCCGTGCAGCCTCTTACTCGCACGCGCCTTTGTTCCTCACTCCATACCGTTCGAGTTGTTTGTATGATTTAAGCTTGCTCGTGTCGTCAATCTACAGCTCCGACGGCATGGCATAGAAATCTGTACCTTTTATTTTCTCAAGACGCGCCGCGCTTCATGTTTCAGCGCACCTTTTATTTTATCGGCACGGCATTACAATAGTAGCGTTTGCAAACATCTGTCATCACTGTTGTTCCACGATCACCTACTGGATATCGTTTACATGTACAGGTCCTTGTGCTTAATGTAACTACGCTTATCAATAGACGTAGACATCGTCCACATGAATATGTGCAGTTAGCGGCCATGTTTAAGTAGGGCTGTGATCGCCAGCAACCCAACACCACCCATTCTCCCACTGGAAGATGATTTGTTTACAAGCAACTAAGGAACACAACAAGACCTTCCTGGTGGACGACTCGTCCAGCGTGGGCTACGCCAACTTCGTGAACGAGCTGAAATTCATGAAGAAGCTGCTGTCAGACTTCCCCGTGGTGCCCTCTGCCACCAGAGTGGCCATAGTGACGTTCTCTTCCAAGAACAACGTGCAGTCCCTCGTGGACTCCATCTCCGTGAGCCAGTCCCACCAGCACAAGTGCTCCCTGCTGAACAAGGAGATCCTGGCCATCACCTACAAAGGAGGAGGAATGTACACGAAGGGGGCTTTCCAGCAAGCGGCGGTAAGGCTACGACTGTAACCTGTTCGCGTGCCAATTGCCCTTTATAACTCCCTCCACAGAGAGCAGTGGCGCCACGCACTTAACATGAAGTAACTCCACGTGCACGTCAAACTGTAATTTACGGTGACATCATACGTGCGCCTTGTCCTGAATGCTATTTTTTTATGTGATAAACAAAGTGCTTGAATTGCAAATATAGAAGTGCAAGTGCTCGTTATCTATGTGTACCAGTTTGATAAATAGAAGTGCTGGTTACCCCCTATTAAATTGGACATATGCTGATAATTGCTGACACTCTCCCCTTAACATTTAAGAAGTGCAGGTACTGAGTGCATGACGGTACGGGCTGCCCATTTTCAAGCAATGCATCATAACTCCACCAATGCCCACCTGCCCTCCCACCGGCCACCTCCTAGTAATCCCACCACGTGACCCAGCCACTGCAGGGAACCTCACACAATGTATCCCTGCACTGCACCACCACCTGCTCTCCCCTTGTACACTAGACAATACCCCCCACCGCCGCCCCACCTGCTCTCCAACCACCCTCTTCAGCTATGTTTCACATAAAGCATTTTTCCACCACCCAGCCTCACAAACCCTCCTATCGGACACCACACACCACTTTCCCCGTTTGTCTTTTGTTGTCTCTTTCCCAATCACTTTGTTTGCACCTTCCCCTCTTCACCCTCCTCACCCTCCTCCCATCATTTAAAGGCGTCATCTAAAGGAGCGTTCCCGCCGTCCTTTCGTTTACTCGTGGAGAGGCTCCTGCGTTATCTTCTCCTCGATTTGAGACCCCCTGCCTCGCTGTCCCATTTCAGGGGTGGTCCCCAATCTCGACTTTCATTTATTTGGACAGAGGCTTTTTTTCTCTCTTTGGGTTATTTGAGGAGTGGTCTCAGCTCAGCCCTAATTTATTTGCAGAATGATCTCGGCTCACATATCTTGCTCCCTTCCTAGTGTTCCCTTGCTCATGTCCCTCTGCTCACTGCTCTCTTGCACCAAATTGAGGAGTTTTCTCTTCTTTCAGGCCCTCACCTCACTCTAACTACCCCTGGCTCTTATTTGAGAGGCTTCCCAGCTGTCATTCCCTCTTGCTTGCACCCATTTAAATAGTTGTTCGTGTTCCATTGAACCCCCACTTCATTTCCCCCTCCCCATTAGCCACCCTGTCCACCTCCTTCGCTCTCTCCTTCCCTGCTTTACCACCCCCGATTGTTTGCCCCTACCCCCTCCTCCTGCTGCCCTGCTCCACCGTCATAATGCCTCCTAAATACTGCTCCTCTCCTCTCATCTCCTCTCTCCTCTTCTCCTTCTCCCCCTCCTCCTCCTCCCCTACCCCTCCCCTTCATCCTCCATCTTCTTCTTCCTCTTCTCTTCTACCCCACTGCTACCATGCCATCTCCACTCCTGCCCCACTTCTGCCCTCTTCTCCTGACTTGCTCCCCTGTTCTCCCCCCCTGTCCTGCTCCACTGATGCACTGCTCCCTCCTCTCCTTCTGCCTGGTTATTTGCTCTCTCACTCTCTCTCTCACTAACTCACTCTCTCACTAACTAACTTACTCTTTCACTAACTAACTAACTAACTATCTCAATCCCTCTCACTAACTCTCTCACTATCTAACTCTCTTTAAAAACACTAATTCAAACTATCTCTCTCTCACGGACTCTCTCTCTCCAAACTAACTCTCTCTCTCATAGACTCTCTCTCTCAATAACTAACTCTCTAACTATCTCTCTCTCCCACTAAATAACGCTCTCTCTCTCACTAACTCTCTAACTCTCTCCTCTCACTAACTAACTTTCTCTCTCACTAACTCACTCTCTCACTAACTTACTATCTCTCTCACTCTCTCACTAACTAACTCTCTCTCATTAACAAACTAACTAACTCACTAACTATCACACTAACTGTTACACAGGTACTATTTCCCAAGCTTCAGCCTCCTGTTATTTATGCCCCCCATAACAAAACAAGCATTGGCATAGCCAATAGGTCTCGCCTATGGGACCTTATGTGTTTAGTTATCCAGCACAATATCCTTGGTGCAACAACATCAACTGTTGCATAGCTAAACACTTATAAGGTCCCAAAGGCGAGACCTATTGGCTATGCCAATGCTTGTTTTAAGTTTGTTTCAGGGCGGATTTTCTGTTTTCATTTTCTGCTCATGTGTCCACTTCTGCCTTCTTTCAGACTAGGCCCTGTTTTGAACCTAGGCCAGGAGATGCAAACACTGGTCTCTTTCTATATCCCACAGAACAAACCTTCATTCGACTTCCAGTGACCCTCAATGTTTCTTTTGTTGTATATCACATTCAATGAGGCCTTGTGTGCAATGTTCTGGAATAGGCCATGATCTAGGCTCCAAGCCGAAGGTAAAATATATTCTTTATTTTGTGTCATTTAGAGGTTCTGTTTCACAAAGTGCCTCCATTGTGAATCTTCAAGGGAGGCAGAATTTTAGATATGCTCTTTCTTTTTGTCATCATAGTTTCTATTACTGACCTGACCAATACCACTTGGATTTTGTACTAGATTTCTGACGTCTGGCAACCAGAGCCCAGGATACATTTGGTGCAAGGTACTGAGACTGAAAGTAAGAATTCCGTTTTCAGAGATGCAGTGTTTCCAGACCATATCAATGTTGGTGGCCAGAAAACCCTTACAATGCTTAATTTACAATCCATTTCTCCAAATATTAGCCCTCTGATACTAGCAAAACAATATTTGGTGAAAGGTTGTGATCGGCATTGTGAGTCTATTTTTTGGAATGCCGAGGCCCAGTTTTAGTCCCTGTCCGAGTCTGCCCCAGGATATTTGGTTAGCCGACGTCAGAGGCCCTTCTGTACTCCAAGCTATGCCACCCCAAATCTATCAATGCTCCAATGCAATAGGACTCCCCTCAAGCCAGCCGGGACCAGCTGTTACGCACAGGGCCACCGTGACATGGCTCCGCATGTTCCTTCTCGCTCCTTCCCAGTCATTTGTTTGCCTCCATGAACTTTTTAATGACATTGGTGACAGCCTAAAGTGACTTTGAAGTGTTATTACACCAATGTGTGCAACGCAGCGGGATTATGGCGCGGTCTAGAGCCCCAGCGCATGATGGCAGCCGCGGCTCTGGGAATCCGGTTTTCGGTTACCTGCGTGTTTTGGATGGCTTCGTCGACGGCTTCCCGCTGGCTTGGGGCGGGAGGCGCCTCGTGTGCCCTTGGTTTAGTCATCTGACGCCTTTGCGCTTTCTTGGCCCAGCACGCCCGCTTTCTATAAATAACCCGTTCATACTAGCACGCACCCGTCGGGAGGCTGCCAAGCCAGAGAGGCCAATTAATCAAGGCAATAATGGCGATCAGGGGTGTGAAGGGTCTTCTGTGAGTGCCCGGCTGCGTGCCCGCTCAGCTGCTCCGTAGCTGGCTGCCCTGAGTCTGATTAAAATCCCACGGTGTTGAATGGTGGTTTATCAATGCTTTAATGTAGCTGAGACGTGTTTCCAACAGGTTCCAAGGTTACAGCCATGTGCCGCGGGAAGGGTCCAGGAGTGCCGTGCTCAAGACCGCACGCTCCGTTCCCGTCACAGAGTGCACAGTGGTGAGGGTTGTTGAGCGACTTGGACAACGAGTTCATGCCTTAATAGAAATGTTGTCAACTGTCAGAACGGCCTGTCAATTTAACGCCTGTGGGGATACTGACTGTCCAAGAGGAAGACAACGTTTCTATGATGCAGGGATGTCGCTATCAATAGTGCTGCAAGTGCAATGAGTCCCAGGGTTGTGAAGGGCCCCGGGCACACCTAATATAGCTGTTTTTTTTCACTACCAAAAAACTGGGGGGGGGATATTTACAAGCCTCTTGCGCTGCCTGGGCGTCACTTTTTCCCATATTAAGTGACGCACCGGCGGCGCAAGGGGCTTGTAAATAAGCACCTGAATGTAGCCCATTTCCCTTCTTGCCCTGTTGCGCGTCACCTTTGCTACGTCACTATCGTGAGACTCACCTCCGATTGCGCCGACTGCATGACACGAGACAGGTATGATGCTGGTTTTAAAAATGACTTTTTATTTATTTTCTTAGTGCCTCTTCTGTGTTTCTATGAGGATGAGGGCTGTCATTCTTTGCCACTTTATTGATGTACATTTGTAGTCCTTCCTCTATTTTAGTGAAATGTCCCGGTTTTTGGGTCACACGATCTGGTCACTCTAACTATGGAAGTAATTTACTTTTCGTAACAAACCAATTGTATCTGGGTACATGCAATCCAGTTTGGATCACGATTTCAATTTCCAGAAAGTATAAAGTGTTGTTAGTGGATAACCCGGACTCGGACAATTTGGCGGTGTTGGAAACGGGGTAGCGTGGTGCGGAGCGGGAGGGCTAAACCAGGAGCATTGTGTAAAGCATCCGCGCAGCACACACAGGCGACACACCCGGCACACTACAAAAAGGAGACCACACCAGTTTGAGTAAGAAAAATAACATTTGTATTATGCAACAGCATAGCAGGTGGTAACCACAGTGGTAACACGGCGCCAACCGGCACCCGGTAGACCTAACAGTGGGGACTATGTACAGGGCAGCGCCAATCGGGCCGCTGCCAGAATCATTATAAGCACATCTGCATTAGGCATCATTAGCAAAGGAAACACCAGGCGTAGAATGCATGTAACATTATAAGACATTAGAAACATTATGCAGGACATTAACACCCTGCTGGCATGAACCATTGGCATAGAAACCTTATCATGAAACACAGGTCTGTTGGCATAAAAACAGGTTAGGCACATCAACAGGCATAAACCCCATCGACATGAAACATTACTGCAGGCATAAGGTGCCTCCATATGAGTCAGGGTAGACATGTAAACTCATTATGCAGGGGCATAAGCAACACCTTGGCATAACCTGAGGCATATAGCAACATAAAAGCGTTAGGTCAGGCATAGGACATAATATGCATAATCCTAGTAGCATTGCGCAAACCCATTAGCGGTGTAGGCAGTATGGGGAAGGCCGCAGGCATACAGTACATCAATAGGGCATCACGCCTGACATCAGCAGGGCACACATGGTAATACCTAGACTCAATGCCCAAAGTGGTTGCAGATTAGTCTCTGGCTTCTCTGCTCCTAGGGGGCCCCTCTCCTGGGACCCTCGAATGACCAGTGCCCCCCACCGTTGCAACTGCCCACTGTCCAGCGGGGCAGTTGTGGAAAAGGCAGTCACCAATTTACTGGGCAGTCCTGGGGTGTGGGAGTCCCTCTTCTGGTACTCTGAATTACAAGAAACTGCCCCAGACGCTGCAGCTGCCCGCTGTCAGACGGGGCAGCTATAGACCCAACCCGGACACCACGGTGCCCTCAGAACAACCCCGGGGGGAGGCGGGCACCGACAACGTGCCCCGACACCACCCCCACCAAGGCAAGGCTGAGCCCCACTGGGACTCGACAACCAGAATGCCCCTCAATGTTGCAGCTGCCCACTATTATACGGGGCAGCTGTAAAGTCAGCGCGGGCACACCGGTGCCCTCAGAGCAACAAGGGGGAGGTGGGCACCGACAATGTGCCCCGACGTCACCCCCCAACCACCAGCAGACTTGGCCCCGGGGGCCTCAGGCACCGACAATGGGCCTCGGCCGGCCCCCCGGGGGTCGGAACACACATCCCCACTCACCGGCAGTCCTGCAGGCGTCGCGCTGCTTCAGGCAGCACTCCACTCTTCACCCGGGGCCCCTCCTGGGACCCGGGACTTTGTCCTGGAGCCGGCGAGGCTCCAAACGACTCCGGCGGCGCCCGGGGCTCTCCTCCGGTCACGGGGAGCCCCCACCACTTCCTTCTCTTCCGGAGCGAAGTCTCCGGCGGCGTTGGCCAGCGCGGGGTGGGCTCCCACCTGGATTCTTCTTCCGGCGCCTCTCCTCACTTCACCCGGGCCCCCTCCTGGGACCCGGGACTGGGATTTAGAGCCTGCGAGGCTCCGGACCTCCCGCTTCCACCTCCGGCCGGCCAGCCACGCCTCCAACCAGGCGCAGGCCTGCCTGTCTTCCGGGTCGCTGCGAGCAGCGCAGCGGCCCAAGGCTTTATCGACGCCCGGGTCGCGGCGGTGATCCTGGGCGGATTCAGGGCACGGGGTAGGCTCCCGCTGCCCCTCCCCACCAGTCGCTCTCTCGGCAGCACCCCAAGGCGGCACAAGTGCGGGGTAGGCACCCGCTAACTCCGGCAATTGCGGCTCGGCCGCGGCGGTGATCCTGGGCAATTTCCCTCATGCGGGGCAATACGGGGTAGGCTCCCGTGAAATGAGCACAAAAGCCACGGGGTGGGCTCCCTCTGGTTTACAAAGCGCTCAGGACCTGGCACCAACGCGGGGTGGGCACCCGCTCTTCTTCACGCAGGCAGTGGGGAAGATCCCACACACTGGGATTTCCTCGTGGCACTTCGGCAGCACAGCGCTGCAGGGACGCGCAGGCTCCTCAACTCCTGGACAGTCAGAACATGGCACCTAGCTGCAGAATGCAGCATCCCGTGGTGGCGCTCTGTCAGCGCAGCGCTGCAGGCGACAGCCCCTCTTCTGGCACATTAGATATAGCGCTCCCCAGGCGCTAGAGTGCAGGCAGGCAACAGTCAATTACAGGGAAGCGCTCCCAAGGCGCTAGGGACCTCACAGGTCCAGGGCCCACAGAGGGGGGGGGGGTTTTGTCCACGCTCCTCACCTCCTTGAGTAAAGGCAGTCCCAATATGGCGCTCACGAGGCGCTAGAGGCCAGGAGACAAATAGTGCAGGGCGAGATCAGTGGCTAGCAGGGCGGCTCACCAGTCCTGAAGCAGCAGCTCCTCGGAATGGTCATCCTCCAGTAAGGTGGCAATCCTGCCAGCACAGCAGCCTCCACTCCGGCGATGTCTCTTTATTGGCCCTGGGGACAACAGGGGGGGGCAGATGGGCCAGCACACAGGCCCAATGTGGCGGTACCTCCTGGCAGAGTTCCCCCTCAGTCAGTCCATGCTCTGCACTGCCTCTGTCTGAGCACATGGCAGCCCAGCCCCCCTATATATACGCCCCTCACCCCACCTACCAGACAGGGCTGGCAGCTTCCAGAAGGTTCTCTGGGGAACTGGTTCTAACTGGTTCAGGGGGAGGAGTAGAGCACCCTCGGTGCGACGCTTCCCTCCAAAAGCAGGGGGCGCTGGGGAACAAACCACTAGACTGCCAACCCACCTCAGTCAGGCGTCACATGGGCAGGCAGGCATGGCGTCCATTTTAACAGTGACATTTTTCCACAGTGCTTTTCTAAAATGGTGGAGCTAACAGTGTGTACCACATTACACAGCATTTGGCATTTTCTGTTCGGACACACCATATTTTACCCTTAATAACAGCGAAAAAGTTCAGGGCAAAAGGGCCAAGTGCAACACAACCCCCTCCCAGCCAAAAGCCAGGGTACACCGATCAATGCCTTGATGGGCTTCCCTGCTTAGGGCGAGAGAACTTGGACGCGGGCCCACAACTGCAGGAACACCCGCAGGTTCTTCTCCACTCTGGAACCCGATGGTTCCCTCTCTCAACTCCTTCCTGACCCAACTAGGCCACCCCACTGGAGCTCCCTAGTTGGCTGCAGCCAGGACCGGGCCCTAGGCCATCCAGATGTCTCTGGCCCTGGCTGTCTCACAGAGTGGGGGGCAATAGCCCCAGGCCCGTAGTACCCTTTGACCACTCTCCCTCTCCTCCGTGCAGTCCCAAACTGCCAATGGTCTTCCCACCTAGGGACCACACTCTCACACTGTCCACCAGGTAGGGGCGAGGCTCTCCTCCCCCTACCTCTCCTTCTGGGGTTCCGCCCTCTCCTCCTCTGCGGGGCACCCTCAGAACACCACTCTCTCACTCTTCCAGGGCCGTGACCCTGCATCCGATCCACCAACCCAGGGTCTAAACCCTTAGGTTGCCCCGGTGCCAGAGGCGAGTCCTTCCTCCCTCTGCACCCCCTCCCAGAGTTCCACACCCTCCCACCTGGAGAAGTACCCCTGGGAGTCAGCTCCGGAGGGACACTGCTTACAGACGTCCCTCCCGCCAGGTCAGGCAATACCTGTCCCTGGCCTCCCAACCCAGGATCTAAGCCCTGTGGCTGAGCCGGTGCCAGAGGCGAGTCCTTCCTTCCCCTGCACCCCCTTCCAGAGTTCCGCACCCTCCCACCTGGAGAAGTACCCCTGGAAGTCAAACCGGTAGGGACCCTGATTACAGGTGTCCCTCCCTCCAGGTCAGGCAGCCCCTGAACTTGGCACCCCAGCCCAGGATCTAAACCCTGTGGCTGGGCCGGTGCCAGAGGCGAGTCCTTCCTCCCTCGGCACCCCCTTCCAGAGTTCCGCACCCTCCCACCTGGAGAAGTGCCCCTGGAAGTGAAACCGGTAGGGACCTTGCTTACAAGTGCCCCTCCCTCCAGGTCAGGCAGCCCCTGAACCTGGCACCCCAGCCCAGGATCTAAACCCTGTGGCTGGGCAGACCCCAGAACCCCTGGAGCTCTGAATACAGACGCCCGGGTTCTCCTGACGCTGGGGGATCCCCTTCCATGGATGGCCCATCGGTACAGCCTAGGATCCCAACCTGGGGTTCCCTTATGGAACTCTCCAGGCCCTGAGACTGCGGTTGGGGCACCTCGGGACACCTCCCCGTCTCACTCCTTCCTATGGATAGGATATGAGGCCCTACTACCCTCTCACCTTCCTGGGACCTAGCTGGGCTATTCTCCACCTCTCCCACCTCGCTGGGTTGGAAGATCCCTGCACCACTCCCTTCAGGATCACTCCCCACTGCCCTCTCAGACTCTCCGGCACTCACCCAAAGGTCTGCCTCCCGTGCAAGCTCCCTGGGGTCGGAGAGCCCACACCGCAACAGGTGGTGGCGCAACCTGGGAAGACAACTCTTGAGCACATGTTCCCTGATAATCAGGCGGAACAGCTCTTCCCCATCTGTCACCGCGCCACACACCATCCACTCCTCCAGTGCAGTCCAACACACGTCCACATACTCCCCCCAAGACTGACGGGACAGTTTCCCGCCGCCCCTAAACTCCAACCTGCCCCCCTCCTCCTGGGGTTCAGGCACCATCTTCCGGGCTCTGGGAGTGGGACTTCCTGCACTGGCTTCACTCTCGCTGCCACCACTGGATCCCACCCTCCCTGGCAAATCCAGACCACAGACACCACTCTCAGGGGACAACCTACCCCCCTGAGCTAGTCTGTCCCTGGCGCAGGCCCTTTCCGCCTTAGCCATCCTCTCCTGTGCTAGGACCCTCTCGGTCTCTAGCCTTTTTTCCTCAACCCTCAGCTGCGCTAGCTCCACTCTGAGCCTTTCCAGCGCCAGCTGATACTCCCTTTCCTCCCTCCTATCTACCCACTCTTCTGGGGACAGGGAAAGGGGTGGGGCAGTGCCCCTGGGGCTGGACCCAGCACGGGACTCCCTCTCTCTGGTGTCCTCATTCGCTACCGGTGTCTCCGCCCTAACATCCTCTTCCTCCTCAAAGTCACCACCCTCCAGGGTTATGGACCGGGACCCCTCACTCTCAGAGTCCTCCTCACGGTCTCTACCAAATCCATCCCTTAAATATGCAGAGGGGTAATCGGAAAGGTCCCCGTGGAGCTCTAAGGGTTCCCCCCTTCTCAGGGCCTCATAGAGGAACAACTTCCTGCGGGTGTTGCCTACTGTGGGTATCCTCTCTCTCGGCAGAGGTCTATCACCTCCTGCTCAGTGTACTCCCCAGGCAATCCTCGTCGTAGGTTAACCCCATCCTGGTGAGATACACCCGGGATACACCACCCACAGTGTAACAGGGAGACACAATCCCCAAAACAACACTTTTAGGAGGCAAGTACAATCAGGAAAAATAATCCCCAAAACCTGCGATTATTTTAAATGCTCAGTTTGCAGTGCAACCCGTTGTCGCTGTGGTACTGCACAAACACAAGTCCTATCCCACCGCTGAGCACCAATGTTGGAAACGGGGTAGCGTGGTGCGGAGCGGGAGGGCTAAACCAGGAGCATTGTGTAAAGCATCCGCGCAGCACACACAGGCGACACACCCGGCACACTACAAAAAGGAGACCACACCAGTTTGAGTAAGAAAAATAAAATTTGTATTATGCAACAGCATAGCAGGTGGTAACCACAGTGGTAACACGGTGCCAACCGGCACCCGGTAGACCTAACAGTGGGGACTATGTACAGGGCAGCGCCAATCGGGCCGCTGCCAGAATCATTATAAGCACATCTGCATTAGGCATCATTAGCAAAGGAAACACCGGGCGTAGAATGCATGTAACATTATAAGACATTAGAAACATTATGCAGGACATTAACACCCTGCTGGCATGAACCATTGCCATAGAAACCTTATCATGAAACACAGGCATGTTGGCATAAAAACAGGTTAGGCACATCAACAGGCATAAACCCCATCGGCATGAAACATTACTGCAGGCATAAGGTGCCTCCATATGAGGCAGGGTAGACATGTAAACTCATTATGCAGGGGCATAAGCAACACCTTGGCATAACCTGAGGCATATAGCAACATAAAAGCGTTAGGTCAGGCATAGGACATAATATGCATAATCCTAGTAGCATTGCGCAAACCCATTAGCGGTGTAGGCAGTATGGGGAAGGCCGCAGGCATACAGTACATCAATAGGGCATCACCCCTGACATCAGCAGGGCACACATGGTAATACCTAGACTCAATGCCCAAAGTGGTTGCAGATTAGTCTCTGGCTTCTCTGCTCCTAGGGGGCCCCTCTCCTGGGACCCTCGAATGACCAGTGCCCCCCACCGTTGCAACTGCCCACTGTCCAGCGGGGCAGTTGTGGAAAAGGCAGTCACCAAGTTACTGGGCAGTCCTGGGGTGTGGGAGTCCCTCTTCTGGGACTCTGAATTACAAGAAACTGTCCCAGACGCTGCAGCTGCCCGCTGTCAGACGGGGCAGCTATAGACCCAACCCGGACACCACGGTGCCCTCAGAACAACCCCGGGGGGAGGCGGGCACCGACAACGTGCCCCGACACCACCCCCACCAAGGCAAGGCTGAGCCCCACTGGGACTCGACAACCAGAATGCCCCTCAACGTTGCAGCTGCCCACTGTTATACGGGGCAGCTGTAAAGTCAGCGCGGGCACACCGGTGCCCTCAGAGCAACAAGGGGGGAGGTGGGCACCGACAATGTGCCCCGACGTCACCCCCCAACCACCAGCAGACTTGGCCCCGGGGGCCTCAGGCACCGACAATGTGCCTCGGCCGGCCCCCCGGGGGTCGGAACACACAGTCCCACTCACCGGCAGTCCTGCAGGCATCGCGCTGCTTCAGGCAGCACTCCACTCTTCACCCGGGGCCCCTCCTGGGACCCGGGACTTTGTCCTGGAGCCGGCGAGGCTCCAAACGACTCCGGCGGCGCCCGGGTCTCTCCTCCGGTCACGGGGAGCCCCCACCACTTCCTTCTCTTCCGGAGCGAAGTCTCCGGCGGCGTTGGCCAGCGCGGGGTGGGCTCCCGCCTGGATTCTTCTTCCGGCGCCTCTCCTCACTTCACCCGGGCCCCCTCCTGGGACCCGGGACTGGGATTTAGAGCCCGCGAGGCTCCGGACCTCCCGCTTCCGCCTCCGGCCGGCCAGCCACGCCTCCAACCAGGCGCATGCCTGCCTGTCTTCCGGGTCGCTGCGAGCAGCGCAGCGGCCCAAGGCTTTATCGACGCCCTGGTCGCGGCGGTGAACCTGGGCAGATTCAGGGCACGGGGTAGGCTCCCGCTGCCCCTCCCCACCAGTCGCTCTCCTCGGCAGCACCCCAAGGCGGCACAAGTGCGGGTAGGCACCCGCTAACTCCGGCAATTACGGCTCGGCCGCGGCGGTGATCCTGGGCAATTTCCCTCGTGCGGGGCAATACGGTGTAGGCTCCCGTGAAATGAGCACAAAAGCCACGGGGTGGGCTCCCGCTGGTTTACAAAGCGCTCAGGACCTGGCACCAACGCGGGGTGGGCACCCGCTCTTCTTCACGCAGGCAGTGGGGAAGATCCCACACACTGGGATTTCCTCGTGGCACTTCGGCAGCACAGCGCTGCAGGGACGCGTAGGCTCCTCACCTCCTGGACAGTCAGAACATGGCACCTAGCTGCAGAATGCAGCATCCCGTGGTGGCGCTCTGTCAGCGCAGCGCTGCAGGCGACAGCCCCTCTTCTGGCACATTAGATATAGCACTCCCCAGGCGCTAGGGTCGAGGCAGGCAAAAGTCAATTACAGGGAAGCGCTCCCAAGGCGCTAGGGACTTCACAGGTCCAGGGCCCACAGAGGGGGGGGGGGTTTGTCCACGCTCCTCACCTCCTTGAGTAAAGGCAGTCCCAATATGGCGCTCACGAGGCGCTAGAGGCCAGGAGACAAATAGTGCAGGGCGAGATCAGTGGCTAGCAGGGCGGCTCACCAGTCCTGAAGCAGCAGCTCCTCGGAACGGTCATCCTCCAGTAAGGTGGCAATCCTGCCAGCACAGCAGCCTCCACTCCGGCGATGTCTCTTTATTGGCCCTGGGGACAACAGGGGGGGGGGGGCAGATGGGCATAGGGGCCAGCACACAGGCCCAATGTGGCGGTACCTCCTGGCAGAGTTCCCCCTCAGTCAGTCCATGCTCTGCACTGCCTCTGTCTGAGCACATGGCAGCCCAGCCCCCTATATATACGCCCTCACCCCACCTACCAGACAGGGCTGGCAGCTTCCAGAAGGTTCTCTGGGGAACCGGTTCTAACTGGTTCAGGGGAGGAGTAGAGCACCTCGGTGCGACGCTTCCCGCCAAAAGCAGGGGGCGCTGGGGAACAAACCACTAGACTGCCAACCCACCTCAGTCAGGCGTCACATGGGCAGGCAGGCATGGCGTCCATTTTAACAGTGACATTTTTCCACAGTGCTTTTCTAAAATGGTGGAGCTAACAGTGTGTACCACATTACACAGCATTTGGCATTTTCTGTTCGGACACACCATGTTTTACCCTTAATAACAGCGAAAAATTTCAGGGCAAAAGGGCCAAGTCCAACAGGCGGTCTCGTGACATGGAGAAAAAGCATCACCACGATTCTCTTTGCCCAAAAATGCACATATTTTTGCTTTACTCCTTAGCGTTCCTCTTCCGATTACCAACCAATAAGCCTCCCCACCCTTCTCCATAAAATATTTTCCTTTGTTTCGCCCCAAGCACTGCATTCTGAATCTTGTTATAACACAACTTCGGCTCCTGCTACAAGGAAAATCCCGCTTTTCTGTCGACCCTACTGTATTTATGCAGGTCGGACTGGTCTATAACACAACCAGGCAGTGCCCAAGGGGCTAGTCTGATAGCTCAGTGTGTGGGCTGTTTCTTGGCTGCTTGTTGGGTCTGTTTTATGGTCTGCTGGCCTTATTTTTAGGTCTCACCTAAGACAAAGCTCATGCGCTGTCGCTTTCAAGACATACTAAACACAACAAGGGGCTTGAAGCCCACACATTGCTTACCATTCGTTGGCTTTATTGTCACTCTTATTTGCTGCCTCCTATTTGACCAGTACATGTCGGCTTCACTTGCTCTTCTTTCACGTGAAGTGTGAACCTAGTACCACTTGCTTCATCTTGTAACTGTTGTTCCGCTGTTCGCTCTGTGATTGAAGTGCTATTTTCTTTTTCTTCGGTTGTCCTTGTACATGTTTCTTCTTCCCCTCCACTTCCATGTCCATGTTGTTTCTTCCCCTTCTGCCCCTGACCTTGTTGCTTCTTCCCATTCAACCCACACCCTTGTGGGTTGCTTCTCTTCTTCCCTCCCTCTCCCACCCTGCCCTTGTCCATGTTGCTTCTTCCCTCCCACCCCCCATTGTTCATGTTGCTTCTTCCCTCCCACACCCCCTTGTCCGTGTCGCTTCTTCCCTTCTGTTGTACTTTTGCGTCTTCCCTTACACCTTCCAGCCTCCCGTTATCCATATTGCTTCTTCCCTCCTACTTTCCCATTGTCCATGTTGCTTTATTCCTACCCCCCCCCCCCACCCGTCAAAGGCCAAAAAAAGTGCTATGACACGAAGAGCGCAGGCTGCACCATAGTGGTTTTTTAACCATCTTGTTGTCTGTGCTACTTGTCCCCTCTCTCTCGCCATCCATGTTGCTCCTGCCCTCCCATCCTCCCTTCTGTTGATCATAATGCCCACCCCTAAACGCCATGAGAAAAAAAAAGTGCTGTGACACGGCCAGCACTGGCCACGCCATATCGCTTTGTTTCTAACTTTAGTTGCAGTGCTGTGCAACATGGCTAAAAGGCAATGACAAAGGTAAAAGCTCTCAAATAGGCAAGACCTTTTGGCTTTGCTAATTCTTCTTACTGTTGATTTCCCTGACAATAAAACAAACGTTGCTTGCAGCAAGCTCAAGTCCATGCAGTCTTCCATACTCTGCAAAACACTTATATTGCATATCTTTACAAGTTCAAAACTGCCCCATTTTGCAAACAAGGGCCGTTTTTAGGTCTCGCTGAGCCAGCGCGCATGCGGTGCTCTGCGAGACTTTAGTAAGGGGCTTTTGAAAGTGCTCCGAAAGCGGCCACCAGCGTGCGGTTACGCGCACAAGCGCGCGCGACGTGCACAGCACTTTTTCTCGTCGCGTGCGCACAACTCGCGTCACCACTCGCGTTTTAAAAAAAATTCATTTCGCGGCCGCGCGGCGTTACTTTTACGGCCGCGCGGCCAATGCTTGGTAAGATATACACAGAATAACAATTGCGTAGGCTGATACATATTCTCAAAACCATCTTTCCACGCAGAAGCAAAGGTAGATTTCCGTAGCTTGATGACTGTCTGAATAATTTATGATACATGTTTTCCAATGTATTCTAAATTATTTGTGTACTGTTTGACCTAGATCTGTCGCAGTGTTTAAAATGTGATGCTCTGTGATCAGAATAAATGCAGTAGCTTCAAGTATTACGTTTTGACGCTAGTCTTTATTGCTTTTATTTTTTCATTTCTTTTTTTGCACCGATTGGCACTCGAGCACAGGGTCATGTTTTTGAATTCAGTTCCATCTATAAACGTTTTTCTCCTTGTGGCCTGCCTGTACACTGTGAATTATATGAAAGTAATTGCCACATTGAAACTTTGATGAATGCTAACTAATCATTAATACATTTTATAACCCAGCTTGAATGAATGGGAAGGGAGGCAGTGTCTAGGATGCAAGCACCTCCATTGCTGAGCTTTACTCGTTGACGCTGACAAAGCAATGCATGTTGCTTGCTTGTAGTTACGTAGGAGACTCTGCCATACCCCAGGAGCAAATATATGTGATCTTGGCCTTTTCTTGCCTATTCTGAACATCTTTAGACCGTCGTAATGGGAGCTAAAGAGATCTTGATCTGAAACGTTTCCTCCTACCCTTTAAGGATTGAAGTAAGTAGGTGCTAGTTTTATACACTGAGGTGCAAGTTTACTGCTTGGAGAGTATACTTATAAACTGAATAACCCAGGGTTTGAACAGCTTAGGGTAGGTTCTTACTTTTGAGGTCACTGAGCCTACTTTTGAGTGCATAGCCAATAGGTCTCGCCTTCGGGACCTTATAAGTATTTATTTATGCAGCACAATATCCTTGGTGCAACAACATCAACTGTTGCATTGCTAAACTCTTATAAGGTCCGAAAGGCGAGACCTATTGGCTATGCCAATGCTTGTTTAGCTATCTAATTCACTTATAGGGGCCACTTATATTTTGGTGCCCGGGCCTATTTTCTATCCCGGCAGGACACTGGTATAATGGGTCATGCAGTTCCATATGTCTCTCTTCCTCATCGTATGCATTCTGAAACGTAGATTCCAGCAAAGAGTATTTTTACCTTTTTTTCGCTGCACCCGCAGCTTACAAGTGTCTGAAATGCATTTTAAACTAATTTAAAGCGGAAAAAAACCTGCGTGACACTTACCTCGGGTCCAATGCAGTTCAAGGGGCATGTAAAGTTGGAACAGAATTTTAGCACGAGTGGAACTCTCAAACGATAAAAAGATGAAATCGGTGCCAATGCAGTGCAATGCGCCTCCCCTAATTCTGCCCCCCCCCCTCCAAAGCTCCGGTGTCATTTGGTGTTTATTATTTTTATTTGGACAGTGTTTTATGCTGTGTAATTAATGAGGACCTCGGTCGGGCCCTCTCCCCGGGGGCCATCTGTACGTAGTGCACACCAGGCAATGTTAGCCTGGACTGGTTATTTCCGTCCTGACCTACAGCTCTCTGCTCTGATGGTGTAAACATTATCACCTCGTCCCCATCTCTTTCCAGTAATTACCTTTTAAGGTGGGACACCTCCCGAGACAGACACCCCCACTGACCTTTTCCTTTTTTTCTGAACAAGCATTGCCAATGCCAATCGTTTTGGCGGTTACATAGTGAAAAGATGTTTGCAAGCTTGAGTAATACATACACCGATATCAATAGATGTGCAGATTTCACAGACACCACAATTACAAGTTCTCCATTAATTATGCTGGAGCTGGTAACACCCTGTTCCAGCCCCCATCTGTATTGCAATGTCCGTGGTAAATCTATGGACCCAGTGTCTTTCACTTGGAAACTTTAGCTGCTGAAAGCAGGAGAACTCCTGCCTGGAGTAAGATTCCGGGGGAAACGTAAAGAATTGCCAGGGCTACTAGATGTAAAATTACTAATTCACCTGGTATTTCCCCATTTTTAAGGGAACCTCTGGTTCTCGCTTGTACTCTCCCATAACTCCAGTCCTCCCATGCATTACCGCTACCCCCACAATCAGTAACTCTTGGGGATGGAGTTACCAGGGAGGCCTCAGGAGCTATTTGGAATGAGACCCCTAGTGAAGCTTCCACTGCCTGTGATTCACCTGTGCTGCTTGTTAATGAAGCTTGTTGAATAACTTTTACATCCATAGCTTCCACTGCCTGTGCCGCACCTTTGCTGCGAGTTAGTGAAGCTTGTTGAACATCCTTTTACACCCATAGTGAAACTTCCACTGCCTTTGCCGCACCTGTGTTGCACGTTAGTGAAGCGTGTTGAATACCACTTTACACCTATAGTGAAACTTGCACTGTTCGTTCTTCACTTATGTTGCATGTTAGAGAAGCTTGTTGGATACCCTTTCACACCCATAAGGAAACTTGCATTGCTGTGCTGCACCTGTGTTGCACGTCAGTGAAACTTATTGAATACCCTTTTACACCCATAGTGAAGCTTCCACTACCTCCGTCGCAGCTGTATTGCACGTTAGTGAAGCTTGTTGGATACTCCTTTACACCTATAGTGAAACTTGCACTGCTCATTCTGAGCGGCGGATCCTCTTCTATGGCGGAGGAGCGTCGCCCCTCTTGCCAGCAGCCACAAAAATGAAAAATAAAACGATGACAAACCCTTGGTTATTATCGTTTTCTTTTTGCTCTGGGAGTCGAGTCATGTGGATGAGGCCAGGGGGATAACAGGCACTAGGGGGAGTGTTTTGCACTGTTATCAGTGCGCATGACGGTTTGGCTGACCATCTCAGGACAGCCAAACTGTCATGCTCACTGAAGCTCTCTCCAATCGGAGCTGTGTTGCCAGGTTGGAGAGCAGGTACAGGCTGCAAATCGAGGCGCTCAGTCCAATCCTAACGCTGCTCTCATGCCCATGCTGCACCTGTCAGGCGCATTAGTGAAGCTTGTTGAGTACCTTTTTACACCCATAGTGAAGCTTGCAATACCGGTGCTGCACCTGTGATGCATGTTAGTGAAGCTTGTTGAATACCCTTTTACATCCATAGTGAAGCTTCCATTGCCCGTGCTGCACCTGTGTTGCTTATGTTAGTGAAACTCGTTGGACACGTTGTAAGAAGGTGGTTCTGACACTATCGGCCGCCCGGATTTTTCGCTTTTTGAGCACCTAAGTGTTGAGCTTTTACTGTGGGAGAGCCTCATAAATTGGGACTCATCCACAGTGAACTCATGATGAAAGAGACTGCATGTGGATTTTACTGGTGTCCCCCTAGCTTGACTAGGCCGCTGTGCAGCAGCTGGAGTACAGGGCACCGGGCTGGTTACATGCAGACACCTGTGTACATGCGTGTGCACATGTGTAGGGGCTGCGCAGGGGAGATTCCTGGCGTGCGCAGTCCAGGAGCAGCTACAAAGTGAATGGTGTGGCGGGACTTATGCAGAAGTGGGTGGTGACGCGGAATAGGCCTTATACACTGGGAAGGAACATGCCAGGGAAAGTCAGTGTGTTTTACTGTGTTTTTCACTTCATTATTCCCCTATGGGGATGTGGAACCCATGTGCTAGATTAACTTTCATAAGGCCTACAGATTCCAGACACGCACTAAAGTCCACTGTAGCGGATGTGAAAAGGAGTATTCTGCAGAGTCCAAAGTCATATTTGTACTGCTTTTGGGTCATCCAGAAATGTCACATTTCTCTGAGTCAGTCATAACCAGGGCCAGGCTGAGGGCTGACCTCAGCTGGATGGATTGATAACCTTTTTTTCCACAAGCTAAGGCCTCCTCTCCACGAAGAAGATGGGTGGGGCTACAGGCTCATCCATCAGCAGCTATCACTGTTGCCAGGCACCAGGCTGCACCAAGGAGGGAAGGGCTCGTGTTTCAGAGACCATGTGCCCAGAGACCCTGGACGACGCCATTTTGAACCAGCCCAGAGGCTGGACAAGAAGGAGGAGCAGGGGCAGGGAAGTGATGTGTCGCTGTTTGATAGGACCAACAGAGACTTCCTGCCAGCCCCCTACTCAATTTTTAAAAAGTGCTTGCACAGGAAGAGAAGCTCTCTCTGGAGTGTGGTCTGCTGAGGCGGAAGGTGCTGGAGCCTGGCAATGGGCAGTTGGAAGGAGGAACCCCTGACTGCCCCCAGGCCCCTAACAGCGCCAGAAGAAGAGCCCAGGACCGGTGCGCAGAAGCAGGGGCCTCTGCGCAGGGAGAAGAGAGGCCCAGGAGGAGAGCAGGCGAAAGGCTGGCGCAGGGAGCCAGTGAAGACCGCTCCCTGCAGGATGCACCCTCTCAGAGACCCAGAGGGCGAAGGAGAGTGCTCCCAGTGGCTGGGGAGCGCCACCCGGAGCAAGAAGACATGAAAATGGAGAAGATCGGACCCCTGGGGGCTGAGATATGCCCCCCAGAAGGTACGCGACCTTTGATGGGACCGACGACGAAGCACGTGGGGCTCCGCCGCCGGTCTGGAAGATGCCCCCGGGGTGGGTCAGGTCCCGGGGGCTGCCCCTCAAAGAGAAGTAAACCGTCGCGCTCCCCGTGAAGGTGCCCTGCATCGGGGCCAGGAGCCCACCCTGGCCCCCACCGAAGCTGGAGACGGGGGAGCACTGTCGCACCCCCGCAAAGAGGTGCTGGAGGGGCCCAGGACCCCATCCCCGGGCCCCAAAGCAAAGTCGGGGAGGGCCGTCGCACTCCCCGTGAAAATGCCCCATGGGCAGTGAAAGGAGGGGCGAGCACCGTCGCGCTGCTCCGCCTGCGAAGAAGATGCTGGGGCCCGGGATCCCAACCCAGGGCCCGCCGAAGCCGGGGAGCGCCGTCGCGCTCCCCGGGAAGCTGGGTAATGGGGTGTCAGGAGCCCACCCTGGCCCCCGACAAGAAGGCGGAAGTCGGGGGGGCGCCGTCGCGTCCCCCCGTGAAGTCGGTCCAGGGGCCTGGGACCCCATCTCCGGGCCCCGAAGAGGAGGAAGACAAGTCGGGGAGCGCCGTCGCGCTCCCCGTGAAGATGGCCCCGAGGGCAGGAAGGAGGAGGGGGGAGTGCCGGCGCACTCCCTCGCGGCCTCGCTGGGCCGGCAGCAGTCTCCGTGTCCACCCGCTGGAGCGGGCGGACCAGAAGAGAAGGGTCGGCTCCCGCGGCAGCACGCGAGGGTGCTGGCCGGGCAGGGAGCCGGCGGGGGCAGCCGGGGGTGGGCTCCCCAGGCTGCCCTCCAACATGGAGACATGCGGGGGTCCCGGATCGGACCGGGACCCCGAAAGGAAGGAGAAAAGGTGCCAGGGGCCCAGGTGGGACCGGGCCCCCGAGAACCGGCATAAGCGGCCGGGGGTGGGCTCCCCGAGCCGTCTGACTCACCTGAGGGTCCGGGTGGGACCGGACCCTCCAACAGACCGCAACAGCGGCCGGAGGCACGCATCGCGGCTCTCCCCGACTCAGCGGGAGAGCCGCTCATCTAAAATGCGGCAAAACCCATAATGCCTTGCAGGCCAGGACCGGCCTGCAAGGGCAACACAGCGTTTTCCCGGCTTGTGGTGGCCCCAGGAGAGCGGGGTCACCACCATACAGGTGCAAAGGTGCTGGGGGAGCTGCTGAAGAAGCGCAGTCTCCCCCCCAGCACGAAGAGGAGTCCCTCCCTAAGTCACATGGGGACTTGAAAGGAATAACCCCTCAAAGGGCTCAGTCTGCATTTAACATCTTCTAGGCTGGAACTTTTGTTCTACAGCTGAGGGTGTATTGAAAAGTGCCTAACGGAGTGAAGGGCTGAGTTGGGGATGTCTGGAGAAGGGCATCCCCTGGAGATGAAGAGGTGTAGAGGTGTAATTGCACCACAAATGCATTTATTAACGGTTATTTATTGTTAGAGGGACTGAAAAGCACATGTGTAATGTGAAGTACCTGTGTAAGGTGATGTCATAAGCAAAGTGGGTTATGTTGCCAGACATTCCTGCTAGGGTGTCTGGCTGTATATGCGTAATCCTGTGATTTCATCTGTGATGCCTTTAGAGGCTGTAATTGCAATGCATTCTAATGATCCACAAACGTGCTGAGTACTGTTATTCTAAAGTGTGCGTAAACATGTATTTTTGCTGCTGCGCTTAAGTGAGGAACAACCCAGACTGTTAGCCCTGAATATGTAGGGGTGCATACTGTATGGTCAATATAAGATGCTCAGTCAGGGTTTTGTGTCACTAGGGCAGGTGAACCTTTTTTTTAAATGCGTGTTGAGGTAATGGGGTGGGTCGCCACTGGGATGGTGCCAGTGCGCAGGGCCCTCGCTCCAGGTTATGCTCAACACACTGCATTAGGGGGCAAGATGATGTGCATACATGGGAGTGGTGGTACTAGACCCCACCCCCCCTTTTGGGAGGGGTGGAGATGTTACGCATGTAAATTGGTGCATAGTATTGAGTAGTGTGTGTGTTTAATAAATGTACTCTTACTTTTATAAAGCAAAGTACAGGCTGGACAATCAATTATTGAGTGTTATTTCTGCGCACCTGCAAATGGCGATTACTAGCCCACACCACCTCCCTTGAGTAAGCCTCAGACTGCTCTGCAACGCTACCCTCTGAGAGTCAGGCGCTACAATTGGGTGTTTGGTTCCCAGTGAAGGACAAATGTAGTCATGTTATTTGTGCAGGCCTCACAGATGCTGCCTCGTTTTCCAACACATGTTTTCACTACAAATAGTTTGTGTGGGGTGTAGTGGGGAGAAACTTAGCGGGAAAAGGTGGCGTGAGGAGCAAGTCAAATAGGAAGAGCTGGGAAGAGAAAAAGGGTGGCAGGGTGGCTAGAGTGGATGAAGAGGTGGAGTAGGGAAGAAAGGAGCAGGAGTGGGGGGCAGGAAAGGGTATGACAGGAGAAGTGGGGCGGGCAAGAGGGGATAGCGGTGCAAGCTGAGAGAGGATAGGTGAGTGGAGTAAGAGGTTGGTAGTATAGGAGGGGGCAGAGGTTAGAGTGCAGAGTAAGTCTAGGGGACTGATTTACAAAGGTTTTGCCCAGTGTGCATTACTTTTATAACGCAGAACCCATGCAAAATGCTTTTCAGAATTTAAAAACCAACACAAATTGGTATTTGCTCTAGTTTGTAAGAAAAAGTAACACAAAGCAGAGCAAAGCACTGCCATGTGCTACTTTGCATCAATGGGGCGTTCCATGGGTGGTACATGGGCATTCCTGTGCAACCACCTATTTATTTTTTACACGACATCCTCGCTACTAAAAATAGTAGGCAGGGATTTGCGCCAAAAATTAACGCCACTTGAAAGCAGGAGTTAACAAGCATTGGCATAGCCAATAGGTCTCGCTTTTGGGACCTTATAAGTATTTAGTTATGCAGCACAATATCCTTGGTGCAACAACATCAACTGTTGCATGGCTAAACACTTATAAGGTCCAAAAGCAAGACCTATTGGCTATGCCAATGCTTGCTTTGGCTATGTTGTCGATATTTATTTGCCGATTAATTATCCCTTCCTAACATAAGTCTATGTGTGTTGTAGTTAAAACGTGTCTGTTTATCCTTAATGTAGGGTAAACTTTTGAAAATCAGTTTTACAGAGCGCAAAGCGGACACAAAGGTATTGGAGCGCTTTCCTGTTCACCAGTAAAACATTTTGTTTTTTTATGACTAATGCACATGTGCATTAAGGATGTAATTGGTGAAAACGTAAATATTTGTAGCAATTGTTCCAAGCCTTAACGTTTAAATTGACGACTTGTTAAAGCTACACTAGAAGGGCTCACTCAGCCATTAGTTATCTTTTGTACATTAATATATCCATGCACTCGCTAAGGCATCCAACGGCTGAGCTTTCTTCACAGTCAGCTATTCACCCGGAGAGAGAGAGACAGACAAACACATACGCACACACACGCACACACACACATACACTCGTCAATGAAGAAGCAGGTTCGCTTATAAAAACAGCCCGTTCCATTGACTTTGTCAATTTTTATTTAAATGGGAGTTCAAGCCAGAGCACGCAGACAACAAATTGCCTGAAAGATAGAAATGCCTTACAAGCAAACAAAACCAGCACGCGTGTGGCGTGTGCTTGGAAATATTTCCATTTTCGATTCACTCGTGCACGTCTATGTCTGGAATTTGTCTTAGTTACAAGCATTTTTCCTTGTCCTGTGCACGAATAAATAAACAAAATAAAAAAACGGACCCGATAGCGCTAAATTTATAGTTAATTAGGCTGTAAAGAACAATATAACACAAATAGCAATAAAATAACTAATAAAACACAATCAAGACATAGCCGTGCACGAGTGAAACAAAAATGGCAATATTTCCAAGCATTATCCATAACATTTAGGTAAGGCTAAGGCTTTTAAAGCAAAGCGGACATAAAAGCGCAGAAAAAAGACATTAAAAAAAGCTGTGCTAAGGCTTTCAAAGCAAAGTGGAAGGCTTTGAAAGCAAAGTAGATAAAAAGCACATTTAGGTAAGGCTAAGGCTTTTAAAGCAAAGCGGACATAAAAGCGCATTGACTGATGGTGATATTTCAAAACACGCATTCACTAATGCTGATAAGTGCGTGCGTGTATGCGTGTGCAGGGAAGAAGTATGAGTCATTCTGCTGCAATGCGAGTACAAAAACAAGCATTGGCCGCGCGGCCGTGCGAGACGCGCTCTGTGGTGGGGGAGGGGGAGGAGCGGGAGAGCAAGTGACGCGCGGCCGTGAAAGTGACACGGCCGCGCGGCCCCGAGACACGCTCTGTGGTGGGGGAGGGGGAGGAGCAAGTGAGGAAAGCCAGATGGCGCCTGGAGCATGCGAGGAATGCGCGTTACTGTGCGTGTACTCGCATGCTCTAGGCCAGCCAAAAGTTGTGGTCGCATTTCTGCAAGCCCACTACAAAATGTCTCGCCCAGAGCCAGTGCTGAAGCGCTGGCTTTCAGGGCGAGACCTAAAAAGGAGAAATGCATTTATTTCTCTTAACTTTTTCCACTTTGCATGTGTGCTGCACTGTGCAGCACACATGCAAATTATGAAAAGTTTTAAAATTAGTCTAAGCATAGTATTTTGTACCGGACAGTACCCTTCCAGTACAAAACCTATACTAGACTCACGTAGACACCTTTGCACTATGGTGCAAAGGTGTGTGCGTGGAGCTAGGCAGCATGATTGTGCACCATTGCTAGAGAGAGAGCTGGAAAGTGTCATATTTCTGTAGATATGGCGCTTTCCCGCTCTCTCCCCGCGTTGTGTGACAGGGTCATACATCTGGCCCTAGGTGGTGAATAGTGAAAGAGGCAAGAAAGGAAGAGGGAGAAGGAAGTAGTAGGTGGGTTGCGAGGGAGAAAGGAAGTAAATATCTATCTGGGAAGTGGGAGACCACTGAGAGCTTTGGGTGAAAAAAAGAAGGGCTTTTTTCTAGTGAGCCACATCGTAGAGCTGGACAAGAGCGGGAATCTGAACACAACTTGCACTATCAGCACGTAAATGAATAATATGGAGTCCATAGAGTACTGCTAGAAAGATGTTCCAAGCCCACCATCTAGCTTAACATTTCTAAGCTCACCTGGGGGCAGAGCCACAAAGTCACCAGGAAGGTAAAAGGCAATGAGGTACACCTAGACATGCCATAAACACAGCCAACAGGAAGACACAGATTCTAAAGCCAAGTGATAACGGTTACAAATTCACCAGGCACTGATGAAGATCTCGGAAGCATTTTAGGTTATTTGCACTGAAAATGGAGGACTTTAAAAGTCGATTTCACTAAATTATTTTTTCTCTTTTCCAAATATGGAGCGGTTAAGAAACATTTTCAGGAAAGCGGATATTTAGCTGAAAATACGGAATAAATGCTGCATAGGAGAAGCTGAAATTCAGAGGCACTTCTTCCTATGGTCGCAGATTTTTAGAGTACTAGTCAAAATCATTTTTGCTGTTTGGGTCCCTCTGTCCCCTAGCAACAAGGCAATATTTAGACCATTTGTTGGTGTCTTGGGCCTTCTTGTGGTCATTCGTGGTAGTGCATAAGCCATTAGACACATCAGCATGTTAACTTTTGTCAGACACCTATAAACAATTTCTGTTATGCTGTTAGCATGACCCTTGCCCCAGTCACCAATTCATGATCTTGTGACCTACCAGAAACCACAATTACACACATGCTGCTCTCGAGACAAACGGGAGAACAGCCAATGCTTAAAGGTGGATTTATGTAGGGAACAGTCATGGAATGCTCAGTATGAGGCCCCTGAATGGCAGTGAAGTGGCAAAGCTCAGTGATAGCAGTTCGGTACCCCCTGTTACTCGAGGCAGTCTTTTGTTTGTGTTGTGCCACAGGATGTGAGATTTCATTTTACTAGAAAGATTAAATCCTTAGGCTCAGGTTTTGTTTCATATTGACCTCTTAGCAGCACGGGATCTCTGACATAATACCTATCCTACAAATATCTTTTAGCATAGCACTGGCTCCGGGCCTGGTTAGTCAGAGTCAGTTACCACCAGTACCAGTCAGCAAAAAGTTGGGGGCACAGGATGACTTTGCAACAAGGCCTCTTTCTGCACCTCTGTTGGTTCTTTCTGCATATCTCTTGCTTCTTTCTGCACCTTTCTTTGTCCTTCTGGACTTCTGTTGCCTCTTTCTGCATTTCTCTTGCTTCTTACTGCGCCTTTCTTCCTCTTTCTGCACATGTCCTACCTCTGTAGGCATAGTTAGAAATTATCATTTAAAAAACCTTTGAAATTCATTCAGAAAACCATAGGTTTCAGGGACATTATAGTTAGAAATTAGCATTTAAAAAACCTTTAAAATTCACTGAAAAAACCATAGGTTTCAGGGACGTTATAGTTAGTTGGACATTTCACTCGTACAAAACCTGAGAAATTCGTCCGTTATAGTTAGTTGAGCTAACTATAACTTGCGCCCCCGCAATGCACTGCTGATGACGTCACATATTGCATCATTCATGACATGGTCAGTGACATCACTGATGACATCACTGATGACATCTCAAATGACATCACTGATGACATCATCCAGTGACTGTGTTTCTGTAAAGTTTAAATATGTTTTATATATATATATATATATATATATATATATATATATATATACCAAGGTGTACTGAAGAATGAGTGGGTGTATAAGTGTCTGAACGGATGATTTAGTAGGTGCCTGACTGACTGTATAAGTGAGTGATTCAACGTGTCTGACTGAATGCATGGGTTAGTGACTAAACTGTGTAAATGTCTGTATCAGTCTGTCAGTTGGTGTGTAAGCGGCTGCATGGGTTGGTGAGTAGCTACATGAGTGTCTATATGGGTTATTGATTGGTTGTCTGAGTATCTGTATGGGTGCCTGAGTGTCTGTGTGGGTGTGTGGGGGGTGTGTGACTCTGTGCATAGATGTGTGAGTGGGTGATTCACTGGGTGTATGGGTTCAAGAGTGCATCTGTGAAGGGCTATATGGGTGGGTGAGTGTGTGTATGGGTGTGTTGGTGAGTGAATGGATGTCTCAGTGTTACATGTGTGAGTAACTGCATATGTGAAAGGCAGTATATGTGAATGTTGGAGTATATAAATGACTATACGTGAGAGTGAGTGATTGTGAGAGTGGCTGTATGGATGAGTGTGCTTGTATCATTGATTGTATAAGAGAGTAAGTATGTGTTATTATCTGTATGAATAAGTGAGGTGGTGTGTGTATAACTGTATAGGTGAGTAAATGGGAATGTGATTGATTCTTTGCATGACTGACTAGGTGTGTGAGTAACTCTATGGATGAGTGGCGGTGTGCGAGTGTCTGTATAGGTCTATGAGTGCAAATGATAGTGCTGTATTGATGAGTGACTGCATTTGTGAGTGACTGTATGGGTGAATGAGTGGATGTGTGTGTGGACCTAGGAATCAGTGACTGGGTATGTAGTAACTGGTATTGGTGTGTTTATGGTTTCGAAAATGGTAGTCTGTATTTTAGAGTAGGTGTATCAAAGGTTATATTAGAGTGTGAGGAGGTGCATCAGATTATCACGTGGATGATGTCATCAGTGATGTCAATTGAGATGTCATCAGTGATGTCACTGACCATGTCATGAATGATGTAATATGTGACGTCATCAGCAGTGCATTGGGGGGGCGTGAGTTATAGTTAGCTCAACTAACTATAACGGCCGAATTTCTCAGGTTTTGTACGAGTGAATTGTCCAACTAACTATAACGTCCCTGAAACCTATGATTTTTTCAGTGAATTTCTATGGTTTTTTAAATGCTAATTTCTAACTATAATGTCCCTGAAACCTATGGTTTTCTCAATGAATTTCAAAGGTTTTTTAAATGATAATTTCTAACTATGCCTACAGAGGTAGGACACGTGCAGAAAGAGGAAGAAAGGCGCAGAAAGAAGCAAGAGAAATGCCGAAAGAGGCAACAGAAGTCCAGAAGGACAAAGAAAGGTGCAGAAAGAAGCAAGAGATATGCAGAAAGAACCAACAGAGGTGCAGAAAGAGGCCTTGTTGCAAAGTCATCCTGTGCCCCAAACTTTTTGCTGACTGGTACTGGTGGTAACTGACTCTGACTAACCAGGCCCGGAGCCAGTGCTATGCTAAAAGAGACTTAGAATACAGTGAAAACACCTACATACACTAGGGTACTCTATGGGTTGGGGTACCCCTGTGATTGGCATGACCTCCCCTGTAAGGCCCTAGTATATAATAGGGCAGGGGGATTAAAACTACCTCTAAGTCAGAGGTGCAGAAAGATGCTTCTTTAAGTAGAAGTCACGCTTGCAGAGTGGTGGAGAAAGGGTGCTGGGCCTCCGACCAGCACTCATGAATTTCGCTACGTAGGACTTATAGGAAGTACCAGGAGGGCTTCTTGGCCCCCAAAGTCCCTCAGGAGAAAATTGGACTTCATCCCCCATCCCGTAGTCTGCCAGGAGGCACGTTTGCAGAGTGGTGGAGAAAAAGTGGCATGGCCTCCAAAGACGTCTTAGCAATCCCACTGTGTGGAACTTACTGGAGATAACAAGAGGGGTAGTTGGCCCCCAAGGACATCCCTGGGGGCCAACTACCCCTCCTATTACCTCCAGTAAGTCCTAGACAGCAGGATTGCTAAGTTCTTATAGCAGGCCACGCCCCCTTTGCCCACCACTGTGCAAATGCGCTCCCTGGCGCGCTCTTGGATGGGGATTGAAGTCCCCTTCGCTGCTGGGGGTCCTTTAGGGGCCAACTAGCCTACATCTTACCTCCAGTAAGCCCCACACAGTGGGATTGCTGAGAGGTGGACACAGGCCACGCCCCCTTTCTCCACCACTCTGCAGACGCACCTCCTTGCGCGTTCTGGGTTGGAGGATTAAGTCCCCTTGAATCCTGAAGGTCCCTGGGGGCCAACTAGCCCACCAGGTATCTCCAGTAAGCGCGACAGAGCTGCATTGCAGCGAGGTGGTCCGAGGCCACGCCCCTTTTTACACCACTCTGCAAACACGGCTCCTGGCCGATATATCACTAGAAGATCCCAAGTGTTACAGCTGAAGATAAACCACACGGGCACAGACTCCAATTGATGTGTAGATTTATTGCATAATTAAATGGTCCAAATGACGCATTTCGGCCGCCGACCTGCGGCCTTGATCATATCAAATATATATATATCACAAAAAATCCCTTTTGCCACTGCTGGCAAAGAACGGACTCCAACATAACGTGCTGCAGTGCTTTTATTGAAACATGCCTGTATGACGCGTTGGGACCACACACTGTGGCCTTGTTCACATACATATATATATATTTCATATATAAATAAAAACAAACTATATATTATACTACAAAACTAAAACATAAATTAGCGTTTACTAAACAAGGACTGAACTGATAAAATAAATTCAAACTTTACTAAACCAACCAATAAAATAACACTATAAACAACCTTAACCAATAAAATCAAACAAACAATTAAGCCAACAATATAAAAGTCACATTAATTAAAACAGCTAAATACTCCCAAAATGATTAATACAGAAATAAATCATCTCAAAAACTACAATTTCATGTAAGTAATAAATATATTTAAACTAAAAATTAACTGTTAATAAGCTAACAAATATAATTTAACAAATATATTGTAATACTCTCTAACTTTTATCTTTTAACATAGACTAAGGAAAACCAACTTCCAAACCAACAAACTGCCTGAAAATATCAGCTTTATCAAAGCACCAACAATATATAATAAAGTAAGTATGCATATATATTAATTTAAAAACTCTCCCAGCCAATGACCAAACGTGCAGCAAAATACCATATTTAGTTAATATAACTTTTGTTTTCTCTTTCAACAGAAAAGTCAGCACCTGCTCCATGTTAAAATGAGAAAAAACTTCAAAACTATTTTAAACATCTTAACAAAACATACAAGTAAATAAATAACAAGTAACTGAATTTTTAAAAATAGTAATAAAAAAGAAACAAAAGTCAATTTATAATATATTTATACTATTAAACTATTTACAGATACATTGACAGAAGAGGCTAAATATATAACTTCACAGAAAGAGAAACAATTATTAAACCATATGGGCTAAACCTAGAGCCAAGAAAGTGCATCAACAGAAACCATAAACAGGAAATGTACTAAATATTGTTCAACTGCATGCTATGGGAAGGGAACTACAAAAGATACATTTGTAAAAAAAGTAAAAGAGAACAACCACTCACCAAATGTTACAGAAATAGAAGTTAGAGAAACCTTACAAGATATAAGATAGGCAAGCACTAGAATCCAGGAACCTACAGACAAAATCCTGAAAGACATACTACCCAAAAAGTCACCATGCATATAACAGGCCAACTAGCACCTAATCCTACTTTAAAACCCTTAATTGCATGCACTAAAAAAGCCACCAGCGATACCCCACCTGCCCCTAGAACTTACCAAGACATAGATATACCCGACTATTTAAAACTAACACATAATTAGGAACCCTTCCTTTTAATTACAATTTAAATAATGAAAAACAAATCTTAGGGCCTGATTTAGATCTTGGCGTAAATGGTCCTGCAGTCAGTTTTTCGACAGAATGACCGTCCAACTAGTTGGCAGTCTGCCCGCTCTATTTAGATGCTGGCGGGTCCATAGATGAAAAACCGCCATGGTCCTGCCGTCACCACTAGGAAATCTTGACCGCATCGACGGCGGGATAGGCTAAAGTGGCTGTTGGAGGGAGGACCGCCTGTTTCCCCACCGGCCCAATCACGAAGCGCCTTCCCACTGACGTCACTGTGGTGGTAAACCCTCCAATCCTGAGTTGGCAGAATGGAAAGGATATAAGGCACAAACTCACCTTTACTCACCTTCACACTTCCTGTACCACCATAGATGCGATCCTCCAAGTCCTTGCCTTGTTTTTGCTTCTTGATGACGAAGAAAACCAACACCGTAGTGGAAGCAACCAACGGTAAGCAGCACTTTTACCTGCTTCCATTGACTTGTCAGTTAACATATGCACAGGACTCGTGCATTTATAAATCTCACATACAAGCAATAGCATATCAATGTGCAATCATATGTCGATAATGTTGAAGTGTAAGATATTTAAATTAACACACCTGTAACATCACATTGCTTGTACAAATCTGATGCAAGCTACCTACCAAAAAATGGACACATGCACAAAAAAGAATATCCAAATAAATGTAAAAAAAAAAATCACCCTTCAGGTGTGCTTTAAGAAATATTTAAATTCCACAGATTAAAAACATATGCAACACATATCATAGGGATAAGTACCATTAAACATCATGTCAAAATTGCACTAGACAAGGTGTAACCTTTACCATATAGATTACCAGTAAAATCAGTGTCAGCACCAAATTTGCATCTTACAACATATCCATCCATGTAATATTTCCCATTGTCTCTTGCAAGTCCTGCACTGGAACCAAGTCCAAGACATACAAACCTCTTCATACTGATCAGAAATAAAGGTGAAACAAACACACCTGTAGTAACACATTAATAAAAAATATGTCACATCAATTAGGTGGTGCAAGTGGCAATTACAATGATGAATGCCTGCCCCTAAATTCAAATGACCATCACATAGCATGTCAAACAGTGTATGCACATAAACTAGACATTAAAAAAATGTTGTATAACCTGCCATCATGGCAAACAAAAGATAAGCACTTCACATTAAACTAGTAATGCCAGGACTAATTTGGTCAAATATAAAAAATGTATTTATTGAATAACATGAGGTACGTCTGTTAAATTAAACTTTAAGCCAATTGGCAGTCCACAATTGTCCATATTCTGTGCAGTGGCACAAAGCTTGCCTCCTAATACACAATCCAGGGGGAACCACCTCAGGAACGGGCATCCAGTGGGCAGAGCAGGCACCTCACATATCTTACATGGGGGCGTTGGGTTTGGGAGGGATGATCTTGTGTTTGGGAAGGGTGTCCTTGCATTTGGAAGGGGTGGGTTGGGAAGTTAAAGAGGTGGATTTCCGTTTGGTAAGGGTGGGTTTTAAAGTGGAATGGGAGGATTTCCGTTCGGTATGGGTGGTTTGGGAAGTGGAAGGGGTGGATTGGCTTTTTGGAGTGGTGGATTGGGATGTGGAATGTGTGGGTTGGGGTGTGGGAGGGGTAGATTGCCATTTGGTAGGGGAGGTTGGGGAGGGGTTAGGACAAAGGTAAAACCGGGATCTTCCATGGGAAAGCTGATGTGGGAGGGAGTGGGGTTTGGGAGGTAGAGGGAGTGGCAGTGTCTGATGTGCATGTGTCTGTTGTGGGTGCAGTTACCTGTGGTTGCGGTGCATACTGGGCAAATTTGGGTGTGTCTTGTGTCGTAGGTGTCTGTTGTGTGGTTGATTGTGGACCGCTGCGTTTTGTGGGTGTGTACTGTAAGCTAAGTATATCTGTGGATGGGTGTGCTGTGGATGTGCGTGCTGTGAGTGTGGTGCATGTGGATGTAGTGGTGCATGTGGATGTGGTGGTATCTGTTTTGTCTGTGGACGTGCTGGGTTTGTGTGTGTGTGGTGCATGTGGTTGTGGTGTCTGTGGATGTACTGGGGCATGGGTGGTGCATGTGGGTGTGGTGGTGTCTGTGGATGTGCTGGGGCGTGGGTGGTGCATGTGGGTGTGGTGGTGTCTGTGGATGTGCTGGGGCGTGGGTGGTGCAAGTAGATTTGGTGGTGTCTGTGGATGTGCTGGGGGTGTGGGTGTTGCATGTGGTGGTGTCACTGTTGTCTGTGGATGTGAGGATGGTGGGGTGGCAACCGTGGGTGTGGTGTCTGTATGTTTGGCTGAATGCATTTTTTGTGGGGTTGTGTGTCCGTGTGGGTGTGCTGCTTCTGTCTGAGTGGGTGCATGTAAATGTGAGTGTGTGCTTGGGACAGGTCTGGGAATAGGGGATGGGGAAGGGGTGGAAGTAGGTCACAAGGTTGGGATGGATTGGAGGCTGCGGTGAGTGAGGAGGCCAAACTCTGAAAAGACCCCTGTAGGCCAAACACTGCACTATGAATGCCATCCAGGTAGGCTATCATGTGTTGCATATGGCAGCCAAGCCTCTGTATGTCATTTAGTAGTGCAGTCTGACCTACAGAGAAGTTCCTGAGGAGGTCAATAACCTCCTCACTCAGTGCAGCTGGGGTTGCAGGGGGGGGAGGTGCCTGGAGCGAAGGAGATGGCACCCCTCTTACGGGTGCGGCTGTGAGCAACTGGGTGGAGAGCACACAGCGAGGGTGTGTACAAGAATGCAGTTGTAAGACTTCCTGTCAGGTCCACCACCACTAGGGAGTGCTCACTGGAGGATGCCTTAGAGGAAGATGTTGATGAGCTGACGTCCTCCATTGCACTGCCCTCACCCTCCGGGCCACTGGGTCACTCAGTGTTAGAATTGTCAGCACCGAAACCACTGTGGCCAGCTGCTTTCCCGCCGATGCTGGCGCTTTCTCCTTTGCTTGCCCTGGGTGATGCTGAAATGACATATACAATAGGTTTATTGAATCAGTGTAAACCCAACTGATCATGACCTTTGACACAAAACAGTTTCAAAGTTTTCACAGTTCACTTGCTTCAAGGCTCTCAAAATTTGCTTCAACATTAGCATGAGCTCATGCTAGTATGCAACCTTTTCAGAACTCATGTGGTCACAGTTATGCCATTCCTCATGATATCTCCTATATCATGTATGATCTTGTCTCTAATCCATCAATATGTATCTCCAGGTATTGCTTCAAAACCTCTGAATGGTAGGCCGTGTAGTTTAGAGTAGTGACCTAATGTCACAAACAAGGATATCTACCAAAAAAACCTTTGTGCAGTGTCTTCACAAGGCCCTAATTACTGCATTCTGTTCACTTTCAAAAAGTTAAATATGTTTAAATGTGAATCAAGAAATACTGCCTTGCTGTACCAATATTAGCATAAACTGAAAGCAGGTCAACTTTGTTTGGGCATTTCACAATAACACTCACTCCAAAACACTAAAGTATATGTCTGCTGTCAAAATTGATTAATTAATTCTGAACTGAAGTAGCTTAGCAATGTATCACATACTAAATAGATACCTAGGCTGTTGAAAACAGTCAGAAACACACATTTGGGGGGATTGACAAATGACTTCTACAGCAAAAGTAAATACATAGCCCTAGAGAACATTTCCAATACACTTCAGTACAGAGCAAATACATTCTCACCTTTCACTCCTAAATGCCTCTAGTTATTTAAAGTTTGTTGTGTCTCGGTGAAATTGCTCCACTAAATATGGTGCCTTTCACTGTATTCCAAAATGTTTTAGAACATCACAGTACTTTTTTGCATACACTAATTCCTATGTAATGCTTACTTCAAACACTCACATCAACACGAATAGGCAACATATTGCACCTTGATGCATGTCAACAGTTGCCTGATGATGAGTCATGAGTTTGGCATGATTTTGAGTTTACCTGGTTGAATACGCCTACATTCATGTAATGGGACTTTTCATCTTCAAAATTCCTGTAGGTGCGCCATTTATCTCCATCATTGTTTCATCATCTGGACATGACAAAGGGCATTGTGAAATTGCTAAAGGCTAAACATTAATAATTATGGCACTTTAAATATGTATGAACCAGTATTTCTGATGCAAAACACCATTTGGGATATGCTTAGAGTCCAATATGTGTACACATTACTGTCTGTGTTACCACAATAATTGTATACCTATCACAATTATTTGTCAAAACACAGACTGGCTTACACACACATATTTGTGAAGGAGTGAGACATCATGCACAGTGATAAGTGGCCGCTGTGAATTAGAGGCCTGAAGTTTGGACATGAAATTCTTTGAAATGTGAGTCAATTGAAAAGAAATGTTAGCTCAATAAGTCAGGGAACTCTCCCTTTCAACTGTTGTCCATTTAAAAGCATTCAAGGGCATATTTTAAGCACACCTCAAATTTTGAGCTGCAAAGGATATATGCTCTTGACAGCTATACCTCAGTGCTTCAGTTGTATGACCCTGTGACTCAGCCCCAGGCTGGCCCATGATTCTGAGTGAGCAAGGCTCAATGACAGGCCTTGCTATCTGCAGCTTGATGATCATGATGTCACATGAACATCATCTTTCCTCAACTTTTAAATTACAAGGGTCAACTTGTACCCGTCCAATAAGTGACCTCAAGGCTGTGTGCTACTCTGAAGAGGTCTGGGAGATACTCGTATCTCCCAAACTACATTTTGGAGAGCCCTGATCTAGGCTGAGGGATTTGTGGGACTGTGCACATAGCTAACATCATTTTCAATAGTTTTTTACTAGGCTCGGGCATAAAACTCAGTTCCACTTGCAGGGTTTGCGGAATTCGGACACTTCATGCTACGCAGAGGAGCACGGAGTTCCTGAATTTAGCCTTTCAAGCATGCAGCAGAGTTTTTTTCTGTTCGTGAACTCAAGATTTGTTTTGGCACTCACTCACAAGCGCTACGATACTCAAGCACGCGTGTGACTTTGCGCTTGCTCGCACTGCTAGCGAGGTCCTGCGAGACTTCGTGCTCATTTGCACGCCTTCTGGCCGTGTTGGTGCCAATGTAGTGCTCATTGCAAATGGAGCGCTCAAGCAGCATTTGTGCTTGAGAAGGTTCTGAGAGGCTTTTCAAGTGGATTTTCTTTTCCAGCTGGCCGTTGGATTTGTTCTTTTTATGCCAGAAGCCTTTTATTCACTTTTTTTCCAACAGGAAGGAAGTGCTCCAGAGACTCTAACTCTCTGTTCCTGTCCAGCAGGCTCCTCCCATTGCTTTGTCCATCTCTTGGTCACTTTTCATTGGGATTTGGAGTTGGAAGGATCACTCTCCTTGTCTGCTGCATATAGACCATTGGAATTAAGGACTTTGTATTTGAGATTTCACAAGTAAGTTGAAAAACTGGGTATAAGAGTATAGTTTGTTTGATTGGGGGCATGCACCAGGATTTATTTGTACTTTTATTCGATTTTTAAAATTTATTGTGGTGGGTGGCCTGCAGTTTCAGCAGGGGTCTAGTCATTTTTTTGCATGTAATTTTTATTCTTTTATAAAGGAAACATATTGCACAGTTCACTATATTTTCTTCATTTTTTAGAAAATGAATTTGCAATATCCATATAATTCACTATGTTGCCTAGTCTGCACAATGAGCCTTCCAGGCAATAGGTCCGATAGTAGTTATGGGTGCATGAAAAAACTGTTTCTGTGGTGTGTGTTGAATTGAAACATCATTTAGGCCTTGGATGGCATTGGATTAAACTACAAAATGTGTTTTTTGGGGGTATTTTATGTTTTTTTCCTGCAAACATTGTATAGGTGGGGCAATTATATTTGATGCCTTTAGAGGATGTATGCTGTTGTAAAATTTCTTAGGCCAGTTAATTTTCCTTTTGGCATTCCTGAATTAATGCTCTTTTTTCTGTGTTACCATGCCTCCTTTGTCTGGCCAGCGTGTGTTTGCCATAGGCCACCATTTGTCTTTGTTCTCCATGCCATGTGGACAGGGGCCATTTTTGTATAGTCAGTGCCCATGGGCCTGTATCTGTTCTTTGTTTTCCATGCCTCCTGCTCGTTGTTGTTTGACCATGTGGCTGGTGGCAATATTGTGTAGGCAGCCAGTTTGCTTTTGCCACAGGCCTGCATGTTTTCTTTTCTGTGGCCATACCTCCTTGCTGGTTGTTGTTGTTCTTACGACCATGTGGCTGGTGGGCATTTTGTGTAGCCAACCAGTGGGCTTTTGCCATAGGTAGGCATGTATTCTTTGTTTTCCAGGCCTCCTGCTTGTTGTTGTGACCATGTGACTGGTGGCCATTTTGTGTAGGCAGCCATGTGCTGTTGCCATAGGCCTGCACATGTTCTTTGTTGTGGCCATGCCTCCCTGTTGGTTATTGTGACCATGTGGCTGGTGGCCATTATGTTTAGGCAGCCAGTGTGCTTTTGTCATAGACCTGCATGTGTTCTTTGTGGTGGCCATGGTTCCTTGCTGGTTGTTGTGACCATGTGGCTGGAGGCCATTTTTTGTAGCCAGCCAGTGTGCTTTTCCATTGGCCTGCATGTGTTCTCTGTTCCCCATACTTTCTTGCTCAGTGTTGTTGACCATGTGGCTGTGGCTGGCAGCCATTTTGTGAAACCAGCCAGTGTGCCTTTGCCATAGGCTTGCATGTAGGGCTGAGATGTCAGTTTAATAATAACATCCTTGAGGATAATTTCACTTACTGTTATTTTTATTATTTGCATTTTTTATTTCATTTTTTTACTTACATTTTTTATGTACATTTTTTTAATTCTAATTTTTAAAATTAAATATACATTTTTTATTTTTTTATTGTACTTTTTATTTTTAAAAAAAGTTTTAAATGTATTTTTTTTAATTAAAATTAAAAAAAGTTGTTTTAATTGTAAATTATTGTTTCGCGTTTTGCCTAGGTCGATCCATCAATCCATCCATCCATCCACCCATCCATCCATCCACCTTGGTGCACAGCCATTCAACAACATTCAGTTTATTAGGTAAATAGTTCAATTTCTTCCTGGTGGACACCCTGGCTGAGGTGCACTTTAGACTAGCATCCTTTGTTTTTTAAAATATTAGTATTCCATTTACCCATTTAGTTACCTGAGTGCCACAGGTGTCTTCCTTAGAATATATTGAACATAAAGGAAAGAGCTCTATCATTCTGTATATTGTGTGTTATATTCTGATGGGGAACTATGGTATGGTGGTGTTAACAAAACAACCACACTAATATTGCTTTTGTCTGTACTAATTCAAACTGCAAACAATGCCACGTTTCACACTAAGGGGTCGATTCCGATGTTGTTCGGAAGGGCTCTGAATCGGATTTGTGTTTGCCGAATCTGATCCGGAGCCCTTGTTTCCGACCGACTCGTTCCCAGTTCCGAACAACCAAGTACGATGCCTGGAAACCGTTAGTGCTGACCGAACAGGTTCCAAAAGGCATTCGGACAGGACGAGCCTTTCCGGAGCCGATGGACTTGGTTTCCGAACGAGCGAATACGATGACCGATTCGGACAGCCTTTTCGATTCGGTTTGCCCGGAACGAAACGGCTGTCGGAATCGGTCTTTGGGGGCACGTAGCAGGCTACCCTTCACCCGGGGCCCTCCGAATTGGGCCCGTGGGAGTACCCATGGGTCCCCTCTTCCCAACCATGCACAGTGTGGCAGGCACCATGGGGTACCCGCCACAGGGTGCACAATTTTCCCCAGCCACCCCTTTATTCAATGGGAGCCTGGGTTCTCATACTAAACACAGGCTCCTATTGAAGTCAATGGGAGTCCAACCGAATCGTATATGGATGCATCGTACTCGCTCAGTTGGACTCCCCTGATCCGAGTTGTATGGAAAGCATTCTGGGTCCGATTCGGTAGGTATGCTTTCTGAACGAGATCGGAATCGGGCCCTACATGTTTTTCTTGCTTGTTTGTTTTTAGGTGCACAAGACAAGAGAAAGACAGCACCTGCAGTACTGCCAAACAGAAGGCCTGTACAGTCACATGCCAGTCCTCCAATCACTTCCGCTTGTGCGGCTTGGTCCCACTGCCAAATGAGATCTTTAAGATGGCCCCAAAGAAAGATGCAGCCACGAAAATGGCCAGTGAGAAAAAGCAACTTTCCACCACTGGCGTGCCAGCCAGAACCTTTTTCAGGAAAATTGTGCCTGCTGCATCGGCCCCCGGGGAGCAAGCCGGGAGAAGCACTCCTGCATCAACAGCACCACCCAATTAAAGCCCAGGACCATGCCTGTCAGTGAGGCAGCCACTGCAATCATGTTGATGCCGACAAGTAGTGACTTTGAATTGGATTCGTCCCTTTCTCAAAGTAGTACACAATTGTTTCAGGAAACAGAGCAAAGAGGACAGCAGCCGCAGCCAGCAATAGCACATTTTCCTGATGTTCGAGCAGAACAGGAGGGTGAGCTTCCTTCCGAGCAAGAACCTCCTCTTTTAGAATCATTGGCTCCCAGATCTCCAACAAGGAAAATGAAGGGTAATACTCCACAATCTTCTCCAAGCACCACTTTTGATGATGATGATAGGGATATGGAGTGGACCCCAGCAGAGTCTAGGAAACAACAGAGGCAAGGGAAAAGAAAAGTTGCTGAAAGACTTAGACTTATGGAAGGGGATGATGAAGAGGATGACGATGATGACCCAGTCATTGTGGAATGTGACACAGAGGAGTCTGACATTGCTATTCAACCAGCTCCAAGGGATGTGGCACAGGTAGCACTGCCAGCTCCCATATTTGGAAAGCCCCAGCTGAGACCTGCACTAACCCTTACCTCGGAGAAGCAGAGAGGCACTCAACGACATGCCCACCTATCTCCACCAGTTCGTCTTCAGGAATTGGCAGTGGCACAGTAAAAAAGTACTTCTCCCCAGTTTGTGACTTTTTTATGGTTAGCAAAGAGGGAAAGCACATTGAAGTATGCCACATTTGCCACACTAATGTTCGTCAAAGTAAGCCTGGTACAAATTATGGTACTGGAGGCCAAACGACCCATATGACAAAAACACCACACAATCAAGTGGGAGGAGCACCTTGAAAAAATTGCTGAACCTGGTTGTGGTGGTGAGGAGAGCCAGGTAACATCAGCTACAAGTCCAATCATGGTGGAAGGTGATGATGAGGAAGAAGAGGGTGACATATTCACGCAAAGTAGCCCTGTCCACAGCAGTGCACCAGCAGATTCACCCACCTCTGCAACTTCTCAATGACACAAGATTCGGAGTGAGATGGAGACACCACGGCATACAGTGACTGCCCAAACCTGACGCACATTTAGTCTACCATCTACTTCTTGAAAGACGCCTGTGTCAGTGGCCCCAGAAAAGAAGACAATCCGGGCTACTCTTACGGGTATGTTTAGGCAGGAGGGGCCCTGCCAACTGAACCACATATCCGTACATTTGTACAATGGGAAGCTGGCAAAAAGTTAGTGCTGGACCTCCCACTTTTTCTTTTGTGGAATGAGTGGGATTCTTAGAATTTGTGGAAGCCATCTGCCTGAAATGAAAGGTACCAAGTCAGACCTATTTTGCCAAAGTTGATGATCCAATGCTGCATCACAATGTGCTGCAGTTGGATGGACAAACTTTGCAGCATAGTGTTGTTCACACTATCCACCTAACGACAGACATGTGGACCAGTTGTCAGGCAACTGATTACATGTGCATCACTGCATACTGGATATTTTTTGCGGGGGTAAAGCAAAAGATATCTGCAGGTCTTGGCCCTGAAGAAAGCTTTAAAAGCGTTCAGCGGCATGCAACAGTGGCCATGTTCGCCATGGAGAAATCAAATACAACTGTAAACATCTTGGAGGAATTTAACAGCAAGGTGTATGAATGGCTGTGACTCTGAGGTCTCAGGATTGGATTTGTTGCCACGGACAATGGCAGTAACATAGTCAAGGCCATGTCAGACGGAGGCGATTTCAGAGTCCTGTGTTTGGCCCATTGCATCAACCTGGTGGTGCAAGACTTTCTAAAAAAAAGAAGACATAGTCAGCAACATACTGACCAACTGCTGAAGAAACTGCACTCATTTCAGCCATTCTTTTAAAGCCCAGAAGCAGTTGCAGATTATTCGGCATAATAATAGAGCACCAGTTAACCCTTTGGATGCGTCGGACGGCCCCCGGCCGTCCGACGCTACGGGTGGCGTGTGCGTCGGACGGCCGGGAGCCGTTCGATTCGCGCACGCGTGAAATTTTCCCGCACTGCGGGAAAATTTCACCCGCATCCAATGGGTTAAAGCCCTGATACAGGAGGTGCCAACACGTTGTAACTCAATCTATTATATGTTGCAGCGTCTGTTCGAGCAGTACAAACAGCTCAATGGCTATGTCATTCAAAGAGGAGGGGATGCAGTTGGGAAAGCTATGACCATGGATGCGGACACATGGGGCCTAGTCAAATACCTGACACAGATGCTACTCCCTTTTGAGGTTTTAATATGGGAAGTTAGCAAGGAGGACAGTACGATGAGCCAAGCTATCCCATTGTTGCATCTTCTACAGGACCAGGTAAAGAAGGTGTCTGAAAGGTTCACCCCCGCAGGTGTGAGTTGAAACACAGAAGTGTATGCCTTGCTGAAAGCTTAATCCTTCGCTTGACTTGTAATACAAGGCTGAAACATGACATCATGTCCACAGAGTACATCTGTGCCACACTACTTGATCCATGGTACACATTTCATTCCTTTTTCTGAAGGGGATGTTTCAAAATACAAGAGGTGGATTGTAGAACAAGTAGGAGACCTGGAAGAAGAACGGCTGGAACTTAGAGTTCCACCCCGCAGTTCTGGGGTACCACCTTCAACTTGAGGGCAGTTCTGTCTCACAGCAGCCAACAACACCATCAACCAGAACACAACCAACAACAGCAACAGAAGGACAGAACCCAACCTCTGCATTGTATTGGTTTCAATCGGCAGGGCTTAAGCCTAGTGCAGAGGCAATGGCAAAAGAGGTTGAGCAAGTGGCAGCACCAATGACCATCCACAGGATGTTCTAGGAGTATCTGGATGATCCAAAAGAGGTCTATGTGGATCAAAATCCATTGATGTATTGGTATGATAAGATGCGCCAATGGCCAGAGCTCAGCAGGCTGGCAATAAAGTATCTTGCTTGTCCTGTCCCCAGTGTGTTTGCTGAGCATTTGTTCAGTGCAGCTGGTGTGGTTGTTACAGTGCGAAGCACCAATATCTCACCTCAAAATGTGTAGAGCTTGACTATGATCAAAATGAAGCAACATTTTATACCACACAATTACACCGTTCCTGAAACAGCACAGGAGTAGGAGGAGGATAATTGGTCAGAAATTGAATCAAGTGTGTTAGCTGATCAACTTCTGGGAGAATCACCTCAGTTTCAGGATGAACTCTACTTCCCGAACTAAGTATGCCAGTGCCCCTATAGAACCTTTTAATTATTTCTCATTGAACTTCTATCTTTGCAAAAGAAAAATAGCCAGTGAAACATTATTATTTTTGTGCCAGATTTATGCTGCTCCACCATTTTTTAGTCACAGATATTGCTGGATTGCAGTTGGACCAGTGTGCATTGAAGAAGCCACCACAATTCCTTCATGACATTAGAGACAATGCCTGCCCCTTTCGCGGGCCTATTGTCTATCCCTTTTTGTATCACTTAGCACTAGCAGGTCTGCCCCAGAAGATCATTGATGTACAAGAGTGCCAATACCAAATTCCAATGTGTTGCCTGCATCAAAGATGAATGCCTAATACCTAAACTACCCGTGCTTGGATAGGAAGAAGGAACTACAACTATTACAACAGTGAGTGAGTGATAATGATTGATGATTCATCATGTGGTGGCTGACAGTGAGGGAGGGTGTGTTGAACTGTAATGCTGGAACTCTCTTGAGATGATTGCTTTGCAATGTTTGGGGCCTGAGTGATCGGTGATCATTTTTTCCCTGGAGGTGATTGGCCTTTACAAACTTACTTAGTGAAAATGAATTAACCTGTATGGTCCACTCCTATGATCTTTCTGTTTTTTTACTATCTAGGATGGCTGTCCCAGACAATTGCTTGATTTCCAAGACTGCCAAATTCCAAAATGGTGCTTGCATCAAAGGGGACCTAGTGTACCTACCACCGTGCTTGGATTGGAACAGGTAACCATTGCACCAATGAGTAATCTGATTAGCGAGTGTTTGTGAGTGATGATTGATGATTCATGTGGTGGCTGACAATGAGGGAGTATATGTCTTGAACTGTAATGCGGGAACTTTCTTGAGATGATTTTTTGCAATGTCTGGGTCCTGAGTGATCGGCAATTATTTTTTCCCTGGAGTTGATTGGCCCTTTCACACCTAGCCAGATTTACTTGCAGGGTCCTCTCCTTTTTTCTGGTTCTTCTGGTTTAGTTATCAAACAAAAACCTATGCCAAATACTGCAATTCTGTTTCTCTACTTGTCCTTCAACAGCAGTGCACTGCACGTCTATCTTGCTCGGGTCATGAAGACTGGTCTGGGACGGAGTTACTTGGAGCCAGGAGAAGGATGGAAGAACTCAGGGCGGGAGCTGCAGGACTACTCATCAACAGCTAGAAGCAAGAAGTTATCAACGTCCGTTCAAAGGTAAACCAGGAGTCTGAGGCCTGGTACTCAGCTATGTGGAATGGAGAAAGGAGGGTTACTTGTGAAATGCTGCTGTGTGTGTGTGTGTTTGCATTGCACTTGTGGCAAAAGTGCAACTCTAAGTCCCCCTCTTGTTTTTTTTGCTTTGCCTCTGAGTCTTCTTGATACAATCCTTATGAAGTATACCTTCCTTCTGTCCTTCTCCTTGACTCTAAAATACAGTTTCTGTTTTACAATCCTCAGGCCTTCTAGTCTCCTGCACGAACGAAAGGCAAAAGATGAGCTCAACACTCCTGCTTACCTACTGGACCAGTCCAGACAGGCACCCAAGAGTGATGGACATTCCAGAGGAGAATGCAGATGCACCACCTAATTTTGCAATACAGTATCATTTTTCTTTTAACAATCATATTTGGAAAACTGGGAGGATAGGTTCACTCCCAACCCAGAATACAGAACATTTAGATATCTGATAACTTGGGTCTCGGTGGCAGAAGGACTGTTTGCAATGCATTTAACTGTACTTGTCATACTCATTCCTTCGTTTCCTTCCACAACATATTGATGACTAATGATGTGCTACTCATTTTCCAGATTAATTTTGTCCTTGTGTAGTGTTTGTCTTTGTCAAACCTTTCCCCAAATCCCCTTTCCGATCCATTCAAACCCCTAACCCTGTTCCACTGGGCTGTGTGATTTATTGAGGTGTGGCTTCATTTACACATTCAATGGATCACACACTTGCTGGGGTGGATGCGGTGAAAGCAACACCAACTTACTGCAGGATCTTTTAAACAGTAGCCCACACTGGCCCATTTACCCACCCGCGCATGAAAAGTGATCCATATTTTAGATATAGATGAAAAACATCAGTCATCAGCATCATCATTCAGGCTTCGTGTTGCTTAACCATAAACGCCTAATGTACGCTTGTCCACTCAGACTTTGAGTCCATTTTTTATGACTCAAGGATTTTGTAAGTTACTACTAGCTCCCCATTAGCCAAAAATTAGTACTATTGCAATTTATTATTATTTTATCACTATCAGGAATTCTTGTTGTGCCATCATGTAGTATTCAGGTGTCAACTCTTTGTAAAGCTTTGATATAACCCACTAACTCAGTATTTTTTTATTTCCCTACGATGGATAATCATTCAGATTAATCCTACAGTTGGAGCTCACCTGGGTGGAAGTGGAAGTGGGACCTCGCTTGTGAAGTTGTGCTGCCTTCCTTGTTTTTGCGTCATCAATATTCAGGTTAGACAGCTATGAAGTGAAGTGAACTAGTTAACTTAGTAAGTAAGTAACTAACTGCTACTATTGTTTACCTAGGTTGTTGTAGACAATATAGGTCATAAACGCGTCCCCCCTAATGGTCAAGTTAGTTCGAGAGGTATAACTCTATAACTATGCACTTTCTCTTACAAGCACATAAATAGGTTGCGTAAAAACTGAAGGCATCAGTGCAAAGTAAAAGTAAAGCAAACTATTTCAGGCATAAATTTTGATTTGATAAAATAGGTTCCCCTTTATTTTTTTACAAAGGAACCCGCCCTCTCCACCCACACAACATGCACAACCCTCTCCCCAAATAAACTGAGCCAAGCCCCAATGTCCCAAAATTCGAAATGGCCAAAGAAACTGAAACCTGCTCCCAACTCCCTTCCCACCCTCTCTACCCAGCCACAACAAACAAGTCCCTCCTACCGAGTCAATTTTTAAAAAAAGGGCTAGAAAAGGGCACTATGGATGTCGGTCCGGAGCTGGTCCAGGCTCTGCATCATCGTGGTGAGCCGGCTCTCAATGGTGTCCAGCTGCTGCAGGATGCAGTGCAGCAATGGCCTGTTGTCAGTGTGGGAGGGGGTAGCAGCAGTTGATGATGGCACCGGGGATGGGATGGCTGGGAGTCTGGAGGCTTAGGGGGACCGGCTGCACTGGGGCCCGGCTGAGAGGCATTTGTTTCCTCCTCCTCTTCTTCCAGGAACATCATACGCCGGTATTCTTGCTGGATACGCTCCAGCCTCTGCCACCACAGAGGTGCCACTATCTCCTGTCTGTGCCTACAGGTGGACCAGTAAGAACAGCTATATTTAGAAAAACAGAAAGAAAAAAGACAAATTGTAAATAATGCTCTGTGCAAGCAATTGTTTTAAATTACTGGGTGGCACAGTAGCAGTACATTGCTGGTTCTCTAGGGCTATTGGAATTTGATGTGATTATGATTAGGAGAGTCACAAGACCAATTTTGTTTTACCCACACATGCCTTGCATAAAAAGCAATGACTATGTGGCAGAAAAGTATTAAGGCAGAATAACACCGGATTAAAAAACCAGTGATTAGATTTTTTTTCCGCTAAAGGTTTTTCAAGTAACTATAAACAGACACTTTGAGTGGAAAAATAAATTACTTCTCATTAATGAGTACCCCATTATGCACTATGGAGTACAAGTTGTATGTTGTGCTGAAATAATGGAGCCATGCTCATTGCTGGCCAGCGATTCGGCTATTTTGCTATTGTCTGCAGCTGGGGCAGCTGTAGTTGATAATTATCTATTTTTAATTCGAATGGCCCTGCTTTTCTCCAAATGCATATCTCTTTCTTCCCTGACTCCAAACAGGCAGATGAATAATAAAAAAGATACTACTTCACACACCTCACGTATGAAATACAGATATTATCCTGTCTGCCGTAAGTAGATGTTGGGGAAAATGATGAACTACACTACAGGGAAAGAAACGGGCTATATAGATTATATTTGGCATGTTCGCCACAGTGTATCCCATATGCCAAACTTGACATCAGCTCATGCACTTACTCCCACTTTACTCAGTGGCCTTGCCCACCACCACATATTATTTCCAACAGAGTCATTTGCTGGGCAGTAAGCAAGGAAGGGAAACTTGACTTACTCTACTGAAGGGTAGGGTGGATGGATTAGGGAGGTAGGGTAGAGCTTTTTTGATATAGAATAGAGGGGCCACTACTCTGATTATCGATTTGCCATCTTTGGCTTATTCAGTCACTGTACTATTTGATGGAAGTCGAAAGAAAGAGAAAAATCTGAACAGGTGTAAAATAAATCTGTTTTGGAAAACACATGAAATATATTCTGGAATCACTGCACTTCACATGGTTATAAAATCAAATGTGGCACATGCCAAGAAAGGATTTTCCAATTTTTGGTGGGCTGAGATGGAGGAACTTAGGGGAAAAAAAAGGAATGAAGTACTAAGAGGTGACTAAGTGGGCGAAGGGAAACCACACCTTGTGTGTTTGGTTCGCAATGTATTGAAAACATTGTAAATGCTGCATTAACTGCAGCAGACACACATTGCACAGCCAACACTGCAGTCATGAATTGAACCATACTGCATTTCGGTCAAAGGTGACAGAATGCCATGGGTGGGATACATCTGGCTCACTTAACAATTACAGCAAGTCAAGGAAGTAGAACAAAAAATAGAAAATACCCCCCACTTTGAACCATAGGTTTGATAACCCTACATAAACAAAGTAAGCGGAGTAGGTGAGTAGCATGCTCCTCATGAGAAGAGCTGCCTTGCTTATTCATTGCAGCAATCCAAGTATTCATTCATCCTTTCATTCTAATTCACCCATAGCCACCATGATTAAGCTTCACTTTCTCTCATCCAGTCTTTCACCCAAATTTCCAATCCCTTATCCATCCATTCAATATCCACCCTTTCTTTCAACCATCCTTTCGCCCATCCATCCCAAAAATATCACTCAGGGCATTTGATTGGTTCACAAAGTTAGACAAGCCAGGGGTGGAATAATGATGGTCAATGAAAGACATATGTGGGCCTATTACGATGTCGTTCGTAAGGCCTCTGACCTCAGGTCAGAGGCCTTACGACCAACATCATCAGTTTCAATCCCAACCGGCTGATTTTGATTCAGCCGGTTGGAATTGAAACCAGCTGGTCATTCCGGCTGGCTTCTAATGGAGCCCTTCGGCCAGTCAGAACCGGCACATAATCCAAATGGACGGCGGTTTACGCCGTCCGGATTACGATGCACGGTTACCGGCAGGGTTTCCATTCCGGCCTTTCTGACATGGCAACCTTGTCGGAAAGCGTGTTTGGGGACCCCTAGCAGGGCCCCCTTTCCCTTGCGGCCACCGGTTGGGGGCCGAGGGGGCACCAACGGTGCCCCCCTGTTAATCCCTGCACCATGTGGCAGGCACCACCTCCCATTTCCCTATGGGAGCATGTACTATGGCCGGTTTACGGCCGTAACACATGCTTCCATAGGGAAATGTCGGAATGCGACCGAACAGTATTCGGTCGCATCCTAATCAGGCGGTCCCGTTTTCGAGATGGTGTCAACATCGTAATCGGCCTTATGGTGTTGGTTGGCAAATGGTGAGTGGGACGTCATAACTTTTTTTCCAGCGATGCTGCACTATCGTGGAAAACTGCTGGTATACTGTGTAAATTAATGAGACAGCACACAATATTGGGTTGGGTTGGTCCATGATGACCATAGCCACTCTCTCGTGAACTCAACTGTTAGAGCATGAGCAGGAAAAACAAAGCCTTCTCAACAAACATACATGGTGAATATTATTTATAATACTAGATTACTTGGGCCTGCAATCGTCATGGTAGACAGTTTTGTACCAAAATGTGTTATTCGTAGTCTTACTCTTACATTGCCACAAGATATATAGGAGAGAGGGAAAGATTACCAACAAAGCAGAAGATAAGTGAACTAGAGTCTAGAGTAGAGACCGGAAAAAGTCAGCTACCAAAAAAGAAAACCATGTAATATAAGGGGAAAAAAAAGATAATGCAGGGATAACAGGAATGAAACAAAAATTGAATCCATTGTGCTTTGCATGAGTGGATTTGTATCCCGTTCTCGTTGCCACGTGGAAGGAAGATGGCAGGTAAGGTTGTCAGAGAAAATTTACTTCTCACCAGGGGTCAAATGTCAAGCTATGTCTTCTGTTGCTTATTTTTTAACATGGAGACTGGAGTTTACGAACTCCTCTAGCTTTGGAGTCAGAGAAAGAAAAAGTAAGTGAACTCCCATCCTAGAACCCAGCACCAACATTCCAATACCCCAAGATTCTACACTAAGCCCACAGGGATAATAAAACCCAACATTAGGGAACTAATAATAAGAATAATAAATAATAGGACTTACTAGGCTGAGCAGAGCCCTCAGCAGCGGCACTGGTGGTAGGTGCCTCCTGCTGACCAGCTACTCCCGGACCCGTCTCCTCAACGTTCCCCTTCTTGCCCTTGGGTGCTGATGTAAGAAATTACGAAGATAAAAATAAATAGATTAGTGATTCAGGTAATCTTCACAAAATTATTATAACAGGCAAACGAAGTCAAATTGTACTTCTCTGAAACAAACAGATCGCCTTCGCCTATAATATTAGTTTTGAGTCTATCGACTATCGTTGAGTTGCCCATACTAATCCTAAAATCCCTATTCCACAATTCCTTAACAAAGGCTACATTTGGAACTAATGCATTGCAGTGAATGATCTTTGATTCTATTCTCATTTCTCAACCTCCTTGATGGACCAACTCAGTCTCCCTCTTTTGCAATGCATAGATACATTTTACACATCACTGTGAAATAACTTGGAACTGTACGAGCTACATAAACAAAGTCACAGAGCGATTGCGCTACTCAATGATATCTCTGATTCACTATAGTGACAGGAGGACAGTCTGCAATAGCTTCTTAATTAATCAGCCAAAGCGAGCACCAATGAGGAGTATGGTTAGGTAGCACTGAGCACCTGCCTAGCAGAAACTAGAAGCTCTCAGTGTGAGCAGCATGCTTTGGAATTTTATTTTTGCATTGTAGAACATAAACACAACAAATAATTAATACTCACTGAGCCCTTGAATTTCGCCTCCTAGCAGGTTGAGAAAGTCCTGCTTTCAGTCCAAGATATCTGCCCAGCGGTGAATCAGCTGCTGGATGGTGCGCTGAACCTGGCTGGTGAGCCGCATATGCACTAGCGCACCCTCCACCAGTGCAGCCAATGCTCCCGCAGGGGATATCTGCTGCCAGGCCTGCTACCAGCATGAATGGGAGGTGGTGCTGCACAAAAAAAACACTTCCTACTCACTAAAGATCACCGGGCTGCACACCTGGGTGACAGTGCCGCTCGCAAGGAAGCCGTCCCTCTGCCATGGCGCTGGGTGGGGTAGAAAAGGAAGGGAAAGGAAAGAAGAAATAGGTTAGGGGAAAAAATAAACAAAATACAAAAAGTCAAACACTAAGACACACTAATATAGTAAATAAAAATGAGGGCTAGATAAGTTTTAAATAGGGAGGATTAAGAGGGATTCTGAAAATAGGTCAGCACTATAACAGAGAGTAGAAAAACAAGATGGCCACACCAATGCAACCGTGTGGTGCCGTTCATGTGTGATTTCCAACGCTAGGACGTACATGAGATCCATGTAGCAGAACTCCCCGAACTCAGCCCAGGACTATATTTTACACAGTACACACATCTCCAGGTGTACAGAGTATATAATGTGTTTACCATTTACCATGATGTTATTTGACAACTTATCCCAAGTACATCAAACATATACATGCATAGATTTCTACATATACACCAAGTAGATTCTAGGGCTTTTCTGGCATTGTAGAGTGCTTACAAATCCCCGACATCATTGTCCCATGTATGGACCACATTATGTGACATTTAACATCTATCACTACACTTCACCCTGGAACTCAAAGGGACATTGTAGGCTGTGTAAATGGAATATGAGCCGTTTAGTCAAATCCACATATGTATTTCAGACATGAACCCGTCCCTCTGGTGAGCAATAGAGCTAGCCATAGAGGAAAAGGACCTCCATTGCTGGCAACACCAGGGCCTCTGGCATGAAGGCAGTGGTCCTCTCACCTTCTTGACCTGGCATGGTTGCTCTCAGAGGTGATAAATAGTAGCAAAAGTGGAGGAGGTCTTGGTAGCAGCAGTGCTAGGAGGCAAGTGAGCTTTCTTTCCAACCGCCGCGTACATGTACACCACGTACATGTACGCTACGTACGCGGTCTTCTACCATTACGTTCACCAGCGTTAGCCTATGGCTGCCGTCTGATTCCAAATGTCCTATTGGCAAGGTCAGGCAGCTGCCATTTTAGGAGTACAAACTAGTGTTTTAGTGACTGTTAAGTGTAGCACCACCACTCCAAATGGGGGCTAGTTTGTTCATATAATCACATAATGCCATTCCAGTCCACATCCCTGGGAAAGGCCACTAGTAAATGTAAGGTGATACCTAGTCATATAAAATCTACTATTTGTTTTAAAAATTGATGTTAGATAAAATTCAAATTCCAGCAATGTTTTAATCAAATTGTAAAATGCATACAATTATTTAATATATTCTAATAAAAATAATGTTATAATAATGTTAAAAAATGTATTTTAAAAAAGTTTATAAATATATAAAACATGTAATACATTTTCTAAAATGTTAAACTTGTCAAATAATTTTGTTAAAAATGTAAAAATATTTTAAGTATAAATTAAATAACAATGTAAAATATATACAATTATTTAATATATACTAATAAAAAGTTAAAATAATGTAAAAAAATATAATTGGAAAAAGTTAATAACTGTATAAAAATTGTAAGCAATGAAAAATGACAATTGCAAATGTACATCATACAAATATATTAAAGATGATGTACTTCTATTTTTTCACAGTAACAAATTAACAAAAAATATTTTTTCATGTCACATTGTAATTACATTTACTTAAACAATATATTTGTTAAAATGTAAAACAGTACAATAAATTGAAAGTTATAAAAAAATGTGAAATGTGTATGACATCTCTTTTATTATACTAAATCAAATCAGTATAATTAAATAAAAAAATAAACACATACACTAAAGGGGTGACATTTACTATTCCCACTCCAACGTAAACCAACTTGGGGAAAGTGTTGGACACCAAACGGATGACAGTTACTATTCCCACTCCAGTCTAAACCAACTTGGGTAAAGTGTTGGATACTCCATTCTAAACCTACTGGGGTAAAGTGTTGGATACGAAAGGGGTGACATTTACTATTTCCACTCCAATCTAAACCAATTTGAAGAAGGTATTGAACAAATAAGGGATGACATGTACTATTCCCACTCCAAACTAAACCAACGTGGGGAAAGTGTTGGACACTAAAGGAGTGACATTTACTATTCCCATTCCAATCTAAGCCAATCTAGGAAAGTGTTGGACACTAATGGGAAACATTTACTATTCCCAGTCCAATCTAAACCAATTTGGGGAAGGTGTTGGACACTAAAGGGGTGACTTTTATTATTCCCATTCCAATCTAAACCAACTTCAGAAAAGTGTTGGATAATAAAGGGGTGGCATTTACTAGTCCCACTCAGATCTATATTAATTTGAAAAAAGACGATAGGCACTAAAATCTTCAATAATTATAAATCCAATTCACATTAATACTTATGTACCTAAAATATTATAAAATTAAATTTAAGAATAAAAAATGACTACTAAACATTCTAACATTTTAGTAAAAAAATATTCAAACACACTATTTTAAACTACTAACTTTATATAAAAAATGTTAGCATAAAATTTAAATCTGTATATTATAACCTTGATGTAAATTCTCAATATTTTCTTCAATATTTCCTACCAATAATACTTTTTAAAATGCAATTACATAATGTCCAAATAACACAATTAAAACTACAAATATTATAAAGCATTTTAATATTAATTTTAATTTATTAAAGGTATAAATATAATATTTTAATATGAAAATATTTGGTAAATGTAATTTTTTCGATTATCAAAAATTAATAAAATATATATGTTTTAATTTAAATATCCAGAAAAGCAAATATTCCTCTTTTTTTTGTAAACAAACTTTATTAATCATTTGAAAAATGAGGCATCGTACAAAATATGTGCTTGCTCCACTTGGCTAGCCAGCAGAGGTACATCTCTGACATATATACAGTCCGAGATTACTATGTTAATGTCCATGCTCCGACTCCATCGCTTCAGTATTAGATGTTGGCTGAGCACATGCCTACAAACAAAACAATAAATAATGCAACCCCTCTAAACAATAACTCCCCCCGCCCTCTATCCCTCTTCCCTCCCCCAGGTGTGTCTTGAGTTATTAAGCACCCGCATCCCTCTCCGGGATACTGTCCAGTTGCTCCTTTCTAAACCTTTTGAACTCTGAAAGTCCCACTTAGGCTTCCGCTGGGGACACACTCCTCAGACCTCCCGTCTCTCCACCTATGCATCGTAATACATGAAATCACCCATCCGCCCCGACTATTCTCGGTCTCACTCTTCTGAGAGGTCATTGAGCAGCTTTAATTGAAACGTTAAAGCCTCCCATGCCCTGGCTGCTTCTAGTGCCTTCTCACTCCCACTTCTCCTAGCATTTCGCAAGCGGACTGTTCCTTCGCTGCCTGCCCAACGCTCAAATTCTCTTCTCCATCGTGTTATGCTGGGACCTCCCCTCGCCTTCCAATGACTAGTGATATCTCGTTTTGCTAGTACTAGGCCTAGATCCTGAAATTTGCTGGTGATCTTGTTCTTAGACGTATGTGGGAATCTGTGTAGCAAGCAATATCCTGCTGTCTTAGTCACTTCTTTCTCAGTAATTTCCGCTAAAAGTTCCGTCACCTCCCGACAATAATTCTCTATTTCCGGGCAACTCCAGAACATATGGAGGAACTCCGCTCCTACTTCGCCACACCAGGGACACACGGCCGTGGCCGTGTTAAAATACTTGTTAATGAGCCCTGGGGTAAGATATGCCCTATGGAATATGTAAACATTAACCAGCTGAAATCGGGCATTTCTAGTGACCTTACTGACCCTCTCCGTTAACTCTCCCCATGTTTTATCCTCCAAGGGCTCTCCTAAGTCCTCTTCCATTTTCTGTTGTAGTTCACTAAGTGGGAGAAGTACTGCACGGCTCAATTTTCTATACAAGTAGGTGACCACCTTAAACGTCCCCACTGCCGTTACCACATATTGGGAACCCTCATCTAATCCAGGTTCAGTTAGGCCTACCCCACAATGCTTACGTTTTGCTGTAGTTAAGGCCGCATGAAGCAAGAAATTGCCCCCCGGTATTCCATTTTGCTCACTAAGGGGCCTATTACAATGTCCCTGGTTCTCCGCCCGCCATATTAATATGGCGGGGGCACCGCGGCGGACGGGAAGACCATCCGCCGGTCAAATTGTCGACCGGGCGGAAAAGGGACACAATATGGTGGCGGTGTCTGCAAGACACCGCCATTCATATTATGATGTGAGCGGCAAGTGTCCTTTCCAAAGGAAAGGCATGCGGTCCTCGATGTTGGGGGCCTGTTGCGGGCCCCCCAGGGTGTTGGGGGGTTGGGGGGTGCACATGGGGGGTACCTATGGTACCCCACTCATTGCAATGCACTACGTGGCAGGCACCACGTGGTGCCTGCCATGTTGTGCATGGCGATGCTGTGCACAATCCTTTTACATTGCGGGTGGGGCTGCCGCCAGCAGATCCACCCGCAATGTAAAAGGCCCAGAATGCACCCGCCAGTGTGGCAGGCGCATCATAATTTGCATTGCGGGAACGCCGCAACATCAGCGGTCAGTCCCATGCTCCGTTGCGGTGGCGGGCGGACAAAGTCCGCCCGCCATCGTAATGGACCCCTAAATTCTGCGAATGGTAATAACATGCCGTCTTGATACATTTGCCCTATGGTGAGCACTCCGGCTTCTTCCCATGCTCCTAGCTTCCTCCAGTCCGCTCTATGAGGCAATGCCATGCAATATTTTAATGGTATCTCCGGCGCGTATGGGTGCCTCACTTTAGCTCTCTGCGACCTCCTGATCCAGCATTTGTGGGCCGCATGCGCTTCCGCATTCATCTCTCTCTCTGATATAGGTAGTTTCAATACTATTCTGGTAAGGAGATCCGGAGCGGGGCATCCATCGCCTCTCTGTATTGTTCCGCGAAGTTGGCCTGACACCCATTTTGTCAGCCCTTGCAGCTGAGCTGCTATATAATAGTATTCAAAATCCGGCACCACCAGTCCCCCCTCCGTCTTGGGCCTCATTAAGGTTGTCAAAGCCACTCTCCTCCTACCTGCCCCCATACGAATTCCGTCACCATTGTCCGGAGCTGTTTGAACCGATCCGCAGGGATCCATAGTGGCAGAACTCAAAAGATGTAGAGGAGTCTCGGAAGAGTTACCATCTTTAGCAGGGACGGCCTGCCCGCCACCGAAAGGGGGAGGGTTCCGCAAAATTTGAAATTGGCTTTCATTCCTCGTATAATCTTCCCCACATTGCCCTCCAGGAGATCCATTTTGTCGTGGTAAATTTGTACCCCTAGATATGGGATGCTTCTCTCTTCCCACTCAATTCCCTCCGCCGTCTGAGGTTTCTCCCGCCCCTGCATAGTTGGGAACAAACTTGACTTTCTCCAATTCACCTTGAGGCCGGCTACCCTTTCCAAGTCTAACAATAGGATTTTAGCGCAAAAGCAAATATTCCTCTTAATGCCTTTAAAAAACAAAACATTTATTTATTACAAAAAACCAAATAAAAAATTATTTTAATAATTCCCATTAAAATATTTATTATTAATTATAAAAATGTTATTTGTTTTAAAAACTATTATTATAATAAAATGCATTTTAACATTAGAAAAATTATTTGCATATCTTTAAAATAATATATATTTTAAAAAATTTAAATACATATTTATTTTTTTAAATATTCCCCACCCTTATCTCCTAATAACCCAACATCCCGCTACTTAGAATATATTTCAAACATTAATTTAAAACTTTAATACATTTAAAAAAGATATTTTTACTTTTAAAAATTTGAAACAGAACTAAAATAAAACAAATTAACAAAAATATAAACACATATATTAACAATAAATACAACACATTACATACTAATTACACTAAAAACAATGTTATATACAACGATATTTCCTACATACATTTTTTCACACCAATATTAAAAACAACACTAAAAACGATATTTTTACATTCGATATTCCTGTCCACGATATATATGAAGTCCGGATATTCTTGACACAGTATTTCTGTATCTCAGTATTTTTAATTAGATATTTTGTCCAAACACTGCAGCATGGTATGTGGCATCACCAGCTAATTCAAGTGGTTTAATGTTGTGCATGAGTAGCTCATCCAGTCCTGTTTTTCACGACCTTGGGGCTTGCTAAAGTTTGTGCGGGCTATCACGCAATGCAACTGAATTTTGTGCTATCTTCTGCAACGTGCGAGAGCCTGTGTAAAAGTTTTGGAAATGAGGCCCTTGGATTTGTAGCACAGATGAACTATTTGGAACAACAAAATTGGCAGACCTCTCATACAAATAGTTAAACCAAGGTCAAATTTATTATTTTGTGGCTTAAGGCAACTCAGCAAACTAAGGCAGTGCGCAGGGCCGGACTGGCCGTGGCGGGCACCGGGCGTTTCCCCGGTGGGCTGCCTGGTTGGGGGCCGGTTTTAAGCCCCCGGGGGGCCGTTTTTGTTACCGGGGGCCGGCAATATCGTCCCCCTGTAACAAAATCGGCCGAAACCGGCCCTGCAAACAGCTCGGCCGCACCCCCTCCTCCCCCCTAGGGGGTCCGGCCGAGCAGTTTGCTAGGGCCTGTTTCGGTTCCCAGTCCGGCCCTGGCAGTGCGCTGCATAGAGCAAGGAAAAGTAAGCAATACAGAGCCATATTTATTTTTTAAAAGTCCTGCCGCTGCTCTCATTTCCTGAATTGGTGCTTAAACAGGCTTTCTAGCACCACACATAACCCTTGCACTAAGGTGCAGAAGTCTCTGCATGATGTCTAGCGTAGGATTTGTACTGGAAGCATACCTCTCCAGTACAAAACATACTCCGAGACAAATTCTTAAACATTCCACACATTGTATGTGTGCTGTACAGTGCAGCACACATGCAATGTGCGAAATATTAAAACATTTTGCCTGCTTAATAGTGGCATTATTTTTTGACAAAGCGTGTAGTCTGGCTATCTTCCTAGACCAGGCTTTGCATCAAAACTTATGGGTGTTTGAGCTCATCCTCCCAAGTTACACCCAAATATTGCCCTCTTGACATAAAGTTGTGCAAAGCAGCGCAAAGCACAATATGTGCTGAGAAAAGTGCACCTTTCCGGTGCAAAGTACCTTTTGCACTGGAAAAAAAATACCCTAGCACAGTGTTTCGCAAACTATGGGTTGCGGGCCAATTTTTGGTGGGTCACCAAATTCCAGGCAATAAATAAAGATGCCTTTAAATTCTGTATATGTCATGTCACATTTGCTGCGCTTCAAACACAGAAGTCAAATGTCAAGCTATGTCTTCTGTTGCTTATTTTTTAACTGGAGACTGGTGTTTAGGAACTCCTCTAGCTTTGGAGTCAGAGAAAGAAAAATTAAGTGAATTATGTGGCAATCCTGTTAGGGTACATGAAGTCCAAAAGGAAAGCTGGAGTATGTCATGTTTTTCCAACACACAACAAAAATGTAAATACCTGTAAACGAACTGTACACATTCAGTAGCTTAAAGCAAAATTAAGCACATTGTTTTGCAATTCTAAAGTATGATGGAAACAAAGACTTTAGTGGGATCAGAACAAATAAAAACACTTTACTTGTTGATGCACAATTAATATTCACTGAAACTCGATTTGCACACATTGGCCCCTATTATGATACCAGTCGGACCGCCACCGAACCGCCGACAACCCTACAGTCCGACTGCCGGATTACAATCCCGGTGGTTGGACACACAGCAGTCAGTGATCCCGACGGGGATGAGGTCGGAATCATATTCCCGAATGACGGCAGTGCCGAGGCAGGCACTGCTGTTGGTATTAGGATAGCCCTTTCTGACAGCCTTTTCATGTTGAGTAGACCACCATGAAAAGGCTGTTGGAAACAGAATTTCTGGGCAAACAGGGTCCCCATCCGTTATAGGCAACTGTAAATTGGCCCTGGGGGCACATGCAGTGCCCTCACTCACCTCCATGCAAAGTGTGCCATGCACGACATGGTGCATGGCACACGGTCCATGGACGTGCAGGAGGTTCTCTTTATATGGCAGCTTGTGCGGCGGCCCTTTTTCTTGGCAGCAGAACAAGCCGCTGTGATAAGCAGCACTTTTCGACCTCCAGCATGGCGGTCATATCGTAATGTCCCACGGAGCAAGGGTGCCTGCGTTAGCATTAGGCAGCACATTGTGCGCCAGCGCAAGGATAGGACAGGAATGCATTGTATCATGTTATATATGGCACATTCCTGTCCTTTCTGTTTCATGCAGCCCAGCAAGGTGGCTTGTTGCGCTGTGTGAAATAATGATAAATCTGCCCCTGTTTGTCTGAGCAAATATAAGTGCCATTTTAATGAAAAAGTGCTGTCTGCAAATAAGAATGCGCTACCGTAAGAACATTATTACGTTAAAAAAATCGCCTACATCATTTCCATTACAGCTAGGTGGGTTGCAAAAAACTTGTCATACTAAAAAGTAGGTGCAAAAACAAATGGGGAACAGCATATATACCCCTATAGAGCATAGGTTAACACAACTAAACAAAAAAGGGGGTGCTCTAGTGAGATCAATCTAAATTGTTTGTTATCAACAATAACAGACTAATTGTTATTGGCTATATTATTGCATTCCATTAAATGATATTTAGAAGTTTGTAAATCAATATCTGTTGTTGTACCTCTCTCAAAAAACACAATAGTTAGTAGAACAGATATACCAAAAATGTATTAACTAGGTTTCAAAATCGTATGTAAGCATTTATACACAACCCATGTATAAATATATTTCTATCAAGAAGACGGTCAACACAAACTTTCCCTTATAAACCATCCTTAGTGACTTTTGTGGTTCACCCCGACAAGGATTCTGTTTATTATGTGAAAGGGGATTCTACCCCCTCCCCACACATAACCCCATTTCTTATACCCATCAATTTGGATTTGGGGTACCAAGAAAAGATGAGGAGAAGATGATCTTTCACAATCTCTTGCAGACAATTGGGGGCACATTGTTCCCTTGTCTCAGCTCTCTGTTCTTCCTTTGCTTATATCTCATGTCAATTTACCCCTTTCTTCATTCTATATAATTAACCTTACCTTTCTTCTTTCCTTCTTTATTTTGCTACCACTATTTCTCTCTCCCCTCTTTCCTTTCGTCCTTTCTACTTTTCACCCTCCCTTATTTGTGCCTTTTCCTTAATAGTCTGCCTAAGTCACGTCTTTTCCTCTCCCTTCTTCCCCTCCCACTCTATCGCCCTCGCTCCCCACCGTCTTGTTCTGTTGCCCTCTGTCACTTTTTGTTTTACAAATCTTCCTGAGTCCCTCCTCTACTCACTCTCCCTCATACTCAGGGCTGGACTGAGAGGCAAAAGCAGCCCTGCCAAACTTTGTGAGAACAGCCCTCACACAGCAAGCGAGTGTAGCGAGCCTGACCAATTCATAGGGGGATTTGGGGGCGGACGGGGGGGGGGGGTTCTCCCTCCTAGAAATGTTTGTAGAAATGCAAATTTACAACATAGTTTTTTATTATAGAACCTTGTCCAGTCATTTAATGGATTTGTGGAGGGGAGTTATAGCTGCATGGCTCAATAGATGACCGAATAGTTGGATGGGTGAGGAATGGGTGGATAAACTAATTCAAGAATGGATGACTACTAATAAAGACTTTTACCTATGTAGAACAAATGGTCTCTATGCACTGACCAAGGGTGGATACTCTGGTTTTTATTTTAGCTTCAGCATTAAAACCTCGCCCTCCCCAAACACTGCCAACACCCAGCCACGGTCCCTGCAGGTAACAGCGGAGGGGGCCAAATAAGGGGGGATTTCGATGGACGATGCAGAGGGAAAATTAAATAAATAAATAATTTCCCTCTGCATCGTCCCTCGAAATCCCCCCTTACCTGGCCCCACCGCCGTTACCTGCATGGACCGCGGCTGCCAACACCAATCCTTCTGAAACACGTATAGCCCAGTAGACTCAAACACAGTATACTTACTTTGCACCACAAAGAAGTAGACACAAAGCACTAAACATTGATCAAAACGGACAAGAGAAAGAGATAACCCTCTAGTACAGGAGCAGCCAGTGCAGGTAAGCGCAGTGGGGCAGACGGGGAGGGGTAAGGGGGATGTCGACAGACGACGGAATAGGGCAAATTAAATAAATAAATAAATCCTATTCCGTCGTCTGTTGACATCCACCCCACCGCACTTACCTGCACCGGCCGCTGCTGCACTAGTAGTTGAATTGTACAATGTGAAACCAGGAAACCTTGCAACAGTTTCTTCTTCTCCTTGTGTGATCCTATGCAATTACTTTTTTTCTCAGTGCCACTTTTTTCCTCACCATTACACAAGATGCCTTTTAAATACATTAGTTCAGAGTGTGTGCTACACAAACACAGAAGACTGTAAGGTTACTCTTTCTATAGTAACACCCAAGGCCACATATAGGGAGACAGAAGTTAACTGACTTCCCTGTTGGTTCGCTAAAAGCATTGATGTCAGAGAAGTGATGGAAGGGCATGAATGTTTCTAAGTTCATGATTACAATGATGTTTAACAATTGTCACTCAATGCACTGGTATCATTTAATATACTAAACTGAAATGCGTTTGCCATGGCCACATGATTTAGAAACACGGGGCATATTTACAAGCCTCTATCGCCACCACAATGTCACTTTCAGTGATGTTGTGGTGGCGATAGGGGCTTTGCCTTATTTAAAAGGCAGCATTAAACCACTTAATGTGGCTTAACGCTGCCTTATAAATAAGGCACCCTTTCATGCTATACTTAGCGTGAAAGTGGAGGGCAATGGGTTTTGTTTTGGGCGCTCCACCGCAACACCCATTGATTTTGACGCTGTCCCCTATTTATAAGGGTGGCGTAAATAGGAGGCAGCGCCAAAATTAAGACCAGGGAAAACCTGGTCTTAAACAGGCGAAATGAGGAGAAATGCTTTCTTTCTCCTCGTTTTTTCCTGTTTCCATGTGTGCTGCGTTGTGCAGCACACATAGAAACAGCAAATTGTCATTGATTGTTTATGCGCAGGAAGGTGTCCCTTCCTGCACTTAAACAATCCCAAAAAAATGACGTTTTGCAACTTCTATGCATGCTGCATTAAGCAGCACACATAAAAGTTACAAAACATGATTTAAAGATTGTTTATGTGCAGGAAGGGAGACCTTCCTGCACATAAACAATCTTCCCCTCAACGCAGACACCCTTGCACTATGGAGCAAGGGTCCCTGCGTTGGCACTAAGTTGCTAAGTTTAGAGCCAACGCAGGAGGAAACGCAGGGCTGCACCATATTGTTGTAAATATGGTGCAGCTCTGCGTTTCTGAAGTGGGGGAGTGCGGTGTTAAGTCAGGAACGCGAACGCCACACTGTTTTGAATTTTGAAGTCTCTTAGTCATATATGTACTGGGCTCTCTGAGCCAAGCAGCAGCAGACACCAACTCTCCCTTTTCTGTGTATGTCAGTGCTGTTCGTGCCCACTCTGCAGAAGATAAGGACCAAACAAATGCAAAAACAAAGGGGCATATTAGCAAGGGCTTTATCGCCGCTTTAGCGGCACTTTTTGCCGCCAAAGCGGCAATTTTTTTATCGCCCTATCACCAAGCTGTCGCTAACAGGCGTTAGCGACAGCTTTCTGGCGATAGCGGCCCGTTTTCCATCGCCTTGCATGCCAGCGATAATTATCGCTAATGACATGCAAGGTAGGCGTTCCCAACTAAAAGCGACTGAAAACAGTCGCTAACACAACTTCCCCTATTACCAACGCAGGCGAAGCGATAAAAAAGTTGCGCTAAGCGCGAATATCGCTAGAATTTAACACCTGCTAAAAACATGACTTACCTGTTTGTTGAATGGGAGGTGGATTGTCAGGCTAAGTCCACCATGGCGTTAATGCATGAATATCGCTGGATTTCCAGCGATATTCACGCATTTCGCCGCTATCGCTGGATATTTTATCGCATTGGAGATAAACGTTGCTAATAGCGTGTTATCTCCGCGATAATATCCAGCGATAGGCGGCGATAAAAAAAAACGCGCTAAGCGCGGTTTGCGATAATTATCGCAAGTTGTCGCTAATATCCCCCAAAGGGTTTTGAAGTGAGCGTGGTACTGGCACGCCTTAAAACCATTTGTTTTGCATTACTTTGTAAAGCATCAAAGTGCTGCTGGCACGAAACATGGACGGCCTGGCCCAGCAGCAAAAACGGCCGCCACTCTGCTAGCCCACCAGGGAAACGCCTGGTGCCCAGTGCGGCCAATCTGGGCCTCCTCCTCAGCACATTTTCTAACGCTCCTTTCCTTTTATTTCCCTGGTTCTTTTATTTTTCACAGCTCACCATTCCTTCTCCTTCTTTCTCCTTTTCCCTTTTCCCTTGCCCCCAACCCTTATTATAGAGGCTTGTCAAATTCTCCATTCCTTTGCCTTCATTTTCTGATCTCTTACCCCCTATTTCCTTTCTTCGGCTTTGATGCTTCCTCTGCATTTATCTCCACCCTTCTCTCAAAATATCATCTCTTTGACTTACTCTTTCTCACCCTTCCTTTCTTCCTCCCTTCTTCTTCATCTTGCATTTCCCCTTTTCTCCTTTCCCTGTATCTTTTTCTCTATTTTCACTTCCCTATCTAATTAGCTGAGCTTTGTAATCTCTGCATCTTCCCCCATATTTCTCCCTCATCATTGCTCGTTCTCCCCTCTTCTTTTGCTACCTTCTCTCTCTTCATTCTCCGGTCACCTACCTTCTTATTAAGCCTGGGCGGTGAAATTCGCTACGCTCGCGAAGCTTGCGAAGTTACGGTAACTTCGCGATTCGCGTAGAACGCAAAGTTACCGTGCACTACGCAATTTGCGGCGTAGCGTAGCTGTTTTTCTTCATCGCGCGCTCAATATACGTTCTCGCGCGCGCGGTAACGACCTACCGTGATTCTGCGTTCGCCGACGCGACTTCCTATCCGTTCGCGGGCGCCACGAGATTTGGAATCCGGCCGCAAGTTCCCGCGAGAGTGTGCGACCGCGAACACGTCATTCGGACGCGCGATCTGACTTCCGGCGGCAGTGTTGGTAAGATCGCGATCCCGAACACGAAGAAACTACATTCTGGCGAAGAATATATCTCGAGCATCATAAAACCTTCTCGAAAATGATGAATTAGTTCATTTTGCACAAAAAACTCCTCAGGTTGTCATTTAGAGATGTAGTTTGGTGAGCAAGGAGTCCTTTTTCTTTTTTTCCAAGAGGAAGGAAGTGCCCCTGATTCTCAAACTTCCTGTTCCTGTCCAGCAGGCTCCTCCCAGTGTTTTGTCCATGTGCTGTTCACTTTCATTTGGATTTGGAGCTGGAAGGATCACTTTTTGTGTCTGTCTGCTGCATCATATCATTGGATTGGATTTGAGGACTCTTGGATTTGAGATTTTACAAGTAAGTTGGAGAATTGGTGTACTTGTTTGTTTGATTGGGGCTTGTTTGTACCTACATTTTTTGGGGGGATTTCCATATTTTTTAAAATGTATTGTTGTGGCCTGTAGTTTCGGCAGGGGCCTAGTTGTTTTTCTTTGATTGGAATTTCAGCCAGTAGGCCCAGACTAGAGCCAGAGGTACCCATGGGTGCATGTTTCTGTGATGTCTGTTGAATTTAAAGTTTAAACATCATGTAGGCCGGGCATCCATGGATGGCCTTGTTTACTTTTGAATTGGTAAAAGTGGTTTTTGGGGCGTATTTTATTTTTTGTGGTGTTTGTTAAATAAATAGGCCTTTTCAGCCAGTAGGTAACCCTGGGCGTTCAGCTCGCGGACTTTGGGCAAGTCCGCACTGCGCGACAACGCGGACTTACACTTTTAACTTCTTCGCGCGCTCAATGTACGTTTTGCGCGCGCGATAACGACAATTTGTGACGATCGCGATGCCGAACACGCAAAATTTACAATCTGGCGAACAATATCTCTCGAGCATCATTAAACCTTCTCGAAAATGTTGATTTAGTTCATTTTGCACAAAAAACTCCTCAGGTTGTCATTTAGATGTAGTTTGGTGATCAAGGAGTCATTTTTTTTTTGTTTTACAATTTTTTCCAAGAGGTAGCTAGTTTCCCAGAGTCTCCAACTGCCTGGTCCTGTCCTTTGTCTTCACTTTTTGTTATTTTGGGTGGCCTGGCCATGTGGGTGGCAGCCATTTTGTGAAGCCAGGCATTGTGCTTTTGCCATAGGCCTGCATTGTCTGTCTTGTCTTCCTTTTCTTGTTGTTCTGGGTGGCCTGTCCATGTGTTGGCGGCCATTTTGTGTGAACAGCCACTGTGCTTTTGCCATAGGCCTCAAAGCTTGCGGCCTAGTGTGCCAGTAGGCCCGGCGGTAGTCATCCTCATGGGTGCATAAAAACTGTTTGTGTTGTCTGTTGAATTGTAACATAATTGAGGCCATGGATGGCATTGTTTTTAATTGGTAAAAGTGGTTTTTGGGGCGTATTTTATTTTTTGTGGTGTTTGTTAAATAAATAGGCCTTTTCAGCCAGTAGGTAACCCTGGGCGTTCAGCTCGCGGACTTTGGGCAAGTCCGCACTGCGCGACAACGCGGACTTACACTTTTTAACTTCTTCGCGCGCTCAATGTACGTTTCGCGCGCGCGATAACGACAATTTGTGACGATCGCGATGCCGAACACGCAAAATTTACAATCTGGCGAACAATATCTCTCGAGCATCATTAAACCTTCTCGAAAATGTTGATTTAGTTCATTTTGCACAAAAAACTCCTCAGGTTGTCATTTTGATGTAGTTTGGTGATCAAGGAGTCATTTTTTTTTGTTTTACAATTTTTTCCAAGAGGTAGCAAGTTTCCCAGAGTCTCCAACTGCCTGGTCCTGTCCTTTGTCTTCACTTTTTGTTATTTTGGGTGGCCTGGCCATGTGGGCGGCGGCCATTTTGTTAAACCAGCCACTGTGCTTTTGCCATAGGCCTCCAAACTTGCGGCCCAGTATGCCAGTAGGCCCAGAGGTAGTCACCATGGGTGCATAAAACTGTTTCTGTGTAGTCTGTGGAATTTTGGCATCATTTAGGCCATGGATGGCATTGAATAGATTAAATTGAATTGCGAAATGTGGCTTTTTTTGGAGGGTCTGACTATTTCACTTATTGGGTGTGGTAAATAAATGCCTTTTTTGCGTGTGTACTGTGTCATTATAATTGTGTTGTTGTAGTGGTTGTCTAACTTTCCAAAGTGTTTTTAGCCATGTGGATTTTAGTTTTTGCATTAAAGCTGTGTGTGTTTTATAAGGCATCCTTTGTCTGCCCATATATAGGCCTGCTTGAGTTCATTGTTTGCCGTGCCTTGTGCCTGTGAGTCACCATGTTTCTGGGGGCCATTTTGTTGTGGTAGTTATTAGTGTGCTGTTTTTGCCACATAGGCCTGCGTGTCTTTCCATTTTTCCTCTTGTTTTACTGCTTCCAAATCCATCCCCATTGCCAGCTGCAGCTCCCTGATGCTGCTATATAATACATCACACGTGATGCACAAATTTAGGCCAAACATGCTCCAGTACATTTTAGTTTTTGTTCTTTAATATTCTTATTCTTCCAGAGTGTACAGTAGCCATGAAAGCCCTGGCCTTGTTGTCAACGTCTCACAAATGGCTACACTGTGTGTTGTTGTTGGAATAGTTTCTGAAATTTAATAATTGAGGCCACCACACACTAAGTTCTATATTCTATTTGTTTGATTTGTGCTATGTTTGACTGATGTTCTGGCTTTTTTGCTTTTAGGTGCACAAAGACTGAGGAGGAGGTGTGTCTCTCATCATTTCCTGTTGCACTTCCAGACAGACATCCTGCTGCTGGACACACAACGTGACGTGTGACCTGACCAGACATCTCTGCAACTGAGTGCTGCTGACATCTGAAGAAGATGGGCCCAAAGAAAGCAGGTACCAGGTCCTCCAGTACCAAGAAAGTTGCTATTGAGAAGAAGAAGGAACAGAAGAAGCAAGTGACACTGAAGTCTGGTGTGCCGGCCAGTACCTTTTTTGGGGAAAAAAAATTGCGCCTGCAGCAGCGGTGTCCGGGGGCAAGCTGGGGGCAGCACATCCGCATCAGTGGACCCAACCCACCAACCCAGGGCCAAGCACATGAGTGGGGAAGAGGTAGCCAGCCTAATGGTGGAAAGCAGTGATGCTGAGCCGGAGATAAACTTATCGCTATCTCAAAGTAGTACCCAATCAACGCAGGAGGAAACACAGCAGATAAGTGGTCAACAACAACAGCCGCAACCACCGCCCGCAATAGTAGTTGTTGTTCCTCCTGAAGTAGGGGCAGTTCAGGAAATTGAGCCTCATGCAGAGGTAGAAGAAGAAGCCACTCATTCAGAAGATCCATTGTCTTCCAAATCCCCAGCAAGGAAAAGGAGGGGTAGTCCATCGAGTTCTTCGCCAAGCCCCCTTCTGATGATCTAGATGCCACTTGGAAGCCACAAACTGAGTCTGAGAGGGAGCCACGTTCCAAGACCAAGCTAGGGAAAAGGAAGGTTCCAGAAAGCCTTACACTTATGGAGGTCGATGTAGAACAGCAAGATGATGATGATGATGACGACGAGCCAGTCATCACGAACATCACTCCCGGCCCCGAGGAGATGGAGACCAACATTCTTACTCTATCCAAAATCGCTGCGAGGGATGTAGCACGCATACCTCCACAGGTAACACCAACACGACCTACAGCTTCCATATTTGCATTAGCAAAGGCCCGGCAGCGACCTACATCCAGCACAACCACCACCTCTGTAGGAGTAGGTAGTGGTACAGCAGCACAGAGTCAAATTCAACACACACCCTACAGATCATCCGGCATTGGAAGTGGCACCTCCAGCAGGAGGCCAAAGTTAAGCTCCCCAGTTTGGGACTTCTTTACGGTTAGCGAAAAGGAGGAGAACATTGCTATATGCTCCATTTGTAATACCTCTGTTAGTCGTGGTAAGCTTGGTACAAACTATGGTACCGGAGGCCAAATGACCCATCTGAAAAAACACCACTTGATCAGCTGGGAGGACCACCTTCGCGACAGAAAAAAAACTGCAACCATTGGTGTTGGTGGGGATAAAGGAGTAGAAGAAGATCCGATCACGGTGGAAGAGGAAGGACAGGGAGACATTCTCACTAGTGGTACACAAGGTGTCCCTGACCCCAGCAGTGCAGTCTTAACGTTGCACACATCTTCAGCAACATCTCAGTGGCACAAGAGTAAGAGTCAGCCGGAGACACCAAGAAGTACCAGGTCCGCACTACCAAAAAGTGCGTTGAGCCTAAGAGAAAGGAAAACCATGCAGCCTACCATTATCAGCATGTTTGGGGGTGAGGGGCAGTACGAACGCAACCACCCAATAGCACGTTTGTACAATGCGAAGCTGGCTAAAATGTTAGCACTGGACCTTCTCCCTTTTTCTTTTGTTGAAGGGTTGGGTTTTGTGGAATTTGTGTCAACCATCTGCCCAAAATGGCATGTTCCCAGCCGCTACTATTTTGCCAGAGTTGCAGTTCCAGCACTACATCACGACGTGCTGGAATTGCTAGGAAAGGCCTTGAAGCAGAGTGCTGTTCACAGTATCCACCTGACTACAGACATGTGGACCAGTTGCCAAGCCACAGATTACATGTGCATCTCTGCACACTGGATCAGTTTTGTGGGTGTTAGAGAACAGCTATCTGCTGGTGTTGATACTGCAGAGATTTTTCATGCCACTCGCAAACATGCAACTGTAGCCATGTTTGCCATGGAGAAATCTCATACTGCTGCAAACATTTTGGAAGAGTTTAACACCAAGGTCTTTGAGTGGCTGCGCCCAAGAGGGCTTACGATTGGTTTTGTTGCCACGGACAACGGCAGTAATGTAGTTTTGGCCATGCGCAATGGTGGCTATTTCAGGGTCCCGTGTTTGGCACACTGCATTAACATTGTTGTTCAAGACTTTTTGAAAAATGAATCAAAAGTCAGCAACTTACTGGTCACCTGCAGAAGAATATGCACACATTTCAGCCATTCTTTTAAAGCCCGGAAGCAGCTGAGGGTCATTCAACGTGAGCATAAACTGCCAGTCAAAGCGCTCATCCAGGAGGTGCCAACACGTTGGAACTCAACTTATTATATGCTTGATCGTCTGTTTGAACTGTACATACCACTCAATGCTTATGTCATGCAAAGAATAGGGGAACCTACTGTGAGAGGCATGACCGTTGAGATGGCTCAATGGGACCTCATTAAATGCCTGACTGAGATGCTACTTCCTTTTGAGATCTTCACACGTGAAGTCAGCAGGGAGGACTGTACTATGGGCCAAGCTATCCCATTGTTGCACATGCTAGAGCAACAGCTGAAGGATGTGTCTGAAACGTACGCAGGTGTGGATGACAAACAAGACGCATATCATTTGGCGGAGACCTTAGCCGCTCGCTTATCGGAAAATACAAGGATTAAAAATAAAATTTTGTCACAACCACATTACATTAGTGCCACAATTTTGGATCCACGGTACAAAGTATTTCTGAACAGCAAGGCAGTAATTCCTTTTTCGGAAGTGGATGTTGCCAACTACAAAACTTTGATAGCTAAGGAAGCAACTATTTTCGAAAGCGAACGGCTGTTAATTACAGGCCCCCCACCACAGGCCATAACCAGTACTACAGGGCATCCAGAGTCAAGTTATACTTCGGAGCCTGAGGGCAGTGCATTTGCCTCCCAGCAGTCACCTACACCAACAATAACATCAAGAACAGGATCATCCGCAGCACAATGTGCAACTGATTGGTTTCTACAGCAGGGGTATGGTAAGTCCAGTGCTGATGCAAAGGCAAAACCGGCCGAGCACATCCGAGCACCCCTTAACATTGAGCGGATGGTCCAGGCCTATCTGGATGACCCAACAGAGGTCTTCATGGATGGAAACCCATTGGTGTATTGGTATGGGAAAAGAAGCCAATGGACAGTGCTCAGCAGGCTGGCGATAAAGTATCTCGCTTCCCCTGTCGCAAGTGTCTCTTCTGAGCGTGTTTTCAGTGCTGCTGGTGCCATTGTAACTTCGAAAAGGACCAGTCTCTCGGCCCAAAGCGTGGAGAGGTTAACCATGATCAAAATGAATCAGCACTTTATACCACCGGATTACAAAATACGTGAATCACAGCAGGAAGAGCAGAGCGACTTGGATGACGTAAATAGTGCGTTACAGGACCTACTTCTGTCCGAACCACCAGAGTTTGAGGACGAGCTCCTCTTCCCTGACAACTAGGCTTTCAAATTGTTGCTTTCTTCCTTCCTTTATGTGTCTGTGTATCTGTCTTTCCGGTTCAAATCAAATCACAACAAAACCATCACCACCGTCTTCTTTTTATTTCCCTATTGGAGTTGCACGTCTGTGCATTTAACTGTCCACTCTTCAGAGTCCTGCTTCATCTTCCTGTCTCGCACGAGTACATTTCCATCAAGGCAGACATTAGTACAAGAAATGTTGCCTTTACCAGTCCCGCCTCCATTAGAAGTGAAACGTGACTACTATAGCTATCCTCCGTTTTGTTTTCGAGCTGAAACTCATCAGTGTCCGAAGGCTACAGCCTCAGCAGGCATCCAAAGGTCCTCACTGTCAGGACAGAAGGTACTTGGCAGAGAAAGACAAGAGACTCTTCGAAGAAACTTGCTGACATTTGTGCAAACTCAAATGACCAGCAATGAGCACTACACAGGCCGTGGACCATCATCACAGTGCTGACCATGGGAAGCAACTTAAACTGTGACAAAGAAGTGCCACAGATGAATAAGACGAAAACCGAAACAGCGCCTAACACTCAAAATGAATGTGGACTGGAGTAATAATGATGAGGCCACTGCCCCGCAAAAAAAAATAAACAAATGTCAGAACTAGGCATCTGATGATCTGACAGCCAAAGAGAAGAGCAAGACAGGTAATGATGGAATGCATTGGATGTTTGCAGACTCTGAGCGATTGCTGTTGTTTGTTGTTGATGTTGTGCATGAAGTCGAACTCTACTCTACTAGTTAATCTACAAAGTGACTCAAGTAAGTAAGTGACAGTCAATGTTTCCTTTCTTGTTGTTTAATAACCAAATTGTACTCCTACTACTGCAGGTGCAGGCCAATATCTGTTGCAATTTTTTAATATGGAATATGGACTTAATCGGAGTCAATACAGACTGAGTTGTAGTTGGACAACACGTACCACACCATGATGATGACCATACTATCTTTTCGCGCGCAGTCATTCAGTTGGATCGGAGATGATTCAAGGACTAACTGCATTTCATGAAGTGGCATAAGGTAAACATAAACACAACAATTCAACAAGAAAGTAGTAAACACAGCAGACCTACATGTCCATGTAGTGGTCTAGTCGAGTGTAGTGATGACTGACAGCGGCGCATTGATTTTGTCACTTAATTAGGAAAATGCTAAGTTGCTGTGTATGCCTTTTGTCTGGCTATGTCAAAAATTAAGGTAAATGGAGGTTGGGTCACGGGCTGGTGCTGTGGTGGGCCTGTTCTGTCCTGTTGTTGTTGTAGCTTAATGCTGTAAACAGAATCTACACGATATATCCAAGCCGCCTCACTCTGAAAGTGTTCTCTCTTCTCTTCTTGGACTCCACCGTAAATGATGTTTTTTTTTTTTTATTCATTGATTTCTCAATACCCCTTTTGTTTTTCCATCTAGACGTTACAGGCCGGCCTTTACCCTGTGCTTGCTATACTGGGAGACACAACTCACATTTACCTTACCAATCGGCATCAGGAAGGCCACCAAGATTGATGTGCGGAGCGTCCATGGAAGATAGGACCAAGAGGAAGGACGAGATTCAACTCCACAATTTTAGCATGATAATACAGTAACTTTAGTATCATTCATCATTCATCTTTTAATTAATTTGAATCCTTTTTTCTCTGCAATCATTAGGACTGTGTGTTGTGTGTTTGTTTGCTAATTGATCCCTACAAATGTTTTTTAATTGTCTTTGCTATCTTTACAAGTAAGCCCAGTACAACATGGAATTTGGGTCTCTGAGGGCATATTACAGGCAAGGCAAATTGCATAGAATATACTGGTGCCCTGTACTGTCTAATTGTCTAGTAGGAGTTATTAAGTACTACTCATTAACCATCAAGTTATCTAATCTTCATCATCATTAACGCATGCATTTCCCTTTTCTCGCTTTATTGATTTTTTGGATAAGATCATGGTCGTCTGCCAAGATTGCGCTTTGCTTTTGTTGTCCATGCGTACTGTTTTTCATTTTCAAACCTTTCCCCAAACCCCCTTCCCATCCATTCATCAAACCCTAACCCTCTTCCCCCGGGCTGTGATTTATATTGAGGTGTGATGTGACTACATAAAATGTACACCAATTGATCACACGCTTGCTGGGGCAGATGTGGTGAAAGCAACACTAATTCAATTGCAAGGCAGGGCGAGGAGCTTCTTCTGCTTGGCCACCCATGCTCAGTCTATGTGCATTGTGCAAGCCGTCAACGGCTAATAGTAGTACATCATAATTAATTGCCGTCATTGATTGGATTAATCATCAAACTCCTACCACACAGCAGTAAAGGTTACGAATTACGATTGTGTTAAGTTAAGTGACTCACTCGACAGCCCAACTGCAGTTTATAACTTCTTGTACTAGGCTGTCCCCGCCACCATTATGTTTAATTTGACTTTAGCAGTTGCAACTGCAATATTGTTTGTTTGGCAGTCGTCTTCTGTACTGTATTTCACTTCGTTCGACTACTCCTCCCACAGTTTTTCTCAGGCAAGTGACTGCCTCTTTTTTAAATTTTTTTAGCAAATGCTACTGCCAGTGTCTACTCTACTACTACCACCACAACCGTGGCATCTTCTACATTCTCTATGGAAACCATGCAGCCATCGCTGTGCCGAACGTAGTCATCATCAATCACAGGTAAGATAAGTTTGATGGGAGGTAGAATACTAGTAGGACAAATAACTCAGTGAGGGGTACCGCATCTATCTGTTTGTTATACATCATCGGCAGATTATTTAAATCAAACACTGGCTGCGGCCCTGCAGCAGCAAGCAAACCAATGTGACGTTAATTCGTAAAACAGTAACCCCCCACAAAACATTAACATTGTATGTTTAAGTATAAATATAATTTATTACCCTAACAAAAATAAACTATCCCACACCTGACCCACCCCTCTCCCTAACCCCAACCAATGTCCAAAACGAAAAAAGTCCAAATAATGTCCCGAAACCCCAACGCCCAATTCCCACCCACCAAAACAAGGAATAAAAAGGGGCAAAGCAACAGGGTCCTCGATGTTATAATCGGCGGGCTTTGAGGTGTTTGTCCACCAGGATTCTCACCCGCTCCTCCATTTGCTCCTCTTGCCGCGCCATCCGGAGGAGAATCTTCTTGCGGAATGCCCTGCAGTGGCATCCACAATGGGGGACAGCAGTGCTGGCTGCTAGCGAATTGCGGCGGGTGGCTATCAGACCGCGGCGCCGTACCGCTGGAGTTGGGGCCTGGCTGGGGCCCGGGGCATCGGACGAGGCTGCAGCTGCTGCCGCCTCCTCCTCCTCCTCCTCCTCCGCCAGAGCCACCAGCCGCCGGTACTCCCGGCATATGGCCTCCAGTTTCCGGCGCCGGGCCCTGACTGCCAACTCCTTCCGCGATGGTTTGTCTTGGGAAAAGAAAGAAAAAAAATATTGTTGTAACCAGTACTCTTACCTAAACAGTAACACAAAATTAATTCAACACATAATGGCACAGTAGCACTAGCAAGAAGCACAGTACATAACATTTGTGGTAATAATCTATCTATCCTCCCACTTCCTCGGCCTCTAACATTTGTGGGAGTTTCAGGCATTATACTAGCACTATGGACTCCAACCAGTACACAGTACACCAGTGTTCTTCTTATCTCTAGTTTAGGGAAATGACATAACCTGGTTGTAGCCGGCATTGCCAGCTCGGTCATCTATGCTTGAAGCCAAGACAAACATACGAGTCATGACGCAGAGTCACATTAGTTTGATTTACTACTGTTTGCAGGTGGGGAAGCTCGTATTTTTCTATTACGGGTGGCACTGGCCATACTCTCTCTGTTACATGGAGGGCAATTGCTCAATTTCACAGTGCCTTGGCTACTACAAAAAGGCAGATTATATATCTGATCCAATGATCGTTGCTTTTATATGGGACAACGACATAAGGTCAGTAGCGGTCGTTGGTGGGACTCGGGGAGTTTGGCCGGGCGGTGGCGTGGGTAGGGGCAGGATGGGGGTAGTAAACTATGGATTACGGCCAATTACAGGTAAGTAAACATATAAATAAATGAAACTAATTTTGTTGCGCACACTGCATCGCATTTGGCGGTGCAGTGCGCACAATGAAATTCACTTTATTTATTTGTATGTTACAGTAAAGTTACCTGTATTTGCCCGCGTAATACATTGTTTACTACTACCCCCACCCTGCCCCTCCCCACATCGGCTTTGGTACGCTGGCGCGGTTTCTTTAACATTCCCTAAAACTGTGCATCCCGTGACAGTCTCCACCTATGCTGTCTATGATGAATACATACAGGCATCCATCCATTCTAAGTAAATGTCAATCATTCTTCTTAATCTCTCCACAAACGTTACTTTGTTTCACCAACAACAACGCATGCGTCCACTCACTCCGTTGCTTGCCTTGGCTTAGAGTTTCACCCAAACACCGCTGATGATTCTTGCTATCCACAGTATCCACCCATACCGTGTCTTCCACCCAGGCAGGCATCCATTCTTCTTTCACCTCCCACCCATCCTTCAACAACACATGCATCTGATTCCTATCAGCCACCTATCCATGCTTCCAACGTATCCTTCTCTGCCAGTCGTCATATTAAATCTCGCCCGCCCTTCCTCCTTCCACCCTTCTTTCCCTTTTTGTTCAACACATCCATCAAGGTCATCTGATCTGACTTTTAGTCTCCTCCATAAAACTTTCACAGCTGAGTTGGAGTCAGATATAAGAGGCCATTGGTTAATGAAGTCACGCTGGTAATGCTATTGCTACTGCATTGCTCATGCTGCTAAGTAAAGGGTGTCTTCTTTATTAACCGTTGTATAATGTTCACTACAACTTCATACCTAATAAGTCTCAACAACAGTACAGTGAGTGAAGTCCACTCCACACACCCTTCCAGCTAGTGCAATGTCAATAAGTCATGAATATAACTTACCACCGCCCGCCACTGCTGCTGGCTCACCCCCTGTATCTCCTGCCCCCTCCGGAATGGCCGCAACGCCATCGCCGCTGGCCCCACCGGCACTGGTGGTCGGTAGTACGCCTAGCAAAAACATGACACATTTTTAGATGCCTGTACACCTCCCCCTATTTATTCTTTTTCACTAGCAAGATTGAAAAAAGGTTAATACATATTATTATTATAAATCACATTCAATAGTCCAAATCGGGTACTAGAGTACAGTCAGTAGACAGACACTAGTAGTGTTATTAATTATGGTCCCTAAGGTCATTATTATACTATACTCTACTCTTTGCAAAGTTAGCCTGAGCCATGCAACCATTTTTCGCTTCATGTCTTTTGCGCATGTTACCTCGCAGCTTGTTGTGCAGTAACAGTAAGACGCCTTTTTGAGCCCACATGAGCACATACAGCTACTGTCTGAGCGTTGCGTACAAGAGGTCGGAAAACAAGCCACTTTGTTATGGAGTTCCGTTAGTCCGTATTACTTAGCCATAGGTAACATGTTACAGTTTTTGGGCAGGACTGACAAATGCTTGCATTAACACGCACCATTTTTCTCAGGCAGAGGATTCCCTTCTACGAGTACGAACCAGAGATTTGCAGAGCTTATGAATGATGCATGTAACCAGTAATTCTACGTTCTACGGTGAGGAGTCGCCCAGAATTCACACAGATCTTTTGTCATATCATCATGCACTTGTTGCAACAATTTTTATTGTTTTAATCTTATGCATTTTGCTCTTGGAGCTGGCTGGAGTACACTGAATTTTATAGAACAACAACATACAGAAGTTGTCATTTGAAAATAAACCTTTTGAACTTACACATAGACTCTGTGGTATTTGGTGTGGTGGTGGTGGACTTACACGAGTGAGTGAGCGAAAGTGTGTTATGTTCTGGGTTGTGGAATCATAATCATTGGGTATCTTCGGGTGGGGGTTCGGGGACCTAATGAGACACTAGCTAGTCGTTCAGGGGATTGTGGGTTCACTTCTGACTGAGGTGTGAGTAACGTCCAAGTTCCAAACTCTCATCACCAACATCCTCTTTCATTGTGCATAGTTCTGCATGGGGATGTGCAGAATCCAAGTAGTATGTACTATATCCTATCAAAAATAGTCAAATATCTGGTTGTGCATTTTGTTTGTGGTAATTGTCAAAGCCTCAAGATTAAGAAGCCTAGAAGAGGACAACCGAAAGGACTGGACTCGGTGGCTAGAGCTATTAGTATTGGTCAATCTGAGTTTTATTCAAAACCGTACAATAAAGAGTGGCAATGCAAACTGGGCAAGCTTAGCGACAGACTAATAGTAGTAGTACCGAGTACAGACATTCATAGCAGAGGCAGTTACAACTTAGAGGCAGGGATAACCAGAATTTAGAAACAGATAGTCAAGTCAAGATCAAAGAATCTTTTGTAAAAAATATAATTAGGGAGTGGAGCCAGAATTAATAGTTCTGAATAAATAAGGTCCAGTAAAAGTTAGGGCAATATAATTGTTAATATAACCACTGGAGGACTTACTGGGACCAGCAGCAGGGCCCTCGGTAGAGGAGCGGTCCTCTGGTGGTTGTCCCGCCGACTCGGACCCCGTCTTCTTGCCCCTGGGTGCTGCAGATCAGTGATCATGTAAGATATAATAAAGAAAAAGAAAGACACAAACATTAATGATTGCTGTGAAACAAATAAATTATCTTAAAAAAACGCTCAAAAAACGTTTTAGGAAACAAAAATTGCAATAAAATTGACCTATCGAATCCGAGCGCCTACTGGCTTGCGGAATTCACGGACAGTCTACTTATTGGGGAACACTAATTCAGTGTTCCATTCTGATTGATTCAAATAAAATCCAGAACACTAACTAAGCCTAAGTACCACCTGACCTAGCCCACCTATTCCAGGCGGGCCAATTGTTCATTAAGCATGCATTTCCATTTTTTTTTCCATCAAAAATGCATAGGTGAGAAGGAGGACACATGCATAAAGTCAGTGCATAATGCAAACATCAAATTGTTGGTTGGTTGCGTCTGATGTTCTGCAGCTGACTGACACTGCTAAGCTAAGCTTACCAGTACCACTCACTAAACAAACTACAAAAGGTTCTACTAAGGACTGGGGTAAGCAGCACTCAGTGACAGAGGATGCGTCACGCACACCGTTCAAAAATTATCAACTAATAGTAACTAAACCTAGTATCAAATCCATCCACCACTATTTGACAGGAGGACAAAGGAAGGACTACAGTCTCTCTAGCAATAGCATTACCTAACTGAAGTTCTCTAAAGTAAACTCTTACATAATAATGACAAGCGAGCGCAAAGTTGCAAAAAGTAAGAGTACCGCCCAGCACCTGTGTCCTACAATCACAGAAGATTTTGAAACGTAATTTACCTGCAATGTAAGCAGCATTATTCTTGTTATTTGTAAAAAATGTATACACAAATCACAATACTTATACTACTATATATATTGGCTACTCACCAAGCCCCACGACCTCGACACCTAGCAGGTCCAACAGGTCCTGCTCCCGGTCAAGAATGTCTGACCACCGGTGGGCCAGCTGGTTATGTGTGCGCCGGACCGCGGAGCAGCGAAACACTGCCCGACGCACCTTCGCCCACCGACGGTGACGCTCCTGGGTCGGGTAACCGGAGCCTGGCCTGCCGCCTGCTGCCAAGGTCAAGGGGAGGTGGCGCTGAATAAAAAAACAAGGGCGGCCACCTCCTCCTCCGTAAACAGCTGGCGGGCTTGCACCCCTGCGGGGCGCAGTCTGCCGCAAGGCAGGCGGCGATTGGGCGCACGCGCCTTGCCCTTCTTTGACCCGCTGCTGCTACCCTTCGCCATGGTTCTGGGGTGGGAGGAGGTGAAAAAGAAAAGTTAGAAGGGAAAAATAAAGTTAGGGGAAGAAGTAGGAGCTTAAAGAAGAAAGTTATATAAAACAGTTGAAAAGTAAAAAAAACACAGTAAAAAGTAGAAAAAAATGCAAAATATAGACTTAGGCAGAGAGAGAGAGATAGGTAAGAAATAAAGAAAAATTGAAAAACAGTGTAAAAAACTAAGGATTGCAAAGATTGAGGGAGGATAGAAAAGCAGGCCCAGAACCATAGCATAGAGTGGTAAAACAAGATGGCCGCGCCCATCGCGACCGCATGGGTAAGTTCGCGCGATATTTCTCCCCGAGCACGCACAAAACGTCGCGAACACGTACAGCGCGTTCCCGAACATGGAATGCGCATCGCGAGCACGCTATACGCGACCCGGAACAGGAAAAAGGGATCGCGAACAGGCGGGACAAGTGAAAATCAAAATGGCCGCGCCCATAGGCGACCGCATGGGTAAGTTCGCGCCCCCGAGCACGCAAACAGCGTCCCGAACACGAACAACGCGTTCCCGAGCAAGAAAAACGCATCGCGAACGGGCGCGCCAAGCAGCTACGCACGCTCGCGAAGCTCGCGTAGTGCTTTGACGTCTTCGCGTAGCTTCGCGTAGCGCGACTACGCAAACTACGCCCAGGGTTACTTCTTATCCATCCTAATTGCCAATTCACTCCCGATCTCCAGTTTCCCTACCTTCTCCTTCCTATCCTTTTAACTCGTTTTCTCTCTTCTTTCTCACCTTTCTCCTTACTTTTAAAGGTACAGGTACACTGGGATATTGCGCTGCATGTAGGGTCTGTGTTTAAGTGAGAAAAGGTGGAACTGGAGACCATGTAGGCAGTCGCGGTCCGTGTAGGAGTGCCGGCCGGGCAATGACGTGGGGCGGGGGAGGGGCAGGGTGGGGGGTAGTAAAGTACGGATTATGGCCTAATACAGGTAAGCAAACATTTAAATCAATAAAACGAATTTCGTTGTGAGTGCTGCATCGCCAAATGCGATGCAGTGCGCGCAACAAAATTCGTTTCATTTATTTAAATGTTTACTTACCTGTATTGATCCGTAATCCATACTTTACTACCCCCCACCCTGCCCCTCCCCCGCCCCACGTCACCGCCCGGCCAGCACTCCTACACGGACCGCGACTGGACAGAGGCAGTAATAATACTGGAAAAAGCAAAGGGTAAAACTGAGGACCACATACAGTGTGTGAGAGAATGGGCAGTAAGTGCTTAGACTGCTGAAATGTTTCAAAGGGGTCCAGTAAGATACGCAATCAGTTTAGCTAAGCACCCACGCCCCCAGGTGACAACCTCTGTACCAAAGCATACACTCTCATTACCAGCAATCTAATTTATGTCACATCATGTGATACCATTTCCTATGATGTCATTTGAGATGTTAAAGGTCATGTGATGTAATTTCCTGCGATGTCATCATTATGCTAATTAGCATTCTTTAAACCTGAAAATCCTTGCCTCCTTTTGGCCATCGTATGTTAGAAAGTAGATGATCAGGGAAGGTGGCCTTGTAGATCTAATGCTGTCTGTGCCAGTGCTTCTGACATCAGGAGTCAACTAGAGTTATCTGCTAATTCTACTTTTTCTGCCTATAATGCTTGTGATAAGGCTGATCGAGACCAGTGCCTCGGGCAGGGACCTACTCTGAAGGGTAACTGGCTACCATTTTCTATCGAGCTGTATCAGGGACAGGTGGAGCTGTATCAGTGACCAGGCTGTTTTGCTCTTCATGTGATGGCTCACTGCTGGATTCTTCCTGGTCTTGCCCATGCATTAGAGGAGCAACCACCCAGTGAAGAGCATCAGCATCGGGGCAAGCGGATTTACAAGGGCTATTGGAAATGTAGATGGGGAATGCTGGGTTCCTTGATTCTAGATGGAAACCACAGGAGTTTTGGGAGAGGAGCAGGAAGATAAAACTGGGAAAGGGTCAGACCTAAGTATCCCTACACCACTTCAAGGGATGCTTATAGAGAAAGACCCCTACAAATAATGTCTTGCGGACATCCCGAGTTCATTCCACAAGTGGAGCAGGCGGACCAACCCAGAAACATTTTCCAGCAATGTGACTAGTTTTATGAGTGAGAAACTTTGTGAATAATTCAATGTGCTTTGACTTTGATACAGCACTGAAGGAAAAGTGTTAGACTCCATCGGGGGCACAGGGTGTTCAGGTGCTTCTGGGTCCCAACTGAGGTGCCTGAGTTCATTTCCTAAAGATGTCCCGGGGTCGTCCTACTATGACTCTGAAAAGTGGGCCAAATGCAACCTTTTTCCACATTTGACTCTGAGTAGCAAGGGCAAGGATTCACAGGCTCCTCAGGGATGCAAAGTAGGGGACAGCAGCTAAAACCTCAACAGTAAATTACCAGACACAAGAACTTAATACCCAGCACAGTGCTTATTTTATTGTTAAAAGTAGGTTAATCACGAAGCAGAAATAAATCCTACACAATTAATGGAAGACACACTCCAGGTTGGAAACTGTGTTATAATAGTGAGACACTAAATACCCCCCGCCCCCCCAACCACCACCACTTCCTTGTGTCTTCCCGGTATGGCCCCTCTCCTCCTGGTATGGCCGAGATCCGACATCCGTAGTTCCCAACACACAACGTGGTTTAGGCAATGATTATGCTCGGGTGCAGATGGCTTAATTTCTCTCGCCTATGAATTGAGCGACTTCAGTTTAATATCTCTCTACTCCTTCTTGGCAAATGTCTTTGTGAATGTGGCAGAACTGTGTGCTTATTTTCAGACAGTGCTTAATTTGAGCAGGTGATTTCCGGTGCTCAGCAGTGACACCAGCATTTATGAGACTCTGCCACATGGTGGTGTTGTATGTCTAATTTACAGTTGTTTATTAATTCAATATACATTAAAAATGACTAATTACTGCAGCCAAAGCCATTCCTACTGTTTTGAGGGCCTGGAATAGTCAGAATTGTCACACTTGTAGGACTGTGATGGTTAGTAGCGTTGGGACTGTAATTGGCAGCGCTGACAGCAGCAACAGGTGGTACAAGCAGAAGTGGCCTCCTGATAAGGGCCCTGGCCTATGTTCCCTGTATCACCTTACACTTTCGAGGCGCACAGGGCCTCTGCTGAGCGAGCATCAAGAGAAAGACTTCTGGAGATTTTTAAATCCCTAGTGCTAAAAGAAGCTTTCTCTTGGTGTGCGCTGTTAGCAGTACACCTGCTCCTCCATAACTGTTCTGATGGGGGCCTCTGGAAGGGGAAAGTATGACTTCAGGGGCAAGCTGCTGTTACCAATGCCATCTGCTCCCCTGATGGTGGGAAGTGCATTCTTCTTTAGATGCATTCAAGACCTTTACAAGACTTTCAAACCCCGATTCCATGTCAGTGACCTTTCATGTGGCTTCTGCAGCGTAATGGCGGGAGCTACTGACTTTGGAGCTGGGGAACCAAGGGGCATATTATCAAGGGCAGTATCGCCACTTAAGCAGCACTTTTTGCCGATAAAGCGGCAATATTTTTATTGCCCTATTAGCAAGCTGTCGCTAAAAGCTGTTAGCGACAGCTTAATGGCGATAGCGGCCGTTTTGTTGCCGCTTTGCATGTCAGCGATAATTATCGCTAATGACATGCAAAGTAGGCGTTCCCAACAAAAAGCAACTGCAAACAGTCGCAAACACAACTTCCCCCTATTATCAATGCCCGCGAAGTGATAAAAAAAGTCGCGCTAACCGCGATTATCGCTGGAATTTAACACCTAATAAAAACTTGACAACCATCTTGTCAATGGGAGGTGGATTGTAAGGTTAAGTCCTCACCTGCTGCCTGTTAGCAAGCTTTTCATTAGCGCAGTGAATTTAAAGCTGGATTTCTCGCGCTATTGCTGGGTTTCGCCGCTATCGCTGGATTTTTTATCGCCTTGGAGATAAGCGTTGATAATAACGCGTTATCTCCGCGATGAAATCCAGCGATAGCCGGCAATCAAAAAACAGCGCTAAGCGCGCTTTGCGATAATTATCGCAAATCCTTGGTAATATGCCCCCAAGTTCCAGTCTGGGCATCGGCTCAACATCCTGTCATTCTGGGCAAATCACTTAATATTCCCATGCTTTAAAAAATCTAAATGAATGTGACTTTGTGTAATGTAACTGGTGTTCATGTAAAGTGTCCCAATACCTCGTTCTAAATACAGCAGAAAAATGCTCAAAGAGGTAAAAACAAAGCATTAGCATATGAAACAGAAAGGCAAATAGACACACATTTAGTGACTGATTTGTACACAGTGAAACCATAAAACATGGAAAAATCGTGGCTTCGCTGCTTAAATTGTGCAATCTTCAGCAAATATTTTATTTTCCCCAAACTCCTTTTTCTGCATTTGAAAGCACTTTCAAATACATGAGTTTGGAATACCAGTTGTGCAAAAACTTGATTTAATAGACTATAATGTTGCTCCAATAGGGGCCACCTACAAGTTTTCCTTGACAACTGTCTTGCCTCTTAGGGCCCGATTAGGACGTTAGTCCGCCTGCCACCCTGTCGGGAATCGGGACCGCCCAACAGCCTGTCGGCGTTCCCGACATAGGCATAATGATGCGACCGCCACCATGGCGGTCGCAATGCCTATAATTTGCATTGCGGCGGCTGTTGCTGGCTGCAGCACCCGCCGCAATGCAAAATAGGGACACTGCACATATCCCTGCATTACGTGGCAGGCACCATACGGTGCATGCCACATGGTGCAGGGACATGTAGGTGCCCCTCAGTGCCCATTTCGGAGGGTCAGATGGGAAGGGGGGCCCACTTCGGGCCCCCGAAGTCCCTTTCCGCCAGCCTTTTCATGGCGAGTTAACTGCCATGAAAGGTCCTGCAGAAAGGAACATCGTAATGCCTACGGTGGTGCCTGGTAGGCACCGCCACCATTGTAGGCATTACTCCGCCTCCGATGGACCGACGGGCTCCTTGAACCCGTCGGATCCGTGGAGGTCGGTCTTTCTGACCGCCACACAGCCGCCCGCCACCAAAATGTGGCAGGCGGAAAACTTGTTTGCGCTGGTGGTGGGACCACCACCAACGGGCTACCGGTGATGGGCCCACAGTCATCGTAATTGGGCCCTTAGTTTTTAAACTTGAACCGTACTTCTCAGTGCATTGCTATAATCTGACGTATTCATGTCAAAGCTTCCACACATTAAAGATGTTTGTTGTATGAATTACATAGCAAACATTTTCAGGGCTTGGCTCGTGTACGGGCTTTAAGAGCCAATCCAGACCCTTGGCTCGGCTCTGGTTTGGCTCTCTCTGTTAATATATTGGCTCGCCCACCCCAAACCTTACGTAGTGTGAAAGAGAGAGCGTCGGTGTAGCATGCCGTTTGAGTTTCTGACATTGAAATTTACAAATACAAGTTATCTTCTCATTATTTTAATATAATGCTAGACTATTCCCTCCTACGAACATTAAGACACACCATGTTTGTGTTGGGAGAGGGAACTTTATTACCACTGATCTGCAAATATATGTGTGTGTGTGCTTTACCTATATGCAGGCTGCTGGATTCAAGCTAGCCTGGCTGATGAAGGGTGATGCCCTAAAACCGGTCCCAGGATGCTTGTTTCCGGTCCAGGGAGGACCTGGCTTGGCAGTTCAGGCTGGACTGTTCCCATAAGGAACAGGGTCAAGACTGGTTTGCATATGGCTGAGTCCAAACTGGGGTGGGGTGGTGAGCAAAAGAATGATGGATTAAACCGAGATCCTTGTGACTGGGGGTGAATGTTTGCCTTGTCCAGCATTCCATCCATCAATTGTTTCTTTTGCATATGTCGCCCCAAGTGGGAAGGGTATGCCCAGACGTGGGTCTCGTGCTCACTACATCACTGGATTCAAGCTAGCCTGGCTGATGAAGGGTGATGCCCTGAAACCGGTCCCAGGATGCTTGTTTCCGGTCCAGGGAAGACCTGGCTTGGCAGTTCAGGCTGGACTGTTCCCATAAGGAACAGGTTCAAGACTGATTTGCATATGGTTGGGTCCAAACTGGGGTGGTGTGGTGAGCAAAAGAATGATGGATTAAACCCAGTTCCTTGTGACTGGGGGTGAATGTTTGCATTGTCCAGCATTCCGTCCATCAATTGTTTCTTTTGCATATGTCGCCCTAAGTGGGAAGGGTATGCCCAGACGTGGGTCCCGTGCTCACTACACCACTGGATTCAAGCTAGCCTGGCTGATGAAGGGTGATGCCCTGAAACCGGTCCCAGGATGCTTGTTTCCGGTCCAGGGAGGACCTGGCTTGGCAGTTCAGGCTGGACTGTTCCCATAAGGATCAGGGTCAAGACTGATTTGCATATGGCTGGGTCCAAACTGGGGTGGTGTGGTGAGCAAAAGAATGATGGATTAAACCCAGATCCTTGTGACTGGGGGTGAATGTTTGCATTGTCCAGCATTCCGTCCATCAATTGTTTCTTTTGCTTTGACTTTGGCTTAGAAAACTGAGGGGTTATACATTTCTTGGGACCAAATGACTTTGTAAAGCTGCTCTTCCATTATATTATTAATAATTTTAAAACAAGTAGACGCTGGTTGGATTTTTAAAAATATTTAATGGCTGATTTTCAGGTATGCGCACCACGTTGAAAACATATGTCTGGAAGATGTAATTCCTAAAATGTTGTAATCTCTAAAACTGTTAAAGTATGTTCCTCCACATGCAAGTGGTGTAGTGCAGTCGTGACAATACTCACCTCATGCACAAGTCAAATCTGTATGTTCCAAAGAGCTTAATTGTGTGTGTCAGTTATGTGTAACTTGCCCAGTTTTGTTTTGCAGACTGCTGATCAGGAGTAATTTAAGGAAGTTATTCGCAAGAGGTTTGGTAATGCAGCAGAAAGTCTTGTCTATCCACTCAAAGTGTACAGGTACCTGTGCTAGATTGTGACTTCTAACATCTTTTTCAGGCTGCCCTTGAGAAACAACCTTTGTCCAAAGCAATGTTTCTCACAGCAGGAAGCACTGGGGCTGTCTCTAAGCTGGAGCACCCACAAGATGGGCCCAAGGAAGTATGAGATTTCAGCACCTGGCTGTCATCATCCTTCTTGGAGCAGTAGCCAGGGACAGAAAAAAGGCATACATGACCTAGAAACATCCTCACCTTGAAAAAAAACTACAACTAAATCCGGTGACGAAATGCCGGTGCCCAAGTAGACTAATCTGCATCTCCTCGTTTCATTGTATTTTTTAAGGTAGCCTCTCCTTCCTCACTTCAGCATCTTGGATTACTCCGTCCAGCTCCAGGAATGCAGTCAATGCACTTTCACTGTCTGGGAAGCTATTCTCACCTCCATCCTATGTCATGCTAAACCAGAAGCATCTAGATGCGCTCCTTTCATACTTAGGCAAAGCATTTGTGCAGGAAATTTTAGGGCTAAACATGAGAAGACATCGTTCCCACATTTGCAGAAGATCCTTTCAATGTTTGCATTATTTACCCTGCATATGCTCTCATGTTGCTTTGATCATGGACATTCTAGCGTAACCTAAAGTGCTTGAAGTTCCCTATATATGCTTCAAGCCATTACTTTACACTTGCAATCCCTCAGCTGATCAGCTGTCCATGCTGAAGAGTAGTCTAGAAATAGCCTAGAAGTGGACTTACTGTTCACCTGATTCCTAGGGCCTATGAAAAAAGTTCCTAATATAGAACTATCTCATATGCAAATAATGATGTTTCTTTTTACAGTTTGGCATCCTCAGTGTGTTATGTCAAACATCTACCCTATGTGCCTAAAACCTTCCCTAAAATGTTTTAGCCTTGATTTAAAACTTCCAATTGTCATTTCTCCTTTTTTCTTTGAATGACCCTGTCCTTGCTGTCCATCCTCTGCATGCTTCCCCTCTGAGTCATTTGCATGTTTGCCTTAATCACTATTATTGTATTTGTGCACATTGCCCACACCTCATCTCAAAGTTTGCAACCTGTCCTTCTTGGTAAATCAGACTGTGCAACCTAGCAATACCTAATATGCTCTAGCTCATCTATCCTCTAATCCCACCGACCATCTGCATGAATTTATGTACCCGTCCCCACTACTGATCATACCTAACTGATACTAATTTTAATCCACATGAAAGAGATTGGAGTGGACAGAGACATGGAATGGTCTCCTTGAAAGAACTAGAGTAAACCCTTTACAATAATAACCACTGAATTAACCACTTACCTTGGTTCTCAAGCAAAGTGCTGCTTGGCATAAAGCACTTCAACACTTTGTTAGAGCTACTAAGCGGTATGTAATTACAATTGCAATACAAAGCTTAGTGAATGATCTGTTAGCTTTCCATAGTGTCCACTTCTGGTCCTTCCATCCCTTATGGCTTTATCAATAGATGGCAGCTGAACAGCTAAGGGTCAGACAAGGGGTCAGCAGTGAGATGTAATCTTGGGTTAAAGGGTGCGCAATCTCACTTCTGGCAAATACCACTGATTATGGTAGCTCACTCGCTTGCTTGGAGTCTTTGACGCAAATGGCCTTGGCTGCAGTGCACAGAGATCATTCACTACCGCAGCAGGGAAAATAATTAGAGGGAAAATTGGCCCTGGCACTGTCGTAAGGTTTCTGCACATACACAGAGCTATGCACAGGAAAATGGGACCCTGGAATACAGTGGTTTGCCACCATATACCATAGCACCCAAAAACCCCAACCCAACTAGCTTAGCATCCCATTAGCACCCAAGTACTAATGTTTGGACAACCCAGAACACGGTATCTTTATCTCAGGACTCACTGAAGCAAGAACACTCTTTCGCCACTCACTCGTACTTGTCCACAAGGTGCGTAGGAAGAGACACTGGATAGGTTAAAATGTTTATTCCAACTTACGTGCTCTAATGTACAGTACACGTGTCAGTACTAATAGCATAATGCATATTACTAATATAAGCAGCATGGTTACAATTCCATAGAATACAAACGGGAAAGCATCTCAGAGCTCAGTGGATAAACGTATAAATAACATTACCACCCTCCCCTTGCAGTAAGATAGTTTATTATAGTAATAGAAGACCTCTGGGCTTTGACTAGCGAACCCCCATACCTCAGTCTCTAGATGCAGAATTACATCAGCAGGACATCATAGCTCTTCTCACTGAAAGGGATTTCTCCAAGTGTGTTTAAGCGCTAGTAAACCACAGTATTAAAAGCATATCAAATTCTTCATGGCAATTGCACATAATGTTATGTCTGGGTGCGCGAGGCTGGCCATATCAGGAAGAACCAGAATACATTGTTATGCGACCTTGTACATGTTTGTGCAGACTGAGCCCAAAAAGGTGAACAACAGAAAATGCAGACAGTGCAAAAGAACTTGGCACGAGCAAAGGGCAAGGAAGGCCCGGCTCAGTGTAACGTGCGCAAAGAAAAGCAGTATGGCAGCCAGGCCTAGGCCAACATAACAAGGCAGGTAACAATCCACAAGACACCCGCCCCTGGACAGTCCGGCGGCCAGGACAGAGGCCCATCAGAGGAGAAAAAGAGACTTCGGAGCACAGGGAGCGCCCAAACGGCGAAGGGCAGGTCAATCCATGATAGTGTAGGTGCAGAAAAAAGCCATACCCTCCAAGAGTTCATCATTGGAATCGTCAAAAAACATAGATGCCATCCAATCCATGAGTTCAAAGAGCAGGAATGCTCCTCAGCAAAGGGAGCATCCAGAAGCAATGCGGGACAGCTTGCGTGATAATTGAAACAGCTTCGTTGTAGGAGATCCAGGGCAGCCGCCCAGATATCCCATTGCGCCAAAATCCCCAGTGCAGCCGCACGCGCCATACAGCCAGCGACGGAACAGTCCTGCTCATGGGCCTCTAAGGGACCCATCAACTGAACAAAATCCGGAACAGACAATGACGAATTGGAGAGGCAATAATCCAGAGTCCAGGTGAAAGGACAGCGGACACAAGTCATCACAGGTTGCACGCAAGTGAAATACGCAAAGCGAAATGAAAGAGTATATGACACACTCAGTGTCGCCAATGGCAAGACACCAAAACCGGCCAAAAGGCGCTCACGGAGCAGCTGGAGGCGTTCTGGATCGAGCAGGTCCCATCGGGGAGCAGCCATTGCGCAGAAAGCAAATTAAGAGCAAGACACCAGCCGCTAAAGCGAGGATCAATGGGAAACCGCCAAAGACACTGGAAAATATAGAATGTATGAAAGCCGGGATGACACCAAAAATAGTTTGGAAGGAGGACACCAAGCCCGACCCAACGACCTTAAAAAAGTGTACTAGGCCTTCAGTGTTAGATGCGTTAAAAATACGATGTATTAACTCCCCAAAATGTTGGGGGAGATTAGTGTTTAAAAGGGCCTGTATTTCACTGTGGGTACTCGCCACCTGGAGAATGAATGTCTCCCGGGCGGACGTGAGCATAACTTCCTCGTTTAATAATAGTGCCTTTATTCTGCTCAGTCTATTGAAATCAGCTTCCATGGTAGGGATGGAAGGCCAAATAGAGATATCAACCTTGCCATGAGGGGGAGGAAAAAGCACATTTTTGCAGCAGACAACCCTGTGCGAAACTGTTACAATGTAAGGAATGCCAGCCTGCAGGCCACAACAGTTTTCGTTATTTAAAAGTAAATAACTACCATTGGAAAGGAGAGTGAAAGTAGGAGAAATAACAGGAGCAGGAATACCTTTCAGCACACAAGCAAGATTAGGAGAGGAAACGCTACATGAGCCATGCAATTTAATGTGTTTACAAATAAGCGAATGACCTATAGTCGAGTCGCAGTACTCCCCGTGAGAAAGACTTCAGTGCCGTCCCGAAGGCATTTATACATGAAAGGCAAGGACCAGAGTTCATGCAGGAAAGCACTGCCCAATGGCCGGTAACGGCCCACAGGATAATGTTTCATGCACGAGTCAAATTCAAACAAGGAAAATGGTAAAGCTATAACCCCATGGACTAGCCATACAGCAGAATCGAGTTCTGCAACAGAGAAAGGCAAAGGATCCACCTTTTCGATATGTAATAGAGTGTAAGTTGCATCCTTCATGGACATAAATTGCTGTTTGTCAGTTAAGTTAAAAGGTAGAAATAAGGCAGAGGTGTTCAAAAAATGCCAAGGCACTTTACCTAACTTAAGTGTTTGTAAAGTCCATGCAAACTGCATAACTGAGCGCAATTGATTCTGACCATGATATAACATAGAAACATCATCTTGTACAATATCAACAACAGAGGACACAATATTCTCTAAAGTGTAAATGCGAGAAGACAGGGTATTAATACTATTGTCAACAACAGCAAGCACCTTTTCCATATTTGCTTGATCTATTTCCCGAAGACGGGAAGCAGCTTCCATTTGTGATAGCTTCCAGAGTTCATTATACGTTTCATAAATGAATCTCTTAGGTCGGGGACCACGAGGTCCCAAAACAAAGTCGGACAGATCAATATTGCCTGAAAGGAGGGACAAATGTTGTTTAACAGAATCAAGGGACGAATGTTGCAGCCATTGTTTGCATAATTTACCAACAGAGTATGTAGTGACAGTACGGGCATCAGTAAACCTCGGATCAGGCCTATTCTGTGTGTAGCTAGCACCAGTATCATGAAAACGCATTTGACATGCATTAGATGATATAGGCCATATTAACCAGGGTGACTGAACCAGCTCAGAAACATTAAACGAATTATTTTGTAACATTGCCTGCAGGGACACGAGGGACATATTGAATCGTGAGCTTTCATTTGGAAAACTCGACAGGGATGGTATTGATGGCGTATTCAATTGTTTAGTGGTTGCTAAGCCCCAACATGTAGTCTGATAGATGGAAGCATTTAGGAACATAATTTGGGTAGGGATGAGGCAAGCACGATGCAACGCCTCGGTTCCCTGTACCTGCCATGGCTTGGAGCCCCAAATAGATTTCAAATCTATTGTATCCTCCCAGTACTCATAACCACCCACAGCTAGGGCACTTAAAAAGGAACCCGAATAAAGCAATTTGGTGTGTGTCAACATAATTTTCTGAGTTGATGTGGTATTAAGTCTAAAATAATAGGATGCAGGGTTCGATCGATTAAAATCAGTAAAATAGGTAAACTTATTTCGAAGAGTTTGTGAGCTACCTGGCAAGGGGTTTGGACAATGTTCCCATTGGGTGTAGTTAACAAAACTACGCAGGGCACTTGGCTTATGGAGAAAATGATTACCCCAATGTTGGTAACAATACAAATCGGCATAATTCGCAGAATTCATATATAAATCCTCAGCATTAAAAGAGGCATAATATTTTAAATCGGCAAACAATGCTTCAACGGCATGTACATCCCAATCATCAGAATGAATATTATTTTGTACTACATCACCCATTGAAACACGAAGGACATTAGGTACATTAATGATTTCCGTCGGACCATGGATTTGATAGTTCACTGCATCCCATACGATGCCATCAGCAACTGGGAAGGCTGAAATGTTCACAAATGTGTGGTCACGCTTCATGATGTGAGACGAGGAATGAGGAGCCAAAGTTCCAGAAACATAGTCTACAGCAGAGCGTTCAGGTAAATAGTGACCATTGATTAGTAGAAAAAACACTGTGACAAAGCCAATGGACATGAACAAAAATATCAAGAAAAGTACCAACCAGAGGTATGTCCAGGGTGGAATCAAAAAATTGTCTCTAAACCAGGATATAAAAATACTGAACTTGGATGGAACTTTTGAAGATGTGGAATCCGAATCAAAGGAATAACGAGTCGGGCTTAGTGGCGTTGTTGGTTGATGTGCCACCGATTCTGATGCAGGATAAGTATACTCGTCCTCGTTGATATTGGTGGAGAGTTGGGGATCAATCGTAGTTTCAGGCAAATCAACCATCTCAATTACAGCATCAGCGATCGTTCGTGCAGATGGACTATTAACATATGTCCGATAAATGGCAGGACAAGAGACCGCTGGTGTGACACTATTCAGGATCGGCCAGGCGCTGTAGCTTGACATTTTCAACTGAGATGTATCTGTTCTCTTTGCGACCAGGAAGCGGTGGTAAAATGACTGTACGTGTTCCCTTCAGGCCAAGAACTGGAACCGGTGCACGAAAAGAGGGGCCAAATTCTTTTTTGTTTTCAACCTTCTCTCGAACCAGTTCTCCAACTTTCGGAAGCCAGCCGGCTACCGGAATCTGCAACGCAGGATCTGTGGCTGAAGGCAAATGTGTAGTTGCAAGTTTGTCTCGGGCTTCTTGTAAGTCCTGTAACATAGCAGAATGGTTATCTACATCAAACTTGGCGGATTGCGCCGCGATGTCTGGGCCCTCAAGGTCAGGCACAAACATTCTTATGCCAAAGAGCATTTCGTATGGGGTCCGCCCACCCAGAGGTCTTCTAGGGAGATTATTAAGTGCACGCTGAACGGTATACAAATGGGCCAGCCAGTTCCTGCCAGTACCTATAACCCTAGCTGTTAAGGATTGCTTTAAGTCACGGTTCATTCGTTCAACGATAGAGTTGCCCTCAGGCCTATACGGAGACGAAAATTTCACCCGCACCCCAAGCGAAGCCATTGCATCCTTGTAAGCCCTAGAGGCAAACGCTGGACCTTGGTCCGAATGGAAGGTGCCGCATGCGAAAATTCCCACAAAGACACGCAAATCCCTGATTACATTTTGGGCGTCAGCACTCCGTTGTGGCCAGACCCAGAGAAACCGTGTGCACGAGTCCACTGCCACTAAGATGTATTTATAAGCAGTGTCTGATGAGAATGGACCGCAGTGATCCAAGTAAACACACCCAAAGGGTCTGTTAGCAATGCAGAGCGGTGTTTGTGGTGGACGTGTTACCGTGGAAGGCTTAATCTGTTGACAAACGTCGCAAGAAAGCACAAAAGCACGGGTGTCTTTATATAACCCACGCCACCAATAACGCTGCTGCAAGATGGAAACCGTAGCTGACACACCTGCATGAGCAGAGGCCATGCCTTCGTGTGCAGCTGATATCAAGGCACTCCTGCGGTCCGCGTTGGGGATCAGCCGATCTCCAACGTCAGGTATAGTTACATAAGGAACCTGATCGGGACTTAATGTGTAAGAATACTTGGAAGGGAAACCTGTAGGGTAATTATCACCTTCCTTGGTTGCAGCAATAGCTGCTAGTATAACAGGGTCAATTTTAGACATGGACCTGGTAACCGCTGCTACTGAACACGTGACTACTGCTGAACGGGCAGCTTCATCTGCCAGATCGTTACCAATAGCGTGTGCGCCCACCCGCTGATGGCCTAAGGTGTGAACCACCTGTGTGAGGGGCAGACGTTGTTGCAATTCTGCCACTCGAACCCAAAGCATTTTATGCTTAATTGTGCTCCCTTTTGCGTCCTTGTAGTCGTTTTTCGACCAGAAAAACAGATTGTCATTGTAAGATTGTACACAGTAAAAAGAATCACATACAATAAGAGTGGTCTCATCCTGAGAAGCGAACTCAAGCGCAAGTAGCAATGCATGCAGCTCGGCCAATTGTGCGGTACTATCTCCAAGTGTGCGAGTATGCACTACAGTGGATTTGAACTTGCCATCCACAAAGGATCCCGCAACAATAGCACATGCAGCAGAATAAGCGTGCTTGGACCCAGTGGCCGGTTGCGCCGAACCATCGGTGTAGATCACACATTTGTAATCCTCAAGCGGTAATAAAAACAAAGGAGGAGGATGAACGAATTCATACTGCAAAAACTCCTGAGTCTGAAGAGAAGAATCAAAAACAAAAGTGACGTCCGAAGACGTCAAAGATGTAGCCCATTGTATCCAACGGGGATGCATTGCTTTTGAGTTCGGTACACTTGCCTTTGTTACTGCCTCCAGGGCAGGACAGGGTGTTACCACCAGAATCCGCTTACCCTGTGCCAGTGCGCGTTCTTTTAGAATCGCCATTTGCACTGCAGTCAGAACTTTTTCAACAGATGTAAAGCGCAATTCAGCGGAAGTGTACAGATGTGACTTGTATGCGATAGGTACTGTATCACCTTCATTAAAGGTTAAATAGGTGAAACCCACCGCCCCCGGAATTATTCTAATCACCAGGTTTGTGTGGTTATCACGAGTCAAAAGATATTTAGACTCCAATAGGTCTGTCTGCAAAGACTGCAAAATTGAGGTATGCTCAGGCAGCCAGCAAGACCTTGAATAAGTAGGTTGTATCAAAGCATACAAAGGCTTGATACGCTGGGCATATTCGGGAATGTAAGTACGCCCGAAATTCAAGAAACCCAGCAAAGACTGAAGTTTCTTCAGAGTATTTGGGGGGCACAAATGTGCACATTTTTCCAAGAAATGGGGGGCTAAGCCCTTACCTTCGTTATTGAGCTCATAGCCCAAGAACAGAACGGTAAATTCAGCAATGTGTGACTTAGCAAAGTTAAATTTGTAACCCTGCTCCGCAAATTCAAGAATAATGCGGTCCACACGGGACAGATGCTGATATAACTCGTCGTCTGTCAGATAGATGTCATCAACGTACGAACATGCGTCTTGATCAATGTCATTTAACAAAGAAACAACACGGGCGGCGAATATACCTGGACTATTTTTATAGCCCATGGGTAATCGCCGGAACTGGAATAATTTACCCCCGGATGTGAATGCGGTCCATTGACCACTCTCCGGGGCTAGGTTGTGCGTGTAGAAACCATTTGAAAGGTCAAGTGTCGTTTTGTATTTTTTACGAACAAGACTGTCTACAAGCGCAGAACTGTGTGTATTTTGCACCGCAAAGTTCCGACAATGAGTATTTAAATGCCGGTAATCCAAAACTAAGCGGTACGATCCATCGGGTTTAGAAACCACGAAAAGGGGATTGTTCATAGGTGATACGCATGGTTCAATTACTCCCTGATATTCCAACTGTGTCAGAATTTCGGAGACGGGGCCTTTTGCCTGCCGTTTGATGGGATATTGGGGTTGTGGCTGCGGTAGTGACCGCAAAGGTATTGCATGAGGAGGTGATTCTTCATCCCATCCCACATGGTTGCGGTATAACGCTGGTGCCAGGTACACAGCCCACTCAGCTGCAAGTGCTTCAGCTTTGTCTTTTGGGACATGCTTTGAAAAGCTTGGAAGGATTACCTCCTCTCCTTTATGTGCAGCTAATACGAATGGGGGTGGCCAATCCACCTCTGCTAACAAAATGTCATATGAAGAGGTTAGATTTTCCCAAAAATTCCCTTTTATTTCACGCGGTATGTCACCTTCAATTTGTATGACTATATTATATAGTCTGTCAGGGGTGCCACTCTCGTGTCAGCTGTCTCTACAGTAACGAATGTTTCAGTTGCTGTCGCCTCCATATGAGGACGTAGCGCCTCCCGCACTATGGTAACTTCCGCGGCGCTGTCTAGGAGGGTCACTGCCCACGTCCAATTCTGGAGTCTCGTTCTCACGGTCTGAGGCATATTTCGCTGTGACAGCGGCAACCTTTTTCTTCTGAAATTGCGGTCGAGGAAGATGAAAATCTTCTGCTTTCCCTCTGACTTGTTGTCGAGGTTGGTCTCGCTCCTGGGAGCCTCTCGGCCCCTTCCTCTATCTTGCCGTCCTCCTCCACCAGCCTGTGACGACGTCTGGGCCTGTGAAGAACGAGGAGAACGCGTATCAGAGCTCTGAAACCTTTCTGGTGATTTAATCCTTGACCTATCACGTAAATCATAAGTACGTTCAGAAGAAACCGAAACTGGGGAAGCGCCTCTCGACCCCGGCTTCTTTTGTTGCTTACCCTGTTTTTTCTGTCTCCAACTCTTTTTAGTGAAGACTGGTCTATCATCTTTCTCAGATGCACTTTTTGTTTGTGTAACTTGTGTTTGCGATTGAGTTTGCATTTTTACAAAAGGCTTGTTGCCTAGGCTATTTCTTCCAATTGTTTTATAAGCCCGGGCTATTATTTTCGGTAATTCGCGAGGCCTGTCCAACTCTGGGACTAAAGCCAAAGCATTCGCTACTTGAAAGTTCATAGCATCGCCCTTGACATTTCCAAGGATCAGCTCTGCTACTACATCAAACACTCCCACTAGTCTCATCCCTAATTCCACAGCCGCTTCAGGGCCATGTTCATCCTGTACTTTTTAATTACAGAGGGTAGAACCGTCATGGAAGGAGTTCCAAAACATTTTGAATAAACTGCTGCGAATACCTTACCCCAGTTTTCACATGATGTCAAATCGGGGATTATGTCTTTTGGCAAACTTATCGTGAGGATGCGGTGTTTATCTACTGGGGATGTATGTGGAAACACTGCTTCTATCTGATCGAACTTTTCAGCAAGCCAGTAAGGATAGTCATCCTTATTTTGTGGACGTTTGCCCATCACAGAATTTACCATGACAGGACTTATAGTCACTCCAGCAGCAATAGCTGGTTGGCCTGCGACTACAGGAGCAGCTCCATGGAGGCTTCCTGTAACGTATGTCACCAAGGCTCGATGCACTCGCACCAATTCGGTATGCATAGTGCGCAGTTCCGCAAGCGGTAATGCCAGATAATTTGGATGCGGGGTATACCCGGCCAATACAGGCCAAGTGGCCCCCTGAATTGATAAGGGGCCTAAACGAACTGCGGTAGTTGGTTGTGGTAGGGCGCCATTGAACCAAACACGGTGCTGCCAAGCCGTGAGAGGCACTTCAAGAGCAGTATAGGGTCGATAGGCAGCAGGAACAGCGGTGGGTTTATATTCATGAAACAGCTTATCACCTGCATCCACCGCTTCAAAAGTGATCCAAGTGTAAAACACTTCAAAGTGATAAGCCGCATCGGCTTGAACCACAAAGACCAACTCGACCCCTGTATCGGGCACTCCATACACAGCTAAGTGGTCTCGGAGTGCTCCTCGACTATGTGCAGCTATCGCCACACCAGCCATGACTAAACAATTATATTCGACAACCTAACAGGGAGCACAAAAATGGGTCTATTAACTAACCTTTTTTAATAATATCAAGCTTGAAAGAACCTATAAAACATTCAATATAGGAGGTATCACCGTCACATACGCCTCCGGAAGCGTACGCGAGGGGTTTGTGGACAAGCACAAGTACTACTCAAGCGTCTCGCAGATAAGCAGCCCCACGGTGGTCGCGCCATGTCGTAAGGTTTCTGCACATACACAGAGCTATGCACAGGAAAATGGGACCCTGGAATACAGTGGTTTGCCACCATATACCATAGCACCCAAAAACCCCAACCCAACTAGCTTAGCATCCCATTAGCACCCAAGTACTAATGTTTGGACAACCCAGAACACGGTATCTTTATCTCAGGACTCACTGAAGCAAGAACACTCTTTCGCCACTCACTCGTACTTGTCCACAAGGTGCGTAGGAAGAGACACTGGATAGGTTAAAATGTTTATTCCAACTTACGTGCTCTAATGTACAGTACACGTGTCAGTACTAATAGCATAATGCATATTACTAATATAAGCAGCATGGTTACAATTCCATAGAATACAAACGGGGAAAGCATCTCAGAGCTCAGTGGATAAACGTATAAATAACATTACCACCCTCCCCTTGCAGTAAGATAGTTTATTATAGTAATAGAAGACCTCTGGGCTTTGACTAGCGAACCCCCATACCTCAGTCTCTAGATGCAGAATTACATCAGCAGGACATCATAGCTCTTCTCACTGAAAGGGATTTCTCCAAGTGTGTTTAAGCGCTAGTAAACCACAGTATTAAAAGCATATCAAATTCTTCATGGCAATTGCACATAATGTTATGTCTGGGTGCGCGAGGCTGGCCATATCAGGAAGAACCAGAATACATTGTTATGCGACCTTGTACATGTTTGTGCAGACTGAGCCCAAAAAGGTGAACAACAGAAAATGCAGACAGTGCAAAAGAACTTGGCACGAGCAAAGGGCAAGGAAGGCCCGGCTCAGTGTAACGTGCGCAAAGAAAAGCAGTATGGCAGCCAGGCCTAGGCCAACATAACAAGGCAGGTAACAATCCACAAGACAGCACTTAATATTATTATTATTTTTTTTATAAATGAGTCACTGCATTCAGTCTTTATTCCCATGTGCAGACTATCCCGGTGGTTTAACCTGCTGGCTTCTGTATCAGTTTGTCACTAAGTTCCAAATATAAGTTGAATTTTAATCAGACAAATATATTGTTGTGACCATATGAGACCAAAATACCTTCAGAAGTGCGCTACCATACGATATATTTATTTAGGGATTGTCATACATATTAAACATTTTTGGAAATTTGTAATTACAATTGTAAATGTTTTTCTATAGCACTTACTACCCCTGACAAGGCATTGAAGCACTTTTTGCTGCAAATAGCACATTACTCCGTAACTCAAGATCAGTAATTGGTAGGTTAGTCAAACAGTTTTTGTTATTTCTTGTGCTTTAGTTGTGTTAGGATTGTTCTCTTGATTTCTTGTAAGTTTAGTAGAGTTTGGGGTAGGGATAGAATGATAGGGGCGAATCTGAAAAGGGGAAGTAGTGAGTTGTTTTGTAAGTAATGGCCATGTGTGCTTGCTAGTTGGTTGGCATGGCTAAATGGGAGGAGTGAAGGGGTTATGTGATGGATCACCCATGCAATCAAGACTTGAGTGCGTCTACCTGCACCTGCGGGATAAAGAGGTTAAGGGTTTGTGACTTCTGCAGGTTCAGTTTGAATCCTGAAATGTCACCAAACTTCTGTTTCTCCTCTTCTTGAACGGGCAGGTAGTGGACAAGGTCTGTGAGCAGGTTGATCCCATTGTCTGCATGCAAGCTTATTGTGTGCATTTCCCGACAAATTTAAACTCCAGTCATTTTCACATGGGCTTTTACCCTCTGGGCCAAACGCTCCGCGTACAGAACAAATAAAGGCAATAATAGCTAATCCTGTCAGTCACTCGTCAAATTGGGAAGGGGTAGGAGAGAATGAAGTTTACTCTTACCCTGGCTGTGGGAGAGCTATAACCAGCTATGACCCATTGGTAGAATTTATCCCTGAAGCCATAGTGCTTGAGAGTTTCTATTAAGTATGGCCAGTGTGATCTGTCAAATGCTTTCTCAGAATCAATGACAAGCAGGAAGGCATTCTTTTCGAGCCCATTCTCATTGCCAATCATATGAAATAGTTTCTTGTGATATCTGTTCCTCATCTCTGTGGAATGTAGCCCACCTGGCCAGGTGGCATATAAGGGTTCAGCCTCAGTGCCAGGATACCAGAGAAGATCTTAGCATTTATGCTAATGAGAGAATTTGGTTTATACAAGCCACACCATGATAAGTTATTGCCTGTTTTGGCTTTCTGTAAACAGGCCTTTTACATTTTGTTCTTATCTTGTCACATTTACTGTGCATTCAAAGACATAGGTCAAACATCAGGCCCTATCTTCCAAGGAAGTTAGGTGTTTTATTTTCTTTCGCTGACTACAAAGTGAGAGGATTTATGTGACACTCTTGGTGGATGGGAAAGGAAAGATATTTCTAGCACACAACAATGTTTAAATGTCTGTAAATTAACTGTGCAAATATTTCAGAATATAGCAGGAATTAGGAAAGCACAAATGAAGCACATTTATTTGTATTTCTGAAGTGTGGAAGATACAAATATTTTATTATGATCAAAACAAATGAATACACTAGGTGATGCCATTTCCACCCATTATTCTTTGTGCACTGTATAGCTTTATCAGTAAAACTGTATGTGGAAATGTAATTTCAATTGAAAATGTGTTGTTTCTAATGGCAGTGACTACCACACAATGTATATTCCACTTTATGCCACTCCACTCTATGACACCCCACTGCACACAACTCTATGCCACTTCACTCTAGGCCACACTATGACACTCTATGCCCCTCCGTGCCACTCCATTCTATGACACTTTATTCTTCTCCACGCTACGCCACTCCACTCCAATTTACAACACTTTACTCCACTCTATGACACTCCACTCTATGAAACTCTACTCCACTCTATGCTGCTCCTTTCTACGCCACTCCATAACTCTCAACTTCACTCTACGCCACTTTACTCCACACTATGCTACTCCATTCTATGCCATTGTACTGCACTCCACAGCACTCCACTCCACTCTAAGCAACTGTACTCCACCCTACGCCACTCCACTCTCTGCCATTTTACTCCACTCTATGCCACTTCACTACACACCACTCCTCTCTGTGACATGGCAATAACCCCAAACCTAACTTGATAAAGCAAAGCAATCTGTGAGTTCTGTATTTGCAGGCTCAACATGGACCTATCCATTGAGTATAACCCAGAAATAGGAAACCATGGCTCTCATTTCTTGTCTCCGTCATGAATCATCCTTGATCCCCACTTAGCCCTGTACTCAGCCCCACCGCCTTGAAAAGAGATCCAGCAACGTGCTTTTCTATTGCATTGGGGTTGACTGTGTCTTTTGCGTGCATTTATTTTCCATCAATTTGACAAAGACAGCTTGTCTCTCCTGGGCAATGATGATGGATGGTCTAGTCTCAGTTCTTTTGTGGATCTAGAAACCCTCCACCACTGGTAGCGCCTGATGCATTCCATTGCATCTTGGGTTGTCATTTGTAATGTGAAAGGCCCAGGATGAGCTGTGTGCCTTAGAGACCGAGCCTACTGGAGGAGATGGTCCTGCCATCGAAAGATAATGGATGTCCCTCATCCATATTAGATGTCATTCTTGCTCAGAAATTCAGTTATTGTCTTAATTTCCCTGTGCTTTTGCAGAGTGAATACAGAGAGGTCTTGAAAACTTTAAACTGTGTGACCTGGAAAGGCAACCGGATCTGTGCCTCTGGCTGCCTGGAGGATCTCCTCTTTCAACATGTAGTTGTGAATATAGGAAAGAATGTCTGCAGGACCTAGCTTATTTATTGGCAGCACAGCCAGCTATGTGTACTACTATGTCTAATTTGATATTGGCGTTATCATCTACAGAGAGGTCATGTTGGAAGAGAATCTGAACAAAGTGTTCTGTATCCAAATTTTCCATGTTAAGGGGACTCCCAGGATGTTTCTGTTTTGTATGCAGGAGCGATTCTCTAGGTCTTCCATGTGGGCATAAAACCCCAGGTGCTGTTCTGTCAGGCTTAGATTTTCATGCTGCAGTATTTCAACTTCTTTGTCATGAGTCGTACTGCAGTCTTCAAATGCAGACACACTGTTAATTTGTCATTGAGGTCTTTCATTACATCCCTCAGTAATTTGGTTAGGTCATGCTTCACCATGTGGAAATCAGACCTAAGAGACTCAAAGAGACTCAATGAATGCTCTTGTGTGTCGTCTTCTGGCTGGTGATCAGTTTGTGCTCGCATCATGGTGGGGCAGAAATCTCACCTTGCTGAGCTGCGCTGATTTAGACATTGTAGGCCTCGTAAGCATGTCTCCGAGTCAGAGATCTTTTTTTACATTTACCAGAGGCCATACTTGAAGTTGGACAGTGCCAGCCCACAGTTGCATCCCTGATCTCTCTTCCAAGGTTAGGCCGCCACATTTCTGGGAGCCAAGCACAGTTATTCGTCTCTGCTGAAGGTTACTGCTAAATTTCCCATGCAACATCCCAGAGGGGGTTCCCCTCCTCTACAATCACCACCACCAGGGTGATGTTGTTATGCCCCCTCAGGTGGCTCTGCTCAGGGTGGGAGCACTGCTGGTCCTCACAGCTGCTGCTCTGCTCTCACTTCTCAGGCAGAATCCACCTCGCCCCCACACTCCGGGGGGCCGTTGCTGTCTTCGGTTAAGGGCCGGATGCATAGCCCAAAGGTCCTGCTCAGTTTCTTTTGCACTGCCCCAAAACATTCCTGGTTGCCCCCTGCCACAGCCCTCAGGGCAAAGCATGCATCCACATGGGCCCAGCGTTCCCACCTGTGGAGCTAGGCACTGAGTCACTGTTTTCCCCAAGCAGGAAAGCTCTCCATGCAGGGGCAGCTGTGATAGACTCTTGCAGCTTCCACCAGATGCCTGGAGGGGCACTGCACTAATCATCTTGTTTTACAGCATCACTTGGAAAAGCGAGGCCATATCCCCCCCCCCTCCAGATGCCCCCCCCCCCATACCAAGCAGGGAGCTCTGGCCCATTCCGGCCAGTCAAGTGAAACAAGGCTCAGTACTTCCCCAGGGAGAAGAAAATAAGGGGGGCATTTTGTTTCTTTTGCTGCACATGCCCGGGTCTGGTGGCTCAGTGGACTAATGCGTTCTTTCCAGGGGCCTGTGTTCGACCTCATGGTCACAGGTTCAAATCCCGGCGGGTCCACTCAGCCTTTCATCCATCTGAGGTCGATAAAATGAGTACCATTGAGTTGGGTAACAATAAACATCTGTTATTCAGCGCCAAGAGACCTCTGGGTGAACGTGCACTTTACAAATACACGTTATTTTTTTTATGTTATGCCCAGACGCTTACTTCCACCCACCAGGCTCGGTTCATGACCCATGGTGCAACATTGCAAAGGAAAAAGTCTTCCCTTTGCAATGATGTCCCCTCTGCCATGGAGTTCTGCTCAGGCAGCGTGTTGGGGACTAGGACCCTCGACCAGGTATCCTACTAGGGATTTTTTTTTTTTTAGAAGGGGGTGGCATCCCTGCCCTGGAGTATCTTTTTTTTCCTGGGTGGGGGCAGATCATCCCCCTTGCAGGGTGCGAGCAACACAAATGCTGCTTTTGTAAATCGAGCATCGGGCTAAAATTACTCTTGAAAATGCTATCACCAATTGCTATTTCTTTCCTACTTATATTCAGTATTTTTTTTATTTAAAAAAAAAAATTCTTTGGGAAACCATGAGCAACCTACACAATTTAATGTATTGACAGAAACTGCCGTCAAGGCGGTTCCTATCAATGCACTGGAACCTTGCCATAAGGCAGTTGATATAAGTGCAGGTCGATATAAAAACATTGATATTGCAGCACAATCCCTGAAAATTCGCACACAGCAGTCCTGAGTGTTTGAGAAGTCAAGGATAATACCAGACATAGAAGAACACTGTAGACAATCAGTGGCGTAGCAAGGGGGTGGGGCGGTCCGCCCCGGGCGGGAAGAGTTTTGGGGGCGGCGGGCTCCTCCTGCTCTTACCTGCAGGGGCGGCAATCGCACCCCCCCCTATATTGCGGCCATCGCGGGGCGGCATTTGCCCCCGGATCTCACCAGCAACCCCCCCCGCTCGTCAAGCGGCCGCCGAAGGGCGGCAAACGCAGGGACCGCCACGGGCGACCATAGGGCTAGCTACGCCACTGAAGACAATTGTGGGTTCTTAGTGTCTTTGAAGCTTCCCACTTCCGAAATCGGCCTTTAAGAGAGACAAAAAAGTTTAACTCATAATAGAAGTCCAAACTCTTGTAGAGTACTAGGATGCCTGCTCTCCCTACCTTTTCACTCAGTTTAGGCATATCTGGTTTACCTCAATGCTGTTGGCATTCACAACGAAGGTGCAAGCCTGCATGTTGGAAAGCTCTACTCAAGCAAGACGGGGAACAATGATAATATTATTAATTTGCTTACTCCACACTAAAAACATAGTAGTCTTCAGGGAACCAGAAAATGAATATGATTGCCTATTATATTAGTATCAATTTCATTTGTCTCAGAAGGGATAGAGGGATGGGGGGGCACCCGTTGGCATTCTAACTGATTGCGTTTAGATAAATTTGTCTATTTTCCTAGACCTACATAGGATTAAACAACAGTTTATTTATATTGTTTCCTAAAATTAAAACGAGGAGTGCTTACCTCATAACCTAGTGGTATAGCCAGTAACTGCAATTAGCGTAAAGACCATTAAAATAACACTTGACTTTGAGTGCTGCATTACATGGCTCCATAATTTCAAGTAACTTTCTTCCACTTTAACTTTTCAAAATACATTTTAGGAACTGTACAATATCCTTATAGTCAGTGCCACGGGAGTTTTGCGGCAATACAGTTCCAAATTATGTGGTAAGGTTGACTAAAGTAAGTATCAAGCAAAGGTAAATCATGCAGCATAATGTGTCACACTGTGTGGCAGTATTAATTGACTATGGTGTCATTTTAACATAAAGTAATGCTCTCTGGACAAACATTGAACCTCCTTCCTAACTGTATCAACACAAATCAACAATTGGAAAGTGACCATTTGACCTATGCGAAGAGTCTGCCCATGTGTGGAATCCAGTATGGAGCTTTTTGCTGACTTTTGATCTTTTGAAGCTTGAACTTTACAACTTTGTTTGATGAAATCTGCAAAATATATGGCAGATGGTGGATTATGTGGCCAGGGCAGTAAATCCATAATTATGCAATAAACACCACAGCACAGAATCACATATTACTAGTAGACCTGCTTATAGTACATGTGCTGTAACATGCTGCCAAATACAATACGCACAGGAAAAGGTTAATAAGGCAGGCTGTACAGCATGCTACCTGTTCCTGCGATTTCAGTTTCCTTCGGTGATTGGTTCACCAAGTATTTTCTAGTAACACTTTTTACTTAAAACTTGCTTTAGTTCATAGACAAGCATTTAGATACATACATCAATTTACGCCTGCCAATAAATATTGGGGAAGAATGTGGTTCAAAACTTGAGAAATCATCTTTGACACAATAACTAGTAAAAATCACAACAACCTAACTGCAAAGCTGGAGGTATAGATGGGCTCTCCGCTTCACTGAATAAATGTTTATAGCGAGCCTCAAACAATCTTGCATCTGGGGACTGAGTAGTGATGATGTGGACCAGAAGAGCCCCCTACGATAAAGCTAACATAGCAAGTTCTCTAACGATAGAAAACAAAGGGGCATATTTACAAGCCCCTATCACCACCACAATGTCACTTTCCGTGACGTTGTGATGGCAATAGGGGCCTAACCTTATTTACAAGGCAGCGTTAAGCCACTTACCGTGGCTTAACGCTGCCTTGTAAATAAGGTACTCTTTCACGCTGTATTTAGCGTGAATGGAGAGGGTAATGGGTGTTGCGGTGGGCGTTCCAAAACAAGAAGAAATGCTTTATTACTCCTCGTTTTTGCTGTTTCCATGTGTGCTGCCTTATGCAGCAGACATGGAAACAGCAAATTGCCTATGATTGTTTATGTGCAGGAAGGTCCCCCGTTTTGCATTAAGCAGCACACATAGAAGTTACAAAACAGCATTTAAAGATTATTTATGTGCAGGAAGGGGGCCCTTCCTGCACATAAACAACCTTCCCCTCAACACTATGGTGCAAGGGTGCCTGTGTTGGCGCTAGGCAGCTAAAGTTAGCACCAGCCTAGGGGGAAACGCAGGGCTGCACCATATTCTAGTAAATATAGTGCAGCCCTGCATTTCTAAAGTGACGAAGCGTGTCGTTAGCCTTCTTGGCATAACAACACGCTTCTCCACTTTATTGTAAATATCCCCCAAAATTCGAATGACCTTCATTGTAGATCTATGAGACAACTGCAAATACGGGGATATGGTTTCTAGTAGTTATAACACTGATTGTTGCAATACTGCAACATACCAACATAATGTAACATACAAAGCTAACTTACTTTCTCCCTGCAACATTTCCCACACTGAGAAAACCTGATTCATGGCTAGAGTTGTAAATACCAAAAAAATGCCTTTGATCAGATTACCTGGCATGATCTTGGAATACTTTGTCAGACCTTGGCATTAAGTAGTAAATATATTGATTGCATCAAAATATTCATCTATCCAAATGTTTGAGTTGCATAGTGCATACATTCAAGATCAATGACAAAGTTCAGTCACTTCTCTCCGTGGAGGACACTGCTGTAGTTATTATGGAACCTGGACAATCTAAGTTGTCAATCAAAGACACTATTTAATATTTTTTAACTGATGATGCAAGCTTAACTTCTAACAGATCAACTTATTGCCATAAATTATGCGGTACAGCCTCCCTTAATCAGAGGGCAAATAATCCATCTAAGACTGGAACTCTATGTAAGGATCAGAGGCTCGGATTATGCTTATCGCTTTCTTCACTTGATTACAGCAGCCATATTAAAGGTACCAAACAAAAAGCGCATTTCCCAGAAGCCACAGGGAAATTGGTAAAAACAAAGAACAGGCAACATAGTAAGGCACAGTGAGTCGGCGATGCGGCGAGCGCAAGGTAAGTGGTTTTATTTATTTATTTTATTTTCCCTATCCCGTCGTATGTCGACATTCCACCCCCGCCGTGCCCCACCTCTCTTACCTGTACCGGATTGCCTGTGCGTCCTGGGACCGCATTTGTGCTCCTACGCAATGTTTGTGATATTCCCTGTTATACAGAGTGCTGTCTTGGCTTCCAGCCACTAGGAGGTGCTGTGGGACTGCTTTTCCTCTATGGTATGTGACACGCGTTTATGGAATTCCGGTCAGGATCCAGAATCGTGCGCTTCCTGTGCCTCTTCCTGCCGCTGTAGAGTGACGCCCTCGCTGTAGAGAGTCTGTAGAGAGTCTGTACAGGCTGTGAAGCCTGCATTGATTTCTTGACACCCTGTGCAAAGCCATAGGTTGGTTTGCCTGCTTATTCAAATGCCACTCTGGGGTCTGTACTATTGCTTATAAGACTATCTGCCTTGTGGGGACACTCTCCCAGGTGGCGAATTCACCCATACATTTTTTATATTTTCCAGGGAGGTTGGTGTCTCCAGGGCTTTGACCACTTTTGATTGTGGCTCTGACCATTATTGACTAGCTGGTCACCCAGCACCAAAACTGCAGTTTCTTAGTACTGCCTTAAGTGTTTGCTCAGTGCTTTTCATTGCGCAACTGTTTGATTTAGTGACTGGAAGACCTGTTCCCATGCACCGTTAATTGGGGTGGGCCCTGTTCAACTTACTGCAGTGAGCATGTCGGAGCATGGAGACATGCAGTGGGACAAGGATCCCCTAGCCCAGTTACTTTGGGATGATACGTTTTATGATGCGGTGGATGCATGAAAGCTATAGGGCGGTGGAGGAGGTGATGGCCCCCCATGGAGCAGTGCCTAGCACAGCAAATTGCGCGTGAATGCGCCAAGTGGGCCCAGACCCCGGATAACATGACCCTGGTGCCCTCTGCCCTGGTACGGGGCCCAGACCACCAACCTGTCCTGGCCAAACGCCCCCAGGAGGAAAGGGGGGGGTCAGGATGCCTTTGTCTGTCTGCGAGAGGCGTTCCTGGCCAAAATAAGTCTCTCACTACCCCCACTGACACAGCTCCCCTGTCAAAAGGATCTCCAAGCCCGGCTTCATCCGATCCCCGCCAAGGATGATGCAAATGGCGAAACGGACGAGGAGTCTGGCCCGTCCAGACCTTGGCACCCTTTCCACATACTAATTGGGAAAAGGACGGGGCCCCTACAGATCGGATACTACAGCCCAGGCAGGGAAATTACTTGTTTGGGAAACGAGGAACACCGGGCACAGTGTATATTACCTTAGAATGGCATCTTAACTCCAGACTAAATTAATATATCTATACTGGAAACACCAATACTACTACACAATATAAATGGTTTATTTTTTCTTTTTAATATTCTTATATCTTTTTTATAGAAAAAGTTTTTAATAAATAGTAAATAAACAACAATAAATACAATTACTTTCTGAATAATGTCCTATATACCACATATATTCTTGTCCTAAGAGCAAAAGTACATGTCAGATGATTCCATGATTTTATATTTCAGATAACACAATTATCATAATGTCAATTCATATATACATGCATCATTTTCTCTTTTTTCAGTTTTCTATTTTAGTCAAAGGAAGTCAATAATAAAAACCCATAAATCACAGATAACTAAATACACAGAGACTGGCGGCTTGTTGGAAAACACAACGCGTTTCGGCTAGGCCTTCGTCAGGACTCCGTCAGTGGTTTAACTAAACAGAAAAAAAAAATATATATATATATAAACATGAATTTAGTCAAGAGTTCACATGCCCTTTTCAACCTACCTCATGAGTATCTAAATGACACTATCATCGGGCAGATTTGGTTTTTTTATTTGGTTTTAATTATTGAAAAGGGCATGTGAACTCTAGACTAAATTCATGTTTATATATATATTTTTTCTGTTTAGTTAAACCACTGACGGAGTCCTGACGAAGGCCTAGCCGAAACGCGTTGTGTTTTCCAACAAGCCGCCAGTCTCTGTGTATTTAGTTATCTGTGATTTATGGGTTTTTATTATTGACTTCCTTTGACTAAAATAGAAAACTGAAAAAAGAGAAAATGATGCATGTATATATGAATTGACATTATGATAATTGTGTTATCTGAAATATAAAATCATGGAATCATCTGACATGTACTTTTGGTCTTGGGACAAGAATATATGTGGTATATAGAACATTATTCAGAAAGTAATTGTATTTATTGTTGTTTATTTACTATTTATTAAAAACTTTTTCTATAAAAAAGATATAAGAATATTAAAAGAAAAAATAAACCATTTATATTGTGTAGTAGTATTGGTGTTTCCAGTATAGATATATTAATTTAGTCTGGAGTTAAGATGCCATTCTAAGGTTATATACACTGTGCCCGGTGTTCCTCGTTTCCCAAACAAGTAATTTCCCTGCCTGGGTTGTAGTATCCGATCTGTAGGGGCCCCGTCCTTTTCCCAATTAGAGTATCTCGCAGCCTGTCTGTGAGGGGTATTTCTTTTTATCAATTTTGTTGCTTCTAATAAGGTAACCTCTCTATATTAGTTTGAGGTTTTTTGTGCTTGAGTTGGGTATTATTGTGTTCATCGTGCTGTGTCTAATTGTTAACTTCACTGGGTGTCTTTTTGGTAAGTGGCTCTTATATTCTTTTTTCTGTCCTTACTTTTTACGGATAAAAACTGTTGAGTACCAGCTATGGCAAATTTACAAACCTTCGGGTTTACAGCCGAACAATTCGCTAATATGGTGGGAAGTTCAACTAATTTTGGCCACCAAATGACCAATACCGTAGATAAAAATGAAGATGTAACAGCCCTGTTAGCCCTCAGAAAGAAGATCAAACGTAGAGTTGCATGGGCAATACATGCTAGAGTATTTGAAGGCAGGGGTAATCCCCCAAGGTTTAAGAGTCAGGAATATACCGGGGTTATTTGTTCAAATTAAACAGTTTTTAGAACGATGGGCCATGATCTCCAACCGTTGTTCCCGTGACTATATGATGTTGATTGTGGAAACCGCCAAAGAGGTCATAGAACAACTGTTAGCAGAGATTTTAGATCTAGAAAACAAGATTAAGGCCTCAGGTGTAGTAGAAGAGTCCAAAAAAAAGTTGGAAGATATAGAAAGAGATCTGCATTCATATACAGAATATTTAACTAAACGCAAATTAGAGAAATTGAAAAAAGATGTGCGTTTCTTTAGTAAGGAAACGACCTATCCGTATCTATCAGAGAACTATTACAGTCAACCAGAAGGTGTACAGTATGACCAAACTGCTAATAGGTAATATGGATATGGTAGGAAAGTCACCACTTTTTCCCGACACATCGGACTCAGATAATGAAGGACAGTCTGGTAGCTATGAATTTAGAGGCAATGGATACAACACAAGGAGGCAACGTAGTACACAGCCTTTTTTAGGGAGGCGCTTCACAAGACGCAGCAACTGGAGACCTCAATACCAGCCACGTTTCCAGACCAATTCACAATACCAGCCACGTTTCCAGGCGAATCCTCCCATGGACTTAAATCAATTCCTAGTTACTCGCAACGCGCAGTACTGGAGGGAGTAGAAGCCATACCTATTTTCAATTTAAGTGGTTCCTCTTTATCAGAGTCGACTATGCCATTACTATCTAAAGGACTTACATTTGCACCTCATTCAGGCCTTAATAAATTCAAGCTATTCAGGGATTTAATGGCCTTCTTTAGAAAGATCAGATTGAGGATATTTTTTGACAACAAGGAAAGGCAACCAGAAAGTGTAAATCTGTCTGGACTTGCCCCCAATCGTCGTTCACTCCTACAGTGGACCAGCTTCCGCCAGAAGTGGAAGTTTTTGAACAAGTAGTGTACAATAAGATCATTAACATTACAAAATATGTGCAGAAAACTCCCTTTAACTTAAACAAAGAGGAATACAAAGCATTAGAAGAATTAAAACAAAGGCCTAACATGACCATCAAGGCATGTGACAAAGGAGGTGGCATAGTCGTATTCGATACTCCGACATATGTCACCAAGATGGAAACTATGTTGGGAGATATTCATTTCTATTGTCCAATCACTAGAGATCCCACTCCTAATATAACAAGCAAGATACGTAGATTAACCAATAGAGCATTGAAGGATGGAGATATTTGTCACAAAGAATGGACATTCCTGAACGTTGAAAAACCGAGGATGGCCAGTATCTATGGTATACCTAAAGTTCACAAAAATGTGACTGATCCCCCCCTTGAGACCGATAGTGACAACTATTGGATCAGCCACTGAGCCACTTGCCAAATATGTAGACGCCATACTATATACACGTGTCCCGAACACCTGCTTTTGTTCAAGATACACGGCACATTATAAATTTAATTGAAAATACATCTTTTTGTGCTGATACACAATATATGGTTACTATGGACATTGAAGCTCTGTACAGTAACATCTCTATAGATGGAGCAATATCAGCGGTTCATTGGTTCATGAACGCCAACAAAATCACATGTCCTTCCATTTTTGTACTAGAGTGCTTGAAAATAGTATTGGAAGATAACATATTTGAATTCAATAATCAGTTGTATAAACAGAATCAGGGTGTCAGCATGGGGGCATCTTGTGCCCCCACGGTGGCTAATATATACATGTCGCAATTTGAAAAGAAATTTATCTTTAATGAGATAGCACCCTTTTATGAATCTGTGACCAAATGGTCACGATTCATAGATGTCTTTTTCATCTGGACAGACACCCATGATAAACTCATGCAATTTCTTGCTTGGATAAACCTATGTGATGACAATATTCGCTTCACTCACAAAATAAGTAACAACCAGGTAGAGTACTTGGATGTTCTAATTAAACATGAAGCGGGTGTCCTGGTAGTGGATTTGTATATCAAGCCCACGGCCAGGAACACGTTACTACACTATGATAGTTTCCACCCAACCACCCAAAAAAACAGTATACCTTTTGGCGAGTTTTTACGCCTTAGGCGTAACTGCACAAATATCAAGGACTTTGATTTAAAAGCAGTCGCTATGAAAAATAAATTCCTGGCTAGGGGCTATCCTAAAAAGATTGTACGGGACTCCTATAAAAGAGCCCGCTTTTACGACAGGCAGCATTTGCTTACCAATACGAAAGCTAAAAGTGATTCCTCTTTAGTCTTCGTAACACGACACTCCATGCTAAATGAAAGAATACGTCAGGCAGTTTGCTCCAGTTGGCAAATTCTCAACATAGACAAGTCTAGGGAGACAGGTCCTATACCCAAGCCTCTCTTTGCGTACAAACGCAATAAAAACTTAAAAGACCATGTTGTCTATTCAAGGATGAAAACAACAAATAGATTCCTCCAGAGAAGCATTGAGAGTAATAGAGCAGTGGTAGGGAATTTTAAATGTACCTCCTGCAAATCCTGCGACACTGCCATTGAAGCATCAACCCTACATTTCAATGGTCAGTGCATATCTCCCACTAGCCTTAATAACTGTAAATCCTCTGATGTAATCTATTTAATAATATGCCCATGTAAACTGGGATACGTGGGTGAGACTGGAAGAACTCTCAATACGAGGCTTATAGAACATAGATCGGCAATTAGAACGAAGAAAATGTCGGCACCCATGATACATCATTATGTAGAGAAAGACCATACACCAGATGACATGCTATGGTATATATTGGAGAAGATCTATCACAAACCAGGTACTACTACAGACAGGATCAGGAAACTGAGAGAGGTTTATTGGATTTTTATCTTGGGTACAGCAGTGAAGGGTCTTAACCAGGAAATATCTTGGGACCAAGCTATCAAATATAATATCTAATTGATCCCATGAGCTTAGATACTGTAGTGCAATATTACATTTAGAGAATAAAGAAAAGAGATTAAATTTCACATTGAACGTCCTGAACCAAGGTCTTATTCAGATTTACCTGTCACTAAGTTCTTTAAAATAACTGTTGGCATTATATGACATGCAACTTATTACCAACCCAAATGGTGAACACATAGATACATGCATCAATGATTACTCTAAGTGGGGCTCGTTCTGTATAATCGAGTAGATAGATAATGGTGAAGCTAATTGTATCGCGTCCCATAAACACGCAATTCATTTTTGTAATAGGGTACTAGCTTTTTAGATCACGTTTGGTTAGTGGGGTAATTCTCTTTTTCTTTTTCTGCCTTCATCTTGGTATACATCCTCTTAGTAGAGTTAAGTGAGGGCACATCTACAGATTTTACATCGCTATCAAGGAAACTTTAGGTTAGTCAAGTAGGTATAGTCAGGGAACTTAAAGATGGTGATGATTTATCTTGTAAGGTACACTATTATATTCTATAGGACCCTAGATTATGTGGAAGGGCAACTTGAACTGATAATAAATTTACTTAGTCAAAGAGGGTTTTCTCCGCATTAATCAAATACAGATATTCGTCTTCAGTGTACATTCTTGTTGTCGTATCCAGATACCAGCGCTCTTTAAGACGGCGAAGGTAGTTCAATATGGCGCCGACGTTGGCGTATCGGGTCTGTTTATCTGATGTAGTACGACTCGCGTTGATGACATCATTCATGAGACAAAATTAAGGGCGGAAGTATAAGTAGCGCCATGCCTGGTTTGCTCTGCTTGGGTATTGGAGTATTGCAGAGCATGCAGGAGATATCATTACGGTAAGCCATAACAAGTAATTACGGATTTACTGCGCCATGTTATGGCTTTGCTCAATTAGAAATTATATCTTGGATTAGCGATAGTTAGCAATGTTCCAGAACATAATACTCATATGATATTCACATGCTTATTTATCGCTTGTTCACATATCAGTCCGTTAGCATTAATAATTTCACGTGTAGTCTCATTAACGGTAGACAACATAAAGGGAATGGGAGATGCTCGGCTAGGTTAAATCGTTAAGTTATAGACATAGATGCTTCTCGAGCTTTCTATTTTCATGTAGACAGTAACATCAACATGGGGTCATAACAAGATAAGACACCGGGGGCCTCATAATGATTATAGTTTAATTTACAAGAATTCAGATACACCGGGATTATCACACTGGTTGGGAGACCGAATTCGGTATTGGCGTACAAGTAGTATGAGACTTGCAAGCTTATATTAATCCTGAGTATGCCGTTTTGCAGTAAGGAAGCTTTTATTCTCATAGCTACGTTTTTCACAGAACGGTCTTTTAACTATGTGATCCTAAATATAATTTTTCCCACCGTTTTTGTCCCATCCTCTTTTCAGTCTTTAGCATCGCCTGATGATGGTTATTTATAAAGAGAATTCAGCCTGATCTATATCTAAATACATTGCGAGATTGTTCATCCCTACTTAGTACCACAAGGTTAGTGGTTACTTTCAGTTACATGATATATTATAATATATCTTAACAAGTAGGTGGGTCCTGTTGATTCATGGATTGCGTAAACACTTGTTCAACCTCTTAGGTAATCCTCGCCTGATGCCCCTTAGGACATACTGAAATGGAGTATCCATTCGCAAAAGAAGAGACAGAATAATTATGGAAAGGTAATAAGACGATCTATTATCGAAGGATCCCTTGGCATGGGGCGTAGTATTGAATATAATATTTTGGAATTAGATATATCTGTTGAGATACTTCTCTCTAGTCTCTTTCTTTTAGAACAGATATCGATTTTTTCTTTCACATATTTCTCCATTTATTGCATTGTTATCCAGGCTGTAAATTCCCTTGATTGCTCCTCCATAAGGTGCATTGTCAGCTGGAATCTCAACAATATCCTTACATAGTGACTTGAAAAGAAGATTTTATTATAAGGTACCTATCAACAAACAAGGCAGACTCTGCATGATACTATATTGCCATCTAGAGTCTAAAAGTATATTAGGAGATTATAATATTGCCTTTGTTGTTTTATCTATATAGTTTTTGCATATCCGGGATTGAGTTACTTTTTGTCCCAATCTGCCCGATGATAGTGTCATCTAGATACTCATGAGGTAGGTTTGATTAATATAACATTTCATTTATTTAAATAACCTTATAGGTATGTGAGGTCACTTCCAGTAGATTGGGATAGATCTATCCATCTTAATTCTTTCGATGTTCTCATGCTGGGAAGTTTGGTTTTAAGCACTGATAATGTAAATCATTGACACCTTTAGAATTTTCTGGTTTTTGACACTTTTTCTTATTTTCACATTGTCAGCATGTAAATTGAACTATGGCTCATGCTGTAGATTCATTGTCTAATTATATGTAGTTGTCATACATTGTTGGTGTTTTTACCTGACTCGAGGCCAGAAACCTTTGACTGTATCATTTTTTATTAAATGGGTACCTTTGTTTTTTTTATTTGGTTTTAATTATTGAAAAGGGCATGTGAACTCTAGACTAAATTCATGTTTATATATATATTTTTTCTGTTTAGTTAAACCACTGACGGAGTCCTGACGAAGGCCTAGCCGAAACGCGTTGTGTTTTCCAACAAGCCGCCAGTCTCTGTGTATTTAATTATCTGGGATTTATGGGTTTTTATTATTGACTTCCTTTGACTAAAATAGAAAACTGAAAAAAGAGAAAATGATGCATGTATATATGAATTGACATTATGATAATTGTGTTATCTGAAATATAAAATCATGGAATCATCTGACATGTACTTTTGGTCTTAGGACAAGAATATATGTGGTATATAGAACATTATTCAGAAAGTAATTGTATTTATTGTTGTTTATTTACTATTTATTAAAAACTTTTTCTATAAAAAAGATATAATATTAAAAAGAAAAAAGAAACCATTTATATTGTGTAGTAGTATTGGTGTTTCCAGTATAGATATATTAATTTAGTCTGGAGTTAAGATGCCATTCTAAGGTTTTATACACTGTGCCCGGTGTTCCTCGTTTCCCAAACAACCCTTACCACATACCCCCGGTCACTCAACCCCGTACTACAGATGATGGATCGGACATGCTTGATACGGAGGAGCTCCTCCATCCTAGATCATCTGAATGGACCCCATCCATGAAGGTGGCAAACTACATGGCGAGTAGAATAAGAGCCTCATTGACGAAAGAAGCCCATAGTAGCCTCAAGGCAGAATGTCCACATCCCTCATTGGATGGCAAGGTAGCTCTGACCCCCAAGCTCTACCCCTGGATGGCCACATTTCTAGCGCAATGCATGAAAAACCCAAAGAAGGGTATTGACAGTTCCTGGCGGGCATGCCAAGATAGGCTCCTGAATGCCCTCAACCCCATGATTATGATCCTTGACATGGCAGAGGATGCCAAAAAATGGGGCTCGCTCATTTCCCTGGAGGCACTCTCTGGTTGGGCACTGTCCATCGAGTGGAGATGCTCTTTTCTGATTAAAGTGTACCCTAAGCTGGGGAACTTGGCGGACTACAAAGTGGGGGTAATGGCCCAAGCGGGGCTATTTGGAGAGTCTTTTATTAAAGAGGTTGGACAATTTGGGAACACTTTTATGTCATTAGACAAGGCCCAGTCGTCTATAAAAAGGGTGTTCTCACAGGTTTTCCACCGGACCGGTCGAGGTAGGGGCCGCTCGGCCGGCCAGTCCTCCTCCTAATATCCCGGAGGGCAAGGTTCCAGGTGCGGGCAGTTCCGAGATCAAGCCTGCTATGGAACTTGTACCCAAACCACGGAAGGCGGTCCAGAGGCTGAGGTTTCAGAGGGACTGATGCTGCTTCAAATTGAAGTAAATGTGTCTTCTTCCCTCTTAAAAGTAGGGGGCCACCTGGCAAATTGTTTCCATGTTTGGGGAGCACTCACGAGTGATGCAGGGGTCTTACAGACAGTACAAGGCTTCCTCATAGAATTCTGCAGGTCAGGAGACATTTCCCAGACTCATTCAGTTTTCCCAGCAGAAGGCGGAGTTAGTGATGTGGAGGTTGCCTCGCTCCTGGAAATAGGAGCTATTTGTCCTACTTCCCCTCATCCCGAGGGCTTCATAAGCAACATGGTATTAGTTGACAAAGCAGATGGTGGTCAGAGGCCGGTGCTGAACCTATGCACGTTCAACAAATGACTGGTTTACTGCCATTTCAAAATGTAGAGGATTCATCTCCTTCAGGATTTCTTGTGTCTAGCGGACTGCATGGTACGAATGGACTTGAAGGATGTGTACCTGGCCATTCCGATTTTTCCTCCTCACAGTAGGTTCCAACAGTTCTTCTGGCGCCAGCAATTGTTCCAGTTGACAACTCTACTTTTCGGTCTCTCCTCTGCTCCTTGGTGCTTCGTGGAGTGTCTTTGAGCACAGAGGATTCGCCTTATTGTGTATCTTGATGATATGCCCCTCCTAGCACAGGATCTTCTGCAATTGTTGGTGCAGTTGCAGCTGGCGGTCGATCTACAGGGAAGCCTTTGCTTTGTGATAAACATGAAAAAATCCTTTCTGGTACCTTCTCAGAGGGAAACCTTCATAGGGTTTGTCAGAGATTCCAACGAAGCCACCCTGAGCCTTTCTTCTCGGAAGATAACCAAGTTCCGGCACGAGCTCCACAGAACCTTCGCCAGACAGAGGGTGTCCTTAAGGCAGATCAGTTGCCTGGTGGGGCGCTTGCCATCTTCCATCCAGGCCATATTTCTGGGACCATTAGATTATTGAGCCCTGCAGAGATTGAAAGCAGTGCATCTGCGGAGAGGCCTAGCTTATTCTGAGTCAGTCATAATGTCCGACGAAGCGCGGGAGGAAATCCTCTGGTTGCTTTTCCACATGGAAGCATGGATTGGCAGAGCAGTTTTTGGATCAATCCCAGACCTCATCATAGGCACAGACACCAGCAGGTCAGGCTGGGGCACTCGGTGTGGAGAGCAGGCGTTGCACATCAACTGTTTGGAACTTCTAGCGGGATCCTTTGCAGTCCGGTGTTGGACCAGGGCCAAAATCCAGTCCTGTGTCCTGCTCAAAATGGATGTTTCGGCCGTCCGGTACACTAATCACCTGGGTGGCACACCGTATAAAGGTTCTGTCTGATCTGGCAACAAATTTTTGGCAGTTCTGCCTCAACCATCAGATATCACCGATGGCAGAGTTCCTTCCCGGTCGGGATAACCAAAGAGCAGACCGGCAGTCTCATTACTTTCGGGATTCCAACCTCTGGAAGTTTATTCTGAAGGTTTTTGCCATACTCTAAGCCGGGTGGGGTCCTTTTTCAGTGGATATTTTTGCCTCCAGTTTGGACCATCAGTTGCGCCAGTTTCGTCAGTTAGATACCGGATCCTCTGGCGGTTGCCAGGGACCCGTTCCTGCAAGAATGGCGGAAAGATCGAGCATATGCGTTTCCCCCATTTGCGATGATATTGAGGGCTTCGGCCCAGATCAGACGGCAACACACGGAGGTGGGCCTGATCACCCCGATTTGGAATCATAAGTATGGTTTTCAGTTCTTCTGGAACTTTCTTGGGAATTTCGAATTTGTCTCCCCCTGTTTCCAGATCTTCTTCTCAACCCAGATGGGAGCCCGCATCAGATGGAGCTGGACAGGTCCCTCCGCCTGATGGCGTGGAGGATTACAAGAGTAGATGGTCGATCCCAGGCCTTTCATCTCAGGCTGTAGACTTCTTGTCCAAGGCCTGGTCTGGCAGCACAATCAAGTAATACAGGTCGGCTTGGGCACAATGGTGTCGTTGGTGTGTGCAACAGTGTTGTGATCCCATGGGCGCCGAGGTAGTTCAGATCCTGAATTTGTTGGCCAGTCTGGGACAGCAGGGCTTGGCCTATCGCTCTATCAACACATTCCGTTCTGCAATATCGGCGGGGCATGTACCTGTAGAGGGTTCCCCAGAGGGGGAGCATCCTTTTGTGTGCCGATTGCTTTGGGGTATTAGGTTATCTCTTGCATCAGAACCACGGCATTCGGAACTCTGGGATGTTATTAAGGTGCTCAACCTTTTCTTATCCTGGCAACCTAATAGGTTTCTCTCGTGTAAGGAAATTTCGGTGAAGCTGGCAATGCTTCTCTGTTTGATATTGTGCAGAAGAGTTTCTGATGTTAGAGCCCTAGATATCACGGGAAGAACATTTTCTCCTACGGTGGTCTCTTTTACGATTAGTAGGCGTACTAAATGGAACACTAGAGTTATAGAGTACCCAGCATTTCCTGATTCTCATAAGCTATGGGGGGTGCAATGTCTAATGACCTATGAGGAGATGTCAGCTTATGTCAGGCCTCCAGGAGAGAGACAGCTCCTGATTGCTCTCAGGAAACCTCACAAGGTGGTTTTGTCCCACGTTGGGTTCGGTAGGTCATGCAGGAAGCTGGCATAGAGCTCATGATTTTGGGTGCCAATTGTACTAGGAGGGCAATGGCCTCCAAGGCTTTCATTCTAGGCACACGACTAAAGGAAATTATGAACACGGCTGACTGGCCCTCGGATTCTACCTTTAAAAGGTTCTATTTTAAGACAATTTTGGATACGGTTCATTTAGTGGTAAGCTTTAAACTGGCATTACCCGAGCCTCCGGTCATGATACAGAATGAAATATTTCCTAGCTAACATAATGGAAAGTTTAAATTCTAATATGGACACAGAGGCAAGGATTATCCCACCCGCAGATATCTGATCCGAGAGGCCCCCTGTGACTAGTGAGTAATGAGTTTCTGGTCTCTTGGTCTTGATTGTTGCAAATTTCTGATGGCAGTAGATATGTTCTTATGAATACTTTGGTTGCTAGGTTGCTCCCTTGGGTCCAGATTTTCGTGGTGATTTTACTTATTTTGTTCCAGGCATGGGTACTGGAAAGCAAGATGTGTAGAAAAAGGCCAATGGCATTACTCGTGTGACAAAAAAAGGATTTGGAGAATAGAGACAAGGGACTATTTAGAGGACCCTGGAACCTGATTAGATAATGGGATCTGGTGGACTATGTTGCCTGTTGCTTGTTTTTACCAATTTCCCTGTGGTTCCTGGGAAATGTGGTTTTTGTTTGGTACTTTTAATATGGCTGCTGCAATAAAGTGAAGACAGTGATAAGCATAATCCTTGCGTCCGTGTCCTCAATAGGATTGAAACTTTCCATGACGCTAGGAAATGTTTCATTCATTGACTAAACAAACTCAATCAGGAAAAATAATATGCACACAATTAAATAAAATGTGCGGCCTTTATAAATTGATACATTTGAGTCATCATTTCTAATTTAATAACAATGTCATTCTTCAAGTGTTCTGCAAAGAACTCCATTTGGTGATCTCTAGGTTTATGTGGGCCTTAGCAAAATCACAAAGAGCCGTTACAGTCCTACAACTTCCTCTATGTCAAGGGGGACAATGTTTCCCAGACTTGGAAATCTATTGGGGATCTATGGTTGAAACTAAAAACTTTCTCTTTATTTGCCCCGTGGTGAAAATTTAGAAGAATATCTTTTGAAATGCACAAATTTAATTTCTCTTTTGAAAAGGTAATATTGATGTACTCAAGAACTTTAAACATGCAATATTATGTTACAGTACCATTTCAGATACCAAAGGTCTCAGCACAGATTCTGCTTTTGTATAGTCATTGCTTGCCAGATATACTTAATCAATCCATTGGTTTGTTGGGTAAAATATTTAATGACAAAGACAGGGCCAGCCTTATGGCCACACTTTCAAACCTACACGAGGTCCTCCACCTCCCTTATAGATGTTTTAAAATGCTGGTTGATATGCAAACATCTGACCCATCACTAGAGGATAAAATACCATAGTTTATCACACTTGTACTGCCATATTATACTTATTCATACTCTGATGGAACCAATAATCTATTTTTAACACACTTGAAGGAATACCACAAAACAAAGCAGAGTCAATGTAAAAGCCATTTCAGGTACAGTTTTCTGAATCTAAAATTTTACTATTTAGTTCACCACTTGAATGCTAGGACTTACTTCCCCAATTCTGAGCCCTTTTTTGAATGTTTGACCTAGTTCCCACTTAAATCATCATACCATGTTTCCACAAAAGAGATCAATGCCAAATTTGTGTCCTTTTTCCCGGTAACATTATGAGGATTCTAAATGTACCCAGGGTTTGTGTATTCCCCTTAAGGGAATCAAGAAAATAGCCAAAATGTAACCAAAGTCTGTTTTTTGGAAGAAATGGAAATGAATGGTGTGCAAGAAAGTGTATTTATTTTCCAAAGCTATCTTAGGGCCACCAGCTTTCAGGAACAAGCAGAGGTGCATCAAAAACATTGCTTTTATGATATGTTTGCATTTTTATAAGAGGTAGTCAATTTTTCCTATTTTTTGTGGTTTCAGCCTACTTGCAGTTTGTGGTGGAATCAAGTGTGAAACCCATGGGTGATCCCGGAAATCTATATATTTCTATAGGTGGTCATTTGTGTAGCTTTCTCAAAGTTTCCTCAAATAAATTAATAATTGAGATACAAAAAAATGAAAATTATTGGGAAAAATAGCCATTCTAATGCTTTTATCAGTAATTTTTTGTCACAATAGCCATTTTACAAAACCAATATGAAGTTAGATCCGATAGACCCTTCTTGTCATGGGAATATATAGGGGTTGTAGGTTCTTCCAAAACATGCAATGCCCAGAGCCAACAACTGAGCTGTCGCTTATAATGATTTGTCACTGTACACCGACCATAAAGTAATTTAAATGGCAACCTATATTGAATGAAAAATGAGTATGAAGGAAACCTATGTATTTCTGAAAGGTGCAAAAGACACTCGGTTTAGGACCAATGTTTATTTGTACACCACTGAATCTGGGGTTACACATGCTATTACGTGATTCAGGAGGCGATTTGCAAAATGTCTTCTATCTTCCACACTGGCTTATATCTGGAAGCCAAAAATGAAATGCAATTGGTAATAACAAATGTTCCACTGTCCTGTTGACATAAATATTAGAAGACTGACTCCGTTTGAATAGGCCACAACTTCATTTTACTCTGACCTTTGCAGAATCATCACAATGTCTGCTTTGAAGCAGGTGTCGGCTGACCTTATCTTTCCAAGAACCTGTGAAAGCGTCAAGTCACTCGGACAATGACATTGATAAGACACCTGATGCAACATTAGTCTGGAACAAGTGCCTTGTTTTCTCTATTTCAAGGTCAACCAAGAACAATAGCCAAAACAGTGTAGTCTGAATTATCATATTTTTACCTTATTTATTTATAAGACTGCATCTAAGACTAGCATCTTGATGCCCATTGGCTGTGCCAGACATTTCTAAGGTGATGTTGGACATTCCATCTTAGATAAGCTATAGTATAAAAGGGCTGCTACTTGACTACTTATCAGGAGAGGTCCTTTGTCCCAGATTATCGTGCAAGACACTGCCAGGGAAGATATTTACTGTCAGAGATGCTGCCATATCACCCTTTCTACTGAAAGCTGATATCAAGCCGCCAAGTCCATGAGGAGAGGAGATGATGCAACATGTGTTTACCCTTCATGGGGAACATGGCCTCCCTGACTTTTGATAACTACAGCGCATTGCTGTAAATATGTATGCCATGCGCTGATTCTCCCTAAGAAAATTTAGCTGCAAGTTATACTACTCCATGCTCTCCAAGTGTAGCACATAGAACTAGGTTTAGGGTGCTCTTTTTTTTTTTTTTAGATGACATCTTAACCATGGTAGAAATGTTCATTTTATTCTCGTTGTTCGTTACATGGTTTTGTGCTGTTTCAATCATATTCTGAGTGGTTGTTTGAGAAGTGCTAAGCAACAGGGTGCACCTGTTGAAATAAACATGCTTTTTAGTTTAAGTGTCTTTTCATTAGAGCAGTTTTTGTGTGTGGAAAGAGAATAAAATAGGTTTGCTTCTCGTCACCACGATGTCCCTGGATCCCTGTTTAGGGATTATTTGTAATCCAAAAGCATTGATGCCACTTCAACTATGAATTGGATGGGATTCTGCATGGCTACAAAAACCTGCTTTCACATTCAGTCCTTGGTGCGGTGAACCAAGTTCACTTATGTTACCTGTGGGTTTGAAAACAAACCTTGTAAAGGTGAGCTAAAGGCTCAGTTTACACAACACTGTATTCCCAAAAGTCTTTGGATAAAAACAGTACCCCACTTGTGTGGCTCGGTTTAGAGGCTGTAAATCAAAACACCCCAAAACTTGACCTGAGACATCACGTTTCACTCAGCAAAATCAGCAAATTTTTTAGCAAGTGGTTAGCTGCAGAATTCGGGCACTATCTCAGTCATCACCCAGTGAAACCTATTAATTTCAGACATTTCTGAAAACGAGACACCTAGGGTGGCCCACTGTTGTGTAACTCTTATGGATCCCTCAATGGTGTTTTACTCGGAAAAACTTGCAAATCTTAAACTTTGACTAAACACATGCATTTTCCTCACATATCAAAGAGAGATAGTCCCAGAAGCTCCGGGGATCCACAAAATTACTTCCACCCTGCCTTCCAACACTTCTAGTGATAAAAAAAGGTGTCCTACTTGTGTCACTGACACGAGCACCCATGACCCAAAACACAACATGGTGACATAAAACAATGTGAGAGAAAACTGACCCGGTTTGGCAATGTCAGCAACTGGAGATTTTGAGCTCTGGATTGCCCGCCATGCAGGGAAACCTACCATATCCAGACATTCCTGAAAACTAGATACCCAAGAGAATTCAGGATGGTGTGAATTGTGTGAATCCCATGAAGTTTGCTTTGACCCACATGGTCTTGCAAACCTCAAACTTTGGCTAAAACACATAATTTTCCTCATTTCTGTTTTGGAAAATTCTGGAAACTGTGGGGATCCATGAAATTCCTATCACCCAGCATTTCCAAACTTGTAACAATAAAAATGGCATCCTACGTGTGTGGGTGGCAATAGCCCCCACAACAGGAAAGATCTCAAATTGCTTCATGGATAGATCACATTTTCCACTTAAAGCAAACCCTTTTTTTTTTACAATGTGGGTAGCTGTGGATTTTGGTCAGGGTGTGGTCGCCACCCAGAGAAACCTACCAAACCCAGACACTTCTGAAAACCAGGGCACCCAGAGTGGTTTAGTGTGGTGTGCTTTGCATGGATCCCAAGAAGATTTCTTACCTGCAATGCAGTGCAAACCTCAAATAATACCTAAAATCAAGCATTTTTCCTCACATTTCTGTGATGGAAAGTTCTGGAATGTTAATGGGTCCACAAAATTTCTACCAGCCAGCATTCTCGCACTTCTCCCAGAATAATGTTCTGGGCCTATCACCCTCAACAAGACAGATCAAACCAGGTACCATGCATAGTTGGAATGGTCTCATTTTGAAGCTAAATGGTCTAATTTCATCAGCTTAAGTAAGTTGCCAACAATGTCGGCGCTTTTCTGGGATTTTTGTTTACTGACAATGGGGTGCAGTTTGTCTCATTTTATGGAGGGTTTTTTGATAAAGTTGGCATCAAGCACCTCACCACTGCTCTCTATACCCCACAGGGGAATGGGATGGTAGAGCGGGTTAATCACATGTTTAAGGAAACCATTCAATTGGCAAGCATGGCAGGGTAAGATGCCCAAGAGGTGGTGGCTGACAGGGTTTGGTGTTATCATAATAATCCACACTCCACCACGGGGGTGACTCAGTTTGTGATGCTAAGAGGAAGACATTCCACTAATGAATTGTTTCCATGTTGGGTGCTGGATGAGACCAAAGTGGACAGAAACATTCCTGGAGTTGAACTGATTAAGAGAAGATTCAATACAGGTATAATTATATCAAGAGAGTGAAGGATGTTGACTTTTGTGTGGGAAAGCAGGTCCTGATACGGAGGCCGCCGGGTGCAGGAAAAGTTGGCTCTAAATTTTAGCCCAATACTACTATCATTCAAGTTGCCAAGCTTTCGGTTCGAGTGGAGATTGGTAAATGGTGGAGTAAAAGAAGTGCAGCCAAATTGCAGAGTGAGTCATTTCTGATTGTTGGGTCTCTCCTGTAGCAGTGGATGGTGGTAGGCCAATGTCCAGCAATAGGCATGTAGGCCTCGGAAGTGGTGATATGGATGCAAGAGATGGTTGGCAGCAGGTGATTTCTGATATGTTGCCTGGAGTAGGAGAGGACTCTAATTTGAGTATGGGTGAAGGAGGACTTGGTTCACTGTTGACTGGTAGTGCCGCAATTCCCGAGGTGAGTGTACTATTGAGAGAAACTGAAGGGGTTTTAGAACAGTAGATTCAGGAGTGGAAGAAGGATATGTTTGCCAAAATATTTGAATGATTATATTCTTCGATAATGTTTTGGTTACTGCTTCTTATTGAGGGGGTGTTTATATGTAGTCTATCATCTTGAAAAGGCGTATTCTCCATTCATGTGAAGGTTGTTGTATTCCCTCTCTCTTGTGTTAGTGTTGTGGAGTTTGTTGAGGGAAGAGAGGTGTGTTATGGGCTAGTTGTCTGTTGTTTATTTCATGTATGCATGGAAGGCCAGCTTTGTATTCTGTTTCCATTATTCCGTGCCACTGTGAGTGCCAGACTGTCAGTTACATTGCTGGTCTGGAACGAACAGACTGAGACATGGAGTGCTGGTTTCTGTTATGCCAAATAAAACATCTTTTCTTCTAAACCAGCATTTCTTCATTGATATGTACGACACAGCACAGTGTTATATTTACTAATGCCACTCCAATGCATCCAACAGTAGGGAAAATGTTGAACTCCGGATGGACTTCAATTTACTATTCAAATGCTAGTGTAATCAACAGTAAAGAAAATGCAGGACTTTTAAGAGACTATAAAAAATGTACCACGTACTAATCTATTTGTACAAAATATGTAACTAACTAAAATATTTAAAAAATCATATTTCAAATAAAAATATTCTTCTAAAAAACCACAATAAAATTAAAAAGTAGAATGAATTTTAACATTACTATTACAAAAAAGCAGGAAACACCAGACACATTACTTACATAATAAATTAAACTTTTGTTAAAAATATTACTCTAACAAAAACAAAAAGTTAATTTAAAAAAACATTTTTACAAACATTAGTAAAACACATTATTAAACAAAAAAATGTGCATAAAATTTCAGACATTAGAAAAATACATAAACGAAAATCAATTAAGTATTAACAGTTAATTTAGAACATACTATAATTTCAATACCTTTCCATCCTATCTCTAGACATAACCAACAACCCGCTACTAAAATATACATTACTAACAAAAATGTTAACATTTAAATATACTGTAAATTTAAAAAACAAATAGAATTACAAAATAAAAAAACAATTTGCATAATCAATTGCATAATAAACAGTTAAAAAAGAATTCACATTTAAATAAAAATATTCTTAACTTCATTAGCTCCCCAACCCATGCCCCTATTAAACCAAAAACCCACTACAAAAATTCAAATTACCAACCCAAATAAAAACATTTAAATGTACTATAAAAAAGTAAAAACAAAAAACCCTGTAGGAAATTGCCCTTTCTGCATGGTTGCACTTAACTTATTTGCCAGATACCTGATGCAATTTGACTGAGTGTGCCCTGGGTCCCTGCCAATCAGTTTTCCAGGGTCTGCGTTCTTTCCCTAAACTGTACCATTGTTTCCACAATTGGCACAACTCTGGCCTACCTATGAGTCCCTTGTAAGGGGTACCTATGGTACCAAGGGCACGGTACCCAGAGAAAGGCCTCCGAGGGCTGCAGCATGTATTATGCCACCCTCAGAGACCTCTCACCACAAACATGCACCACTGCCATTGCAGACTGCGTGTTTTGGTGGAGCTAAAAATGAAGAGACAACATGTCACACATCCCTGTGTGCCATGCCTGCCCAGCACTGCATGAAGCCTAGGTAAGTCACCCTTAAGGTAGGGTGCCCTGTGTCTCTTGTGAGGGCCCATCTGCAGGAGCAGGCAGCTTAATTTCTAAGGCCATTCTTAGATATTATAAGTGCTAAGTAAAGTCATCTTGAGTATATGGCCTGGAAACTGGTCATTCCAAGTTTCCCAGCAAGATAATGGAGTTAATGAATCCCTGGATGTTTGGTATTAAACATCTCGGAATGATAAACCTGCACTGATTCCAGTGTCAGATTTATTATATCCTGCACTCAGGGGTCCCATCTAGAAGGGACCCCTGAACCAAACCAGCCTCTGCTGGGTGTTTGACTGGTGACCACCAGCCAGCCACCACGAGACAAGTTTCTGGACCCCTGGGGTGTGGGAGACTTTGCTCCTTGGGCGTAGGTGTTCACACCAACCGAGGTCAAGAAGAGCCATCTGTGGCAGGGGAGCTTCAAAGGGCTTGCCGTCATTACAAAGCAACCACTCAGCCTCTCCTGATATCATCAGCAGGCCCTCTTCCTGTCTCACCCCCTTTTCGGTTGGAAGACAGGCGGAAAAAAGTGGAACAGCCCAGAAGGTGTGCCCACCTCTGCCGAACCCACCACTCAGGTGGGGGAGGCGAGGTGAAACCCACTCTTCAGTGCCTGCCATTTTGCAGATCGCAGGCACCCTCCAATCAGGGTTGAGCACACTAATGGTGTAGTCACCCTAACATCAGTAGCCCATTGGCTACTACCTTAAGACCCCTAAAATGCCCCCTAAATACAGTATTTAGGAGCAGCCCTGAACCCAGGATTCAGATTCGACAATTAGAAGAAGGGCCGAAGAGCCGTGCTGCAGAAGAAGAGGATGACGACAACTGCCTTGGCCCCAGCCCTACCGGCCTTTCTCCTGCTTTGGAAGCCCTGTAAGCTGAAACCGGCATGTCCTGCAGCCAGCAGCCTGCCCTGCCTTCCCAAAAGACTCTGCTCTCCAGTGGACACCGGATTTGTGCAACAGCAACCCAAGCCAGGACTCCAGATCCATCTGGCGCCACGAGTCCTCAGCACTCTGCACCCGACACCTACAGCCCGAGTCTGAGTGGCCCAACACCCCTGCGAGGTCCCCCAGGCGATCCTGACCTGGGATCCAGAATTGGATGACCTTCTCTTTGATGCCTGTAGCCTCATCCTGAAGGGTCCCCCCAACCGCGACCAGAACCGGTCACTTAAAGACATCTCTGGACCCGCAGCCCCAGAGTTGTGAGGTGCCCGACCGACAGTGTCCTGGTGTCCAGCAACTATGCAATTTCCTCCTCCAGTCGTTGGTTCCCTGCTTCCGGTCTTCTGGCTCCGGCCTACAGTCTTTTTCTTCAACCGGCATCCTCCAAAGGGAAGCATTGGGCTCGCTCCCGACACAGCCTAAGCACCCTGCACCCCGCCGCCCCTGCGCCACTGGTTGTGTAGTGTTGGTGCTGACCTGTGACCCCCTTTGCCCTCACCTTAACCCCAGGAGCTTGCCTCCCAAGACCCAGTGACCTGCCCATGAGCAGCTCCCAACCGAGGTGCTCCATTGGCTAACATTGGCCCCCTGCACTCTGCACTCATCTGCCTTAGTGCTTCTGGTGGTGCACCTTGAGTGCCAACCTGAACCTTGGTTCTACCCCCCAAAACTCAGTTACCCAAATCGTTTACTTACCTGCAAACATAACACTTCATTTTTCTCCATAGGATTGCATGAAGGGTTTTCTCTGAAAAATATTGTGTTGAACTGTCTTGTACTGCAACAAAATAACTTAGTGCCTTCGCAAGAGTTAACCTGCTTACAGCTGTGCTGTAATACTTAAACCCTGTTAGGAGCTTGCTTAAAGCCAAACTAGAAAAGTAACTATAAAGTAACTAAAAGTAATTATGAGTATTCTAAAGTGCTTACAACCTATTTCTTTGACTGCAAAATAACTTTTATGCTTCTTCATAACCAGATCACACTGTATCTTGCAAAATATCATTGTATTGAATGTATTACTTACCTACCACTAAGTAAATCTTGGTTCTAGAAATAAAAATAACAAAGTAACAACCATTTATACAACCAATTGGTCTGGATTCAGTCTGAGTGTGTGACATCATTACTTGCCTGAGTGTATACAATTAATGCTTAAAACTACCCTCTGAATAAGCCTGACAGATCAACCACACTACCACAAAAGAGAGTAAGGTGTTATCTACTGTAGCCTCTGCTATACCTCTTGGGATTCACTGGACTCTGTGCACACTATACCTCACTTTGGTATAGAATATATAGAGCCAGCTTCCACAAACCCCAATACTTTAGAGTTTTGAAGGGCATTATGAGAAAGTGAGCAGAATCATTGCAAGTTACACCATGCTGGACACCTCCATGTGTTTAGTCTGCAAAGAAAAAGGTGTTTTTATGAAGTGCCAGATTTATATTTTGGTGGACACTTTGTAGGCCTGGCAGAGGACTTAACGTCTGTCATGCTGAGACTACACAACCCGTTAAATTTATAAATAACCACCAAGCTGGCAGACATTTAAAAAGCATTGGCAGGAGCCGCCATCACAGCTTTTCATTTCAATGCTTTTTTACGTTTGACACACGACTCCATCAACATGACTGAGCTGTCCATCACTTTTTTTTTATTTCAAAAACAAAATCCTATAGCTGGATTTTGTCTTTGAGAAAAAAAATGCCCCTCTTGCCATGGGAGTGATCTCCCATGGTGATGGGGGCATTAGACTGGGTGAGAATGACCGGGCCGCGGGCAGGAAGTACAACCTGGATGGTGCCATTACTTTCCCCCGAAAGGAAACACAGAGCGGTCTAGTCGAGCCAGAGGAGAACGAAGGAGGCACTGTGACGTCATCCCCAGGGGACAGGCCGAAGACCCGCAGGAAAGAAAGATTGGGACGAGAGAAAGAAAAGCGCGGAACGAGGAAAGAAACAAGCTGCCTGCAGGAAGACGGAGGAACCAGTGAGCTTCCCTGGAGCCCGAACGGAGATCCAGACCGGCCGGAAGGGGCTGACGACGTCATGCCAAAGGAGAGTGGAGGAGGAGGAGGCCAAGGGAGCTTCCTCTGTATGGTGACAGAGCCCGGTGGCCAAGGAAATAGAGAGGACGCCCCAGGTCCCGATGCCTCGGCCTAGGAGGTGGGTCGTGGCCCAAGGCAAGTACCTCAAGGGGGTCGTTTTGGTGGGGGTGGTGGGGAGGCACAAGGGTGTAAAGGGCAAGCGCATGTGTCTGGAGCATATGATTTTACTACCCCTTACATCCTCACATTCCCCCCCTACACATGCCTTAACTGGTAAAGGTGGCACTGGGAATTGGTGACTCAGCTCACTTATTGAAGTCTAAAACAACCCTATTTCTTTTTCGTTCTTTCCCAATTCATACTTTGTGGCCTGAGTGACGTGTGGCCTGAGTGACGTGTCGCCTCAAGAACTCCCAAGGTGGTGTATTAACAACTCGGAGAAACACATCAACAAGGATACAGAATCTTCATCTCAGACACAAGTGGAGCCCCAAAAAGCACGGTTCCCTAGCTACTTTTTACTTTTCTCTCTGTTAAATTAAGAAAACAAATAATAAAAAGACAAAAAGAAAAACTTACAGTCACGTCTGCATCACCTCGTGTCTTCCTTCCCCCCCGTAGTTTTCACCGGCCCTCATACCAATGGTCAGTCCGCATATAAATCGGGCGGGCAGACCATTATCCTGACACTAGGGATACTCTGTCGCTGTTACGATGGGAGTATCCTTACTGCCACATACATAAATCTGACACTCATTTATTAAAGTTAATCCACCACTTCCAATGGCTGGTTTTGGCTTCTCCATAAATACTAGCTTCAAAGAACAAATACTTATCACAGTATCTGAATATTGAAACAAAGACTACTGAAGACACGTCAAGGGAGCAACAACTTTATGGTCCAATCACACACCACATGCAAGACTTTCATACCGCCAGCCCCGGGCCCAATCCAACAGAACAGCGCACTCACATCAACATACTGCCGCCATTCAAGAGCCCTGTTGGAAAACAGCCCTCTCTGAAAGGTCACCCCAAACTTTTTACCTTCCTCCTCCTATTTTTCGGACTTCTTTTTGTTGGCTTTAGGACTCTGAGCACTTTACCAATGCTGACCAGTGCTAAAATGCATGTGCTGCTCCTCTAAATATGGTACAATTGGTTTACACCTGGTTGGCATATTTAGTTTACTTGCAAGTAACTTGTAAAGTGGTATACCATATACCCAGGGCCTGTAAATTAAATGCTACTAGTGGGCCTGTAGCACTGATTGTGCCACCCACACAAGTAGCATTTCAAGCTTGTCTCAGGGCTACCTTTGCAGGACCTGTGTGTGCAGTTTACTGCCACTTCGACTTGACATTTAAAACCACTTGACAAGCCTAGGTAGCCCTAAGGGCAGGGTGCTGTGTAGCTAAAAGGTAGGACATGTAGTTTTAAGTTTTACATGTCCTGGTATTGACAAACAGCTAAATTAGTTTTTCACTAATGTGAGGTCTACTCCTCTCATAGGCTAGCATTGGGAATTCCTTGATACACTTAAGCTGCAATTCCTGATTAGAAAGGAGTAGCTGCATCATGTTTCATATCTTTGGAATGGTAATGATAAACCCTCTTTGATGGCAAAGTTGGATTTAGCTTTACTATTTTAGAAATGGCACTTTTAGAAAGTGAGCTTCTCTGATCTTACTGCTCAGTGTGCCTTGCAGCCAATCTTTAATACACATCTGGGGTGGGTGACAACTACACTTTGTGCATTCCCTCTAGATAGCCACAAACACAGAAGTGTGGGTGTGACAGGGAACTCATCTTCATCCATCTGCAGTCTGATAGCTCTTCCTGGGCAGGAAGGGGGAGCTGACACTTTCACCTGAATAGACATCGTCCCGTTTCACACACAAAGGGCTGATTACCCCCCACAGATAGCCTGGCAGACAGGGATAGGGTGATAGGGGACCTGTGCACTTCAAGGGCCTGTTCTGAAGTCACCCCCACTTTAAAGGCACATTTGGGAATAACTACTGGGGCTCCGATCCTACCAAGACAGTACACTTCTGGACGTGTGAAGAACTCTGCCAGGCGTAAAGACTGCTGTGCTACAAGGATTGCCACTTTGCCTGATTGCTGTTCAGAAGGAACTGCTTTCTGCTTTGCTGAGCTGCACTGCTACCTTCTGATCTCTGCCCTGCTGAAGACAAGGGCTGGACCCATCTCACTTGAACCCACAATGACTCCAAGGGCTTGCCCACTGTTCTGAAATCTCTGGGCCATCAAAGACTTCCTTCAACCCTTCAACCACACCTGGACTCTGCCATCTGTGAATCCTGCCCTACCAATTGTTGCCAAACCAGTCCTGGGCCCTTGAAAGGTGACTTCTGCTGTACAGAACTAGCAAAATCGACACAGTGACAACTTTGCGCCGATCGGAACTGATGCATTGACCTTTGACGCTAACGCACAAGCCGATCGACGACATCGCCTTGACGAACTGCACGGCTCGACGGCGACAGACAGTGTAGCTCGTTGATGACGCAGGGCCTGCATCATAAAGGGGCCTTCTTTGACTGTGCGGATCACGCCTATGTGTTGCCTCCATCCACAGGATTTGTGATGACGCAGCGCCTCCTAGCATCAAGTATTCGATGTCGACGCTTGCTCCATCCGAGGTACTTTTTCAGCGGCAGCTATGTGAGTCCTGAAGCCAGCCTGTCCTCCATCACGGTCGGCCTGTACTTTGGATTTACCACAGTTTAGTGCTAAGTAACCCCTCAGTGCTATAGACATATAAGCATTGTTTTTGGTTTAATGTTTAATAATTCCTAACTCCGGTTCTACTTATTGGACTTTTGTCATTTTGTCTTGTTTTACTCAAAAAAATATCATCTATTTTGTTAGCCATGTGTGGAGTAATTTTGTGATGTTTCATTGTTTTACTGTGTGTGTGTGTGTGTTACACAAATACTTCACACATTGCCTCTTTAGATAAGCCTGACTGCTCTGTGCCAAGCTACCTGAGGGTGAGCACAGGTTATCTTTTAGTATGTATGTAGCTTACTCGGACTAGGATTGTGGTCCCTTCTTGGACAGGGTGCATACCTCTGCCAAATACAGACCCAATTTCTAGCAGGCGCATCACATTCATATGCCACAGGATGGAATCCCCGTTCAAAGCAACCTTTCAACCAGTCAGCAACCAACCTGCATACAAACACACTACAAAGGAACCTCTATAAACACATGTTTAGACATGGCGATTGTTGGTGCCGCCACAACCTTCAGGAATTAATAAAAAGTTTGACCACATTTTTACTACCTGTCAATTTATATGCTGCACAAGTTGTTCAAGAAGTCAACATCCAAAAAGAGATGGGTGTAATCAATCAGCAAAAAATTGGCTGTGTCGACTTTACATCCAGCATCGCCAGTAAACAGGGGGATTTGGGACTGTACTAAATTGGAGAGATGTGAAGAGAGCACTCTCTGTTTGAGCTACATATATTTTTTTAATACAATCTGCACATTATACAGTGGATGGTTATGTGACAAAAATGGAATTTTTTTCTAAAAAAAATAAATAAAAAAATAGAAATATGTATGTTTCCCCCTTGAGGGTACAAATGCCCTCCTAGGGGAAAACAAACATTTCAAAATTAAAATACATATGGTTCGAAGGGGGGGGAGGGAGGGGTTGACCCATATGTAGAGGGCCGACCCCCTTACCTACTTCTCTCTTTTGCGGGGGAAATGTGTGGTTTTCCCAGTGGGCCTTGCTCAGGCCCCAAGGGAAAATCACACATTTCCAAAAGCAATTGGGGCCAACAGGGCCCATATGTCAGGAGGGACAATTTAGTTATTACTATTGTTTTTTTGCATGTTTTCACTTCCCCTGGGGGCACAATCGCACCCTCCAGGAGAAAAAGCAAGAACTTTAAAAAAAAAAAAAGAAACAAATGCCCCCCCAACCACATTGGCTGAAGCTCAGCCCATCTCCTTGGGAGCTGACCCCAAAACAAACTATTTTCGGCCTCTATGCTTTTCTGTTGGAGGCGCAATCACCGCTGCCATGGGGGCACGATCGGCCCCTCAGGGGAAAAAAATATCATAAATAAAATCGACCCGTGGTGGTCAGTTTATGTCAGTGGGGCCGACCCCTAAAATGGTGTCTACTGGTTCTTGTTCGTGTATCGTTGTCCATCCGCGATCCACAAGCAGGACATTTTTGAGAAAGACATCAATGGAAAGAGGAGACTCTCCACATTCCACCGATACTTCCCTCAAAACTGGGGAGGCCACCTGAGGGACAAAATCACCACTGGCCGCGGTGGAGAACCAATAACCATTCTCCTCAACGCTCCAGTAGGAAAAAGTGATGTGTGCTTGCCTCACGAGGCATTGGTGGCGGGAGCAGAAGCAACACCGCTTTGCACCAGCCTAGGTTTCTAAAAACAGGAATACTCCAGGGCAAGCACCAGAGGATTCTCTCTAGCCCTCCCCAGTGTTGGCCAATGTCTGACAGATGCAGTGGGGAGGCGATGCGCATATCGACCATTGGGGGTTAACTGAAGGGGTTAACTGATATAAATTACATTAAACAAAAAAACACTAGTTTTTAATTAAATTTAAGTAAACGATATTACAGTATTATTTTAAATTTTATATAAAAAAAAACAATATTCTTGACAATGATATTCTGGGACACTATGGGGGATATGTACAACTGAAGTGGTAGAGTGAGGTGTTAGCTGTCATGGCTTAACGCCTCACTCTGCCACTTCAGAAACGCAAGGCTGCACCATTTTTATGAGAATATGGTGCAGCCTTGCGTTTCCCCCTGCGCTGGCGCTACACTTAGCAGTGTAGCGCCAATGCAGGCACCCTTGCACCATTGTGCAAGGGAGTCTGCGTGCAGAGGAAAGATTGTTTATCTACAGGAAGGTCCCCCTTCCTGTACATAAATAATCTTTAAATGCCATTTTGTCACTTCTATGTGTGCTGCTTAATGCAGCACACATGGAAGTCACAAAATGTTGGGGGTCAGGAGCCAATGGTTCCAGATGTCCCCCTGAGTCAGGACTTCTGGAACCATTGGCTCCTGAACCCCGTGCCTGGAGAGCACGTTGAAGACCCCCGCCACTTCCAATCCTGGTACTCCCCGGTGGCATCCGGAAGCAAACTCCGCATTGCCACAGGCGCACCACGACCACTGTGATGTTGCCCCTTTTGAACCTCCGTTAATTCGTGTGAGGTTTTCTTAATTCAGCGGCCAATTAACCATATCACTCCGGTTACACTGCGGTTCGCGTGGTACCGTGACCGTGCTCTCCCGCCGGAACTCACCGGCATTCCTGCACCCCAGCCACGGCCGCACCAGCTATCTTGGATGAGCCCGTGCTTGTTGGTTCGTGACCTTTCTAGCTTCACTGAGATCCCGGCTTCATCCCTTTTCCCCCTCTGCAACTGGGACTTCCTTCTCAGTAGCTATTCTCACTATTCACCGCAACTTCTCAGGCATCTCTTGATCGTTTAGTCCTGATGATGATCCCATAACCTTTGTTGGGGATCGAAACATCGTTGACACCCACATCTTGACTCCTATCTGTATTACTAATTTATGCGGAGCATAAGATGTCTTTGTTATTGTGACTAATTGACTGTTTATTCTTACCACTAAGTCACTTTTTATTTCATGCCTGAGGTAAGGAAATCTGCTGATTTCCAGTTACCCCGTCACGTTCAGCTCACTTCATGTTTTCCGTATCAATTGTGTTTTTATCCTTGTTAATAAATTTGTAATATTTTTTGCATTGAACACATCTAGACCCAATCCTGATTTCAACATTGTGGCTACACTTTCGTATTCATCTCTGAAAGGGACCACTGTCTCTGATAACACATTTCTTTGCAATACGCCATTTTAACTAAGATGGAATTCATTTACGTCACTAACTATGTGCTTTCCCAAACCCGCACCCATTGTCTCCCCACAAGCTCTGCAGTATACAGTCAAGCTACAATAGCTTAATATATTTCTACTGTTATGTATGTTCTGTTCATGTTGAATTTTCTCTAGGTCAGATGTTACTGGAAACATGTTGCCAAACCTTACAATTCTTCAAGAAGATCTATTCATTCACATAGATCTGATAGATAGAGAATAGAATTGTATCTTGTGTTCGAACATCTTCAAATAATATTAGCATAGAGGGTGCTGAAGATGTATTACATTGTTGGGTTAGTGCTTAGGTGTCATGGTAATGAGGTTTATTTGTCCTGTGCTCCGATTTGTTAAAGAAATGATACATTTGTTCACACTACATTGCAGTGCAGAAATGTTGATTTATTATGCAAGAATAGTGCATAAAAACTCTTGATTTTAGCATTGAGCCAGAAGACTTTTCTGTTCTACTAGGGATGCTGTCTGATTCTTTTCTGGTTTCAATGCCCATTGAGACTTAAAATATTTTCTAAACTTTACGTAAAACGCTGATATTGAGAGCATTCATTACATTGCATTGACTTTGCACTGTTTATTTTTTAATTTTGTATTAAAACTCTTTAAGTTTTCATTGATCTAGAACTTAGTTATTGAGTGGAGTTGAACTGAATCGATTTGACATTTTTGGGATGAGCCTTAACAAGGGACGCACTGCCTCATGAAATTGAGGCTAACACTGTCTCTGATCCATGAATTGTGGGAATTCTAGTCCCTTGAAGAATAAAAGCTAACACTTTAGATATATTAATTTACTTTCAGCTAAGAGAGGCTGCCAAGATGGCATTTCCCACACTTCTCTTGCACCACTACAGTTTACCCCCTTGATCCAAATGTTACTATCAGATAATAACAACAGATGGGTCTCAAAACTCTATAAACTGTGCTTAGAGACAGCTACGAGCACGGCTTTCATTGCCAAGCGATTATGGGAAACAGATTTTGGTGTTGATATAGATGATAAGACTTGGGTATATTGCTGTTCTCAAGTTACATTGATTTCAATGATCTATAGGCACAAGCTTTTTCATTTCAAATTCCTTAATAGTATATATTACACCACTGAGCTAATGCATCAATTTGATGTGTGATTCCGTTTGAAAGCACGTAAATGCTTAACCAATGCTGCCGCCTTTTTTCACCTGGCATAGTGCTGGCCTGCCATCTCCATTTATTAGGGTAAGGTGAAAATAATATTTGAGGATATTACCAGTTGTTTGCTGAAGCTGGCCATCGAGATTGTTTTACTAGGTTATGTGGTGCATCTCCCGCTATCTGTTATAAGGTTTACTCCTCTGCTACTGATGCTTGCAAAATGTGGAGTGGTTATAGCGTGGCTAAAGAGGCCGTTGCCCAAGACTGAAGCATGGATACAACATGCAGTATATTCCAATGATTCAACGGATTGTTTTGTTATGCTACACCTCAACAACAAGCCAAATTACATTTAGGGACCTGCTGCAGGTTTATCGAGATAGGCAGATTTCATCTGATACTTAAGGAACTTGATGGGGTTCTGAAGCCTTGGTGTAGACGATATACAATTATTGTCCCAAAATGTCTACCTTATCGATGGTGAGATAATGCCCGGGAAAATGTGGTGAGGTGAATTTTAGTCTCTTCCCTCATGGTTCATTGCTTATTGCAATGATCAGGCTTATGTATACAAACAGGTTCACTGTTATTTATAAAATGTTGTAAACACCAGTAATGGGATATTCCTTCATAGTTGTCTCTTTCAAATGAGTAGTAATGTTGGTTCTGTTACAACTTGATTCCTGAAGCCTTATTCCAGTTAACAATCCTCAGATTGGCTTATGAATGTCTCTTTGATGATATGTGGAAACATATATATTTTATACTAAATCATGAATCTAACAGTATTTTGAGCTATCTGAGATTTATTCACCCAAAGCTATCCCTAAATATATGGCTCTGGTTCTCTTTCTGCAGTATCTCTAAGTCAGAGACGATTATTGGGCTCTGTTACAGTGGAGTTTCATTCTACTCCTAATACTAGTCAAATTGTTTGCATTACCTGTTGTTTGAAAAGTCCTTATTTTGATAGAGCAGCATGGCTTCCAGAATTCTAGCCCATCTGTTCTTATGCTGGCCCTCAGATGACTGGAATCCAGTCGACTGATATGTATTGTGGTACACGTTAATATTGTGGTCCTATATTTGGGTTTTCTCTTACCAAGTTACTGTTGTACTCAAATCGCCACCATGCCAACAATGACTGCAAATTTCCAAACATAACAAATGGCACTCTTAAGGTCTATAAAACAAGCATTTGATCAAAGGTTTGTCTTAGAGAAAACATGTTAGCAAAATTACACTAAAACTTCCACAGTGATATTAATGCCATGCCAAATAATCACGAGGAGACCGACATAGATACTCCAGGAAAGATCCTTGAACAGCAATCGTAATAACATCAGACTTATATTAGATTCTGGTTAGCTGAATTTTGAATCAAAAGAGAAGAAAACAAAACTTTTCAACCAACAGTATCAATTTATGTGGAGGGTACATTATCAATCAAAATCTTCAATGAAAATGTTTTCATCAAAAGAAAGGTCACATTTTCCATCTGTAAAGACACCTTACTCTTGCCAGCCATAAATTCTAACCCCCAGTGATTTAACTACTCCAATGAATGAGTCCCTCACAATGACTGCTCAACTAAAACTACAATTAACCCAATATTTGACACGCATAATCACTGCCACACTCGCACATTCACATCTGAAAGGTTGCCAAACCCCAATGCTTCACTTTCAAATGATTACTTCACTGCAGGCCCTCCCATATCACAAAGATTGTCCCTGGTAAGCTGTAGTCCACATTACTTCTCTACCCCCAACATCCATACTTAAATGACTCACTGGTGTAACTGTCGGACCACAATGATCCTTCTTGTTCAATTAGTGTCCGACTTTAGTTCTGGAATAAAAAGCACAATGATTTCCAAAAGGTACATTTATTTCCATCAGCTCCAGAGAGCAAGGTGCCCTTGCATCATTCTTCACAGTTGCATTTACATAATATTCATAGCACATTTCACAGCTCAAGCCTCCATGTTCCACCATTTAAAGGCGAAGGGCTCCCTGCGGACATTGGAACCGCAGTGTACCTCTCCTAACTTCGCATGGTATGAACTGAAATCATCAATGAAGTGGCAGTTCAGTCCCAAGGGCTCAAGCAGGGAGCACACCTTTTCTTCTAAGCAGCACTTGCCGTTGATGATGGGGCCAAAAGGCTTTGGAATGCCCAAGTGTTTCCCTAGAACTATCATGTTCACCTGGACAAAGAGAGCAAATGGATATTACAAAAATCAGTAAAAGAAGTCATCCAGATCCAATCTTTAGCTCAGCATATCTTTCTGACCATTATTTCCTGAGAGTGACATTTTCTTAACCCCTCTCCCCACTAGTGCCTCTCCAATTAAAATGAGTTTGGTATTGGCAGATAGAGTGAATAATTGATAAATCATGACAGGCATTCAGTTCAGCTCATAAGTTAATTAACCTTTGTCAAACAGCTCATTCCCCTGCAGGTTAAGTCATTCTCTCTGTGTAACTGATACATTACTCTCCTTGAGGCGATAATCACGTTATTGGTCAATGTGACAAACATGTGAAGAATATGCTCTTCTAGAACCGAGGCCTGGAAAGGGTATTCACTTTTATTTGCACTACATTGTCTCCATGCCTGTTGGAGTTAACCTTGCACCAGGAACCTGTAATACAAAGTGGACCAGCATTCAGGAGGAACAGTAGATTTCCGAAGAGATCAGAGACAAGAGCATTTGACAATAAGCCACTAGCTCCCTACTCAGGGGCACAGTAGCCGATCAATTGACATTCTCTAAACCCTGTCCTGATCGATCTGCTAGACAGTTGTTCCTGAATAATTTTTCTAGTGGGAGAAGTATTGCCAACAGAAGATTTCTCGCATCCCTTGTGGAAACTTAACAGCCCAACCATTCTGTATCCCTTGCTTCTTTGTGTAGCACTCTAGTACTTACAATCCCTGATACCGGAGGTGCTATAAGCAAGAAGCCACTTAGTTAAACTTGTAGTTCATCTAGATGGCACATCTTGTCAACCACCATCATTGCGATGTTTGCACAGCTTTTTTGCGTTTTACTGCCAATGAGGGTTTCTCAGAATCAGGCTCCTAGTTTGTCTTGAAGCTTCCATCATCTTTTTGATGATTTGCGTCTAAATAAAATCCCTTAATCAGTAGGTGTTGATTTACTCTGCAACAGAACTTCCAGTTCCTGTTTCAATGCATATATTTCCATTCTCCCCCATAAGCATTCTTATCTATTTTTTACTGTCATACAATTTTCAATAGTTGCGGCCGGCATTGCTCGCTGGGGATGGGGGCGGTGCGAGGGGTCATGGGTGGGGATTTGCAGGGGGGATCGCGGGTAAATAAAAAAAACAAAAAAACTTGCCTTCCTTTCCGCCGGGTCCTGCGTCTTCTCGGCTCCTGCTCTCTTGCCTGCAACAGGAACAGGAAGCAGGCAGCCAGGCTCCCTCTGGACCCTCCACCAATCACATTGGTCAGGACGCCGCCCAGCCAGGGGCTAATGGGGTGGCAATGTTCTCCACGTAGGCTGCTATGCAGCCTGCATGGAGAAAAGGTAGAGTGCGCATGACTGGTTTAAGTGGCCCGAGGGGCCGACCAAACAGTGTTTGCTCACTTAGGAATGTGCAAATCACTCCTCCCCTGCCCTGCTCAAAGAGCAGAGCAGCCCCACCCACCCGCCCAGCCGCAATGCACAAAGGAAACATAAAATGGTAATAACTTTAAGTTATTGCCATTTCATGTTTTGGCTTTCTCGCACTGCGAGAAGGTAGTGGGGCGACGCTCCTCCGCCCTAGTGGAGGAGCCGCCCCTGATTTTCATTAAGACTCAACATGATTACTGATGTCCTAGCTGCTTAGTGACCCCTAACAGGGCCTTCAAAAACTAAATTCACTTTGCAAATGTGTGGTTCTCTTGGCTGCTGAGGGAGATCAAGAGCGAGAGAGAGAGCAAGAGAGCGAGATATCAAGAAAAAGAGAGAGTGATCAAGAAAGAGACAGTGATTGTGTGGGAGAGTGAGCTTGAGCCTGTGTTTTCTCACTTCCTCCAGTGGCCCTCACCTGAAAGGCACCAAGTACAAGTCCCATAACAAACAATCCTTGGAAATGGGACTACAAAGAGACACAGAAGATTTGGTATCACAAGAGTTATTTGTGTCAATACATATAGAACATGTAATCTCAAGCAATGGCTCCAAACTGGTCTGTAAGGCCCATTGATATTCTGCTCACCAGATCTGGGAAGAGAGCAGCCACTCTGGTCTCTTTTCCAGGTTTTTCAAACAACACAGGGATATCAATGATGTCCTTCTCCTCTAAACCCAACTCCTTCTTAAGGATCTTTCGATTCCAGTCAATGCAGCCCTGGAGAGGAAAAAATATAGAACAATTGTGACACAAGCCAATACCTGAAATGTTCACTGAAGTGGGCACTCGTATGCTATGGCACATGTTAGTTTACACAGTACCGTCAATTATGCTGCAAGGATTTCACAACTTATAAAAACATTTAAAAGTATCTGAAAAAGTACCAAAATTCTAACATTCCCTCTCCCTTACCTCTGCTTTGAGCAGGGGGTATATGGTTGGAAGGTACCAGAGGATGAAAATGGCAGCTCTATTGAGACTGATATTTTTATTAAACAAGGGAATGTGAAAAATTAAATCTGAAGAACTGAGACACGAAAAATAGTGCTGCACGTTACAGGCCAATGAAGTGCTCTTATGGGGAGCAGCCATCCACCTCTCAGACTCATTTTATTTCTTAAGTGCAATTTTGTATTCAAAGACCTCCTCTCCTTCAGGGTCATTCTTAAGCATTCATTAGGATTGAGTACACAAGATTTATAATCTGGCCAGAAGAGCCGACCACGTGCACTTGTAATAGAAATAATCTATGAATAAAATGCACAATCACATTTAGAAAAGGCAGTCTATGCTACCAGTGCGCACAAACTGTTGCTGATTTCTGCACTCTTCTCGTTTATGGAAATGTTGATACTGTGACAGACGGCTGAGGCGAAGAGTGACCGGGTTTGTTGCTTGAGTTTGGTTTTAGTTGGGAGAGAGGACTCAACATTTCCTTGGTGGCAGCCAATCCGTAAGCATACCCCACTTAGCATTTAGCTTCCATAAAACCATACCAGACCCTATTAACCTAGAGAATTCTTTTGAATCTTCTAATAGAGAGAGCCCCCCCAACCCCTTTATGAATTAGTCAGTGGTCTCTAAACAAAGGAATTAGGAGGTTTGGGGATTCCCATGTGCATTAAGTGTCCAATAAAGGGAAAATCTCAGCTCTTGCTGCGATACAGTAAAGAAATCCACCATGAAAGTCCTGCAGCAATGCTTGCCTCTTAATGGGGAGAAAGCAAAGGAGCGATGTGGATGGGTCAGAATGTAACAATCAGCAGGAACATCCCAGACTTCTCCAGAGAATCTCAAGAGTGAACATGGTTCGTCGAGAAAGAGCAAACCAACTGTGGTGGAAGTTCCGGTGGTGACTTTGTGCTGATATGAGAGAAGCAATGAGGTATAGACTATGTATATTTGGCTTTAGTGCATAAAAAGTTACTCTTGTTAAATCAAATTTCTAACATATTAAGGAACGAACATTTCCTTCCTTTGGCAACAGAATTGTACACATGCTGGTAAGTTTATTGGTTAACTGATATACCTCACCAGCCAACGGCTGAAGGTACTACCACATTTCTCAGAGGCAATCGTTTATGGCATTGCATTGACGAGGACCCCTCCCACTGTTGCAACAGCGGTCATGCATTTAGGCAATCCAAAGTTGCATCAATGCGAAGGCCAACAGCAGATCTGCCTCATCGTGGATTCTAACTGCTGGCAAAGCCTGATAGTCACTTTGAGGGGTCTATGACTATTTAGCTGGTCAGATCAGGAGACAGAATCACTGAACTGGAAACAGTTTAGTAAAAGAACTAGACATTTATAAGACATGCTTACTTTAAGACATTATACATTTAAGCTGAATGACCTGGTGCCGATTTCTGCAGTTGTGCGTGCTGTTCCTGGTTAATATTTAACTCAGTAGAATAATGAGTCAGGCATTCTCGTCCAGTTTCACCTGAAGCACCATGATGCAAAGGAAACCGACACCCAGACTCATTTGTGGTGCTGATCCTATTATTGGCATACATTTGCACTAAAATGGGGCGTCCCTGATCTGCATTGGGTCTAGGGTGTGCAGAGTTTAAACTTCTCACACATTCGCAGAGTTTACAACTTTGGGCCCTACAAGACAACATCCTTTCAGTAGATCCAGTTTCGCCAAAATGAGTTAATCGTGGATAACTGCTACATCTTACAAAGGACTTAAAGGAAACATTTAGTATGTAAATCACCGCTGACTAAAATAAAAAATCCACCAATTAATATAACCCAAGTAATCATTCTGCAAATTAGTGAAAATCCAACCTTTTAGATTTGTAGGTATGCCTCTCATGAAATGCTTGAACATTCTCCTACAAAAAGTTACATTACAAGATTTTTTTCCTAGAAACTATTTTCTGCAAAACATAGAATCTACAGCATTTAAAACTGGAGGTTTTTGCTTGCAATGAAAAAAAGAACCTCACACATTTCTTGGAATGTGACAAGTGGCCTAACGACTAGGGCGGTTGACCTCGGAGCCGGGGAACCGGGTTCGAGTCTGGGCAGGGACGATCAACATTCGTGATTCTGGGCAAATCACTTGATCTCCCCGTGCCTACCTAAAATGAATGTGTTCGTCTGTAACATAACTGGTGCTCATGTAAAGCACTCTGATACCTTCAGGTCTAGTTCACACTATATAAAACTCCACACAAAAAAAAAAAGCTTCCATAAAATTGTACAAAATTCTTCGAAGTGAAGTCCCAAAATTTCACAAACACTACCTCCTTGAGAAAATAGTGCTACAATAATTGTTTGCATTACCAAACAGTATTTGATCTACAGACTAGAAACAAACACTTGTGTAACTGCAATCATAGGTAACATCTACAAACCTCTTGGAGCTTATTGTGACTCTATTCTAGACACCTAAATAGTGGTATGAGAGGAGCTAGACAAAATAAGGGAATAGAATGGCCTTAAAAATGGATGCATGGTTGCCTGCTACACTGCCATTTTTTTTCATACATTACTGATAGATCGGGGCTTTGGGAACCGAGCAAGAGGTTACAACAACATTAGCAACCAAACACCTCTAGTTCATTTATGCAAATGGAAGTTATACTAGATTGCCACCAAAAGTAACATACATGGGCTGCTTCTGCGTCAGCCAGATACCATTAGAACAAAATATAAACATGAACTACAAATGCCTTTAACTCATTGTCACGTCCAAAAATGTATGACCTGAATGACTATTATGGTTAGAAAATACTCATTTAAAGGTACATGTTCAATAGGATAAGAAAGTGAAAAAAAGTAATTCAAAGAAACCCCATACATTGCACGTGTGCCAGTTGTAAATCATTTTTTAGAGCACGAGTCAATAACCTAAATTTCCTTATGATTCAAAGAATACCAAATCTAATGTGATGTGGGTATAAATATAAAATACATGTGGTAAAATAACTATCAGTTCCTATGGAATGATTAGAAAGTTGAAGCTGCAATGTTACAGTAGTTTACAAAAATGTAAAGGGCTACTGTGGGAAAAGGAAAGAATGGGCAGAATGAGAGGACCCAAACCTTGTAATGATCAGATGAAAAGAGTCTCAGCTGTGGGACAGGACACAAGGAAGAGGTAAACATCCTGGTAAATGAGTCAGACAGAAAATTATCCACTTCAAGATGAAATTACTTCAGAGAATACACAGTGCCTAGGCCTTGGTACCCCCTAGCAATTTATGTACAGGATCACCACTGCCATCAGAGGTTCTGAAAAGAATTGAAATGCTATTCATGTTGCTGTTAAGTCTCACCAATCAGAGGATCCGGATCACCTCCTGAACACACCACAGGACTGAGCGATCCAGCCACCAGGGTCGCATCAAAACCTCCGAGTTCAGTTCTCAACAACTTGGCCAAGGTGGATTTTGTAAACTATAGGTGCAGCTGCTTTTTCACAGAAAAACACCTGAACAAGGGGTCATCATTGACAGAGTTTCTAATATCAAAGGATGGCTAAAGGTTTCATGTGCGTCGTGCCGGATATAAGCTCTGAACAAACATTGAGCTGCACCCTCCTGTGACTGAAGCCCTATCTAGCTAGAACTCCCCAGAGAAAAGAAGAGACCATATTTTTGAAGGTAGCTCATTCACTCTTTGAGGAGGAAGAAATACCTTTCCCTGAACAACTTCAAAGAGGGCTAGATGAATTTCCTTTCCGGCAGCATAACAATCGATCACTCGAGACTAAGAATCCATCCTCAAGACTTAGGGAGGCTGCACCCTTCAGCATATCCAAGTTAGTTTGTTGAATGGAGACTATGTACCAATTTATTATCTAAGTAAGCATCTCCCATGAGGGAGTCAGATGTTTTTGAACAATATCAGAGCTGACTTTTATCAACAAAATAGTGCTATGGAATAGAAAAGCCATCTGGAACAGTGAAAAGAAAAAACTGTTACAGGCTTGATAGGACTTGGATGTGAAAAAAACAGGTTTCAGCCGCATTGATGACGCAAAGGCCCACATGCCAATTGTATGGATGCCCTATAAATCTTCCATTCAAATGGAAATGGTGTGAGAAGCTTTGCTTGCCTTCTTCAAGTGAATATAGGCCAGAAAGCACCAAAGGGGTCCAGGTCTAAACACAGAATGGAGAACATTCCTGTAAACTGTTCCTTACAACTGGTAACACCCATCAGCCAGGCTAGCTTGAATCTGTGACTGGGGGTGTGTCTAAAAAGTTTCAGGGCTCCGCCCATCATCTCCTTTTGTTTGCTTTGTTTGCCCTAAGTTGGCAGGGTATGCCCAGATGTGGGTCCCTTGCTCACTGTGCCACTGGATTCAAGCTGCCTGGCTGATGAGGGGTGCTACCCCGGAACCGGTCCCAGGATGCTTGTTTCCGGTCCAGGGAAGACCTGGCTTGGCAGTTCGGGCTGGACTGTTCCCATGAGGCACAGTGTCAAGACTGATTTGCATATGACTGGGTCTAAACTGGGGTGGTGAAGTGAGCTAAAGAACGATGATGGATTCAACCCAGATCTGTGACTGGGGGCGAGTGTCTGAAAACTTTCAGCCCTCCGTCCATCATCTCCTTGTGTTTACTGTGTGACATTTGCCACATACCTCTGCTGCTACCCTGGTATCAGCAAGCTGGTGGTTAAAAGAAAATTGATTGGCTGGGGTTGGTCTCTCTTACTAGCGCCGCAAGTACTCGTAATCCAAGTAACAGATGGATACAGCATTGTCACTCTCTTTCTTTAACCAGTGAGCGTCTTTTGTATAATCCCCCTAGATGCCTTTTTTTGTGACTGTCATGCAATCTCCCCAAATCTTTGTGTCATTATAAATACACCTGATATACACTAAGTCCGCAAGAATAATGATAACTTGATAAGCAACCTTTTCTGATTGCTTAATAGACAAACAGCTCATTAAAAGCCCACCCCTGACTTTGAATGGTAAAGAATCCTGGAAACCAGCCTCACACTTTTTGATAATGCAATGTTTGGTAGTAAAGGCACTGGAAGCGATCAGCTGGCTGGAGGGTGAGGAATGCATACATGTCAACATTTTAGAAGAGAAAAGTGAAAGATTTCTAAAACAAAAATCGGGAGAATGTATTTCCCCCATTGACTTTTATTGGGGCCTGAATCGGGTTACTGTCATGTATGGGCTTTGCAAGTGTGCTGCTGCAGGATCGGATATTAGAAATGCAAATGTATGTTTTCTTTTTCTTCCCTGTCAGAAGCACGGAGAAAGCGCTATGGCAGGCAGAGAGAGCGTAATGCAAGTATTGTGCACTGGCCTGCAGGAGCAGGTTACTGCCAGTGCATACAAGGAGTTACACAATACCAGCCCTGTCAGCTGTAGCCCGCAAAGGAATCAGGGTTTTGCAAGCAGGAATTGGGAGGCGGGAGACTAGCCTGGAAATTGGTAGTCTCCTGCCTGAATCAGGAGGGTTGGCATGCATGGGGATGGGCCACCTTGAAAAGAGCAATGACGATTTATGACCCAGTGCAGGTGATAAGTGTTATTTAGCCCATTGTCGATTCAGTTGGTTGACACGTGACTTCGTCGTAATGTGCCCAAACAGCTAAACAGACTATCACACCATTGTGTGCTGTGTTTTGCACTAGCGTTATTGGGAAAGTGATTGTGTATTAGTTCCATCGAGCAGTGGAAAATGCAAAGTAAGCTACGGATCGCACTTTTAAAAGAGCTCTGCTCGGGGCCCAATGAGGGAAGCGATCAGTGTGTGTGTGTGTGTGTGTGTGGGAGGTTAGTCAGTTTCAGAACCAACCAATGGGTGTTAGCAGGCTGTCAGCCCATCCGAGCCTGCGATACCATACTCCCACCTCTGGGTGCAACTCGAGGTAAAGAACTTGACCCTGGGTAGAAGAGATTGGCTGAGGAAGTTAAGAAGAATCATGGCACTTTGCTCTCTTCCCGGCTTCTAGATGATATTTGGCCGAGGCTCAGGACCTGTCCAAGGGCTGCTGTTGGAAGAGTAAAGCTGCGAATGAATGTACAGATTTAAGGCAACCAGTCACAAACACAATAATGTAGTGTTAATCAACAGACAATACACTGTCAGAAAGAACCAAAGACAACAAATTATTTGTCAAAAAGTACAAAATGAACATTTTATTAAATATTGAATAGTTAAGAAAAATATAACTCTCATTCATTCCCTTGCATGTCCATCATGCATACTCGCAGGCATACTGACAGCTATTTAAAAAAACATTGTTCGGTTTGATGACAAATTTCTCAATGTTGATAGGTTAACAATTTATATAAAGAACAATTTCAATTTAAAACAATGTGGCACGAATTTAATTGACAGGTGGTGTTCTACCCGCGTTTCGGCACACCAGAAGTGCCTTCGTCAGGAAAAAGGGGCCACAGTAGAGAACGGTGTTAAGTCTATATGGAGCAGAATATGGAGGATCTGTCGGAACAACTGGTCATCGAAGATAGTGCGAGTCTTGAGATATATCTTAAATGCCAGAGATGCACAAAGGACAAGCGGTCTCGCTAATTCAGAGACAGAGGAATAAGGTATGGATCCTCGCGAAGTATCAATGAGGGTGTACTGTGCGTCCAAAATAAGGAGACCAATGCTGAATAAAGCCTCAATATAGGTTTGCGGGATATCGCAAATATTTCAAAACGTGACCATGTGTCACAAGAATGTTTGCTGGGTTGGATACAGTATGGTACAGATGAGCAGACTCACTAGAGTTTGGATATAATGATATTTCTGTTTGGATTCGGAGCCTCCGGATGAGGGGTTCCAGCTTCCGCAAGTCCGTCCGGAACTAAAAAAAAGGAAGAGTAAAGCTGCATCAGCTTGTACACTCCCGGTGCATGGAAGGTACACATTGATTCCAAGGCAATGTTGGCGATTCTGGGTTGCATCTGTTGTGAAGTCCTGCACCCCTATGCAGAGTTCACGTTGGCTGCGAGCATAAGGTCTTGATCTTGAAAACTCCAAATATCATGGAAGCCATGAACAGAATAAAATGTATAATGTGTGCACTTAGCCAACATTCGGGATCTGCAATGTGCAAGTTATTAGCTATGCTTTTCATTTCTGCCCAACCCGAGCAATGGTCTTAAGTACTTCAGCACTATTATGAAAGTGCTCAGCGACAGCTGACTTCCTGCAATTAAATACATTTTTGATGACTTGTGAAAGATGCCCGTGGTATTCATATTTCAACATTCATTTTTGGCATTAATAAGGGTGGTCAGAACTCCTCAGAATCTCGTGGAGCTTTTATGCAACTCCATGGAATTGTGTAGAGTAAAAATCAGCGAGTTCTGCCTACCCCTATTGTGAAGCCTATCATACATAAGGCTAAACTAAGACCTGTTCTATATTGGTAGAGACTGAAGTGCACCCCAGCTTTTGAAGAATACTGCAGTGCTTTTAAGGAAATAGTAGACCTGGACAGGGATAAGAAAATAAAGTGGCTACAAAACTTCAAGGAAACCCTTTCACAGCTAGATCTTGGTGACTACTGGGAAAGCAGGGCACCCCAGAAACCCCTTTCTAGGGCTTGTGTCAAGGATGTATTCTGGGCATACAAGTGGGGTTTGGAAGTGCAAGGATCTCTCACCTCAGACTTTATAGATCTTAAAATCATAGCAGATTTTAATATTTCCTTGACTTTATTGCATTTCCAACTGCCAAACAATTGTATATTAAGTTACGGCATGGCACTCGTCCAGGTAACTTATGTTTTCATTAGATGATGCATTCCTTGGTTGTCAGCCATATCCTAGAAACCAGTTCTGCTGTTGGAATCCTGCTGTGGAGGCCAACAGAAGAGCTTGGCTGGGGAGCTGAGAGGTTGACTACTGGGGGTCGTTACGTCTACACAATAAACCTATCTCTTGGAAACTGTGTCCTGGCATCCCAAAATTGGTGACGAGGATGGGATACACCTGAAGAGGACAAGTTCCAGGAAGCAGCAGTTCTTATTGGCAAAATTAAAGTTTTCAGCAATTTTGGAAAGTCCAGGAAATTTGAATATGTGTTGGAGTTATCGACCCCCGGCTGCGAATTTGCCGTGGATGTTGCGACTTGGGTGATTAAGGTGACATTACTGCAATTTGTAACTATTTCAATTTTGGGTGAGTTGAGCTGTGCCGGACTGCGGGCAACGTTGCCATTTGAAGATAAACAACTCGCCGTCGGAGTGCAGCTGCTAGGCAACGTCTCCGTTCGCGAGTCTGGATCCGGAGACCATCAGCGCATCCATGACGACGGAGGCGAACTTGGAATCGGGAGTCGGGAGCTTGCTGTGACGTCTTGGAGTCCCGTCCGAACTTCTAAAGTTCCGGATCCGAAGGGCATTAGTGACGCGCTCACGTAAGGGAACGTTGTACGTGCCACGCAAGTCACGTGAAGAAACATGACGACGTAGAGACGTTGTACATGCCGCCATATTGCAGTGGGTTTGCACGGCTCTCGGAAGAAGAGTCAATGAGCCGTTTTCAACATTTTATTTGTTTGTATTAAGCATGCATTAATTCTCCACGCCTCCTTATAGTGAGGTAAGGAGCCTTGGTGTTCCGGTTGTTTTTCTTCGTTTTCTTCGTGATTAGTTATCCGGAACTCACCACGTTGGAGTACATTGCGGTGAGAATTGTCATGTTAAGATACATTCCAGCAGACATTACTTCGTTTTGGTCAAGATGACATGTAACTGGTGTTTCTTTTACTGGTGTTTCTTTTTCATTTGCAAAACTTATTGGTGTTGGAGGGACTATACAAGACTAATTGTGCTGAAACATTGGTGACAGGCACACTGTCTGTTAAATTTATACTGAAGTTGTGCCGATTGAACTACAAAGGCTCATTATCTTTTGAAGAGAATATGAACTGCATTTTAATTATTTATTGCAATTGTTTTTGTTTAGCATTATTTACTATTGTTTGTATTTAGTCAACAATGGCTTCCTAGTCCATACCTCCTCCTCCAATGTTTTTACAGGAACCTGGCCCTACTTGTATGGAGTGGGAGGACTGGAGAGAGTCATTCACAACTTATCTTGAAGCCATAGGACGGGATGTATTTATCGCAAAAAGGAAATTGGCAATTCTTAAACTCAGTTTAGGTGTTGAAGAGAGAAGAGTATTCAACACTTTACCTAATCCACATGTAGGGATAAGAAATGTGGATGCAGGCTCAGATGAGGAAGAGGAAGATGTCTATGAGAATGCTATGGCAGCATTAACTGAAAAATACGGGAAAAAAGTAAGCATTGTGGTAGAGAGAGAAATTTTTTTCACGTGCCCAAGTTCAAGGTGAAAAAATTGAACAATATGTGGCGGCTTTGAGAAGATTGGCAGTAACATGTAAGTTCAAGGATCTCAGAGATGAGATTATTAGAGATCAGTTGATAAATAGAACCAAAAACGTTAAAATACAGAAGAAATTACTCGATTTGAAGGATCCTACTTTAGACAAAGCCATAGAAATAGCTAGACGTATAGAAAATACATCTTTATATTTTAAGGAATTGGGTGGTTCAGCTTCCAAGGTTGATACAGACTAGCACAAAGTATGTGTGGTAAATTCTAATAAGAAAATTTTGGCGAACCATAGTAGAGGAGAATAAGATTCCTGTTAAAAAACAAGAGTGGACTTATAAAAGGTCATGTTTTAGATGTGGCAGTACCAGGCACACCGCTGAAGCCAGTCATTGTCCTGCTGCCAAAAGTAGATGTTCTAAATGTAAAAAATAGGCCATATTTCAAGGGTATGTAAAGCAGAAGAATCTTCCAGAACTAAAAAGATGGAGGGGAAACGTATGTTGATGATGACGCTGATATTGAAGTGTTAGTTGTTAGCAGTGTGGACATGTCTAACAAAGAATCCGTTGTTGAGGACACTCCACCAAAATGTACGGTGACCATCAACAATATAGATGTGCATATATGGGCGGACTCTTGTTCCCCTTTCACGTTGATTGATAAACAAACTTGGGAAAGTTTAGGAGCCATGAAGTTGAGTCCTGCTGATGTCGAACCGCAGGGATATTGTGGTAAGAAATTGCCTATTTTGGAATATTTTGATATTGAAATAGACTTTCAAAAGAGGAAAACTCTTGCAAAATATATGTGGTGGAGGTAGGAAGATCTCTTCTAGGTTGGAGGGAAGAAAAGGATTTGGGCATAATCCTAAATCCTAACCATCCTTTACAGGTGTTCTTAACGGGAAACAACCTTTGCATCGCGGATTTTACTCCGCAAACAATCACAACGCGGTCGCCACAACGACCGCGTTGTTACCACGCAGTGCCATTACTACGCAAGTCATTACATCGACTTGCAGTAGATGGCGCTATAACATAAGGAATAGTATAGTTTACTATTCCAACACCTTCCCTACTGTTACGTAGGCTGGAGTTGGAATAGTAAATTATACATTTCTAATGTTACGGCGCCATCTACTGCAAGTCGATGTAATGACTTGCGTAGTAATCGTATTGCGTGGTAACAACGCGTCGTTGTAACGACCGCGTTGTTATTGTATTGTGGAGTAAAATCCACGTTGTAAACGTATATATTCGTTGTTAACAGTACCTCATGAAGGTGATGAATTGGTTGTGAAGTTTCATAATTTGTTCAAGGAGGAACTTGGTTGTCTCAAGAAGTTTGAGCATCAAATCATTTTAAAGAAAGATGTTATACCCAAGGTGCATAAGGTGCGCAATGTACCAATGGCTCTGAGAGGGAAACTGAAGTGTGAGTTACAAAGGTTGTGTAGAGTAAAAATTATAGAGCCTAAAGAGGCATCAGAGTGGTTAAGTTCCATCGTGATCGCAAACAAGCCCAATGGAAATATCCGCATGTGTGTGGACTTGAGGGATTTAAATGATTGTATTTGGGTGGACCGCCACCCTTTGCCTCGCATAAATGAAATGTTGTCTAGCGTGGCTGGTGGGAAGTATTTTACAACATTGGATTTATCCAGCGCTTACCACCAGGTGCGTTTGCATCCAGAATCTAAACATTTGACATCTTTCATTACACCCGAAGGAGGGTTCCAGGTTATTCGTATGCCTTTCAGTCTTGCCTCCACTTTGGTCGTTTTTCAGGCAAGGCATAATAAAAGGAATGAACAATGTTTTGGTATTCCAAGATGATGTTTTAGTTTGGGGTAATGATAAATCGCAACTTAATAAGATTCTGCTGGAAGTGCTAACCAAACTGGAGGTAGCGGGACTTACCATTAGTCTGCAGAAATGCAAATTTTGTAAAGCGGAAGTTGAGTATTTGGGACACACTTTGTCTCAAAGTGGAATTAAACCAAAGTTGAATTTAGTGGAAAACTTGGAAAATGCCCCTGCTCCTTGCGACAAAGATCAACTGAGATCATTTATCGGTTTAGCCAAATATTATGAAAAGTTTGTACATCATTTTTCAGAAAAGGTACATCATTTGCGTGAGCGAATGAAAAAAGAAGTTGTGTTTAAATGGTCTGATGAGTGTCAACTTGCGTTTGATACTATTAAGAGAGCGATTGTAAATGCCACAGCCCTGAGACCATATGATCCAAATGACAAAACCATAATAGTGACAGATGTCAGTGGTTATGGACTGGGAGCTGTATTAATGCAAGAACATGAGGGGAAAGAAAGGGTCATAGCTTTTGCATCACGCACCCTTAGAGGTGCAGAAGGTACATTTTCCACTGTGGAAAAAGAGGCTTTAGCCTGTTGGTGGGGAGTTCAACATTCTCTGGTTTGTGTGTGGGGCACAAAATTTGAGCTCCGCGCTGACCACAGGCCTTTGATTGACATATTTTCCACAATGGGTGCAACCAGAGCTACTCCACGTATAGCTAAATGGTTGTACCGCTTACAGGAATTTTCTTTTGATTTGAAATATGTTCCTGGTGTTAGGAACGTATGCAGATTGCTTATCTGGTTTACCTGTTGATGGAAAAAATGAAGAATGTGTTGCAACAGAAGACTGGGTGGTAGCAAACATAGTGGATGTGTGTGATGCCATTAGTGAGAAGGAATGGAAGGAAGCTATTTCCGCTGACCCAGTATTGGTTAAGGTAGTGGAAAAGTTACCTCAGCAGAGAGGTTGGAAATTTGACGATGAAGTAGTATCTTATAAGGATGTTTGGGAGGAGTTATCGGTTGTTGAGGGGATTGTGAGGAGAAGTGATAAATTTGTGGTCCCTGAATGTTTTAGGAAAAGATTAATGTTATTATTGCACGAGGGGCATGGAGGCATGTCGGCAATGAAGAGGAAAGCCAGGATGGACTTTTGGTGGCCGGGAATGGACAGACAAATTGAAAGATTTGTGAGAGATTGCATGTCTTGCACATGCAGTGATAAGTCACACGTGTTGAGAGACACCCCGATTAATCCTGTACGTCTGCCTGAGAGAGTGTGGGACAAGATAGCCATTGACATTTGCGGTCCTTTCGAGGGATTGGGTTTTGGAGAAAAGTACGCCTTGGTAATGATGGACTATTTCTCCAAATGGCCAGAGGTGGCATTTGTTAAAGAAGTCAGATCACACAACATTATCATTTTTTGTGAAGAGATTTTTTGCAGGGAGGGCTGTCCTGCGGAGGTGGTGACAGATAACGGTCCTCAATTTGTGTCAGTGGAGTTTTGTGATTTTTTGAAGAAGTGGGGCATCAAGCATATCAGAACTCCAGTATATCACCCTAGGGGTAACGGTTTAGTGGAACGCTTTAACCGTGTTTTAGGTGAAAACATCCAGTTAGCTGCTTCCATGAATGAGTGTTGGAGGAGTCAAGTTAAGAAAATGCTGTGGAACTACAGGACCACTCCTCATTCCACTACTGGAGAGACTCCGTTTTGTTTACTTAAAGGGAGAGTTCCCTGCACTGTAGCTGTGCCTGCGTGGATGGCCAGGTGTGGTAGGAAGGAAATTGATGACAAGCTGTTGCGTGCTAAGGTGAGTAAATGTCAGGACGATTATGAACAGAGACACAATGACAAGTTAAGGAAGTTGGAGAGAGTATTTGTTGCAGGGAATTTTGTGAGAAGAAGTTCGGGCAACAGGGTGAAGAAGGATTGTTCCAAGTTGTCTGAACCTAGAAGAGTTGAGCAAGTCAGAGGGAATTTTCTTAAATTATCAGAAGGAAAGTGGTGGAACGCGAGAAGGGTAGCTATTTGTAGTGATGTGGAAATACGTGAATGGAAAAAGAATCATCTCCTACGTGGGGAGGTGCCTTCTGGATCTGGTTTGAGAGATTCCAGTGTGCGCTTGAGAACTAGACCAAGAAAACTTTACGATTACATTTGTACTTAAAGTTTCAATTAGGTTTGTAGTACATTTTTTCCCTAATGTTTGTATTTGGTATTTGTGATTGTATTTTTTTTTTAATGTTTATTAAGAAAGGGAGATATGTTATGTTTTCATTAGATGATGTATTCCTTGGTTGTCAGCCATATCCTAGCAACCAGTTCTGCTGTTGGAATCCTGTTGTGGAGGCCAACAGAAGAGCTTGGCTGGGCAGCTGAGAGGTTGACTGCTGGGGGTCATTACGTCTACACAATAAACCTATCTATTGGAAACTGTGTCCTGTCATCCCAAAATTAACTCCTTTTGTTCTAAAAGGGAAAGCTGCTGCTGACATCAGCAATGAATGCCCAGTCTGTTTGCAAGCAGATTAAACCATATTACATTTCCTATTCTTCTGCCCAGATTATGAGCGCCCGAGGAAGAACTGGATTTTACCCATTTGGAGGCAGCTTGGAACCAGACAGTACTATGTGGCTCTCAGGCTGCTGCACGTCGAAACAAAAGTCTCGATTGTCTGCGGTGTTGCCAAATGTTTGCACTGGAGTTAGTTCAGAAGAGCCAAAATGTTTGGGTAACCTCATCTTTAATAAAATGCCCTTCCCCTCAGGGGCAAGTAGCGGAGAGCCTCTTCTCGGCGCAGGTAGACCAAGGATATGATACTTCATAAGCTTCGATTATTGGAACTTAAATTTATGTATTTTATAGCCCAGAACTATTGCTTTACATCTGGCCTGTAATAATCCATTATATTTTTTGTAGGATAAGTTCTGGGTCTAATCAATTTTTGACAGCTTCAATCGTCGATGCTATGGTATTAGCTGCAATGTTTAGGTATATGTATGTCTTGCACCATATTTGTTCCAACATTGTCTTTGCATTTTTAATGTTTTTGCTGCTTTGCACATTACATGCATTTGCGATTCTACTTGTTGTAGGATCAATTCTAGGCCCAACTGATCCTGTATGCCTCAAAGGTTGCTGCCATGGCCTGAACTGTCTTATTACGCTATATTTATGCCCCACATTTTATTTGTCTGAATATTGTCCTTGCACTTTAATGCACAATGCTTTTTACGCATGACTTTGACACACCTCATCAACCCTCGACAAGGAGTTTCTAGCACATTTTATTAGCTTGAATATTGCATGTGCACTTTAATGCACCATGCTTTTTATGTATGACTGCGATAAACCTATCAACCCTTGATACAGAGTATTTAGTACATTGTGCATTATTCACTTTTATTATTTAATTGTTTTTAGTGTTATTTTAAATTGATACTCCTATGTGTCGCATCTGTTTTGTGTACTTTATGGTTTTTCAACCATATAAAGTTATTACTTACTTATTTTGCACCCCTAAACTTCCAATAACTGGCCCCTTAATAGAATGCACTCCTTACCACATTTCTTTAGGAAACTTGCAGGCTACAGATATTATTTGGATGAGCAACCTATTCTACATTTTTGATGAACAGTGTTTACACTCTCCCACAGAGCTACGGTCAGATGAAATTCTGCATGACACAATAACGTTGGCATCTACCATAGCAAGCACACAGCATCCAAGGCGTGGACACCAGTGACTACTGGAATTTCTAGCACCACCTGCTTCATACAGGACTACATAAAAAATACATGTTGGCTAGTGAAAGTAGCAGACAATGTTTTTTTCTATTACCTGCACAAATGTATTCAGTTTCATCAGCTTTGTGTCAGCGAGAATGTCTTCAATAGTTCTTTCCTCAGTTTCAAGACCTGTTAAGAGAAAGGGGAAAATGAAGTGCGCATGTAACCATCAGCAGAAAAGCAACAGGCCCCATCTCATATGACAGAGGGCGTAGGAATTGTAGGCGAGGGGTAGCGCAGTGCCCCTTTGACAAGATTTTACATTTCATAATATAGAATTTAAGGCCTGCAAATAAAAATCTGCCTTAAATTCTGATACATTGGCAGTTGTTTCAATGTTAATTTTGTACAACTTCCATTAAAGAGTAACTCTAACCAAATTTTAAAAGAAAACCTTTCTCCTGTATCACATTGTTATTTGAGCCAGTATATTTGTTGGAAATGTTTTGAGTGGCATGCCGCAACATTTTCACCTTCTTTAACTAAACCCGTTTTCATGGGCCAAAGAATTCTCCACACTTCACTTCGGCTAACCAGTGGTAAAGTGCCTTTGCTTTCCCTTCTAAACATGGCAAAACTGACATATATCTAATTGGCACATTTCATTTACTAATAATTCCCTAGTGTACGGCATTACATAAGGCCTGTAACCTAAATGCTAAAAGAGGGCTGCAGCACTCATTGTTCTACCCACCAAAGAAGCACTGTAAAACTTGTCTCCAAGCCTGCACTTGCAGCCTGTGTGAGAAATTTTAAACTGCCATTTCAAACTGGCAAAATAAATCTTTTGATATCCATCCCTAAGATACCCCCTAAATGCCCATAGGGCAGGGTGCAAGACATGTAAATGTAATATTTTGCATGTTCTGACAGTAAAAACCTCCAAAGTCGTTTTTCCACAGCCGCAAGGCTAGCTCCCCACAGCAAAACACTGTGTTACCTTATAGCTACTTATAATGCTTGATTTTAGTTTGGGAACAACTAGAACAATAATTGAAGGACTAGTAATTTAAATTCCAACTTAACGGTAAAGTGGGATTTTATATTAATATTTTGAAAATTACACTTTTATAAAGTTGTCATTTTCCTGCCTAAGCCAAATCTGCCTTTCTGCCAGTGTCACCAGGCTATTGAAGTGTTCGCCTGTGGTGAGATGTGTATTGATCCCAGACAGTGGACAAATAGCTTGGGTGTGGAAAGGGTGGGTTTCCTCCTTGAACAGCATGACCTGGAAGACTGTGCCCAGACTCTTACTGAGCTTCAAAGGATGCCTACCTGTCACTTTCAGTATAGCTCATACCTAGGTCTGCCTCCCTTTGTCTTTCTGGTCAGCTTGACTTCTAACCTAGTGGGAGCTGCCCTAGAACAGGTTTTGAGTGACCAAAAGGGAGGGATTGCTCATTTTCCTGGCCACACTTTGGGGGGAGCACAGGGAGCTCTAACTAGGGGAAGGATGGTTCTGCCTTGATGGATTTAAGTAGAGAGGGATACTGTGGGATAGCTTACACAGGAAGTACTGCAAAAGAGGGTAGGACCCCTCCCTAGGAACTTTTAACCCATTTGTTAGGGAGTGGCCAGGAGTTTTCCCCACTCAGAGGGTGGCACTGGGTACACATATGACATCCCCAGTGCCATCCTCAGAACATTACTTAATCTGTGAAGACCAGACGAAGGACTGCCCTGCTGTCTCAATCCTAAAGGAAGAATGGACCTGCTTCCTTGAACCCAGGACCCCAGAAGTGACTCCGAGGGTCAGTTGACTAACTTCCTGTTTGAGCTACAGGGACACAACAAGATTCCAGAGTCATTTCCCTCCTACTGCCCAGTAACAACTAGACCTGCCTCGGACCCTGTTGCTGGTCTTTGCTGGAGTGAGTCCTCGCCACTAAGAGTTGCCCCTCAGGTCCTGGACTCTTGGCTGCTGTTAAAGTGTACTCCTCCCGTACCCAAACTGCAAGATCTGGGACTTAGAAACTTTTTGCCAACTTTTGGTCTGGAGAACAATCAGAGACGAGGATAGCTGTTGAAGTCGAAGCACCAGTTGGCATTAGCTTGATGTTTTGCCCCACTGAAAGAGATATGACTTCCAGAAATGTTTCTAAGTCCAAACATAGAGGACTTCATCGGGACCGACCTCAAGCAGCAACTAGTCAAGGCCTTCCTGGGCACAGACTTCAGAGTTCACTGCTTTGAGCTTTCTCGACTTTGTCGACGAGTGCACCAAGACCCTACTCTTCAGCAACATGCAGTCCTCTAGTCACACATCGGAAACCGCTTGCCTCGCTGACGGCTCGTCGATAAGCGCATTCTCTTCATAAGAGTTTCTAAGTCAGAAAGTAAATTTTCCACTGGGACGAACTTGATCCCTGTATCCGAACTGGGCTCCATCGCAGTCTGCCTTACCTTTTGACTTTGACCTAGTCTAGCACAACCAGATAAACTGGGTCGGAGCTTTGTGCCTTTTGGTGCTAGTTTAAATTTAAATTTATAAAAACATATCTCCGGTTCTACTGATTGGATTTTTGTTGTTTTTGGTGTCATTTTATTTGTTAAGATTATCTCTATTTTTCTAAATAGGGCTGGGCTTTTTCTTGTGTTGTATTTTGACTCTATTACAGTGTGAGTACTGCATAAATACGTTACACATTGCCTCTACGTTAAACTGGACTGCTTATGTGCCAAACTACCAGGGGGTTAAACATAAGTTTATTTAGCGCATTTTGTGTTTCACCCGGTCAAGGATTGCAATCATTATTTGAGGTGGGTTCTCATCCCATTCAACTAATACTCCAATTTCTTACACTGTTTCACAAAGATAAAAATGTATGAATCAATTAAGTGGAAAAGGCTTTCCTCATGGGAAAGCAACTTTCCTAAAATTATCTGGGCTTCACTGCTTCAAGCCCCTCCATTCCAATTCTAGCTTCAGCGATTATCTTTTATATACAGAGGAACAAGAATAGACCACTTAAAACAATAACTTAAAATTTGTAGTTTTGAAAAAACGTTTATAACAGTTTAACAGATTTATGCAAACAGGATACAAGGTAAAACAAACTATTTCTTTGAGAGAGTTGAAAAAGTTGCTTGGCTGAGAACTGCAAAAAAGTTTAAAAGTTATCTGTGTAGCTCTTTGATGTTTCAATCGTGAGTAGTTCATCCATGCCAGTGTTTTAGCTTGCATTCTGGTACTTACAGTGCTGGTTACTCAATTATAAATTAAAGACAACAAGTAACAGAATAGAAGGAAAAAACCTGAAAAGCATAAACTGCTCACGTATGGACGTGGGATATATTCTACACCCAGGGGCTTATTATGAGAGCCCTGCATCACTTTTGTACCATGTAAAGTGGTAAATCCGTGATGCAAGGGTCTCAAAGATTTATATGTGGCTACATAAATCTTGAGTAAGGCGATGCAGGGCAGGTTTTCCCACGCAACACCCATGGAATTTGGCACTGCCCCAGATTTACAAAGTGATGTAAACCTGAGGAAGTGTCAAATCTGTACACCTCCAGAGGTGAGGTGTAACGAGGAGAAATAGGTTTATTTCTAGCCATTTTTTCCTCTTTCCATGTGTGCTGCATTCTGCATCACACACAGAGAGAGGAAAATGCCTCATAGGATTGTTTTGTGCAGGAAAGTGCCTCTTTCTGCACAAAAACAATCCTGCTTGCAACCATAGTGCAAGGGTGTCTAGATTAGCGCTAGGCTGCCAAAACAGTGCCAGCGCAGGCAGAAAGGACAGGAATGCACTTTAGTGCTTAAATATGGCGCATTCCTGCCCTTTCACTTTGGCATAGAGCAGCATAACAAGGTGCCTTGCATCACTGCCTTATGCCAAAATGCCATAAATGAGGCCCTCAGTAACAAGTAATCTAGATAAAGGTGTTATTTTCTCGAAATCCGTTTATTTGTCGTCTGTGAAGTGGCAACACAGAGTAAAGGCAGACAGTCAGATCATACTGAATTTGAATACAACGTGTAATTTTTGAACTTGTGCGCATGGTCTTAATATGACTGCCTAAAATGTTTCAACTGAGCACTTCCAGGCTTTATTCTTGAAAATACTCAAGTTCTCATTCAGGTTTTTGTGGTATTTTGTGGTAAACACAGTTTTAATGCCAAGCAGCAGTAATGCGCCACAGCATTGCCGTAATATTTTGAGTGTTACACAGTGCTTAATTTCTAAAAATTAAGGGACCTCATCAGGAGGCCACCGCAGCTTGCTCCACCCCATGGTCCCTGCCAACGCTACCAATGACAAGTTTAGACTATTCCCAGCCCCTAAAGGTATAAGAATGGCTTGAGAGGCAGTTATTAGTAATTTTTAATATATATTATATTAATAATAAACTGTTGTTCTGCTCATCTCTAAATTAGACAGACAGCGCCACGATGTGTCAGCTGTCATAAGTGCCAGTGTTGACAATTAAGTGCCAGTGCCGAGCACCGGAAACCACCGGCTCAAATTAAGCACTGGTTTTACAGTAAAGATGAGGATTAACCAACAATAACAGCTTTGCTGACAGTATATCGTTTTCTTGCAACCGATAGTATATTTATTTTGAGTTTTTTAATGCAGTGCGGTTGTGGAAAACAAACTGTGGGTAAAATCGTGTGATGTAAAGGAATTTATTGTTAAAGTTCTAACGCAGTAGAGCAAATGTCCAAATGCAACCTTACCCACTAGCATTTTAAAATGAGGTTACTACTATACAATTTCTATTCCATTTTTTGCAGTTTAATGTTTGACCAATGTTTTGCTGAAAAAAAAAAAAGAATGAATTAGTTTCTATTTCAAATATAATTAAGAGCGCCACAAAGTTAATTTACAGGATTATGAAATGCAATTTGCAGGAATACATTTCATGACCACAAGATGGTAATGTTGCTCAATCAATATTTGTGACAGACCACTAGAGACCATAAATAGTTGAATTTGTTTTGGTAATTATTGTATTGTAAGGTAACATTTATGTACCGCTTAGTAACCCATATGGGCTGCTGAAGCACTTCCCACGTGGGTAGCACGCTACACTATTCAACGAGTAGCTCATTAACTACTGATAGCCCTCTAGTTACTTCTAGTTTCTTGTGTGCAGTCCAACTTATTAAATTAGAAGCTTTTGGTTGGTTAAACTAATATACGTATACCAAAATTGAAAAGCGTTTGAGAAGAAAAGGTGTGTATTTGCATAAACTGATATTTGGAGAAGAATAGTTGAATTTCAATTGCATTTCCCGTTTTTTAAAAAAATGTAACTATTTAAACCATTGAGTTGGGTAAGAATAATATTTCAGCATCAAGGCTCGCTTCATGGTGAATGTGTGCTTTACAAATGTTCCTTATGTTATGCTAGATTCTGTTGTATTTAAAGTTGACACTTAAGCGCCACATCATGAGGCGTTTGGGAGACGTATTTCCTTGGTACCATGGCCATTGCAGCTATGGCTGTTATGCATTACCCATGCAGAGGTATTCTGAATTGATAAACCCTTTTTACAGGACTGCTAGCAATGCTGCCTGATACACCGAGGTGACCATTGATGATAATCTTGCCTGGGGTGGCTACTAATGTAATCTTGTCTGATGTGGTAAGTACTACAAAACTATTAATAAAAGTAGCTCGGAATCATTTCATTTAACATAAGTAGCTCATTTTACAGAAAAGGTTGGTGTTAGAAATGAAGTTTCTGGTTGGCTAGGGTATGCACCTAAGCCAGGCAGAACCCATCACTCTAGTCAGAGTAAGGGAATTACACACCCAAGATAACTCCTGCTCACCCCCTTGGTGACTTGGCACGAGCAGTCAGGCTTAACACAGAGTCAATGTGTAAAGCATTTGCGCAACACACTCACACCAGTGACACAATAAATACACCACAAAAGAGACTCCACACAATATTATATAGAAAAAATATGTTTCTGTAAGGCATATGAACATAGACCAAAACCACATAAACCAATAATCACTTTGCCAACTAGGCAATTGTCAAAACATCACAGTTAGTGCAATAAGATAAACACTTATAAGTTGCACACGTCAAGAAAACACCATCCCTGCGCATACAAGGAGAATCCTGAAATAATACTCATTATCCTGACACTAAGGTAAAAACAACACATCATAACATCAGGGCATAAAATGCAGCAGTTAGGTTAGGGAGAGAAACACATAGAATCATTAATGCTGTGCATACTATGCAATCCTGAATTAGCACTCGTTATCCTGAAAGTGCAAAGATGAAGAACGACATACCTAACAACATCAGCGTATAGTATGCAGCAGTTTGGTTATACCAAGAAAAACACATGAATCACCATATCACGAGAAAACCCTGACTACATCATAGGTAAGGAACTTGTGATAAACACATGGAGTCCACCACTAAACATGACAACAGAGGGCCCGGACTTCGGTGCTCCTATTAGCCGGAGTATGGTAGGTATCTGAGTCCAATGTGAACGAGCGTACTCAGTCATGATACGTAGGCCGCAGGACCACCTGTGCGCCTACTCCATGTAATATGGCAAGTTAGCAGATTTCACTGAACAGCGAACTGGGGAGCTTCTGTCCAGGTCTCCCCCCCCCCCCCGTAAGGCAGGAAATCGGCCAAGTGTCCCAAGGTATGTCCGAGGGTGGGGGAATGCACACACAGCCACAGTGCTTAATTTGTAAAATATGAAGTCCAGGTGCTTAAATGTTTGTCAGAGGCCACACCCACTTCTCCCCAGCTCCACCCACTTCCTCCACTGGCTCCACCCACATCCTCAACTGGCACTGCTAAAAGTCAGATGTATTACCCAATCTGAATTTCAGAAAGGGAGCCTTCCTCATAGTAAGGTTTTGATAGGATGTTCCCCAGCCCTGTGTGTTTAGTGCTACAAGGTCCCAGACTGTGGCAGAAAGCACTATGAATATGTAAGCCATTATTTGAAACTTGCATTGTGCACAGCATAGAATAGGCTGCTACAAAATACACCAAAAGATTTTTAGATAAAAAAGTGCTTCTAAAATATAAATTTAAATTTTAGTAATACTCAGACTGTAAGTAGTGCAATTGTTTTTAAAACAGCTCAACTGGTAACTCCCTTGCACTACCACTCATAAAGAATACATCTGTGTTATCTTGAAGATTCAAGTGATTCCATCAATTAATGCCAATACCAGCTTCCAAGCACCCTTTACATTTGGAGATTGATCAGTTGCGCACATTTACATTTCTTTCAGGCACACACAGCATAGGAGAACCCCGCCTTACACTTCAGCTGAAGCATTTCAACTCTCGGAATGAACCGTCCCGCAATGGTTTTCTTTTCTCAAAAAGTAAGGGTACTTTTTTGCTTAAATTTAAAAAACTATATATTTTTTTAATTTGGAGTCCAAATGCTGTAGTGTTTAGACGTTTCTTCCTGCGAACGATAATTGGGGAGGCTACATTGAGATGACAATGATTAACACTGGAAAATTAAATATTAGCAACGAGAATGTAGGTCTGTAGATGTACCACAAACATCAGCAATTCCCCTCAGCCCCCAGCCCCACCGTAATATATATTTTTTTCAGTTTAGTTTGTGTACAGCTAGGAAAGTAATTGGCAAATTAATTGTGTGCTGCTGTAGTCACTATTCAGGCACGAATTAAATTAAATCTTGGTTTCATTTCCGTTGTGATTGTTCTTCGATATCTTTCAATGAGGCGCTTAAGCCGAGCTCAGGGCCTCAATCAGTTTTCAGTGGCTTCCAATCTCAACAAATCGTGCTGTAGGAATCTTGAGCTGAGGTTACCATGAACGTGAAATAATGCGTGCGCTGCCGGATAATTCTGCCAGACACGTTGTCATCTCAAAGCGGTTACTTAACATTGTTCCAGTAGCACCATGGGAAAAGATTCCACTGTACCCCAGGCACGAATTGATCTCTCTACAAGACTTTCAGCAACATTATCGAGAGTTCGATCCGAAGTGCCGGCGATCCGCCCAGGCTGAGACAGCTTACCCATCACATAGACAAACATTTCTTGAGCTCCTGTGTTTAATCAAATGCTCAGGTGGCGCGCGGTCTTCATCAGCCCCCCGGCCAGGGCTAGGAGGCTGGAAGGGCAGGGACTTTAACTTAACCCCGGCCCTATCGTGATACAATGTACGGCTAGGCCAGGGTCCTGGGCATCATCAAATCTTCAGATTGTGGAGCCGGAGCTACAACGGTGACCGTCAGGCCACCACGCTCGGCTCAAGAAAAAAAAAAGCAGTGTTGGTTTGGCAATTGGCATGGCTCAGTTACTTAGTACTTACGGTTACTGGTGGTGGGCGGCCGGGGCGGGGCACTGCCTTTATTAACTGATAAATGCAAAAAGAACAATTGATGGACAGAATGCAGAACAATGTCATACATTCACCCCAGTACAGAGATCTGGGCCTAAATCCATTGTTTTTTTGCTCACCATGCCATTCCAGTTTGGACCCAGCCATATGCAAATCAGTCTTGACCCTGCATCCAATGGGAACAGTCCAGCCCGAACTGCCAGTCCAGGTCCTCCCTGGACTGGAAACAAGCATCCTAGGACCGGTTTCGGGGTTTTACCCCTCATCAGCCAGGCTAGCTTGACTCCAGTGGCATGGAGAGCACGGGACCCACGTCTGGGCATACCCGTTGCACCCTTCATAGCCTAGCTGATGAAGGGTGACATACCCCGAAACCGGTCCCAGGATGCTTGTTTCCGGTCCAGGGAGGACCTGGCTTGGCAGTTCGGTCTGGACTGTTTCCATGGGGCACAGGGTCAAGACTGATTTGCATATGGCTGGGTCCAAACTAGGCTGGCGTAGTGGGCAAAAGAACGATGGATTTAACCCAGATCTCTTGACAGGGGGAGAATGTTTGAATCATTCCGCATTCCGTCCATCATTTGTTGCAGTTACACTTTTCGCCGTAAGTGGGACAGGTATGCCCAGAAATGGGTCCCTTGCTCACTGTGCCACTGGATTCAAGCTAGCCTGGCTGATTGAGGGTGACATACCCCGAAACCGGTCCCAGGAAGCTTGTTTCTGGTCCGGGGAGGACCTGGCTTGGCAGTTCGGTCTGGACTGTTCCCATGAGGCACAGGGTCAAGACTGATTTGCATATGGCTGGGTCCAAACTGGGGTGGGGTAGTGGGCAAAAGAACGATGGATTTAACCCAGATATCTTGACTGGGGGAGAATGTTTGAATCATTCAGCATTCCGTCCATCATTTGTTGCAGTTACACTTTTCGCCCTAAGTGGGACAGGTATGGCCAGAAATGGGTCCCTTGCTCACTGTGCCACTGGATTCAAGCTAGCCTGGCTGATTGAGGGTGACATACCCCGAAACTGGTCCCAGGATGCTTGTTTCTGGTCCGGGGAGGACCTGGCTTGGCAGTTCGGTCTGGACTGTTCCCATGAGGCACAGGGTCAAGACTGATTTGCATATGGCTGGGTCCAAACTGGGGTGGCGTAGTGGGCAAAAGAACGATGGATTTAACCCAGATATCTTGACGGGGGGAGAATGTTTGAATCATTCAGCATTCCGTCCATCATTTGTTGCAGTTACACTTTTCACCCTAAGCGGGGCGGGTATTCCCAGAGGTGGGTCCCTTGCTCAATGTGCCACTGGATTCAAGCTAGCCTGGCTGATGAAGGGTGACATACCCCGAAACCGGTCCTGCCAGAATGAGCGAGCCTCGCTCATTCTGGCAGGAGAACTCGTAACTTGAGATTTGCTACATAGGCCGATTGAGGCCCTGCGATATCCTGAGTGTTTCAAGAATACTTACCTGGAACACCGACTTAGTTAAAGGATCGCTTATTCAAATCCTACACGAAAGGTCACGTTGGAGCTAGGTCAAATTTACCTAGTATACCTGTGAAGTGCGGAATTCTCACCATTTACTCTTTACATCAAAGGAATGATACTCGCCTACTGAGCCCTGACAAAGTTCTCGTTATGAGAACGAAACACGTTGGCTGATCGTAAAATCTCCAATTCTGTGAGAACTAACTAATTGAAAATAAAGACTCATTTGAAAAACTAAACATTGACTCCTTGGACTTCATCACCTGCGCACGCCCAACCCCTCAATTGCAATGAATCATATCATATCAATCTTGGCTCTCACAGCCACAACACTCTTCACCGGGACTCACTCTGGAGACAAACAAGTACAACACTGTCTGCGCCGAGTAAGGTAGGTCATTATATCATCAATGCCATATGACTTGCAGATGCATGTAGACCCAGTCCTGATAAATAAGTGCTGGTGCTAAGCACCGGAACAAATTAAGCACTGCACTGTCAAAGTCGGCAGGGAGACCTCACTGGTTTCGCCGCATGTGGATTAATCAAAAGGCAGCTGCCCATGAACGTGCAGTGCCCCTGCAGTCTCCCACAAGCCGCGCTGAGAGGTAGCGCATCCGGAGCCCTCTCCTGGTCTCGGGCAGTCTTACCTCCGATCGCACGGGTCCCTTATGCACTGCTCATCATGCCTCTCCTCACAGAAGGGGCCCCAATGAGAGGTTATAGGTACTGCGGCAGTGAAATCACAACTGGGCATTTGGTATGGATGTCAGAAGCAGGGGAATGGTGCCGCAGCACACTGCTTCCCCTTTTCAGCTGTTGCACATCGCGGCCTCTCTGGGTAGGGGGCCGTACTGAAGATAGGCTTCGCTAGCAGAGGCGGTGGGGACACTCTGATCCCTGTCCCAAGCAAAGAAACATAGCGCCCACCATGCGTGACTGTTACCGCTAGAAACAGAGCAAATAAAGCGCTCGCCACACACTTCTGGCAAAAGCAAAATCTATATGAGGCGCTCCCCGCGCTGATGCCGTAGATGCTGTAAATGCACGCTGAAAAGGTTACAGGAGTCTTCTTGGACCCCTGGAGACCAGTCACAAGAACAGGGGGACAGGAGGCAAGCCCATAAGCCCCTGGAGAACACTGGGGAGCATGAGGCATAGTCAGGCAGGCAGCAGACAAGCACAATGGGTTTTAGCAAAGTGGTAAAGACTCTAGCAGCCAAACAGGCAAGCAGGTCAGCACAACAGAACAAAATAGTCTAAGTGGTGATCTTTTCTGGCAGCACAGCAGTCCTTTGGTGCAACATGTAGAGCCAGCAGAGCCTGGTTACCAGTCCCACGCAGTGCCTAAAAATGTGGCGTCAGAGCCCCTGTACTTACTCAAAATGTCTTTGATGTGGAGGTAACTTCAAATGAATTTTAGAAGTGCACAACACCCTATTCACTCCAGCCCGGACTCCAGACATCAGTAAGGGGTAAACAAGCCCTTTGTGTGAGGGCCTTGCCCTACATATACAAATGCAAGTGTGACCCACATCACTCTCTCCCAGACCAGGAAGATCATTCACTATGCAGATGAATGCAGATACAACCATGTTACACCTAACCCTTCCTATGTGATGGCTGTCTGGAAAGTATGCACAAAGCCTAGCTGTCACTCTGCCCTAGATGTGGATTGGAGTCAGGCAGCAAAGCACAAGATAATTGGGGAGGCTACATCGAGATGACATAATGATGAACACTGGAAAATTAAACTATTAGCAATGAGAATGTAGGCCTGTAGATGTACCACAAACATCAGCAATTCCCCACAGTCCCCCGCCCCACTGTAATATAGATTTGTTTCAGTTTAGTCACAGATCTGGGTTGAATCCATCATCGTTCTTTAGCTCACTTCGCCACCCCAGTTCTGGCTTGGCAGTTCGGGCTGGATTGCTCCCATGAGGCACAGGGTCAAGACTGATTTGCATATAGCTGGGCCTGAACTGAGGTGGCAAAGTGAGCTAAAGAACGATGATGGATTCAACCCAGATCTGTGACTGGGGGTGAGTGTCTGAAAAGTTTCAATGCTCCGCCCATCATCTCCTTGTGTTTGCTTTGTTCGCCCTAAGCTGGCAGGGTATGCCCAGACGTGGGTCCCTAGCTCACTTTGCCACTGGATTCAAGCTAGCCTGGCTGATGAGGGGTGTTACCCTGAAACAGATACCAGGATGCTTGTGTCCGGTCCAGGGAAGACCTGGCTTGGTAGTTCGCGCTGGACTGTTCCCATGAGGTACAGGGTCAAGACTGATTTGCATATAGCTGGGTTTGAACTGAGGTGGCGAAGTGAACTAAAGAATGATGATGGATTCAACCCAGATCTGTGTATGAAAAGTTTCAGTGCTCCGTCCATCATCTCCTTGTGTTTGCTACTTTCTAAAAGTGGCATTTCTACTATAGTAATGAAAAATATAATTACACCAAGCAGGAATTCTCACCACTATACCAAACATGGCAATGCTACTCCTTTCAGATCAGAAATTACCACTGAAAAACATCAGGGAATTCCCAATGCTAATTTATGAGAGGGGCAGCACTCACAGCAGTGAGAAACCAAATAGGCTATTTGTTACTACCAGGACATCAGCCGCGGCCCGTGCAGGTAAGAGCGGTGGGGCTGGGTTGGGGTGGGGGGGGATTTTGACAGATGACGAGGGAAAATTATTATTATTTTTCTTCCTTTGTTGTCATCTGTCGAAATCCCCCACACATGGCCCCACCGCTCTTACCTGCATGGGCCGCACCTGTAGGACATGCCACACAATAAAAAGGCATATGTCCTACCTTTTACCCACACAGCCTCCTGCCCTTAGGGCTACCTAGGGCCTACCTTAGGGTTGACCTATATGTCGTAAAAGCAAAGCTTTAGACTTGGCAAGTAACTTTAAATGCCAAGTCACTGTGGCAGTAAACTGCGCACACAGGCCCTGGTGTGGGAGGCCCGAGACAGGTTTGGAATGTTACTTCTGTGGGTGGCGCTAGCAGCGCTGCAGCCCCACTAGTAGCATTTAATTTACAGGCCCTGGGTATATGGGATACCACTGTACAAGGGACTTGCAAGTAAATTTAATATGCCAAACAGGTGTAGACCAATCATACCAGGTTTAAAGGAGAGAGCACATGCACTTTAGTACTGCAAAGCAGTGGTAAAGTGCCCAGAGACCTAAAGCCAACAAAACCAGGTCAGAAAAAATACAGGAGGAAGACAAAAAATTTGGGGATAACCATGGCAAAAGGGCCAGGTCCAACAGTTGGAGATCCCCTGGAGTACGGTGTATGGTTGCAAGGCTGTTGTCTATGTAAAATGAAAGGCTTGAATTCTGTATTTGATTGGTTGATTTAGAATGTGTTTTCAATTTATATGTGAAACTGTACAGCTAATATGTTCACAAAATGTATTGTAGCACATTAACTGCAGTGGAACCAGTCAGATAGCAGAGAGGATAAAAGCATTCATTTTGGATGTTTGTGTTGCACGAAGGTCACAGGTTTGAATCCCAGTGGGTTCCCTCAGTTTTGCGACCAAAGTTTGATCATTAAGCACCATTTATCTGGATGATGATTATCAGCCGTAAAGGGTTTTAAACAGGTGCAGTCATTACCACTTTTTAACTTTGGATACAAAAAAAGTGATAGAGTTGCTGATAAAGTTAATAATCAACAACCTACTGAAACCAAAAAGCAGACCGAGTGTCTGTATGTCTAGACCTGGGTGCTGCCTAAAAATCAGACATTTGTTTTGAAAAAATATGAGGAGACTTGGGGCCTTATTTAGAGTTTGATGAACAAATGTGGCGGATATCCCGTCTGCCGTATTACGAGTGCATTTTAGCCTTTGACATTAGTAATACAGTGGATGGGATATCCATCAGGTTTTGACGGAGTATCCTGCCTTCCAAACTCTAAATATGACCCGTCATGTTTTCAGCATTAATGCATTACCCAAAAGAGAACAGTGATTACAAGCATCACTCATTATCACAGTACAGCACTTGCTTAACATGGTGTACATGCACAAACATTGCCACATGGTGGCACTGTCTGCCTAATTAGGGATGAGCACAACAACAGCTGTTTATTCATGGTTTGTAGTTGAGTTGGGATTGTCATTGGCACACTGACAGGAGCAATGGATGGTGGCTGCAGTGACCTCCTGACAAGGGCCCTGGCACTTATTTTATTTTTTTACAAAATAAGCACTGGCCAAACGTATTTTGGGGGTCCCTGCTTGGAACAGCTTTAAATTTATGAACCTAATAAGTCTCTTTCATGCCCTTTATGGCCAGGTCACGGACAGTGCACAGGCTCACTAGTTCAAAACCTAAATGTTTCCATCTTACATTCAGGAACTGTAATGTGGGTGTTCAATAGGGTAATGTCGCAGTAGCTCCCTAATGGTATTGCAAATAATCTCTGTGATGTCTCTTCCATTTCTCATATGTGTTGTCCTGTTTCGATCGTAAAGAAACATTTTATGGATGTTGCATGTTGGTGAAAAATACAAACAACATTTTTCCGCAAAATGCCTGTAATAAACTCCCAAAGAATACCCGTATTAAAAATACATTAAAAGAAAACGGTATTTAAAACGGTCTATGTTTAAGAATCATTCAAGGTCATCAGGACAAGCCTGTGTGTAGAACAGAGCTGGCTCGATCAGGGGGGCCCTGAAAGGCTGGGGCCCTTGGACAATGCCCACCATGCCCATGCTTTAAAACGTTTCTGCATGTGACCAACTTTTTTGTACCAGACACTAGACTAGCCGCAATGTGTAAAACCTTTTTTTTTTTTTAATGAAACATTTTACTGGCATTTCCACAAATAAATAACCAGTAACATTTGGCAACACAATGAAAATGCATCACTTTTCACACAAAGTTGCAATATTTTTTGGCACTTTATTAGAAGAATTTGCTTTGATTTCGAGGTTAGCATTAGAACATATTGAGGAATGCTATACGTGTATCTGCATACTGATATGCAGTAAACCTCTTTCTCTCCAGAGATCCAATCTCCTAGTATGCCACCGAGAGATTGAACATTGACATGGAGGGGGCGGAGCCTTGGGGAACTCCCCTTTTCAATTTAAAGGATGGCGAGGGACAGCTGAATGCGCTAGGCTTTACCCTTAGAGATGATATCTAGGGCCACATGTACAACAGGTTTCAGCGGTCGCAAATGGAGAATCTGGTTGTTTGCGACTGCTAAGGAGCATTTTGGCAGATACTAATCCTATTTTGTGATTCTGTAACCTTTTATCGACTCACAAAATATCATTTTTGAGCCGGTATTAGAAATGGGGCGTGCCAAGGGCGTCCCTTCCTAATAGCGCGTTTCAGGGGGATGTAAGAATGTTTTGCGACCGGCATGCGGTCCCAAAACATTTACAGTTTACCGCCTACTTCAAGTAGGTGGAAAGCCAGTCGCAGACTGGAAGGGGTCCCTAGAGGACCCCTTCCCCTATGTGAAAGGCAGCAAAAACATTTTTTAAGAGCAGGCAGTGGCCCCAGGGACCACTACCTAATCTTAAAAAATGAAACTGAAATATTTCATTTTTCTTTTCGGAAAACAGGTTGCATTTAAAAAAAAAAAAAAGTTGCTTTATTTTAAAGCAAACACAACTAGACTACTAGCCCCAGCAGGCCACCGGCCCTGTGTTTTTTGCGATTCCCAAACTGCGACCTACTTCATGAATATTGATGAGGTAGGTCAATTGTGACCCCATTAGGAATCGCTAAATGTGTCTGGACACATTTGTACATCGCATTTTGTGAGTTCCTAATTGCGAGTCGCAAAAATTCACAATTAGGGACTCGCAAAATGATTCGGTCGTACATGTGGCCCCTAGTTCTGTATTCCCCTCCTATCTCCATCTGCTAGAGTGAGCGTGTAGAAGAGTCCCATGGTAAACAGAATGGAAGGCCTTTGAGATTTAATGAAAAACCTGGAGGCAGGTGGCATTGTCAAAAATCTGCAGTATGACCTGCAAGGTAGCTGACCCTGTATTTCATTTAGTGTTGGCGCGAACTGGGCAGCTGCAGTTGATTGTTATTTTTAAAGATGAGATACTGTATCTTTTCCACTTTTTCAATGATTTTGCCAAGAAAGGATAATTTGGACGTTGGTTTTACTTTCTGAAAAACTTCCTGCTTGGTTTTGCAGGGAGAAATATGGTAAATTTTGAGATCGTGGAGAAAGAATCCTTCTGGGAAGGGAGTGGTGGTTTTTAGAGCAAGAAGGCATCATGTGACTTTATTGATAAATGACAAACTTCCTCAAAAGCAACCGTTTTTATAACAGACTTCCAATTATTAGTTAAGAATTCTAAATTATTTGGTTAGCTTTAGTTGACAATAACACGTTTATGAGAATATACAGGACATCTTATGGCAGAATGCACAGAAGCATGAATCCTAGTGTTTTTAGCAATATAATTGAAAAGACTATTAGCTCACTTTTGTTAGAAAATACAGAAGGTGAATTAATGTCTCTTAGTCTGTGGTGCAACTCTTTCAGAGGTTGCCTGAGATGAGACAGACTACTGTTTGAAATACATCTCGACTCGGATGATTAGGGAAGACAGCCACTGTTGCACATTATCACCATTGAATGTATTAAAGCCAAGAATCGGGCAAAAAAAAAAAATCAGATACTGTGAATAAGCTGTATTTTCTGGGGGTTCTTTGAACTCACTTCACCGCGGCACTCAGAATGAGGTCCTTAGCAAAATCAGGCCCATGAAAGTGCTAGAACAACTTTGAATTGCTATTAGATGATTAGCGTTAAAAGGTAGAAAATGGAGAGATACAATATTAAACACATTGAGATTGCCTTTTTCTCATCAACATCTGTCATTACTGCCAATATGACATTTAAAAAAAGGTTGTAGTCACTTAGTTAATGAAAACAATACAAATAGAAAACCAGATATCACCATTATTCCCCTCATGGTCGTAGCCTCAAGTCGTCTAACTCCAGAACTCTTACACTTATGTCGGTCGTGGGCTCTCATAATATATCTACAAACAGAATGAAGCTTCCATTATTCAAGACAATGAAAAGGCCTGGCTTTGGTAACCATACTGAAATGTAAACTTCTCTCATGCAATCCTTTAGATGCCAGGATGTCAAAGCAGCACAAGGCAACATTGTAAGCACAGGCAATAAACTATTGTAACCAGATAACTTTTCTCAAACACCAGGAAGAAATTCAGTGTATGCTTCCCATATTTGAAGGTCAGTACCCGCAATTGGGATCTGAGAACGAGGGTCAGACTACAGAAGATGATGCTTATATGCTCAAAATGAGAGATACATGACATCACATAGTTAGCCTTATTCTATGCTGGATTGAGTTTCCTACTTTGATGCATCAGCTTTGCATAAAAGAAATTTCTATATTCTAGGCACGTCGCAATAGACATCTAACGCATCAATTACTTACCGGTAATTGCATTACTCTGAGTCCTACTCCCTCGCTTCTCTTCATTACACATATGAGGCATCCCTGTCTCACCAGACACCCATACCACGTGACCTAACATTTTTGTATATATAGCCCCCCACCCCGCTCCAACCTCCTGTAATACCACATAATCCGAAAGCACACCAAAAGGTTGGCCTGGACTACCAGGGAGGGATGTAATGAATAGAAGCCAGGGAGTAGGACTCCGAGTAATACAATTACCGGTAAGTAATTGATGCATTACCTCCTCTTCCCTCCCTCGCTTTCCTTCATTACACCTACGAGATGTCCAAAGCCAAACAGGACAACCAAATTGGATAAGCACAAAAACAGGTTTATTAGACAAACACAGCCAACAAGGAAGCACCACTATTCAGGAACCATAGCGGAAAGAACCTTGGAACCAAAGACCTCAGAACAGTCAACCTCCTGGCCAATCCAGTAATGAGAGGCAAAAGTCAAAGGGGAAGCCCAGGTGGCAGCACGCCAAATCTCGGAAATGGAAGTCCCCTGGATTACAGCACAGGAAGCCACCATGGACCGAGTGGAACGACCCTGAACCCCCAAGGGAGAAAGGTGCCCAGCAGACTTGTAAGCCAGAGAAATCAGAGACCGAACCCACCGACTCAAAGAAGATGTGGAAGGACGCAATCCCCGATTCACAGACCCAAAATTGACAAAAAAGGAATCAGAAAGACGAAAGGAAGCGACACGGTCCAAATAGATATATAATAACGAGTGCAGCCACACCTCAGATTCCGAGGAAGGAGAATCAAACAAGCATTTGCAATGCAATAGGTCTCGCATTTACGCGAGTTTAAGCTATTGGCATTGTAAATGACAATGCATTTTATTTATGTTTTAAAAAACAAAAATAATAGGCATTGTCATTTACAATGCCAATAGCTTAAACTCGCGTAAATGTGAGACCTATTGCATTGCAAATGCTTGTTTTCTTTTTGATGATGCTCATCAGCAACAAGCACAAGCATAGCCAAAGTTTAGCTAACGTTAAGGGTGTGACCTACTGGATTTGCTAATGCTTGTTTAACTCATTCCTGGTCATGATCACCTAGAGGTGGGTGAGCCAATAAGTTAACAGGGGGAGCCGATCCAAGGATCTAGCTCGGCTCTAAGAGCCCGTGCATATGTTGAGACATAAGAATATTTCACGTAACTCATGCAACAACATGTAAAATATTCAAAAAGTGTATTTCTTTAACATATGGAAGTACTCAAATTATAACACTAAGTGAAAAGGCTTTTTTTTTAAGTGATGTTTAAACAGAAACTTAGAAACATTCCTTCCCCACCCGCCCTGACAACATTACCATTAATGAACACAGAGGTGAATCAGTTGTCATGTGTACCCTGTATATGGCTTTGTTTCTTATAATAGATGGAGCAAAATTATAGTCTAGTAAATCAAACACGAAGTTTTTATACATTGGACATATTGAAATAATGCATATGAATGTTCTGTCACGTGATAATGAAGAAAAAGGAAGCTTGTGAACTAAAATATTTGCCTAGGATCACACACTTTGGTCAATCAGGAAAGCTGGGATTGAGCAAGGATTTCTGGTTTCACACTGCAATTCACCCACTACATGGGTATCTTTTTCTCTCTCCTTCATCACATTGAAGGCTAATGTTTTGTCTTTAATGTTAGGCGCCTGAGTGTACACCGTAGGTGGCATGCAGAAGTCAAATGAAAGCTCGGTTCGCTCTGGGCTAGAGTTCTAGAGAACCTACAGCTGAACTAGAGCCCGACATCTGGCTCGAGCTTTCAGTGGCTCGCCCACCTCTATGATCAGCTGGGCTTAGTTGCAAGGCTTTCTAACTCTTTGTTCACTTTGCCCCCTCAACCGTTTTCCCTAAGAGATTTCAAAGTTTACTTTGAAAATAAAACAAAAAGCACACTGATAACTATTAGTTCTTTGTGGCACGAAATTCTACAGTGCTTCTGCACTTGCTTGGCAGACTGTTCTAAAAACGACATTATCACAGTATATATTTTGAGTTGCTACATACACTTGGGGAGTTCTTCAAACTTTCCAACCAATGTTCGTTATTTAAAAAATAAAAATAACAGTGCACTATCTCTTTTGCCATCGCACAAACGCTGCAACTAGCAGGTCACCTAGATTCCATTCGGGTTTTCTCCCAGAACTTGGAAGAATTAAAGTCCAGAACGGAAACCTACTTCTGCTCCTCCGCCTTTCAGCACGACGGTCAATAATCTACAGTCCCCAGTGTTGAAAGGGCACATGCATCTGTATCCCCCTCCACCCTCCCCCTCCCCCTCCCCCTCCTCGTGCCACGCTTTGCCTGGTGCGTCTTACAAGCGCAGCTGTGGGCAGTCAATTTTCTCGCAGACATCAATCCCATTAGGAAAGACAATACCATACATAAAAAAAAACAAATGAAGGTCCGTGACTGCAAGCAAACAGTTTCCTCACCTTTCGTCGTGTCAGACGGGCTTCTGGAAACATTCCTTTAAAACTCTACTTGCTGTCTGAAGGGAGTAACAGGGCACATTAGTCAAAGAGAACAAAAATGTTGGAAATGCATGCGTGGAAAAAAGTGCAGGCAGTATGAACAGAACCAAGCCTCGCGTGACTTGCCCGACTCTAGCCCCGCCTGTGCCCCTCACACTGAAGAAAACAGCAAATTAATGAAATAACCAAGCGCGGTCGCTAAAGTGAGCGGACCGCGCTGCAAATTAATTAAATAAACAAGCGCAGCCGCAAAAGCGGCCCACGCTGCAAATTAATTAAATAAACAAGCGTAAAGCGTGGCCGCTAAAGGGAAAGCGGACCGCGCTGCAAATAATTTTTTTTTTTTTTTTTAAATGGTGCTCTTAGCCATGATAAAGCAGACCGTGTAGCATGACCAGTAAAAGGTCCAGTCCTTATAGGCATTAACAAATGGAGACAAGGCGATACCAAGGAGGGACTAAAAAGCCTATTTACCAATCAGAAGCCAGCATTTAAGAAGGACAATGACACAAAGCCAATGGCAAATATGGGCGGAGAGTGGACGAGGCTTCCAAAGCATACCCTACTACAGCATGCCTCGCAGAGCGAGCAGCGCACGCGCGCTGCCGCTAGCCTCGACCTAAAAAGGGAATGCTGTTACACAATTCTCATACTATACCCTCAATGAGGATGACCGATGACCAATTTCAATTATTGTGATGCAGTACCACAAATATGGGGAGCATGGTAATTGTTTTTTCACTTTTTACTTATAACCAGTACATGTTGTCTTGCAGCTCATTATATTCATTCCCATGTATATGTAGCATGATGTTTTCTATTTGAAGAAACACTGGACACCAACTTTAACATATTGCTACAGAAAGTTTAAGGAAAATAACCAAGATATAGGTAGCCAAATTGATTTGACCTTACAATTCACTGCTTCAAAGTATTTGTTGATGCAGGAATAGTTAGATTCTTCTTTTAATAAGAGTATGAATGAGCATGAATGAGGTCTGGGAGAGATAAGTAAACAAAGATTTATACATAGTGAAACCATAATTAATTAAAATTCACAACATCTTTGTGAAATGAAACCTACAAAGAAGAGCAATTTGATGTAAGGAAGTTGTTTTCAGGCACTTGTGTAAAATATGGTATACAAAAGCAATCACTGGGCTGATAATAGTCAGACGTGTAGTTTTTAAGCAAATGTAGAGTGATCAGAGATTGTTGTAAACAGAAGAAACAATGTTTAGTATACAGTTACAGTGGCATCACTACTACTCATCTTTAAGGGTATTCTTTTTTATTGTGCTTAAGTTTCAGCCTGGTCTTGAAACTGCTCTAACCAATGCTTATTTCTATGCTCCGATAGAAGAGCATTCTATCACTTGGACACCAGAATTTGGAGCACTTTATCTACCACACTGAGCTTCTCTTTATTGCGGAGACCTCTAGGCAGCCTCTATTCCAGGTTCTAACGGATATAGGTTTTAAATCAGGTTTTCCAGTGCTCCAGCCCGTCTTGCTGAATTAAACACAGTGTGAGAAAGTGGGGTTCTGATGCAGTACCACCCCCACACACACACACACACTTTTTGCCAATCTTTTGATGCAACTTTGACTGTGAAGTACTGGGTACCTGCTGTCCAGGTACCCAGTACCAGTGTTCTTTCCCTAAAAACATGTCCACAATTGGTACTTTGGTGCCCCTGTAAGTACCTAGTAAGTGGTACCCTGGGTACCTAGGTCCTGGAGACTGAAGAGGGTCCCCTGGGACCCCCTGACTAGGACCATGCCACTGCAACTGGCATGCCCCTGTGAGGTGAAAAAATGACCAAGTCTGCAGGGCACACTGCCTGTGTGCCATGCCAATTAGCCCTGCTTAAGATATTGGTATGTCACCCCTCTAGCAGGCCTTACCAACCCTAAGGCAGGGTTCACTATATCCCAGGTGTGGGCATATCTCCATAAGCAGATATGCCCCTACAGTATTAATATTGTAAGTGCCAGGGAAGCCATAGAGAGTACATGGGCTGGGAACTTGACAACTAGAGTTTCACAGCACCATTATTGCTTCACTGAACCCAGGAGTGTTTGGTACCAAACAGATCCTGGTCATAAATCCACGCTGATGCCAGTGTGAGATTTATTAAAACATGTACTCAGAGGGCACCTCAGAGGTGGCCCCTGAAAACATGCCGACCCTGTTGTGGGCAATGACTGGCTTTAGGTAGCCTGCCACACACATACATGTTTCTGGACCCCTGGGTGGAGAGCCTCTGCTCTCTGGGACCAGAAACAATGCACATCCTGGGCAAAGGTGTCACACCTCCTCCCCCAGGATGGGCCAGTGCTCGAAGGGGAAGCTTCAAAGGCCTTTGTAATGAGACCCCCAGCTTCTGCTGCTAGCAGCAGATGGCAGCCCCCGGTTTACACCACCACTTTGGGCAGTTAAACTTAGAAAGGCTAGGTGGTGTGCCCACCTTTGCCAACTCCACCCCTCTGGTGGAGGAGGTGAAGTTCAGCGCACTTTTCAGTCCCCTCCATCTTGCAGATGAGGGGACCCCTTCAATCAGAACTAGATCTATGCCCCCTCCCACAGGAGGGTGGCATAATAATAAGTGTAGTCCCCAAGGTAAGGTGCCCATTGGCCCTATCTGCTACTCCCCTAAAGCGTCTCCTAAATTTAGTATTTAGAGGGCTTCCCCAGACCTGGAAACTAGATCTGCAACGATCTAAGAAGAAAGAAGACATCTCTGCAGAGAAGACTGAAGACGCCGACTGCCTTGGCCCCAGCCCTACCAGCCTGTCTCCAGCTTCGACGAACCTGCGGCCTGTCTGGAAGCCAGCAACCTCTGAAAACCCTGGGAGGACTGCTGCCTTTGAAAAAGACTCCAATCTCCAGAGGACAGTGGCCCTGTCCAGAAGAAACCTACTACAAGGACTCTGAATCCAGGCAGATCCACGTTTCTGCCCACCCTGCACCCGAAGCCCAAGGCCAGAGTGTGAGTGGTCCACCTGCCCAGTGTAGTCTCCCGAGCGATCCTGACCGCGAGTCCAGCGTTGGTTGACTGCTCCTGACTTCCACAACAACGCCTGCAGCCTGAATACCAGAGGCTCTCCCTGACCGCAACCGGCTCCAGTAAGAAGACTCTGACGTCGAAAGGCACCCCTCCACCCAAAGCCCCTGGGCCTTGGTGAGATGAACAGACAGTGCCCCTGCGACCTCCTACATCTCTACTTACCTTTGCTGTCATTGGTCTCCCTCTTGCAACCTCTGGTGCAACGCCTGAAGCCTGTTTGTCAAAAGAAGAATCTCCATTGAAAAGATTTGGGCGCCCGATGCTCAATCAATCAATCAATCAATCAATCAATCAATCAGGGGTTTGTTAAAGCGCGACTACTCACCCGTAAGGGTCTCAAGGCGCTAGGGGTGGGGGGGGATTGCAGGTTCCATCCATCAAGGAGGGGGTCTGTCGAAGAGCCAGGTTTTGAGGTTTCTTGCGAAGATGGGGAGCGATGTTGTCTGTCTGAGGTGGAGCGGAAGGGCGTTCCAAGCTTTGGCCGCGAGGAAGGAGAAGGAGCGGCCTCCCGATCTGGTCTTTCTGGTGCGGGGGACCACGGCGTAGGAGAGCTGGGCTGATCGTAGGGTCCTTTGGGGTGCGTGGAATTTGAGTCGGCTGTTCAGGTATGCTGGTCCGGTGCCGTGGAGGGCCTTGTGTGCGTGGGTGAGCATCTTGAAGGTGATTCTCGCCTCGACAGGGAGCCAGTGGAGTGTGCGCAGGTGCTGGGAGATGTGGCAGTGTTTTGGCAGGTTGAGGACCAGTCTTGCGGCGGCGTTCTGGATGTTCTGTAGCTTGCGGGTGAGGTTTTTGTTTATTCCGGCGTAGAGTGCGTTGCCATAGTCGAGTCTGCTGGTGACCAGGGCGTGAGTGACGGTCTTTCGGTGTTCGAGGGGATCCATTTGAAGGTCTTACGAAGGAGGCGGAGGGTGTGGAAGCAGGAAGACGAGACAGAGTTGATCTGGCGGTCCATTTTGAGCTCGGAGTCCAGGATGATTCCCAGGTTGCGTGCGTGGTCCGTGGGGGTTGGCGGGTTTCCGAGGGCGGGGGGCCACCAGGTGTCGCTCCAGGCATTGGGGTTTGGGCCCATGATGAGTACTTCTGTTTTGTTGGTGTTTAGTTGTAGGCAGCTGTTTTTCATCCATTTGGCGACGGCTTCCATGCCTTCTCGAAAGTTGCGTCTGGCGGTGTTGGGCTCGTTGGATAGGGAGAGGATGAGCTGGGTGTCGTCTGCGTATGACACGATGTTGAGTCCGTAGGTTCTGATGATGGGGGCGAGTGGAGCCATGTAGACGTTGAAGAGCGTCGGGCTGAGGGAGGAGCCCTGGGGGACTCCGCAGGTGGTAGGTGTGGGGTCCGAGAGGAAAGGGGGGAGTCTGACCCGCTGCGTCCTGCCGGAGAGGAAGGAGCGGATCCAGTTGAGGGCCTTGTCCTGGATTCCTGCGTCGTAGAGTCTGCGTATTAGGGTGCGGTGGGAGACTGTGTCGAACGCCGCTGATAGGTCGAAGAGGATGAGGGCTACTGTTTCTCCTTTGTCCAGTAGGGTGCGGATGTCGTCTGTTGCGGCGAGGAGGGCGGTTTCCGTACTGTGGTTTTTTCTGAAGCCGGATTGGGAGGAGTCGAGGATGTTGTGTTCTTCAATGAATGTGGCGAGCTGGCTGTTGATGGCTTTCTCGATGACTTTCGCTGGGAACGGGAGCAGGGAGATGGGTCTGTAGTTTTTGAGGTCGGTGGGGTCCGCTGAGGGTTTCTTTAGGAGGGGGTTGACCTCGGCGTGTTTCCAGTCGTCGGGGAGCGAGGCGGTCGCCAGGGAGCGGTTGATGGTGTGGCGGAGCATGGGTGCGATGGTGTCGGCGGCTCTGTTGAAGATGTGGTGGGGGCAGGGGTCCGTGGGGGCCCCTGAGTGGATTGACTTCATTGTCTTCAGTGTGTCTTCGGTGGTGAGGGCTGTCCAGTCGTCAATCGCTGGTTTCCGGGTGTCGGGGTGGTTGGTGAGGGTTCAGTGTGTTGGTTGTCTTCGTCGAAGTTGTAGTAGATGCTCTTGATTTTGTGGTGGAAAAAGGTGCTGAGTTTGTCGCAGAGGTCTTGTGAGGGAGGGATGTCGGTAGACTCGCTAGTGGGTTGGGCGAACTCCTTGATGATGCTGAAGAGTTCCTTGCTGTTGTGCGCGTGGGTGGAGATTCTGTCTTCAATCGCTTTTTCCTCGTTTCTCTGATGAGTTGATGGTGGGCGTTGGTGGCGGCTCTGAAGTTGTTGTGGGCTTCTGTGGATTTGGTGTTCCTCCAGGCCTTTTCGAGGCGGCGGCATGTGCTTCTGGACTCTCGAAGTTCGGTGGTAAACCATCTGGCTTTCTTGGTGCGGGTATTGTTGTTTTTCTTGAGGGGGCTATGGTGTTGGTGCTGTCCGAGATCCATCTATGCAGGGTTCGGGCTGCGGTGTTGGGGTCGTCGTTTTCCGCGATGGTTGGGGTGGAGTTGTTGAGTGAGGAGGTGAGCTGGTCGTCGGTGATTTTGGTCCAGTTTCTTCGTGGAAGCAGGTGCTGGTGTCTGTGGATGGTGGGGGTTCTGAAGGTGAAGTGGACGCAACGATGGTCGGTCCATGGGAGTTCGGTGGTGTGGCTGAAGGTGATGGAGTTTCCTATAGTGAAGAGGGGGTCGAGGATGTGTCCTGCTGAGTGCGTGGGCTCGGTCACGATCTGGCGCAGTCCAATGTTGTGGAGGTTGTCCAGGAGGGATGTGGTGTTGGGGTCCAGTTGGTTGTCGAGGTGGAAGTTGAGGTCTCCCAGCAGGGTGTAGTTGGTGGATGCGATGGCCTGCGGGGAGATAATGTCCGTGATGGAGTTGGCGAAGGGTCCAGGGGGTCGGTAGATGAGGGTTCCTCTGAGGGTGGCGGTGGGGCTGGCCAGTATCTTGAAGTGAAGGTGTTCCATCAGTTCTGTGGGCTCGTCAGGGAGTGTGCTCAGGCGGAGGCTGGATTTGTGGACGATGGCGATTCCTCCTCCTGGGCGGGTGGGGCGGTCCTTCCTGGAGATCTTGTATCCTTGGGGGATGGCGATGGCGATGTCCGGTCCCGAGGTGGTGTTGGTCCAGGTTTCGGTGAAGAACGCTACGTCCGGGGTGGTGCTATCGAGGAGGTCCCAGATTTCTGTGGCGTGTTTGTGGAGGGATCGGACGTTGAGGAGGATGCATTGCAGGGTCTTCGGTTCGGTTGTGTTCTTGTGGGCGGGTTGTGCTTGATCCGTGTTCTTGGCGGTGCTGCAGGTGTGCCGGCAGCGGTGACAGCTGAAGGGTCCGTGGGAGTCGGCCGGCGATGCTAGCTTGCAGTTGTTGTTGCGGCCTGGGTTGAGTGCGTGGAGTGCCGCTGGGTCGTAGCGTTGGCGGGGCGGAGGTACAAGGTTCCTGGCGCTGGTCGCGGTCGGGTCGCGGACGGGCGCAGACGGGCTTGCCCTTGACGCGCCTTCGGCGCGCCAGCGTTGCGCCCGCGGCCCGCTGGTCAGCTGGGAGGCGGGAGCGGGGAGGGGAGCTGGATTGGGCCGGTCGCGCTGGGGGGGAGGGGCCGCGGGGGAAGCAGCGGCGGGGAAAGGTAAAGGGAGGAAATAAGGGATAAAGAAAAAAGGGAAAATAGGCAGAATAAGGCACAAAAGAGCAGAGATGCAGAAAGGTGAAAGATAAAAGAGGGTAGAAAAACGAGTGAAAACAAGTGAAAGGGCAGAGCGAGAGGAAGGGAAAATGAGCAGAAATAAGGCACAAAAGAGCAGAGATGCAGAAAAGTGCAGAAAGGTGAAAGATAAAAGAGGGTAGAAAAACGAGTGAAAACAAGTGAAAGGGCAGAGCGAGAGGAAGGGAAAATGAGCAGAAATAAGGCACAAAAGAGCAGAGATGCAGAAAAGTGCAGAAAGGTGAAAGATAAAAAGGGTAGAAAAACGAGTGAAAGAGCAGAGTTAGAGGAAGGAGACAGAGGTCCACTGGACCACCAGGGATGAGGCGCAGGGAAACCTGCGGGTGGAGGAGGGCCTCGATCACCAACACTCGAGAGTGCAGGGGCAGGCCTCACTTAATGGTGGAGCTGCGAGGTGGGAGAGCAATTTCACTGACAATGAGTCAGTGGTCTTGCTCGCCTGTCCCCGCAGTGGCCGCCATTAAGTAGGGGTCGGGGAGGGCTGGACAGCTGGGAGGCGGGAGCGGGGAGCTGGATTGGGCCGGTCGCGCTTGGGGGGAGGGGCCGCGGGGGCAGCAGCGGCGGGGAAAGGTAAAGGGAGGAAATAAGGGATAAAGAAAAAAGGGAAAATAGGCAGAAATAAGGCACAAAAGAGCAGAGATGCAGAAAGGTGAAAGATAAAAGAGGGTAGAAAAACGAGTGAAAACAAGTGAAAGGGCAGAGCGAGAGGAAGGGAAAATGAGCAGAAATAAGGCACAAAAGAGCAGAGATGCAGAAAAGTGCAGAAAGGTGAAAGATAAAAGAGGGTAGAAAAACGAGTGAAAACAAGTGAAAGGGCAGAGCGAGAGGAAGGGAAAATGAGCAGAAATAAGGCACAAAAGAGCAGAGATGCAGAAAAGTGCAGAAAGGTGAAAGATAAAAAAGGGTAGAAAAACGAGTGAAAGAGCAGAGTTAGAGGAAGGAGACAGAGGTCCACTGGACCACCAGGGAAGAGGCGCAGGGAAACCTGCGGGTGGAGGAGGGCCTCGATCACCAACACTCGAGAGTGCAGGGGCAGGCCTCACTTAATGGTGGAGCTGCGAGGGTGGGAGAGCAATTTCACTAACAATGAGTCAGTGGTCTTGCTCGCCTGTCCCCGCAGTGGCCGCCATTAAGTAGGGGTCGGGGAGGGCTGGACAGCTGGGAGGCGGGAGCGGGGAGCTGGATTGGGCCGGTCGCGCTGGGGGGGAGGGGCCGCGGGGGCAGCAGCGGCGGGGAAAGGTAAAGGGAGGAAATAAGGGATAAAGAAAAAAGGGAAAATAGGCAGAAATAAGGCACAAAAGAGCAGAGATGCAGAAAGGTGAAAGATAAAAGAGGGTAGAAAAACGAGTGAAAACTAGTGAAAGGGCAGAGCGAGAGGAAGGGAAAATGAGCAGAAATAAGGCACAAAAGAGCAGAGATGCAGAAAAGTGCAGAAAGGTGAAAGATAAAAAAGGGTAGAAAAACGAGTGAAAGAGCAGAGTTAGAGGAAGGAGACAGAGGTCCACTGGACCACCAGGGAAGAGGCGCAGGGAAACCTGAGGGTGGAGGAGGGCCTCGATCACCAACACTCGAGAGTGCAGGGGCAGGCCTCACTTAATGGTGGAGCTGCGAGGGTGGGAGAGCAATTTCACTGACAATGAGTGCTGAATTTGCACCCTGCACCCGGTTGCCCCTGTGCCGCTGGTGGTTTATGTCTTATGCTGCTTTGTGCCCCCCGTGCTAGTGCTACCCCCAAAGCTTGGCCCCTGCAACCTATTCACTTACCTGCAAGCAGTGCAGCTCTAGGCACACCCAGTCTCTATTGAAATGTATTGGGCCGAACTCCGACTTTGACCTCTGCACCCGGCCGCCCCGGTGCCGCTGGTGGTGCAGTTTTGGTATTCACCTGACCCTTGCTACTCACAGACCATTGGGCCCGAAAACTGGATTTTTAAGTGTGGTACTTACCTGTTAAACCACATTATTGTTTTCCCCATAGGATAACATTGAACTGCTTCAAAAATATTCCAAGTATCGACTTTTGAAAGTGAAAAGCGTTTTTATTTAAAAACGTCCTTACCTTATTGCAAAGATCTTGGTCTTAAAATACAATGTATATTGTTCCAAAATTGGTGTGGGTCTCCTTTTTGAGTTGTGTCTCCATTATTGGTCAATGTTGTGCAATAAATGTCTTACACTCCTCTGTGTTAGGCCTAAGGCTGCTCGCCCACACTACCACTAATAGAGCACTTTGGGTTTTACATTGAGCCCTGTACACTTTTGGGGAACCCCTGGACTCTGTGCATGGTATAACCACCTAGTGGCAATACCATATACAGAGCCAGCTTCCTACACTCGGGATCATCATAAGAGTACAACATTTTAATCTTTCAGCCAATGAATACTCTGAAGAGTAGGGGGTGACGGGGTCTAGTCAAGCTGTTTGAGACCCCCTTCTAAGATTCTGAATTCTCCATAGGTGTAAAACAATGCCTTTTGCCAGCCATTCTCACCCAACACATTGTTGCAGTTATTGATTCTGGATCGCACAACCGTGCTATAATGATATGGCCTAACTTTGTCCCGCAAACAACTATAACAACACCAGGTATGAAGGAGCTGGATTACTTGTCACTCTACACTGAGGAGGTAATCAAAAGTCATCCCCAGCAGGTTAACCCCATCAGAAAGCCCAGTGTTAAAGTCTCCTGAAAGACAGTTCGTACGGAAATCACTTCTTTTTCATGCTGGCCATAGAACCAATCAGCATAAACTTGCCCCTGTTGGCATTTAGGGCATGCCAACCTTCCTCCAAACAGCTCAAGCAACCCTACTGTATCAGCAGCATCGATGTGAAAACCTATCTACCATACTTTTAGTAAATCATTTACTATATTCCAATAGAAACTATAAACTAGAAGGAATGGGACAGCCTTTTGGTGCTCAAAATATGGAGCTCGCCACTGGTGCAGATTCACCGTCCCACAAGAGAAGTTCGCAGGAAAGGAAAGACATTAAAACAACTCAAGTACTCAGCGGACAGATAAAATATCATAGTCAATGGTACTTAATGTGGGCAACAGTAAGAGCAGTGTCAGTAGAGATGATGTCTAAGAGTCCACTATATGCAACAGCCTTTGCCTCAAATCCTTCAAAGCGATTTCCAAACAGCAATAGGGTCTGCAATCGAACTGCAAATCTTGCCAGGACAGTTATAATATAAAGGTTGGATGAACTGTGCATAAAGTTGTATTTAAACTTCACCCTACACCAACAGAACAAATTAGACATCCCTTGGCACCATTTCGATTGTATCACAGCAATAAAGCTATACAATTGGACATGGGTCATCAACACATCCACAGGCTATCAGCCTCGATAACAACCATTCACGGCAGGTT